>CM069150.1:35172895-35772895 GCA_035221665.1 Okamejei kenojei
CGCATTGACACAAGAGTAGTTTGAAGGTTCCACCCTTTGTGCCTCCTTTCATCTGCCAGGAAACATAATCAACCAAGGTTTAAAATAAAATCAGTCTCTGCCAATAAAAGATAGGGTTTGGGGTCATTCATATATTTTGATAATTAATCTACCTCCTGAGAGTGAAATCAGTACCCCCTTCTCCCTTCCATTGCAACTAGGATGTAACCAAGTCCAGACTCATACCAAAAGTCTGCATCTGGTGGAAAAATGAATTAACAGCAGAAAATGCTGAGTATTCAGCAGGTATGAGAGGAAACTGGGTAATATTTCAGTTCAATTGCATCTATTCAAATAATCGATCTGAAACATTAACTTGTTTCTTTCTTCGCAGGTGTTGCCTGCTCTGGTGAATATTTCAAACTTTTAGTTTTAAACTCCAGACCAGACTGGGTTCCTGTTTCAAATTCCTACCCTTTCATACTATGACTTTTTAAATTAATCCCCATTATTTCCTCAGGTATAAGGCATGATTTTGAACTATATATAGAGAGTTATAAATTAGATTCCAAGAGTGAAATGCCTTGAAGTTCTTGGATCGTGAATGCCTATGGGTCTAACATTGCTTATTTCTCAATGAACCCATCTGCGAAGAATAACCTTACCAGTTAAAGTTACGAGAGATGATGAGCAAACTATCAGGAATTGATTATCATACTTTATAGATTCCAAATAACAAATCAACATTATTTCATCAAACTTGCATGAAGGAGAATGCCTTGGAATTCTTTCCAGTAGTAAGAAAACAGCCCAGGGGAGATTTTCATTGTACAGTAAAACATGTTAATCTAGCATGTTCAGGGATGATCCTGGCAACATTGTGATGCTGGACCAGCACATAGAAATGTTATTCCTATTCCTAGTCAATATATATTTTTACATATATATTGTACAAGTACTATATATATATGTGTTAAAGAAGGAACTGCAGATGCTGGAGAATCGAGGGTACACAAAAGGCTGGAGAAACTCAGCGGGTGCAGCAGCATCTAAGGAGCGAAGGAGATAGGCGACGTTTCGGGTCGAGACCCTTCTTCAGACGTCTCCTTAGATGCTGCTGCACCCGCTGAGTTTCTCCAGCCTTTTGTGTACCTACTATATATATATATATATTGCAGTAGGACTATAATTTTTTTTATGAACACTGTAAGAAAAATGGATGTTGGCCCATTTAGAGGCGAAACAGGCAAATGAGACTACCTCAAGTATGTAACGTCATCAGTATGGACTCGTTGGGCCGAAGGGCCTGTGTCCATGTTGTATAACTCAATCGCTCTTTATGTTTCAAGGAGATAGGATCCCAGTGAGTTTCAAAGGAGCAGGGAAATTGAGGTCCCGATGAGTTTCAAAGGAATGAGAAAACTGAGCCCAGGTGAGTTTAAAGGGAGTTCTGCATTTAGACTCGCAGTGGGTTTACAGGGAGCGCGTCAAACATAACCCAGTAAGTCAGATGTGAAGCCATCAGGATCTCTGAATAATTGCATAGCAGATTATCGAAGCTTTACTATATATGTTTGGACAAGTCAGCAATACCAATTGACCTCAAAGGTGGCGGCCACGTTCTAACAATTGTTTACGTTAAAAGGTCTTATGATTCAGCTAGGTGTACGTGGAATAGAGTCACGTACAGGTCAGGTTAACCAAGATTCTTCCCCCCAAAATAATTGATTTAGACCTCAGGTCAGCTAAGCACCTTTCATCATTTCTTCCTTGCCCACAACCAATAAGTTTGACTTCTATATCCAAAATCCAAAACTAATTAACCAGAAACACAAGGCACCTTAACTCAGGGGAAAAGGAACAGCTCAACGGGTGCATGAAGGTTGAAGTGCAGCAGAAAACATACTACGTAAAGAATAAAAGTATAAAATCATGAGAGGAAACGATTGGGAAGATGCACAGTTGTTTAAGAAAGAACTGCAGATGCTGGAAAAATCGAAGGTAGACAAAAATGCTGGAGAAACTCAGCGGGTGAGGCAGCATCTATGGAACGAAGGAATAGGTGACGTTTCGGGTCGAGATCCTTCCTCAGACTGATGTGGGGATGGAGGGGGTGGGAAGAGAATGTGGGGGTGGGGGGGTTCTTCCCGACCCCCCCCCCCCCCCCCACCCCCACATCAGTCTGAAGAAGGAGAGATGCTCAGTGTCTCTTGCCCAGAGCAGGGGAATCATGGACCAGGGGGACATAGGTTTAAGGTGAAGTGAAAAAGATTTAATAGGAATCTGAGGGTTAACCTTTTCATACAAAGGGTGGTGGGTGTATGGATGTAGCTGCCAAAGGAGGTAGTTGAGGCAGGAACTTTCGCAACATCCAAGAAACAGTTAGACAGGTAACATGGATAGGACAGGTTTAGAGGGCAAACACAGGCAGGTGGGACCAGTGTAGCTGGGACATGTTGGCCGGTGTGGGCAAGTTTGCCCGAAAGGCCTGTTTTCACGCTGTATGACTCCATGACTGTGTGACTAATAGACGAAGGGTGGAAATATCTCAGAAGGTCCATCAACCGGCCAATAGACACGGCAGGCATGGACCTTGTAGCGCTGTCAAGACTGTGAAATCCAAGGGCCCTCCTTGCGTGAACCCAGAGCAGAGGTAATCTTATCAAGGAAAGAGAGGCAGCACGTATTGGAAGAAAGAGATAAAAGAACATCTCTCAATCATGAATCTGTCATTGACTCCATCCTACAGCTATCTATCATTTCATACTAATAACGTCAGAAACGTTGTATGTTATCTGAGAACTGCAAGAACCAGTCAGTTTCCCTGCTGATGGTTCAATACTTGACAAAGTAAAATTCGGACACAAATTCACAACTTCCTCTCCCATGTTGGGGATGAGAAACACCAGGCCGAAGCCCTCAGGGCCACCCTAATTATGTTCATCTTCATTGAACTACAGAGAGGTCAGTCTGCTGTCAGTCAGAGGAAAGTTTTTTTCTGTTATCATGCAACTCAAGAATAGAAGTTGGGGGGGTCACGTTGCAGTTATATAAGACGTTGTTGAGGCTGCATTTAGAGTATTGCATTCAGTTTGGGACACAATGTTGTAGGAAAGATGTTGTCAAGCTAGAAAGGGTGCAAAGGAGATTTAGGAGGTCTCGAGGGCCTGAGCTACAGGGAGAGGTTGAGCAAGCGAGGACTCTATTTCTTAGAGCACGGGAAGATGAGGGGAAATCTGATAGTAGTGTACAAAATTGTGAGAGAAATAGATGTTTAAACACGCAGAACCTCTTACCCAGAGTAGGGGAATGTAGAGAAAAGATTCTGAAACGGGAGGGAGAGGAGCCTGATGTTGTGGTACACATAGGTACCAATGACATAGGCAGAAAAAGAGACGAGGTCCTGAAGGGAGAATTTAGGGAGTTGGGGGGAAAGTTGAGAAGGACCAAAAGGGTAACGATTTCAAGATGGGGGGTACACAAAAAGCTGGAGAAACTCAGCGGGTGCAGCAGCATCTAAGGAGCGAAGGAGATAGGCGACGTTTCGGGTCGAGACCCTTCTTCAGACTGGTCAGGGATCAGGGAAACGAGAGATATAGACGGTGATGTGAAGAGATAAGGAACAATGAGTGAAAGATATGCAAAAAAGTATCGGTGATAAAGGGAACAAGCCATTGTAAGCTGTTTGTGGTGTGAAAATGAGAAGCTGGTGCGACTAGGGTGGGGGAGAGATAGAGATAGAGGGAATGCCAGGGCCCGAGGGCTGAGGGAGAGGTGGGAAGGGGAGGAGACAGCAAGGGTTAACAGAATTGAGAAAATTCAATATTCAACGATTTCAAGATTACTGCCTGTGCTGCGTGACAGTGAGAGTAGGAATGGAATGAGGTGGAGGATAAATGCGTGGCTGAGGGACTGGTGCAGTGGGCAGGGATTCAAGTTTCTTGATCACTGGGACCTCTTTTGGGGAAGGCATGATCTGTACAAAAAGGACGGGTTGCACTTGAACCCGAGGGGGACCAATATCCTGGCAGGGAGATTTGCAAAGGCTACCGGGGAGACTTTAAACTAGAAAGGCTGGGGGGAGGGACTCGGGTAGAGGGGGCTAGGGGACAGGGTGTGGGGCACGAGGCAGAGAAGGGAAGCACTCGGACCCAAAATGGAGGCGAGAAAGAGGAAAAAGATAATAGACAGAGAATAAGGGATGGTGGGTTTCTAAAATGTGTTTTTTTTAATGCTAGGAGCATTGTAAGAAAGGTGGATGAACTTAGAGCCTGGATTGACACCTGGAAATATGATGTTGTGGCAATCAGTGAAACATGGTTGCAGGAGGGCTGTGATTGGAAACTAAATATTCCAGGATTTTGTTGCTTCAGGTGTGATAGAATTGGAGGGACCAGAGGTGGAGGTGTTGCATTGCTTGTCAGAGAGGATATTACAGCAGTGCTTTGGCAGGATAGATTAGAGGGCTCGTCTAGGGAGGCTATTTGGGTGGAACTGAGAAGTGGGAACGGTGTAGCAACACTTTTAGGGGTGTATTATAGACCGCCAAATGGGGAGCGAGAATTGGAAGAGCAAATATGCAAGGAGATAGCAGATATTAGTAGTAAGCACAAGGTAGTGATTGTGGGAGATTTTAATTTTCCAAAAATAGACTGGGAAACACATTCTGTAAATGGGCTGGATGGTTTGTAGTTTGTAAAATGTGTGCAGAATAGTTTTTTGCAGCAGTACATAGAGGTATCGACCAGAGAAGGGGCAGTGCTGGACCTCCTGTTAGGAAATGAGGTAGGTCAGGTGATGGAGGTATGCGTTGGTGAGCACTTCGGGACTAGTGATCACAATACCATTAGTTTCAATATAATTATGGAGAGAGTCAGAACTGGACCTAGGGTGGAGATTTTTGATTGGAGAAAGGCTAACTTTGAGGGAAAGCGTAAGGATTTAAAAGGAGTGAATTGGGACACTTTGTTTTATGGGAAGGATGTAGAAGAGAAATGGAGGACATTTAAAGGGGAAATTGTAAGAGTACAGAATCTTTGTATCCCTGTTAGGTTGAAAGGAAATAGTAAAAATTGGAAAGAGCCATGGCTTTCAAGGGAAATTGGACACTTGTTTCGAAAAAAGAGAGATATCTACAATAATTATAGGAGGCATGGAGTAAATGAGGTGCTAGAGTATAAAGAATGTAAAAAGAATCTTAAGAAAGAAATTAGGAAGGCTAAAAGAAGATATGAGGTTGCTTTGGCAAGAAAGGTGAAAGTAAATTCAAAGGGTTTCTACAGCTATATTAATAGCAAAAGGATAACGAGGGATACAATTGGACCATTAGAGAGCCAGAATGGACAGCTGTCTGCAGAGCCAAAAGAGATGGGGGAGATATTGAACAATTTCTTTTCTTCGGTATTCACCAATGAGAAGGATATTGAACTCTGTGAGGTAAGGGAAAAAGTAGAGTAGCTATGGAAACTATGAGATTCAAAGAGGAGGACGTACTGACACTTTTGAAAAATATAAAAGTGGATAAGTCTCCAGGTCCTGACAGGGTATTCCCTAGGACATTGAGGGAAGTTAGTGTAGAAATAGCAGGAGCTATGACAGAAATATTTCAAATGTCATTAGAAACGGGAATAGTGCCGGAGGATTAGCGTACTGCGCATGTTGTTCCATTGTTTAAAAAGGGTTCAAAGAATAAACCTAGCAATTATAGACCTGTTAGTTTGACGTCAGTGGTGGGCAAATTAATGGAAAGGATACTTAGAGATAATATATATAAGCATCTGGATAAACAGGGTCTGATCAGGAACAGTCAACATGGATTTGTGCCTGGAAGGTCATGTTTGACAAACCTTCTTGAATTTTTTGAAGCGGTTACTAGGGAAATTGATGAGGGTAAAGCAGTGGATGTTGTCTATATGGATTTCAGTAAGGCCTTTGACAAGGTTCCCCATGGAAGGTTGGTTAAGAAGGTTCAATCTTTGGGTGTTAATGGCGGAGTAGCAAGATGGATTCAACAGTGGCTAAATGGGAGATGTCAGAGAGTAATGGTGGATGGCTGTTTGTCAGGTTGGAAGCCGGTGACCAGTGGGGTGCCTCAGGGATCTGTGTTGGGTCCACTGTGGTTTGTCATGTACATCAATGATCTGGATGATGGGGTGGAAAATTGGATAAGTAAGTATGCAGATGATACTAAGATAGGAGGATAATGAAGTAGATTTTCAAAGTCAGAGATTTGGGCCATTTGGAAAAGTGGGCTGAAAGATGGCAGATGGAGTTTAATGCTGATAAGTGTGAAGTGCTACATCTTGGAAGGACAAATCAAAATAGGACGTACATGGTAAATGGTAGGGAATTGAGGAATGCTGTGGAACAGAGAGATCTAGGAATAACTGTGCATAGTTCCCAGAAGGTGGAAGCGCATGTAGATAGGGTGGTAAAGAAAGCCTTTGGTGTGCTGGCCTTATAAATCAGAGCATTGAATATAGGAGTAGGGAAGTTAATGTTAAAATTGTACAAGGCATTGGTAAGACCAATTCTGGAGTATGGTGTACAATTTTGGTCGCCTAATTATAGGAAGGATGTCAACAAAATAGAGAGAGTACAGAGGAGATTTACTAGAATGTTGCCTGGGTTCCAGCAACTATGTTACAGAGAAAGGTTGAACAAGTTAGGTCTTTATTCTTTGGAGCGCAGAAGATTAAGGGGGGACTTGATTGAGGTCTTTAAAATGATGAAAGGGATAGACAGAGTTGACGTGGATACGTTTTTCCCATTGAGGGTAGGGAAGATTCAAACAAGAGGGCATGACATGAGAATTAAGGGACAGAAGTTTAGGGGTAACGTGAGGGGGAACTTCTTTACTCAGAGGGTGGTGGCTGTGTGGAATGAGCTTCCAGCAGAAGTGGTGGAGGCAGGATCGATTTTAACATTTAAAAGTAAAGTGGATAGGTATATGGACGGGAAGGGAATGGATGGGTATGGTCTGAGTGCAGGTAGATGAGACTAGGGGAAAACAAATGGTCGGCAGGGACTGGAAGGGCCGAGAGGGCCTGTTTCCGTGCTGTAATTGTTATATGGTTATATGGTTAATGTAGAACCAGAGGACATAGGTTTAAGGTGAGGGGGGAAAGATTTAATAGGAATCTGACGGGTAACGTTTTTACACTAAGGGTGGTGGAATAAACAGCCGGAGTTAGTTGAGGCAGGTACTGTTGTAACATTTAAGAGACATTTGGACAGGTACATTGATAGGATAGGATAGAGGATAGACAAAAATGCTGTAGAAACTCAGTTGGTGAGGCAGCATCTATGAAGAAGAAGGGGTTCGACCCAAAACGTTACCTATTTCCTTCACTCCATAGATGCTGCCTCACCCACTGAGTTTCTCCAGCATTTTTGTCTACCTTCGATTTTCCAGCATCTGCAGTTCCTTCCTAAACATTAGGTTTAGAGGGTTAATGGCCAAACGCAGGCAGGTGGGATGAGTGCAGATGGGATATGTTGCTCGGTTGGGATGATGGGCCTGTTGGGCTGATGGGCCTGTTTCCATGCTGTATGACTCTAACTGTTCCTCCCAGTGGTCAAGGAGTTGCTCTCTGAACTGAAGTTGGCAATAGGTGGTGACTTAATTCAGATTATAAATGAGGCACAGTGGACCTGACCTTCACCAAGGATCAATTCCTAAAGAAAGCCAGGGAACAAACTCAAACACTAAAGCCTTTGACTCTGATGGTTGGACAAATCCCAGAGATGAAATCGCAAAAACTGTGCGATGAAGATAGATGAGGTACGAATTGTGTCGCCAGGTGAAGGAATACAAGTGGAAGGGGACAAGAGGAAGGGGGAGGGGAGCAATGGTGCAAATCCAGGTGGGGCGTAGGGAAGAAGAAGAAAATACGGGGGTGCTTGTATGTAAGTAACCTAAAATTGTTCCTACATTAGGTTGTAAGCTATCCAAGTAGACTATGAGATGCTGTTCCTCCAGAATGCATGTGGCCTCTCTCTGGAAATGGAGGAGGCTCAGGGCAGAAAGATCAATGTGGTAATGGAAGGGGAATTAAAATGGTTAGCAACCAGGAGATCCAGCAGTCCTTGGTGGACCGAGCACAAGTGTTCAGCAAACAGAGACAGAGGGGAACTGAGCTTGGATATGACTGCTTGCTTTTGGCAGCGTGTTTGACAGTACTAGACAAAGGTATATGATTTATTTACCAAATGTACAGGATGATTGGATTTGTCAGGTAGTAGTTGGACAGAATCCGAGATTGATTAAAGGAATAAACACAATAATATTAAATACACTCGTGGAATGTGAAATGTACAAGACGTGTAAAAACCTTGGTCCAGGTCAAACAACAGGGACAGAGAGAAACCCAGCTTTGGCATGCCTTCGAGTTTGAATCAGCCTGTTGTTTGACTACATAAGAAATGACCAAAGACCCTCATGAAGTCAGAGGACTGGAGCTTCAATCAACATCAATACGAGTACTACATGGGAGACCTGTGACGACTGACTCTGATTGTTTCCAAGTGACATTCTTTGGGCAATTTGCTTCAAAGGGCACAACTTCTGCCTTTGCAAAATCTTCCATGTCCACTGGTAGGAAAGGTTAACCGATGCCAACATTCACTCCCTGGGCTATATGGCCAGCACTGGGACTCTAACTATACCCTGATGGGTAGGCCACATTCCCAATGACAGACAAGTTCACGTTATAGGAGTAGAATTAGGCCATTCGGCCCATCGAGTCTACTCCGCCATTCAATCATGGCTGAGCTCTGCCACCTAATCCCATTTTCCTGCCTTCTCCCCATAGCCCTTGACACCCGTTCCAATCAAGAACTTGTCTATCTCTGCCTTAAAGGTATCCACTGACTTGGCCTCCACAGCCCTTTGTGGCAATGAATTCCACAGATTAACTACTCTCAGACTAAAGGCACACAGGACAAACACTCTAGTAAAAGCCCCATCACTGCAAGAGATTATCTGATGCACTATCAAAATAATTTGAAGCTAGTCTCCCTCGACCCCGAGGGACTGCATGAGAAAATACTAGTGATCAGTCAGTAAGAGTACAGATAAATTGCAACATTTTCTGTGAAAGAGGCTTTTCCACTATAGAGTTGTGAATTGATTGGAATTCATAACAGGAAACTCGTGAAGAAAGAAATTTAATTCTAGAGGTGCTGAAAACATCGATTGGAACCTTTTCTTTACTTGCAAAACCATCATGAAGAGGAAGAAAAATCGTCTAGCACTGCCAAACACAACAAACATTGATGAAGATGGGAAATATCAAGCCGCGGAGAGGTGAGCACAAAATCTGGAAGTGACGATGCAAGAAAAATACAAGGGGCGCTGAGTGCAACGAATGATGTAATTTTAATCTTCTACATCTTGTCCTGCAATCATTGCATTTCAATGCATTCAAACTGCATTGTGGTGTAGCGGTAGAGTTGCTGCCGTACAACACCAGAGACCCGATCCTGATTAGGGGTGCTGTCTGTACGGAGTTTGCATGTTCTCCCCGTGACCTGCGTGGCTTTTCTCTCGGCGCTCCGGTTTCTTCCCACACTCCAGAGACGTACATGTTTGAGGGTTAACTGGCTTCAGTAAAATTGTAAATTGTCCTGAGCACGTGTAGGGTAGTGTTAGTGTGCGAGGACCGCTGGTTAAAGCGGAGCTGGTGCGCCGAAGGGCCTGTTTCTGCGCTGCATCTCTAAACTAAACTAAACTGGCAATGACTGCCTGTGCATGGAACGAGGTGACAAATCTGTGTGTGGTCTGACTGGAATAAGCCCACATCCCTCCACTGCCATTTGGAGTCACAACATTGATGTTGCATGCCGCACACAGCCGCCCAGCAGGTTTCACCAGAGACGTTTCAAAATATTCCGAATCTGGAGAAGAGCAACAACAGTGCTGTTTCTAAATAGCGATCAAGTTTATCTATTTGCCTTTAACATAATTTTTCGATTAGATCTCCAAAGTCCCAGCAGCAACAATGAGAATTCTTGTGGGATAATCTTGCTCTGTGTTTCATCCGCTATTACTTTTTCTCTCCTACAGATGTTATGAAGATCAATCAGTTTGTGGTATTCTGCCTCTGAGCAAATCCCTGCTGCAGCACCACAGTGATGTTCAGTGCACACAGTCCTGGGCATGCGTTCAGAGCAACTGCAAAGGAAGAACATAATTTCCTGTACTCTTGTATCAGCTTGCATCTGAAATTAGCTCTTGTTGGATAACAATCCCTGTTGTTACCTACTGTTTAGTTTAGAGATACAGCGTGGAAACAGGCCCTTCAGCCCACATTCTTCCTCCTATGCACTGCAGTATGTTAGCACTTGTAACACCAGGAGAGTGTTTTCTTGGCATAGCTGTCTTTCGAGATATTGTCTGAGTTGCAATATAACTGCCTTATAATTGCTCTGTAGATAATGGCACAGAAAACAGTAGCAACATGGTTCCTTCCACATTGCAGCAAGGTATGTCAGTCTACAAGACCAAATAGCTAAACTATGAACTAACAATGTGCATAAGGGCTAAGTTTTAAAAGAAAGAACGTCAAGAATGCAGGACATACAATTGATAGAGAACAGCAAGGACGGCAGAGTGGCGCAGCGGTAGAGTTGCTGCATTGTAACGCCAGAGACCCGGGGTCGATCCTGACTATGGGTGATGTCTGTACGGAGTTTATACATTCACCCCATGACCTGCATGGGTTTTCTCCGGGAGCTCTGGCTTCCTCCCACACTCCAAAGACGCAAAGGTTTATAGGCTAATTGGCTTGGTAAAATTATAAATTGTCCCTAGTGTGTCAAAACAAAGATAGAATCATACGTCTAAATTCAACCTTGGTCAAACTTCCCAATTTTCCAAACTTCAAGCGTTTATTTATTGCTTGTAAACATTTACAGCAGAGCTTTATTGGTAATGCAATAGGAAATTGGCTCACTTTTTCAAGATTGACCTCGAAAGGCATTGTTTTGGTTACGTTTTTTTCCACTAGCAGTCAATGTGTAGCTAGATGATCTTTGCAGATTTTACGTAGATAGGGAACCTAGGTAAAAGAGGAATAAACACTTGGTTCATCAAATTCTGTCCCACCCAACATGTGGTCTTGTCACACCTTCATGTCGTGGGCCTGCCTTCCTCTACTTTTAATGAAATCTCAAAATTGAATCTCGTACTCATTGTTGATTTCACCTACATGATTGTCTCATTGCAAGGCTGAATACCAAACTACTCTTCAGCTTTATCACAGTGTTCAACCATCTTTCTCCAACAGGTACAATGAGATATGAGATTGAACCATTCCTCGCCACCACTGACCAGTCGCATAGCTGTCATTATTCCTTGCTTTCTATTTTTCCTCAACTTGGAAGAACCTTATCCCCTCTAATCAGTTCCGATTAGTTTCCTGCTCCCTTTCGTCTCCTCAGCCACTCTGCGGTCCTCAAAATGTTGTCATCTTTTATCATTGTGTTTGGCCGAATGAATTCAAAACATCACTGCAACTTTAGCTTTATCCTTTAGTGCATTGTTAATATTAAAACCTACTAATAGCACAGCAGAGGAATCAAATTATGCACATAAATATGCTTGCGTGGCAGGAATAAAATTGAAGTTAGTGACAATGATGCCAGTTTGCATTTGCAAATCTACCATCAATCTGTCATTAAATATGTTATCAGAGGATGCTAAGTGTATGGTCCTTGCTTGCGTTGCTGCTTATTCATGATGCTGATGTGCAGTAATGGGGCAGTGTACATTAACATATTCTTGGTTGGATGAACACAAAACATTCCTAGAAGCTTCTGCCTTGATTCCCCTTGTGACCAACTAACAAGTGTGGGATATCCTTAAATTGCCAGGAAAAAGCAAAAACACATTACTTTTAATTAATAGTCCCATCATTTATTTATTAGTTGAATTCTGCCGTCCTGGTAATTTAAGTGATACATAAACCACAGACCATTTGATTTATTAACTCTTTGAGCACTGAAATTATAGCTTTGTTCAGCAGCTGTGGTGTTTATTCAATTTTTTTTTAAACGCTGAGAGTGATGAATAATTTAGAAGTTGGAATACAAATTCACATCTCTTCATTAAGTTGATTAATTCTGATGACAACATTTACTGTCACAACAGTATCTGGGGTTAGCCACGCCCTTTCCCATTGAAATTCCACAAGAATAAATTAATTTAGGCCCTGAAGAAAATATTATAAATTAAGAAAATTGTATGCTGGACTAAGATGATGTGGTGCTGCAAGGCTCAATTTAAGAAGCTTATCAAAAAGCAAGCAGTAACGGGCCCTACATTGTGCTCCTCAGGCTTGTCATTTGAGCAACATATTTCAAGTAAATTTAGTCAGGAACCTGATACTGGTTCTTGACACCGGTCTTCCCTACAGTTCACACAATACCTAGAGTTGCAATTAATTTTATTACACTAACATTGCCAGGTATTTGTGATGTATTCTTGGGATTTGAGGAAAAATCAGCTGGAACATTTGTGGCAAATTAAGCCATTCCTTCGGATTTATGACAGCAGTATTTCAACCTAATCATTGGGTTTGAAAGTTTTTTTGAGCGGAGTAGTTAGAGGAATACCTGTGATTGAAGTGAATGGTGGGTGACTGATTTTGTTGTGTTACTTCATTCATTCTGCTGCAGTAATTTATCTGCTGGTGGGATTTTGTTGTTTTGGACGCCGACATTATATTTGCCTAAAATAGTAACTTCACTTCATAGTAGCTCATGGTATTTGACATTCCATTTTAGCAGCCAGTGTTGTGTTGCACACATCTCACGCTAATACAGGGATACATGTTGTCACAATACCTGGAAGATTAGAACTGTAGCATCTCCTGGAGATACCGCCAACTTCTCCCACCTCCTCAAATGTGTTGTCACATTCCAAATATTTGGTGCCCCTCCCCCATGCCTTTTTGTTTTCTTTAATATCTTTGCCATCCTCAAATACGCTTCCTGATTATGTCTTTTCAAGTTTGCTTAATAGTAATGATTCATTAAACATTTTGACATCTGAATAACAAATCAGGTAACGGTTATCTTGATAATTTACTAAAAACCACATCCAGTTAACAACAAGTATTTTTTTTCCCTCAAGATGAAAAAATGCTTCTGTGGTTAAAACAAAACTGGTCAGAAGAAATAAGTTTGATTTTTGTTTAAAGCAGAAAATGACCAAGATCTGAAACGTCACCTATCCATGTTCTCCAGAGATACTGCCTGACCTGCTGAGTTACTCCGTGTTTAAGAAGGAACTGCAGATGCTGGAAAAATCGAAGGTAGACAAAAATGCTGGTGAAACTCAGCGGGTGAGGCAGCATCTATGGAGCGAAGGAAATAGGCAACATTTCGGGTCTCGACCCAAAACGTTGCCTATTTCCTTCGCTCCATAGATGCTGCCACACCCGCTGAGTTTCTCCAGCATTTTTGTATACCTGCTGAGTTACTCCTGCACTTTGTGCCCTTTTGGTATCAACCTGCAATTGCAGTAGTTTGTTTCTTTCACTTATACAATGATAACACCTTACTTGATTATAGCGGACAATCGGAAACAATGGACACCATTTCCCTCTATGGTCCATTATAACGAGGGCTTACTGTATTTTGAAGCATTTCAAAGAATATTGCAGAATCTTAACCATTGACACAGGAAAGAACAACCTGGATTGTTACTGGATTGTATTATTTTAAAGTTGCTAAGAAGGTCACGTGTGCGATGGGTTTATCATTGCAACATCGCATGATGTTTGATTCCGCTTTGCCTGTAATTAAGTAGTCAGAGTTTGGGTGGAGTTTCACTTGACTCAATTTTCCTTGGCAATTCAATTGCCACCAGGAAGTAAGGAAATTACGAGGATGGCCATTTACTTTTCTGCCATCAGCGTCTCATCATTATTAAAAATAGCACTGCAGACACCAACAAAAACTGCAAAAGCAGTGATACCCTGTTTGCAGATCCATTATAATCCCAGATTGCCATGTTGTACTGATTGATTGATTGGTTAATTGACTGAAACACTAAGGATGCAGCTGGAAATTGACCTCTATCCCACATTGTGAAAATATTACCTCACCAGTCCTTGTCAATAACACATTACCAACAAGAACTGCCTTATCTTGACAGTGGCCTCCTTTATACGAAAAGAAGAATCTATTTTGCAATACATATTGATTTTTATTACTGAAGAAAAATTTCACTGTCACAATGCTAAAAATATATCATATTATTACAGTGTAGCATTGACCTAAGCATCACGAGAAGGGAAATTTAATCCTCTTCATCCACCTGTGCAACTGCAAAGAAATAAATTCAGTAAGAAATCAAGGGATAGAAATTAACCTTAGTATAAACCAAGAGTAACATAATATATTTCATGTACAACTTCTTGTTTTAAAATTTAATAATAGAAAAGTAGCAGAAACAAGAAAAGGAGAGAAAGAGAAAGTTAGGCAAGGTAGCGATATTTATAGTTCATGAAAAAGTGGAAAGAGCCCATAAAGATGTAAAGCACGAGAAAGAGAGTAAAAAAAAAGAAAATATAAAGAAAAAAGGGATATACCTGCTTCGTATCTTTACACACCCCTCACCCGGTTCTGAAACAGTTTATTTCCAGAGTTATGTTGCACCATTTGCTTGTAATAAGTCGATAAAAGGAGACCAAATCTTTAAGAATTGGTCAGATTTGCCTGCTAGGATGAATCTCATATCTTTGAGGTGTAACATTTCAGGCATATTTAAAATCCACATTTTAAGCGTTGGTGTGGGTGCATTTTTCCAGAATTTTAGTATAAGTTTTTTTGCCGTTATTAAGCCATAGTTAAGGAAACTCTTTTGTTTCGAGTTTTTTGTAATTGTGCATTTTATAGGTGCAGTACAATGTCCATTTTTAGTTTTATTTTATATGCCACTGAGGACAATTTCTATTTCCAACCCCTTTGAGCCAAAAGTTCCACTCTTGCCATATTATGAGGATAGCTAGCCATGACTCTGCCAGTTACCACTGAAGTATTGTATGGTATAGCAAATATAACATTTGTACTATCATGTGAGGTAACAACTAAAATCACATTTAATCAGAGAATATTCAAAATCAATGAGACAACAAATTACTTCTCTCAGCACAGGGAAGTTTCAAGCATTTATCCTAAAGGTCTCTCACTTGAGTGCTGGTCAGTTGCTCAGATTCAAAGCCAAAATATCAGTCTTGAGAATGGATAAAGATTGAACGTACTTACCTCATTTGGCTGTTGTGTGTCGATTAATGCTTTAGCTATGTGCAATTGTAATCAGGTCTACAACAATAATTTAGCACCGTTGGATAATTGACAAATTGGAAAAAGACAAATCACACACAACTTCACATTAAACTTAGTAAGTAAGTAAGTCAGCGAACATTCTGTGTCACTCCAGTATTTTTTATTATCTAAAACTTGTTCCATCTGTGAAATGCCTGAAAAAATATTGACAGACATAGCAAGCTACCACAGCAATCATAAATATTCCAAACCCCTACTGAAAACTGATAGTGTTGGAAACACTCAGCAAGACAGGCAGCATCTATTGTCAGAAAGTGGTCTTTAGCCTGAAACATTACCTTATGTGCCTGACCCACATACGCAACTTTTTCAGTGACTGCCAGCACCCGTCATGGGCCGTTGCAGGTTGCCGAAAATGTTCAACATGTTGAAAATCCAGCGGCGACCAGAAAGACGCTACGACTCTTTGGGCGACTGAGGAGACTACTCACGACCATACAGGTGACACCCTGGCGACATGTTGTGGGGCGAAGCCTATATGGTCAGGAGTAGTCGCCCAAAGAGTCGTACCTTGTTCTGGTCGCCGCTGGATTTTTAACATGTTGAACATTTTTGGCGACCTGCAAAGACCTATGACAGGTGCCGGCAGTCGACGAAAAAGTTGCGTAAATGGGACCGGCCCATTAGTTTGTCTTTCCACAGATGATTCCAGGCCTGCCAAGTGTTTCCAGCATGTTTTGATTCATTTCAGATTTGCAGGATCTGCATTTATTCCATGACTCTGAAGCTTATATTACTCCAAATTTGATCAAATGTTACAATGAACAAAAAACCCAAAACCACAAATACTCCAAAATATCCCAATAAACCAATTTAAAACAAAAACCTTTGCAGCTGTTACCTATGTTGAAATCAGTGGCAAAATACTCATAGATTGTTTGAGTGGATTCCGATTGTAGGTAGTGGGAATTGTGGCAATGTTGTGCTCACAACGCTAAACTCCACGAGAGGTTTTATGCCAGAGCACCATTGGCATAACACTGAGGAACAGCTATCAGCCAGTTCAGAACTTCCATGTTCACACATGTGCACTTAAATCCCAATCTTCCATTGTCTTCACAAGAGAAAATACCAACAGTTATGCAGAAAAATGTTGTCATCTCTCTACAGTAAACAGTCGGTGTTATTTTCCCCATTGTTATGTCCAAAGTGATCTATTCAACACTAAAGGCAGAAAATCACCAATATATGAAGCAATTGGAAATCTGGACTGTCATATTTTTAACTATCCTATTCTAAATTACACATTGGGACTAATATCAGATATTATATCAGGCATATTTTGTTCTAACCTCTCTTGTGCCTTGTGATGAGGGGGGGAGGGAGTTGAGCAAATGAGAGGGTGTGAGAGAGAGTGTGAATAAAGTGGGCTAAGAGAGGATTAGTGTAAAAATGGGATGCTTGACGTTCAGTACAGAATCTGTGGCTCAAACTCCTGTGAGTATGTCTTTCCTGAGTGAATCGTGTCTTTCCACAAACCTTGTGTACTCTTTGATGAAAAAGGAATGGGAAAAAACATAATCAATAAGAGCAGTAATATTGTAAGTATATTAATTAAATAAAGTAAACCTGTTGGTTTTAGTGGATGAGTTTATAGTCTAACTTGGAAACAAGATGGAAAACCTTGCTTACATGATCTGCATATGAGTCACAACGTCAAGTGAAATTTGTCTTCACCCGATTCTCTTGGCGTGAGTATTCATTCACCAACAACACAGTAACCAAGACAAACCATCATAAAGTGATTAGACTCTAAAGTGTGTCATAAGTTATAGATTTGAGATACATAATTTGTCATGTAATGCCAATTCCAAAGCCAGAGAACTGAATAAGACAGCAGAGAGTGGAGCCATTCCACAAACTCCTCCAATTCAATTATTCATGATGAATATTTATTGATAATTATAGACCATGAAGAAAGGTGATATGTCCATGCCATGTTAGATGGTAACGAATTTACAGTTTTCATTAATTAATTCAAGTTTGAAATGCAGTATATTCAAGTTTCCAGAGAAAACTGGTGGATATCAGGGTCAACCTAGAGATATTCAAGGGAGGTAGGCAAAGTGATATTGACCAGTTATGTGAGTCCATAGAAATATGTCGACTGAAATAAAATGCAGGGAAATATCTCCCTAGAATGAATTAAGATGCATATTTTTTAAATGATGTGAAATTATGAAATGAGGATTTACCTGTACGTATAGAAAACATAGGATTACCTTTAAAAACCAGCAATCAATCAGGAAGATAGGTAGAATATTTGCCATAACAGCAAGTGAATTAGGGTGTTAATGCAGTGATAGGATACTTATTGAGATCACAGTAGGAGTATTCTGTGCCTTTCCTGGGTCTCACACCTAGAAAAGAATATATTTGCATTAAGATTTAGAATCATAGAGGCATACATCATGGAAACAGTTCCTTCGCCCCAACTTGCCCCTGCTGACCAAGATGCACCATCTACACTAGTCCCACCTGCCCACGTTTGACCTACATCCTTCTAAATCTTTCCTATCCATGAACCTGTCCCAAATGTCTTTTCATTGTTGATATGGTACCTGTCTCAACTACCTCCTCTGGCAGCTCGTTACATATACCCACCACCTTCTGTGTGAAAAAGTTGCCTCTCAAGTTCCTATAAAATCTTTTGCCTCTCAACTTAAATCTGTCCTCTGGTTCTTGCTTTTCCTGCTCTGAGTAAAAGTCTCTGTGTGTTCACCGTTATCAATTCCCTTCATGATCTTGTACATCTCTATAAGATCACCCTTCAGCTGCCTGTACATTAAGGAATAGTCCTACCCTGTACAACCCCTCCCTATAGCTCGGGCCCGTAAATCCTGGCAAATTCTTCTCTGCAGTCTTTTAGTTTAACAATATCCTTTCTGTAGCAGGATGCCCTAAAATGAACGCAATATAAAAGACACAATATTGGAAGACACAAAGTCTGAAGTAGGGTTTTGACCCGAAATGTCACCAATTCCTTTTCTCCAGAGATGCTGCCTGACCCGCTGAGTAACTCAAGCATTTTGTGTCTATCTACAATATTGCAAACAGAGAATTATTTAAGGAAAGATTAAGTAGAGGGTGTTCATCCTCTTAGGAATCTGGGCGCATGAGAGCTCACCTCAAGGGAATGAATCAAATTTTGAGCTGTCTCTGCTCCTGATAGTTCTCACCTGCTTATGTATTCCAAAACGTATACATTTCTGGATTATACATAGAAATCACAAGAGGAATTATACCGATCACATCTTGGGTGTGGGCTAAGGCAAGAGGAAGAATGCCACTTCAAGAAAGCTTTTAAGCACAAAATTTACCAAAGAGTGAAATGAGCTGTGAGCCCCTCGAATGAATTAAAACAATCTTCTGAATGAAGAGCCATGTCCCTGTCATATTTTTTGGTTCATTGCCATTAAAGCTGCCAAAGGACAGACTGCAAAGCAACTGATACAATTTGTTTTGTACTGAAATGAGATGACAGAACATCTTATATTCAATGTTGTATATGCGCTACGACAGAACTTAAATGCTTGGTTGTGTATTCCAAGGCATTTCTAAATACCTCCCTCAATGAAAGGTAGAGGCAGTGCGTTCGAACACGGAGGAGGTCACCTTAGGTTCAACCTGTTTGGAGGAGTACTCACATTTGCAATGTTTCATTTCTGACTCTGCTGACTGCTGTTACTTTCTCATTTACAAACTGAGAGTGCTTAGCTGAATTTGTTGTCAGCCCAGCTGCTAACAAAAAGCTGTCATTCAACGTGACATGTATCAGTGAGGATTGTAACAGATATCATCCATTCCTTCACATGTAAACAGCAACCGCTTGGAAACTTGATCAAACGTGTGTTCTGGAATGGCAGCACGTCGGATGAGACGATGTAGCAATCTGCCCAATAAAATATTAAAATCCGATACAAGCCCCGGCCTGGCAACAGCCAAACCAAGCCCACCCAAGCTTGAGGATGCGTGATATGATTTTGGCAGAGAGACGAGGGTCATGTCAGGCTCAGGGTAAGTGGACAGACCCTACCTGGATGCAACTGTTGAGATTTGCCTCTGCAGTTGCACAGAGCCCTAGTGAGACCACACCTGGAGTATTGAGTGCAGTTTTGGTCCCCTAATTTGAGGAAGGACATTCTTCATATTGTGGGAGTACAGCGTAGGTCTACAAGGTTAATTCCCGGGATGGCGGGACTGTCATATGCTGAGAGAATGGAGCAGCTGAGCTTGTAAACTCTGGAATTTAGAAGGATGAGAGGAAATCTCATTGAGACATATAAGATTGTTAAGGGTTTGGACACGCTAGAGGCAGGAAACATGTTCCCGATGTTGGGTGAGTCCAGAACCAGGGGCCACAGTTTAAGAATAAGGAGTAAGCCATTTAGAACGGAGGCGAGGAAACACTTTTTCTCACAGAGAGTGGTGAGTCTGTGGAATTCTCTGCCTCATAGGGCGGTGGAGGCAGGTTCTCTGGATGCTTTCAAGAGAGAGCTAGATAGGGCTCATAAAAATAGCAGAGTCAGGGGATATGAGGAGAAGGCAGGAACGGGGTACTGATTGGGGATGATCAGCCTTGATCACATTGAATGGCGGTGCTGGCTCGAAGGGCCCAAATAGCCTACCCCTGCTCCTATTGTCTATTGTCTATTTTTCAGGGGGCTTTATTTAATGTTCACACTGAGTTTATGATTGAAAATGAGGCCATTCGACCCATTTATGTCCATGCTGGTTGAGAAGAACTGCCAAGCTAATACCCCTCCCCCCCCCCACCAGCAGTAGATCGCAGGTACTATTACAATGTTTATGAAACATTTGGACAGGTACATGGATAGGACAGGTTTAGAGGGATGTGGGCCAAACACAGGCAGGTGGGACTAGTGTAGCTGGTACACATTGGTTGGTGTGAGCAAGTTGGGCCGAAGGGCCTGTTTCCACACTGTATAACTCTATGACTATCTGTAGCACTGCAGCTCATGACTCTTCAAGTGTGCATCCATAAACCTGTTGATGAAAGCCAATAGCAGTTATTTTAGACATATCTCATTGGCAAGCAGAGGGACCTGGCTTTGTTCATTGCCACTGGCACCACCTACCTCAAGTCAGCCCAGCACTGGAAGTGTGATAACACTGTAATGTTAGGGTCAAAATATGCTCTTCCGCTAAAATGGAGTTGACTGCTAACAGTTCCCATGTCAGGGAAAGCAGGCTCACTTGGGAAAGCAAGTTGTCCATGAGCCTGTGGATCATGCAACTGCAAGAACATGCAGTAATAATATAATATCTTATCTTTATCCGGACGCAACTGAGCTAGCTCGGCGCCTGATGTAATAAATAACCTTTGCGTTCAGTATTAGGGAGGATAGCTAGTTATAAAATATAGCTTGTTGTTGTTTGCAGATTACAAAATAAGTGTGAGCTTGTGGATTATTGTGCTTGGTGCGAGTGAGCTCACGCAATTTCTCCTCAGAGTGGATTCACGAACGACGCCCAGACCACCAAGTACTCCTAACCGTCACTTTAGTTTAATTTAGTTTAATTTAGAGGTACAGCGCGGAAACAGGCCCTTCGGCCCATCGAGTTCACACCTACCAGCGAACATTATCCTACACACACAAGGGACAATTTACACATACACCAAGCCAATTAACCAACATACCTGTACGTCTTTGGAGTGTGGGAGGAAACCAAAGATCTCGGAGAAGACCCACGCGGTCACGGGGAGAACGCACAAACTCCGTACAGGCAGCACCCATAGTCGGGTAGTCTATACACAACTTATTTCTGAATGTCAGTAAGATGAAGGGTATAGTTATCGACTTCAGGAAGCATGGTGGGAGATATGGCCCGATCAGCATCAATGGTACCAAAGTGGAAATAGATGAGAGCTTCAAGGTCCTTGGCATTACTCTATTACCAATGATCTGTGGTGGACCAGCCACAATGAAGCAACAGCGATGAAGGCACACCACGCTTCTACTTATTCAGGAGACTGAGAAAATTTGGCATGTCTCTAATAACTCTTACAAACTTTCACAGATGTGCCATTGAAAGCATGCTGTTGGGTTGCATCACAGCTTGGTTTGGGAACAGCTTTACCCAAGACCACAAAATGTAGCCCAGTCGATCACACAGACCAGACTCCTCACCATTGACTCTCCATCTACACTTAACAATGCCTCAGGAAAGCAGCCAACATAATCAAAGGCATGCCTCACCCCAGTCATTCCTTCCTCTCTCTGCTCCCATTGGGCAGAAGATACAAATGCTTCAAAGCATGCACCGCCAGACTCATTAACAGCTTCTTTCCTTCTATTATCAGGCTTCTGAACAGTTCTTCCATAAGTTAGGGTACTGTCCGATTCACCACTACCCCATTGGAGACATTAGATTTTGTCTATGGAACTGAGATTGTCTACAATGCTGAGAACTATATGCTGCACTTTGTGGAATGCTGTTCCTGAGTTTGGCTTGATCGTACTTATATAGTATTATCTGATCTGATTCAATAGCATGCAAAACAAAGCTTTGCACTGTACCTACACGTGACAATAATAAACTTGAACCTAAGCAAGGGGCCCCAGTGAGTTTGCAGAACCTGGGTCCTAGTAAGTTTATATCATAAGGTCATAAGTGATAGGAGTAGAATTAGGCCATTTGGCCCGTCAAGTCTACTCCGCCATTCAATCATGGCTGATCTATCTCTCCCTCCTAACACCATTCTCCTGCGTTCTCCCCATAACCTCTGACACCCATAGTAATCAAGAAATATGGAGCCACATATTCCTTTTATCTGGAACTGGGGTCACAGTGATTTTCACAAAAACAGGAGCCAAATCATTGGAATTTCTGAACAGTCGGTGGATTATTGGAGCTGTATCATAGTGTGAAGTCAATAAACTATTTGCTTACTCCAGAAGGTACTGCAATTAACCTTGGGTGAAAATCCATATATCCTCTGAAATTCCTTGGTATTTTAACCACCTCCAAGAAGCAGACCCAAAAATGGGGGGGTCTGGTGTCAAGTGCATCCAAAACCATCACAAAACTTCATGGAGCTGTGGGAACAATAAATCTGCTTCCTTATAGTATCATTGCTCAATAGTTTATCAGTGAATATAACGATTGATTGTTTGTTGTATCACAGTAATTTGCAAACAAACATTTTTCATTATTTTCTATAAAATACTAACGTATATAGGGAAGACTGCAGCAAAATACGATAAGAATCTGTATATTTTTTCCCGTGCCCTGCATTACCATCTTGTCATCAGTGGATGAAAACACTGGGTTGTAATCAACCCATTGTCTGACCCAGATCAAGTTATAAAGTAATCAAAGAGGATGTTGGCAGCCTGAAGAAACACTGCAATAATTAGTCGTTATCTTTCCTTTTATCATGCAAAAAGCATAGCAACTAAGCAGAACATTGCAGAAGAATCCCGATAAATATGTTGCTGGATTTCCAGGCACCATTACCCTTTGTTAAGGATTATGTTTGGATCGAGCTTCTGCATAATGGAAGTGAATACAAATAATATGTTCGGCTTTTGTTTGGAAACTTTTGGAAATGATAATGAGGGACTGAGTTGCCGGTCATTCAGATAATATGTAACGGACAATAACGTTCATGAAGAGATAACAGAAGTGGATCGGGTAAATGAAGTGATTGTGATGTACATGGACTTTCAAAAGGAGCTTGATAAAGTGCAACATAATGGATTTGATATCAAAATTGAAACCAATGGTATAAAATGCAGAGGGGTAGCTCATCCAGTTAAGCATCACAATACAGTTGAAGCTTGAAATAAACGCAGGTTTTATTTTAGCAAAAATGAGAAAACAGGTGCTAAATGGATGGATGCAATTAATAAAATTAGACTGCGTGAAAATCTAGATTAAACACTCAATCTTGGTACCATTTGGGGGCTAAACCAAATGTTGGCCATCCTTGAACGCTGAATGCAAAAGCATCCAGGTTTAGCATTCATATGTGAGTTAGTCAATATTTTCTCAGAATATACTTGGATCTATTGCACTAATTACATGGAATGTTCTGGCTTTATAGCTATTTTGACAGGAAACGAGGATTCAGTTTAGACACAAATTGCTGGAGTAACTCAGCAGATCAAACAGCATTTCTAGAGAAAAGGAATGGGTGACGTTTTGGGACGAGACCCTTTTTCAGACTGAGTCTTTGATACATCCTGGTAGGATGCTTTCTATGGTGCATCTGTAGATGTTGGTAAGAATCCTTGGAGACATGCTGAACTTCCTAAGTATTCTGAGAAGATAGCGGTATGGTGTTCTTTCTTGGCCATAGCTGCAATTTGGTTGGTCCAGGACAAATTGTTTTGTAATATTTACACCTCGGAACGTGAAGCTCTCGACCATCTCCACTTCAGCACTATTGGTGCTGACTAGGGCTTGTGCACTACCTTGTTTCCAGAAGTCAATATCTAGCTGTCACTGACGGAGAGACGATTGTCTTGACACAATGTACTAGCTCCTAATCTCCTTCCTGTACTTCATATCGTTATTGTTTGAGATCCGATCCACTACGACGATATAATCTACAAACATATATATGGAGTTATGGCAGAATTTGGCCGCTCAAGTGAGCGTGTATAGCGAGTATAACAAGGGGCTAAGAACATATGGTCACCAGTGTTGAGAACTACCATGGAAAATATTTTGTCACGGATTTTTAATGATTGTGGTCTCTGAGTCAGGAAGTGAAAGACTCAGTCGCAGAGGTAAGTGCTGAATCTAGGTCTAGGAATTTGGAGCAGTTTGTTTGGGGTTTTGCCATTGAGGGTGGAGCTCCAGTTAATAAACAGAAGTCTGACATTGGTGTCCTTGTTATACAGATGCTCCAGGGATGAGAGTAGGGCCAGGACGATGGCATCTTCCATGGACCTGTTGGGATGGCAAGCGACCTGCAGTGGATCGAGGCTGTCAGGGAGGCTGGAATTAATATGTGCCATGACCAGCATCCAGAAGTACTTCATGATGGTGGATGTCAGACCCATTGGATGATAGTCATTCAGGAACCTTGCATTTCTTTGGCATCAGGATGATAGTGGTTTACTTAAACCAATTGGGAACCTCAGAATGGAGTAGGAAGAGATTAAAGAAGTCCATGAAGACTCCTGCTTGATTGTCCATGCAGGTCCCAACTACGTGGGTGGGGTCTCCAACTGGGCCAGTTACCTTCCTCGGATTCACTCACGGGAAGGTCGACCTGACCTGCTACAACGGCTGCGGCTACTGGCGCACCCGAGGCTGTCGAGACAGATGACGCAATTCCACCGACCTTCTGATCAAAGTGGACATGGAATGCATTGAGCTTGTCGAGGATGGATGTGTTGTCTCCAGTGGTACTTTGTAGCCTGTTACAGCATGCAAGCCTTGCCACCATCAACAGCTATCTGTGTTGTTATCCTGTGACTCCTGCTGAGTCTCAAATTCCCTTTTTGACATCTTTGATGGCTTTGTGAAGGATTGGAAGTGGATTTCTTGTACCGTTCGAGATAGTTTATCTTCAACGCTGTAGTCTCGGACACCACAATGGGAATGGACCTCATGGTTTATCCACTGTCCATGGTTTCTGGTTGGGGAACATTTGTATTGTCTTCTTTGGCACTCATTCCTCTGCCTTCCTCTTTAAGTTGCATTTGAACTTGGCATTAGTGATGTTTTGTGGTTTTGTCACTCAATAATTCTGTGCTTTAACCTACAACCAAGCCTGTCCAGTTGAAGAACATGTTATAGTTCATAAATAACAATAACAACAACAAATTCAAGAAACACCCTGCAGGTCAAGCAGCATCTGTGGAAAGGGAAACAGTTAATGTTTCAGGTCCAGGACCCTTCTTTGGAATAGATACTGAACAGTACCCTCGTGGTTCAGTAGACTAGACATTGAATGAAATCTCGCTGGATACATTATGGAATTATTGTGAAACTATAAACTTAAAGATGTGCTTTCAAAAGCAGCTTTGTTTTCAGTAAATGCTTTATTAGTAAATGTTTTATCCGTTCAAAGGACTTTGTCAAGGCTCTGAATGATCTAAATTAAGAAGATTGGCACACGCTGCATATTATTCTTTAGTATTATAATTTATTCCTCAGTATTGTCGAAAAGCAAGAGTATCGAGTTACTCCAGAAACTGTTCTGCTGATGGGATAGACATTAGCACCAACAGTTTAGCAGAAGGCAAAAATTACCATATATCTTTCAAGTGGGAAAACGTTTTACTTATTGTTACTTGCTTTTAAAACAAGGCTGGGACTCAGATAATGGGTATTACACCTGCAATAATGGTCACCTTTGTTCGACAGCGTTTCATTGACAGTCGCAAGATTTGTAATAGAAGCAAACAGGATTAACCTCTTCGAGGGTGGCAGCAAGTAATTTCTACATAACCAAAAGAATAACGTGGCGAAAACTCCTTACTCCATTATTCAGAAGATTCCATAATTCAAGTTCCACATATTTTGTTTGTTTCTCAGATTCTACAGTAAACTGCTGAATCTGTGCACAAGACGGATGACAAACTGATATCACAACATGGAAGAATGTCAATTCAATTGGAATAGGAATCGGAATACTTCATTGTCACATGCAACTAGGCACAGTGAGATTATTTGCTTGCATACACAATGTATACAAATAGCGGCCACCTACAGCGCTGAAAGCCGAGTTAAAATTTGAATTAACATCAATATTAACATCAATAGTTGATATGAGGATGATAAAATTTATGAGGGACATCTTTGGATTTAATACTGCCACCGTACTTTCTCCTGGCCAGTTTATAAACTAAGTAAGGCTAGAAAGCTACCACTGGGATCAAGGGCACACCAACTGCCAACAAACAATTCTTTTCCTGCCAGTAAAAACTTGGATTTTTGACTTGTTAATGGGCCTGTCCCACTGTACAAGTTTACCCAAGAGCTCTCCCGAGTTAAAAAAAAAAATCAAACTCGTAAGCACGTAGAATGTACGTTGCGGGTACGACGGAGCTTGGGACGTCTCTTAGCGGCTCATAACGCTAACGGCAGGTACTCGGGAAACGCGGTAAACTCGTGAAGACTCGTGAAGATTTTTCAACATGTTGAAAAATGTCCACGAGAGCCCCGAGTACCCACAAGCGGCTATTACCGTAATTCTCCGAGTTCGAATCGGGGAAACTCGGGAGAACTCTTGAATTAGCTCGTACAGTGGGACAGCCCCATAAGGATGTTTCAAGATTAAACATTATAAGATCAAATATTAAGGAGCCTTATTACAAGGTCAGTATGGGTTGAAGACAGCTTGTCTGTAACCTTTCAGAATTTATTTTCAATTGATCCCAAATTCATGTCAACAAAGTATTGAACTATTTTCACCTTGTTAAACATGTGTTTGGGCAAATGTTATTAATTTGCAACCAATCGCATTGTAATTGCAGAAATGGTGTTAAAACAAGCCATAACATCAAGCTTTTTTGAAATATACTTTTTCAATCATTCTCTTTCTGTAAATAGGTTTCCCAATGAGCAAAAACTAAATATTTGCTAGATCAAACAGGACACGCAAAGTGAAATAAATCTGACCTTTTAACTCAATAATAATTTGTTTTTTCAAATGAATGATCACCAATCTGACATTTTAATTCTGTTTCTCTTCGTAGATGATCTGAACTTTTCTTTCAGCACCCACAGTCAATATCTTTAATGCATTTCCAAACTGAACTATAGAGTTTGAGCCATAGGGAGAGACTGAGTAGGGTGGGACTCTATTCCTTGGAGTGCAGGAGGATTAGTAGTGATCTTATTAAGGTATATTACAAAAATGAGATGTATAGTTTGGGTAGATGCACAGAGCCTCTTGCCCAAAGAAGGTGAATCAAGGACCAGTGGGCATAGGTTTAAGGTGAAGGGGAAAAGATTTAATAGGAATCTGAGGGGTAACTTTTTCACACAAAGGGTGGTGGGTGTATGGAACAAGCTGCCAGAGGACTATCCCAACACTTGAGAAACAGTTAAACAGGTACATGGATAGAGCAGGTTTGGAGGGATATGGACCAAACGCAGCAGGCAGGTGGGACTAGAGTAGCTGGGACATATTGGCCATTGTGGGCAAGTTGGGCCAAAGGGCCTGTTTCCACACAGTATCACTCTATGACTCTAAACACTTTGAAATTTTAATTATGGATAGACAGTTGTACAAACAATGCCTAATGTTCGTTTTTTTATTTGTGTTTATGCACTAGGAGCTAAAAAGAGTGATACTTATGGAGCTCTTGATTTAATTGCATTGTGTAAAAGATAACACAAATCAAAGTAGTCCTTTAAAAAAAATTCAACCATTCTCTACATTTGAAAATGATTGTAGTTATTAAAAGGATTGGGATATAAATTAACTTACTACACTACCTATTGAGCAGGCCCCATTACTTGGGACAATATTTTCGCTCTTATTTAATATTAATAGTTTGTATTGTTTTTCACTTCCACTTTGCACTGAACCAATTGAATTTTAAACCAAATACAGTCTAATCAATGAGTCAACAAATGGTGATAGCAGGCATATTTACCTTTACATACACCAATTCTACCGATGTTTTATCAAATGAGTACGTTTTTTGGAGGAAATAAACTTCGCTAATCCTATATCACTGCCAATTGCCCTAGAAAGTTTCAGGGATTTTTTGTCAAATGTTTTCTCTTCGTATTAACAGCAATCACAGGAGATTCAAGCTGGGCTATATAGAAAATGTGGTTAAAAAAACTAGTTAATGCACTCCGTGCTTGTTTACTTTAAATGTCTTAGATCTCGTGTTCAGATAGAGGACAGGATATTTGTACTAATACATGAAGACATTGTTCATGATGATCAAACCAGTTTCAATCTAACCAACATTCATACATGGGCTGCTTACTGCAATACTGTCATGTGCTAGTTATCTGCTACACCAGAGGTAATTATCTCCGTCAACTTCCAATACTTTGATTTTCTGCATCAGAACCTCTTACCTTCTTTCACTTTCAAAGTCTTAATTTATTCATTGTAATAATTTGCTATTCCTTAAAGTGTCAAATATCAGTTCTGGGAAATGGGACACTGTTTTGAGTACTTAATGTTGGCAATGAGGAGTGATTAAAATTGTCTTTATACTGCCCTCTCAAGGTGCTGGCTCAGAAGATGCACAAAAAAAAGCTTTTTGTCCCAGTAAAAAAATATTTCCAGTGATGGAGCCATAGACTTAAGAAACAGGCCTTTGTTCCATTGAATCTGTGTCAACCATTAAGTAAATACTTAGGATAATATCAATTTTCCTCTCATATCCCCATTGACTTTTGCCCCTTCTGCCACCCACCTCCCAATTTTCTTGCCTTAGACATTTCTGAATATCAATTTACCACGGCCATTTAACCTCCACGTCTTTAGCACGTGGAAGGATACTGGAGCACCAAGGGAGATGTGGAGTACGTAGCAACTCCACACAGACACCACCTGAGATCTAAAGAAAGGTCTAGACCCGAAACGTCGCCAATTCCTTCTCCCGCTGAGTTTCTCCAGCGTTTCAAAGTCAAAGTCAAAAGAGCTTATTGTCATGTGTCCCTGACAGGACAATGAAATTATTTTGTTGCTTCAGCACAACAGAACATAGTAGGCATTGACTACAAAACAGGTTGGAATTTGTAGTTGAGCTTTTTATGTTCCGGAGCTCGGCAAAAGTCGCCGCAGGCAGGCGCCATCTTGCCATCCTCATGGTGACAGGATGGCAAGACACATTTTGTGTCTACCACCTGAGATCATGATTGAACACCAATTATCTGAAGCTGTAAGGAAGCAGTGCCAACTGGTTGGTATCGTTTTTTACAATTTTATCTTAAATAAGAACGAAAAACCGGTTGGCTTGTCCAAGGCATTGCCAAAATGTCACCTATGCACATTCTCCAGAGATGCTGCCGGACCATAGAAACATAGAAAATAGGTGCAGGTGTAGGCCATTTGGCCCTTCGAGCCAGCACCGCCATTTAATATGATCATAACCGATCATCCAAAATCAGTACCTGTTCCTGGTTTTTACTCATATCCCTTGATTCCTTTAGCCTTATGTTGTTACTCCAGCACTTTTGTGTATCAACTCGAATCTGCAGTTCGCTGTTTCTGCAATTTGTTAATTAGTCACATACCAACAAGCTTGAGATAGCTGAAACTTAATTACAGACCTTTTTTAAAGTCAACACTTACATATTCCCAGACTAGAGGGGTTTCAAACTGAAATCCAGAAGAGATCCTAGTTATTTATTGCTGCTTCTCATTCTTTCTGCTATCTTTTCTCATGTAAAAATTGTTACCTAAATTGACTGGAGTGAATTTGCAGCGTATCAGTTAATTTATGTGCAGTAATCTACCGAGCAGTTCACTGTTCGTACTGCCCGTGTGTCAAATCCGCCTTTCACATTCAGGATAAAATGTGCCATCTTTTAGCTGTGTTGCTGAGAGCATCATCCTGCAGAAGAACCGAGTTGCTGCTAACCAAACCATACACTAAATTGCTCACAATTTGAGGAAACTGTCAACAGCCCGTTACCTAGAGAAGCATTTCACATAACAATGAGCATTGTAATGGGCAAGAGTGAAGGAAAGCTTTGGGTCAAAATTTGGAAACAAAATATAAATTTTAATCGTACAAGTCATTCAGAATTCAGCTAAGTTTAAATAATGTGGGGTTAGACTATCTTGTCAAGAACAATTCAAACCAAGCCTGGAACTAAAGATCAAATCAAAAATCAATTTCTAATTATGCAGGTGCTGTAATTATATTATGATAACTTAACTATAAATGTGTAAATAAAACCAGAAAATGTTGGAAATACTCAGCAAGTCAGGCTGCCTCTGTGGAAAGTAAAACAGATTGGATCAGTCACATCTGAAGTGACAGTTCTGAATCTTTGTTAGAACCGTCACTTCAGATGGGACAGATTTGACACGTCTCTTCACTGTTGCTTTTATCTTGTGAATATATTTTATTTATTGATAAATGTTCAATAACGTTGAGGCTGATAAAGGTAAATTTTCCATTCAAGAAACTGAGAACTGTTTTCACAATGCCAGTTGTAAGGCAGTTCTTTAGAAAATAAAACCATGCTCCTTTTATTCCTAATTAGGCACAGAAAACTTCAAAAGCCTGTCACATCTTGATCGCTGCAGGACAATTCATAAGTTAATGCCTCACAAATGTGTGATCCAACAAAGAGCTTGATTGATTAGTTAACAGGTTAGCAATGCAAAACCAACCAATCTAAGAATTCCATTGTTAACATTTTTTTTAAAAAGAGTCATTACTCCTTACTGGCAAAATGAACTGGGGAAAGAGCAATGAAGAATATAGATGGGTGAACTACCAAACAAATAGGAATTGGGAACTGTACAAATACATTTGTAATTGCACTGTCAGAAGAATCCCACTTTAGCTTTTTTTTTTAACATAAAGCAGGACTATACTTTATTTACTGCAAGATGTTTCTCTCCCCATCCAGGAAAGTCTTTTACTAATTTATTTTCTCAGTTAAACAGCAATCACTCTTCTGTCACCAGAGTCTTAAACTTTTGAACCCTGTCAGCAAAAAATTCCAACAAAATGTAACCAAAGATTCACAGGGGAACAATTCAGCACCATCAAAATGAACTGCTGCAATACATTAGTGTCTATGCGCAGCGCGGTGAATATTGAGCTCTGTGTGCAGTAATTGTCACGATGACAGAGCTGGGAAAGCTCTTTATAATTAGGATGGTTGTTTTGTCATGTGTAATGATCTGGAGAGGAGTCAGGGAGGGTAGAGGAACGGGAGCTGCTTTTCCCTGCAGCTTAGAGACAAAACCGGACGGCAGCTGGTGGATTGGCTCAGCAAGCCACTCGTCAGCTGTCAGAGAATTGTGCAGCAGAGTCTCGGACGAAATAAAGCCAATCAGTGAAATAATGAGCAAGGTAATATTCCCCCAGAGACTTCCCGCAGGTTCTGTGAAGCCCACTGCAACTGTCCAACTATTTGCTTTCTCAGAGCCACATTTCTCTATTGATACGGAATGCCTTTTGTTTTGCATTAAGCAAAGGGGAAAGAAAGTTAATTTAAACAGGAATTCTCCTTCCCGACAAGCCACGCCAAGTCTGAAGAAGGGTCTCGACACGAAACGTCACCCATTCCTTCTCTCCAGAGATTGTTGCCTGTCCCGCTGAGTTACTCCAGCATTTTGTGTCTACCCACGCACATTCATCCTAGTTCCAGAATTTGTTAAATCTACTTCCATGAATACTTTTTTTCATGCCGGTTCATTAAATATCCAGACGAGAAATTGATACCATTTAACAACTGGCCAAAGAAATTTCTTACTCACTTTAATTGTGTGAAGTAATGTTAAATTCTGTCTTTCCTTCCAACTTTAGGTGCAGTCATAGCTGAGGCTTTGCAGCTGCCTTGTGCAGTGCTCTTAGGTCTTCAAAGAACGATTTGACTGTTTTCCCATTAAACTTTTGAGCACACCAGCGCTGATTCTTTAGGTTTTCTTTTTGGAAGAGAGTAGTATTTTAATTAACAACTAATGGATGCAGCGTTCTGACAGGCCGGAGAAAATTGATTGAAGAACGAGAAGCAGAATCTGCCAATGTTCCATCCCTCAGTTGTGCAAGAGAATGCAAAAATAGCCAATTATTATACTGTATTCATACCATACAGTACTTTAAGTTTAAAATAAATTTATTGTATAAACTTGTTTCTGAACTATAATGTTATGCAGCTCTTACTACACCACCTCCAGAATGATTGCTGCTTCAATATTGCACTCCCATTATTACAACCATATAAAGTTGTCCCTCGTAGACTGGCCTTCTTCAGTAGAAAAAAACTATGATGGCTTTCAGCTGTTTGCTCAGGAATTATTGAATTAGCTTTGTTGAGTACGAAAACAATTGTGTTAAAGAAGCCATCTTGAGGTGTTTTTTCTTGGGCACCTGTCTGTCTGCATGTCTGGGCATTAAGTGAAGACAGGATCAGGATTCAGGATAAAACAGTTAACTGACACTGAGTAAGTTCATTTACGAATAAAAGCCACTGATTGAAGTACCCAAGGAGAGTGGCACTCATGAAGCTCTTGGCTGAAGAAACAATGTCTCCGAAAATTGATAGAGTCGTAGTGTGATAAGTGTGGAAACAGGCCCTTCGGTCCAACTCGCCCACACCGGCCAACAATGTCCCAGCTACCCTAGTCCCACTTGCCTGCGTTTGGTCAATAACCCTCCAAACCTGTCCTATCCATGTACCTGTCCAACTGTTTCTTAAACGATGGGATAGTTCCAGCCTCAACTACCTCCTCTGGCAGCTTGTTCTATACACCCACCACCCTCTGTGTGAAAAAAATTACCCTTTAGATTCCTATTAAATCTTTTCCCCTTCACCTTGAACCTGTACTCTGGTCCTCGATTCCCCTACTCTGGGTAAAAGACTGTGCAACTAACCGATCTATTCCTCTTATGATTTTGTTCACCTCTATAAGATCTCCCCTCATCCTCCTACACTCCATGGAATAGAGACCCAGCCTACTTAACCTCTTCCTATAGCTCGCACCCTCTAGTCCTGGCAACATCCTCATAAATCTTTTCTGAACCCTATCAAGCTTGACAATATCTTTCCTATTACATGCTGCCCAGAGCTGAACACATTATTCTAAATGCGATCTAACCAACATATTTTACAACTGCAACATGACCTCCCAACTTCTATACTCTATACTCTGACTGATGAAGGCCAAAGAGCCAAAAGCCTTTTTGACCACCTTATCTACCTGCGACTTGACCTCCAAGGAACCATGCACTTGTCCTCCTAGATCCCTCTGCTCTACAACACTACCCAGAGTCTTACCATTTACTGTGTAGGTCCTGCCTTTGTTCGACATCCCAAAATGCAACACCTCACACTTCTCTGTATTAAATTCCATCAACCATTCCTTTGCCCATTTGGCCAATTGATCCAGATCCTGCTGCAATCGTTCATAACCTTCTTCACTATCTGCAAAACCACTAACTTTTGTATCATCAGCAAACTTACTAATCTTGCCCTGTATGTTCTCATCCAAATCAGTGATGTAGATGACAAACATTAACGGGCCCAACACCAAACCCTGTGGCACACCACTAGTCACAGGCCTCCAATCTGAGAAGCAACCTTCCACCATCACCCTCTGCTTCCTTCCGTGGAACCAATTTGCTATCCATTCAGCTATCTCTCCTTGGATCCCATGAGATCTAACCTTCCCAGAGCAGCCTACCATGTGACACCTTGTCGAACGCCTTACTAAAAATGTACACATCTACAGCTCTGCCCTCATGAACCTTTTTGCTCACGTCTTCAAAAAAATCAATCAGATTTGTGAGACACGACCTACCATGTACAAAACCATGCTGACTGTCCCTAATCAGCCCTTGTCCATCCAAATGCCTGTATATCCTATCCCTCAGAATACTCTCCAGTAACTTACCAACTGCAGGCCTATAGTTCCCAGCATTTTCCCTGCAGCCCTTCTTGAAAATATATTATATATAACTGAAAAATAACCTAATATTAACCTTATTTTCTATGCATTGTGTTTACCATAGTTTCCACTATAAATGACCATCTGCTTTCCCTGTGTTATTAGAGCTGCTATTAGTGATGCAATATTCGGCAGAATGTGTTATACCAAATAAGGCTCCGGTGCAAAGATCGACCATGACTTGTGTCCTGTCCTTCAGAAGTGCATGATTTTGAATAATTTGTCATCTAAACTTAATTCAGACAGTGATGCCAATAGAAATACTGCAGTGCCCAAAGTCAACTTAGATTAAGGTTGGATTGACCTAGTGTGAACAGTCATCCATGAATTTACATACTTTGCAAAGTGACGGGGGTAAATTTGTGCATGCAGATCCACTAAAAATCAATTGATTCATTCATTTGGCTTTAAATATGACAGTAAAAAAGTGTCATCTTCATTATTGTTTCCAATCTTCATTTCTATGTATAAGTAATTCCCAACATAGAATCATTACAAATGGATTTTTTAAAAAATTACATTAAAGCTCCAATGATGGCGACTTTGGAAAAGATTTCCTGTCACAATATAAGGGAAAAAGGAATTAAGTTACTAGATTTTAATATTATATATCGGTGTGGAAAAATATAAATGAGCGAAACTTTTATGCAGCTTTACAATGCTGCCTGGCTTGGTAAACATTTTAACAAGAGAAGAACTTCTTTAAGGAATGAAAGTGATTCAAAAAGTGATTTACACCATCCTTCTCTGACCTTTAAAGCCCTATAGCTGTAGTGATGCTGCAGTGAATTATTCTTATCAGCGGATGAATCATGCATTGCATAAATCTGTGTTGCTATATAGGATAAACGCACCAAAATTGGATTAACCGACAGAATAGAAAAAAAATTATGTGGGGTTTAATTGTTCTGGTCATTCGCGAAAGAACGCCACCAGATCCACATTTATGAATGTAGCCACTATAAGAAGTGGCAAGATATTGAATTTCTCTCCTTTTCGCCCCACCTCTCCTCTGGTCTACCGTTGGAAATCTTCAAGTCAGGGTTGATGCTTATAGTTCCATGCAAGGTCATTCTTAAATTCATTCAGGTTGTGTGACTACTGCCAAATAGATTGTGCGTACCTATGCAAAAAAGTGCAAGATGCGATGCTCTCAGCGAACCCAAAGATTGAAATTTCCCAGTGCTATTTGTAATAAAAATAAAGTAATTGAGTAAGATAGACACAAAAAGCTGGAGTAACTCAGCAGGACAGACAGCATCTCTGGAGAGAAGGAATGCGTGACGTTTCGGATTGAGACCCTACTTCAGGCTGGTTGGGGATAAGGTAATGAAAGATATAGACGATGATGTAGAGAGATAAAGAACAATGACTAAAAGATATGCAAAAAAATAACGATGATAAAGGAAACAGGCCATTGTTAGCTATTTGTTGGGTGAAAACGAGAAGCAAGTATGACTTGGGTGGGGGAGGGATAGAGAGAGGGGCATGCAGGGGTTACCTGAAGTGAGGGAAATCAATATTCATACCACTGGGCTGTCAGCTGCCCAAGCAAAATATGAGATGCTGTTCCTCCAATTCGCGTTTAGCCTCACTCTGACAGTGGAGGAGACCGAGGACACAAAGACCGAGGACAGAAAGGTTCTGAGTGGGAATGCGAAGAAAAATTAAAGTGTCTAGCAACCGGGAGATCAGGTTGGTTCAGGCAGGCTGAGCAACATAGAATAATATACAATAGAGTAGGATACAATAGGACAATAGAGTAACATAGAAATACATGGAAATGGGCCATTTGGTGTGCTAAATCTGCACCAAATACTAAGCATACATATTAATCCCACACTAATCCCATTTTTTATATTCCCTACATTCCCAAAATCGCCCTTTCCCCCCCACCAGGTTCCATGACCGACCAACACACTAGAGCCAATTATTTATTATTTATTAAACTTTATTTCGGACTCAAGGTCCAGACAAGGGACAACATTACATAAAATACATTGCATATAAAACCACCATAAAATACATATAAAAGCTTATTATATTACTTATAAAAGTATCATAAATTATATACAAAAAAAACACACAATCCATGATTTACTGTTAAACTGTTCTTTATGGAATGTGAGAGGAAACTAGAGTACCCAGCAGAAATCTACATGTTCATTGGGAGAATGTATAAACTTCCCACAGACAGCATCGGGGATCAGAACTGGGTTCCTGGAGCAATGAGGAAGAAGCTCTACTTTCTGCGTTATTATGTAGTCTATTGTGCCATTTTGAAACTGCCTGCAGAGGAATTTGACACAGATACATTAGCCACAGCATTAAAACGCGCACATAGAGAAAGGTCAGTCATCTTCAATTTGCTAAGAGTAGACTTGCACTCCTACCTTCAATAGCATTTAGGATGAAAGAACCAGAGAAATAGCAGGAAAGGAATTCAGAGAAGAGTTTGGTATTTCAATTATATTAATAAAGGATTGGTACAGCTGAGTTGTTCAAGTGGTCTCCACACTAAGAAAAACATATTTATTCACATTGAATCATATAGTGTATTCTTGTCAAACATGTATTCTTCTGAGAATCTTTCTAACTTTTATTTGTTGAACAGAGTGCCTCTGCAAATCCAAAATAGACTGGAGAGAGTGAGTTCAATGAATGATGTAAGCATGCACAATATCGACATAATGATTAACAGAATTATTTTAACATTATGGTGTGTTTTTATATCAGAATCTAGGTTATTCATTAGATTTTATATACTGCATATAGGAAAGTAGATAGTTGGCAGTGAATTACTGAACATAATTCAATCAGGCAGTTCTGATGATGTTCTAAACCTCGGAAGTAAAGCTTGAACGTCAGCAGAACCCTGTGATTAACCTATTGCCTTAAGCTCACTGCCAGCAATTTGTCATTGTGTATAATATAGTTTATTCAATTTAAAAAAAAATAGTTTGACTTCAATTATTTTTACCTTGTATAGCACAGCTGACTTGGGGTAATGCAGCTAAAGAATAATAAAGCCAAAAGGTGATGTTGGGCCTACAGGCTATACAGCATTATTTGATAGGTGTTGCGGTATTCAATGAATAAGTTGTTGTATTAAAAGCCCCCCCCCCTACTTCAACAACCCTACTCTTCTGTCTTACCCTACCATCTGCACCAGCCTCATAGCAGTTTCCTCATAAACCATTCAGTGTATATTCCTTTGCCTTCTTTGTTATTCTAGTACAAAATTATAACATGCACTCAGGCAGCAAAGTAATAATAATATTGACCCCTTAATTGCAATCCAATTTTGGTTTGGATTTTATGTTTGATAATCACACAGATGCTTTTTATCAAATTCTTGCATGTTAATTGCTCACCTCTTGATCTCACCATCACGACTTTACTGTAGATACATGAATCTATGAGATAGCTTCAGTTGGATTAGAGTTTTAAAGTAGATTATAGCCTATTTTTAGTTTAGCTTAGTCTAGAGATGCAGCGTGGAAACAGGTCCTTCAGACCATGGTCCACACCGACCACGATCCCCTCACACTAACACTGTCCTACACAAACTAGGGAAAATTTACAGTTTTACCAAGCCAATTAGCCTAAAAATCTATACGTCTTTGGAATGTGGGAGGAAACCGGAGCTCCCGGAGAAAAACCACACAGGTAACAGGGAGAAGATATAAACTCTTTACAGGCAACACCCATAGGCAGGATCGAATCTGGGTCTCTGGAGCCGTAACTCTGCCAATGTGCCACCGTGTGACCTTTGGTTTTTCTTTGGTATCATGTGTATATTCCTCAGAATTAAATTCTAATTTCACCGCAAATTAATTAAGCCCCTCGCAGACAGTACAGAATATCTATTCTGCAGGAGTGGAGCAACTGTATGCTCATGCTAGTTTAAGATCGGTAGTATGCTTTCACAAATGGCTCTGAAATCACATGCCTTTATCCAGGGGCTATGAAGTCAGGATTATCAGTTTAAAGGCAGAGAGTGTAGGAAATCATTCATGAGAACAGTGATTGAAGTGTGAACTCTAAGCCTTGTTTACATTAGTGGATTTAAAGTCTGTGTGTCATCAAGAATTTCTGCCTTGGAAGTCAAAAACTCGTTACCCCTGAACATAAAGGCATTATTGCTGAGACAGCAGACAGACGAGTAATATCAAAGATGATGCTTGACAGATTGAATCTACCATGATGCTTATGTTAAAAGAGGAACTCAACCCTATTTTAAAATGAGAAATGTTAATAATTTACTTACAAGCTAAATCTCCTTTTCGACCTTGTGAGTTGGGTGCAACTTTAGCATAAAGAACTGCAGCTTATAACATCACATTTAGTCTCCATGTCAATGATGACACTGCATCATTTCTGCTATATGTTCTGTGATCAGAATTTCTCAGATAGACACATTGGAAAAGTCGGTACTAATCTTCTAATCTGAGATAGTGTTAGTGCCTGCTACCCACCGGTGAACCATTAAAAAGTAGGCTGGATTGTTGTGTTGGTGTAACAGCACGGCATGTGTATTGTGTTTGAATTTGATCATCGTAATCTGCTTATCCATTAATTTCTGTCTACTATTATTTCCTTTCAAAGTTTCAAGTAATGTTTTCTTGTTCTTGAGCTCGCCCAGTGTATAATTGTGCTGATTGTATTCCAATACTGTTGAAGAAACTCTGAGATTCATTTTCCTGGGCATACGTAAAAATACTGGAAAATTGATCTGCAATAGGAATTAACTACAATAGGAAGTAAAATAGAAATATTTGTAACAGTCTAGAAATTAATCTTCCCTCCCATCCTCTGGCATCACATACTTAAAAATATTTACTGAAAAATTGATCACCATATCGTTAACTAAAACAGGAGGTAAAATGGAAATGTTTGTAACAGTCTAGAAATTTGCATTCTCTCCCATTCTCCACCATCACCAAGTTTATGATGGCTCAGAATGTAGTGAAATGAGAAAACTTTGTATGAAGGTGCAAACGGAAGTGGAAAGGTACTCACAAGATGTCTTCAAGTGAAGATGAATCCATTAATATAAAATTATCTCAAATTATGTGGCCTTTTACGACTGAGCATCCTTACAGAGATGATCAGCTTGGAGACCTGCAACAGAATTATGCAGAGTTGGTCCAGATTTGATACATGAAGGTGTCACACGTTACAGAAACATGGAAACAGGCCACTTGTGTCATAGTTTTGCTGCACATTATCGTACAATAACAACACATCTTTCTAATCTTTTCATCATCTCATTTTATCTCAGTTCCCCTTCAATGCTATGCATCTCAGCCTCTCTGACTGGTACAAGATCTTCATTCTTACCATGTCAGGAGCCTAATGCTAATCCTTGCTATACCATGTGAACACAACGCACCTCTATTTCAACCGCAACATTTGAAGACCTAATAAAATTGTTCATCATCTATAATGCTGATGACTATGATTTTGCTTACAAAGAGGGTGACGTATTACGCTATGGAATAACATTGCCACATTAGCCTCACCGCCAGTCTGACTCAGCTGTGCCATTGTCCTTTGGCTTAATAAAACACCAGCCTAAAATGAAAGGGTTGTCCTATTTATGACCAAGGCTACTGAGACACTTTTACGACTGAGCATCCTTACAGAGATGATCAGCTTGGAGACCTGCAACAGAATTATGCAGAGTTGGTCCAGATATGATACATGAAGGTGTCACACGTTGCAGAAAGAAGTTTAGTCCTGCAATCTTTCTTTCTTTTTGGATAGCGGCTCCAGTGACATTTCATCTAGAATTCAAAGAGCACTGCCTTAATGAAATGCATAATTAACATATTATAATTGTGCTGTACAGTATGATGATTTTGACAGAACTCACTTTCCATGGCTAATTCTATGCTAATTTAATCTGTTCCTCACTTGCCAACATGACCTTTCCTGATTGAGTTTCACAGAGGAATTTTTTTTTGATGGATTGATTTATCAGCATTGCAGAGACAACACTTCAGAGGGACTGTTGGACTGGAAAGAAGGAAAGAGCAGAAATTGTCACAAAGCTGTGTTGCAAATTGCACTTGCAGCTTTCCAATGCTGTCCTGTGGAAAAGACAGGTGATTTAATTACCAGTCAGAAGCAAGTTCATGAAAAAAGCATTAAAATGTGTCATAAAAAGTATCACGTTGATAGATTTTAATAGTGCCAGATATTATTATGCGTCTTCACAGGGACAACTTAAGGCTAACAGTGATTGACTAGGCAGTGTCATTTGAACATATGGAAATGAAGACTGGTGCAATACCACAATTCGGCAATACAGTAGATGCCAGATCGCCAGACTTCTCGCGAAAGATGCAGAGTTCAATCACAATGAATATATAACAAATTTGCCACGGTCTTTCATGCATGGATCATCTCTTTCTGTCTTTTCCTGTTTTTCATCCCATATTTTAGCATGGGAGTTTAGCATGGGAGTGTATAATAACAAACTATTAAAACTTTAAAGCTCCAATAATTGTAGCAACAGCAAAGGAGAAACACAGAGGAAGCTTCTGGCTATGAACATGGGCAGTCAATATACCAGAGGGGAAAAGAGTTACAAAGCTATAATTGTACAGAGAGTATTCTACACAGTCAATAATTGTATTAATCAATGTCTATTCAAAAATAACCTATTTCCTAAAGTTTGGGTAGTATTAATAAAACTTCAAGGCACTTCACCATGCAAGACCTAACTCCCAGGTGGAGGTCAGTCTAATCAGTGACCCAAGATAAACTGAAGTCATTGGCAACAATTGGAAAACTCTGAATAGCTGAAATTGTTCTTGATATAAGCAAGTCACTAGGGATTATTATACAGTAGTTGTTTCTCAATGATGGTTCTGTCATCTCCTGAGTTATGGGATCAATTTATCTCAATAAAATAAGTCATCACAATACTGAGGCTGATAATCTTTTTCAGTACTGAAGGAATGCGACACTGTCATTGAATTCATCTGTGATGTTAAACTAAGGCCCAGTCTTCACTGTCAAGTAATGGTACTGTTTGAAGAAGAACAGCTATTGCTGGTGCTTGGCCTAATATTTGTTAATTAATCAACATCAAACTAGATTGGGGTTTATAGGGGCTTTTGCTGCACAAATTGATTGCTGTGTTTCTTATATTATATCAGGAACTATTGTTCAAAAGTGCTTCAGTAACTACAAACAGGGGCGAAAAACACGCCCCTGTGTGAAAGGAGCCAGAGGGGACACGTCCCCCCCATGTTTTGAGAAGTGGGGGACATCCCCCCCCAAGTTTTTGTCATCCGGATTTTAAAATCTCCGCTTTCCGCGAGACAGTGGAGGTGGGACTGCTGATCGAGGGCGCCGATTGGACGAGAGAGACGTCGGTCAGCAGGCAATGGGGGCAGGACATGATGATTCAGCGTGATGATTGGAGGTGGGGGGGGTGGGACTGAGAATAGAGTGCGGTGATTGGAGGAGGTAGACGTGGCACAGACCTGCGCCTCATCCCCAGCCAGGATCGATCCCGGCCGGGCCTCCGGCGCTGTCCCGTCCCCACCCGAGTGCCCCCCACCCCCCTCCCACGGGTGGCCAGAGAGGTCGGCAGTCAGACGGAAGCTGTACCCCCAGGCCCACAGCCAGCGCAGAGAAGCAGCGCAAAACCCAGCTCAACTCTGCCTGGTTAACCTGCCTGGGCTTGCGGGAAATATGGGCAGCGCGGAGAAGCAGCGCCGGTGTCCCGTCAGTCCAGTCAGGGCTGTAGTTAACCCGGCGAGACAGGCAGAGTTGAGCTGCATTTAGCGCTGGATTGAGCCTCCGAAGCCTCGCGCATGTGTGTGTGAGTGTACGCATGTGCGCGCGGCTGCCAAAAGATTGTGTCCCACCTGTCACCCGGTCCCCTCCATATTTTGATAGCGAGTTCCGCTCTTGACTACAAAGTGGTTTGAGGATGTGAAAGGCACTATATACATGCATATCATTGCAACGATATTGTTCAGGGAGTGTCTTCAACTCCATTACCTGTTGCTTTCCCTCTATTAAACATCAGGATTGGCCTATATCCAGTACTATTCTAAAAGTGAAGAAGCCATTGGAGCCCGAACGAGGAGGGCTTACAATTGCCGAGGAAACATTTTCTTTATTTGGTTTAGTTTAGAGATACAGCGTGGAAACAAGCCGTTCGGCCCACCGTCTCGGCACCGACCAGTGATCACTAGCACTATCCTACACACTAGGGACAATTTACAATTTTACTGAAGCCCATTAACCTGTAAACCTGCACATCTTTGGAGTGTGAAAGGAAACCAGAGCACTCGGTGAAAACCCACACGGTCACAGGGAATACGTAAAACTGCGTACCCGTAGTCAGGATCGAACCGGGGTCTCTGGCGCTGTAAGGCAGCTATTCTACCGCTGCGCCACTGTGCTGCCCTCGTGCCACATGAGTACCATCTTATGACCAACTCCAATGAAAGAAAGTCTTCAATGGAGCCACTGGTGTGGAGCTTGTCCTCTCACCTCATCACCCACCAATGGCCCCAATTCTGAAGCTGCCATTGACAAGTAGCTGAAGTGGAGCCACCCACCAGGACGGTCACGGTGGCGCAGCGGTAGAGTTGCTGCCTTACAGCGAATGCAGCGCCGGAGACCCGGGTTCGATCCCAACTGCGGATGCTGTATGTATGGAGTTTGTACATTCTCCCCGTGACCTACGTGCGTTTTCTCCGAGATGTTCGGTTTCCTCCCACACTCCAAAGACGTACAGGTTTGTAGGTTAATTGGCTTGGTAAATGTAAAGAAAAGATTTGTCCCTAGTGGGTGTATGATAATTTTAATATGCGGGGATTACTGGTCGGCGCGGACCCGGTGGGCCGAAGGGTCTGTTTCCGCGCTGTATCTCTAAACTAAACTTAACTACGTTTTGTTCTCTGCAATAAGCAACTCAATTCCCTAATCTTAAAATGCCTCACCACTGTTACAAAGCTTGTCTGTAATATAATTGTTACATGGCATTCATCTGAATGGATGAAATAACAACACCCCAAATCTTAAAGCTATATAGGTCAGAGCTAAATATGATTTCTTCCATAACTGAATCAATTGGCCTACATATGAATTATCTTCAGGGTACATACTAGCAATTCCCTGCTTTAATTGGAGATTGTACCTACCGTACAACTCCTATCATCAAGAGGAAAAGGTGTTGCAATCTACAACTACTACATCTTTTCCAAATCTCAGACCCACACAGCAACTTATTTTCTGACATAGGGTAGAAATGGTAGAATTTCCCAAATAACAGTTAATGTGGTTGCCATCACAGATTCTGCAGGAGTTCAATGTGTTGGTCAATCAATGTTTAGCCATAGCCTAGGGACAATCTTTAAAGAAGGTAATGTAATTTACAGGTACCAGCAAAGCAGGTGTGTAAGATGCCCAAAGAGTGGAAAATAACCAGTGGGTGAACTCACTAATATGTGTATGCACAGCAAATAGTTAGAATGACCCTCTTCTGTGCCAGAAATCCTGTTTGCTGGAGTAGCTGCAAGCTCATTTCACTGAGAAGCAAATTATGTCATTGCTCAAGAAGGAACTGCAGATGCTGGTTAAACGAATAGACACAAAATGCTGGAGTAACTCAGCGGGACAGGCAGCATTTCTGGAGAGAAGGAATGGATCATTTTCACAAGGAATCACAAGGAAGTGTCATCCATTCCTTCTCTCCAGAGATGCTGCCTGTCCCGCTGAGTTACTCCAGCATTTGTGCCCATCTTATATCATTGCTTATTGAAGTCGAAATCATCAGCTGCTCTGGCATTTTAGTGCTGCAATGCATACAAGACTCACTTATCTACCTGAATATAGTGGACACCTTTGATGTGTCAGATACAATTCATTATGGAAATCTTCATCAGTTCTTTATACAAGACCTTGACAGCATCTAGCAGTATGAATATACAAACATCCATAATGACAGTGAATGACATTCTTTGCATTATAAATGATATAAACAATGCTCACTAAAGATCATACCAATACGGCCACACTTTCAATGGCAGAATATATTGCAGCTAACACCTGGAGCAATCAATCAGCCCTCTATGCCGTGTCACATGTCGACCCATTTTGGATGTTCTGATTCAGATGCTTCTGTCAGAAAATAATTCCACTCTGAGGCCGATATCATGAGGCAAATCAAATGGAGTGCACACTGCTGAATCCCCACTCTGATCCAAAGCAGTTTCCTTAGCAGCTTTTTGACCCCTGGCGTGTGGGAGGACACTGGAGCACCCAGAGAAAACCCTCGCAGGTCACAGGGAGAACGTACAAACTCCCTACAGACAGCACCCATGGTCAGGATCGAACCCGGGTCTCTGGTGCTGTAAGGCAGCAACTCTACCGCTGTGTCACTGTGCCACCCTATGGTTGAACATGAGGTAATTCTTTCAGTAACAATTAACCACCCTTGTTGCCTTCCTGGTTATTTGTAAGTAGTTGTCTCTTTCTAAAAGAAAATACAGCACTCAAGTTGACACACAGAGAGTTGTGAGTCTGTGGAATTCTCTGCCTCGGAGGGCGGTGGAGGCCGGTTCTCTGGATACTTTCAAGAGAGAGCTCGATAGGGCTCTTAAAGATAGTGGAGTCAGGGGATATGGGAAGAAGGCAGGAACGAGGTACGGATTTGGGGATAATCACCCATAATCACATTGAATGGCAGTGATGGCTCAAAGGGCCGAATGGCCTACTCCTGCACCTATTGTCTATTGTCTTATCTAGTAACACTGTACATCCCAAAGCCATGTTAATAAACCTTTCACTGCTTGTGCTGGCGAAGTGGCTTGGTTGCTGCTTGAAAACTGTTAAGACATCATTATTGCAGCTGCATCATAATTGCCTTTTTTTCAATATTCCTAATGAAATTGCAATCTTAGGACAGGAGGACTTCAATTTTGTCAACAGTTCATGAATTACAATTAACTAATGGTTATTCCAGCTCTGTTTCGCATAAAGTGGGAAATAACGTTATATATTGGAATCAGTAAGATTTGGAATTTTCTTTCTATAATTCATTAAGAATGCATAGTTCTACACATTCGTTAAGAATGCATGCAGTAGTTGGACAGTGGAACTAATCTGGCAGGGAAAAGACATCCAATAATTCCGCCACACTTTTCTTCCCTGCCATTGAGCAGATTGTTAGCTCTGTGTTTCTCTGCAGCCCGCTGCTTATGTAACTATTGGAGTTGCAGAAGCAACGTATGCATCACAGATGGAGACAGCTGTCTGTGGTGACGTGTAGAATGTATTCTTCAGAGGTGCAGACAATAGATTTCCAATTACAGTATTTTTGGCTGGATAAAGAGTTAATTCTGGCAAAGTACACTTACAATGTATAACATGCCCTCATTATAACGTGGTTTTGGGGACTTATTCAACATCTATGTTCGAAACAGCATAGCAGTGGAAAAAAAAAACTGTGACATGCCATATTTTGTGTGGAATTTAAACCTTTTATCATTATAATTACAGTATATGCATCTATATTTCTTAGTGAGCAGACATTGGAGGAGTCAATTTTCTTACTCCTATTGGCTTAATTTATAACATTGCCATGTCTGCAATATGATGGTTTCACGAAAGTCTGCTGAGACAACTTGAGTTATTAAACACAGGAATATATATTGCTACCTGATAACTGAAAATGCACTTTATATTTACTTCATAAACACTGGGTCATGTGCAGCCTGCTGCCATTGTTTAGGTGTGGTCAACTTGATGTTGATTACATGCCATTTCTGTAAATATCACTAAAATGTAACTCCACGTTTTCCAACTGAGTTCAATGGAGATTTTAGTTTATTTAGTTTAGAGATACAGCTTGGAAAACAAGCCCTTCGGCCCACTGGGTCCGCACCGACCAGCGATCCCTGCACATTAACACTTACTAGGGACAATTTTTACATTTACCAAGCCAATTAACCTAAAAACCTGTACGACTTTGGAATGTGGGAGGAAACCGAAGATCTCGGGAGAAAACCCACGCAGCTCATGGGGAGAATGTACAGACAGCACCCGTAATCGGGATCGAACCCAGGTCTCCGGCGCTGCATTCGCTGTAAGTCAGCAACTCTACCGCAGCGCCACCGTGACTGTAGATCTTAGGAATCTGAAGTCGACAAATTTAGTCTGAGATCTGAATGCCTGACCCTGTAGCATGGTTTTGTGCAATGCATAGGGCATAGATTGAGACCATCCAAACTATTGTACTTTTGCTGGGTTTTTGAAAGTTATCTAATTAGCTCAGTACTTCTACTATTCCACATGGCCCTGGGTTATCTTTCTTTTCCAGGTACAGTATATACCGTATCAGTGTAGAAAGGAACTGCAGATGCTGGTTTACACCAAAGATAGGCACAAAATGTTGGAATAACTCAGCGGGACAGGCAGCATCTCTAGATAAGGAATGGGTGATGTTTCGGGTCGAGACCCTTCTTCAGATTGAATGAGACTGAAGACTAAAACTGTAATCAGCCTGAAGAAGAGTCTCGACCCGAAACTTCACCTATTTCTTCTCTCCAGAAATGCTAACTGTCCCGCTGAGTTACTCCAGAATTTTTTGTCTATATATAGTATCAGGTTGCCTCTTGAAAATGACTATTGAAATATCGCTACATTCCAGATCCTATTCATTAATCAAATTTGCCTGTGGTTCCTGTTATCGTACGAGTAGTTCTAATGACAAACCGCTTTGCTAAGAAAACAGTTGCAGTCGCTATGTTTTTAGTGGAGCTCCCTTGTAGGAATGGATTGAATTGAATTTAATTGAATAATTGTATAATTTATTATCACATGTGACAAGTCACAGCGAAATTCTTTGCTTGCATTCCAAAGGTATGCAAATAGTCGCCCATAAAGGGTGCTTACATAGTTACAAATCCCCCACCCCGTGCCAGGTCCCCCTTTGTTCTTCCCCTCCCCCCCCACCCCCCTCTCACGGCGGTCTCTCCACGCCGGGTCCTCCATTGAAATGAATAAACATGCAGCCACTAGTATCTAGCACGTTCAAGATAATTAAACAGAGATGCATTTCAATGCAACTTTCTCCTTTTTTCAAAACCTTACATAGCATCTCTTTAACTATATACTTAACCCTTTTTGATATGAGAATAATCCCAACATTTAATCGTATTTTTATTTTATTACGCAGTATTTCTAGCAAAGTTAGAACACCAATCAGACCTTGCATCTTCTCCACCTTTCAAGTAAATCATGGTTGACTTTTTTCATTAATCTATTTTCCCATCATCAATCCATAATCATGGCTGGCCTCTTTTAGCAAAGCAACCCATATGACAAAAAATGCAAAATATCTTGTTGAGCCATGAGTAGAAACATATAGAAAATAGGTGCAGGAGGAGGGCATTCGGCCCTTCGAGCCAGCACCGCCATTCATTGTGATCATGGCTGATCATCCACTATCAATAACCCATGCCTGCCTTCTCCCCATATCCCTTGAATCCACTAGCCCCTAGAGCTCTATCCAACTCTCTCTTAAATCCATCCAGTACCTTGGCTTCCACTGCCCTCTGTGGCAGGGAATTCCATAAATTCACAACTCTCTGGGTAAAAAAGTTTTTTCTCACCACAGTCTTAAATGACCTCCCCTTTATTCTAAGACTGTGGCCCCTGGTTCTGGACTCACCCAACATTGGGAACGTTTTTCCTGCATCTAGCTTGTCCAGTCCTTTTATTATTTTATATAGGCAGATTGGCATTTCTACAGAGGACTATGAATAAATGAACTGAGACGCTCTAGGATAATTATTTCCTAGGTTTTATCATTCTTTTGCCACCTCGCTTTCAATCTTGCTCTCTGCTATAGATGCTTCCGATGCCCTGAACGCAGTTTGCAGTCTTTGTTAATGCTTTCTGGCTTTTTATCGCTGCCGTTTTCTTTTCTATGGTCGTATTTCAGTTGCACTGTTTCTGAGCTAATTTCCCATGACATGTTAAGCATTTGCAAGCAAAAGGAACAATTTCCTCCATATTCTATGCAGGGGAATGATGATGCATTGTCTCTTCAATGAATCATTCTTGCAGGTTAGTTTTAGCCATTGTAATAGATGAGTTGGCAGTGTGAAAAAGATTTGCGATTTTGGCCAATCTTGCTTTTGTGCTGGAAAAGCTTTTCCGCACACGCAGATGACAGTGAGAGAATGTGACGGTAGGAACAGTGAAAGCCAGCTGTATGGTGGAAGGTCTGTGTTGGCAAGTGGTCGACCCTTTTAACATCATTGAACGTCTTCCTATACCACGTGCCATGCCAGTTAGTTGTAGTAATGCTGAACGCCATTGCTGGCGTTAATATTCCGCAATCATTCCCTTGATTTATGTTTTCTTCAGTGAATCCAAGAATTGAGAGGCTCTTCTAGCTCCTCAAACTTAAAAGGCTCTTTCTAATTCAGCCACACTTTCAGGAAAAAAATATGGCAGAATTATATTTCCTATCCATCCAGAACAGGAAATTTATCAGGAGTGGTAATGCAAGTGTAGCCTACTTGGGTTCCAGGCAAGATGCACTTAAACTATCCTGAGTGATGCAAAAAGGCCAGCAGAGCCACCCCTCCCTGACTCTCAGTCTGATGAAGGGTCACGACCCAAAACGGCACCTATTCCTTTTCTCCAGAGATGCTGCCTGACCCGCTGAGCTACTCCAGCATTTTGTGTCTACCTAGATTGTTTCAATGGTTTCGTAACTACCGTGTTATAACGCAGGCTTTCAGCATAGGCAGAGTGTGGTAAACTTTGGTATTCATCCGTTGTTAATACTATTCAGTTGACAGAATGTGACATTCGGATCAGTTTGTCAGTGTCAACTTGCTTGATATGAGATAATGAAGATGCATGTCAGCCATCATTGGCAACACACAGCTTGAGAAACAGAATTAAAAAACCTCACATATTTTAAAAAGAGAACAAATTCAAGATTATAATCTAATCTCTAATATTGATATCAGCTATATCTCTTTATTGGATTACATTCTTGTGATTCACCAGATGCAAACTATTTTCTCTACACTTTAGTTCTGAAGTGTAAATGTTGTATCATTTCTTCAACTAAACTGTCCATTGTTCCAATTTACTACCTTCAAAATGTGACGATAATATTTTTTATGCACAGGCTTCAGAATGAATTAAATCACAAAATTCAGATATCTCCAAATTAATGTTTTAAAATATAGAAATTCATAGTACTAAGTTCTCAGGTGATAGTCATTTGGAACCATTTAGTTTCCAAGTGAATCGTGCTTGCATTTACATGGATGACGAGAAATGTTAGGGTTCTGTTTCCCTCCTGACTACAGTGTGGTTCCCCTATGTCCGTGAGGTTGGATGCAGAGAACAAATATCCGCAATCAGACATGAATGTGCCTTCTTGCAATCATTTACAGTTTTGCAAGGAAATCTTGCCAAACTGGATCTTCATTTTTTTAATTGTGTATTATAAAGAAACTATATAAATACTCTTGTCACTCCGGTTTGTTTAGCAACTTCTGTGCTTTGTGAATGTTGACTCAGAGTAGTGTCGAAGGGTAAATCAACTCCAACAAGGGAGATATTTGCAAGGAGAGAGATCTGCAAACCCCTCATCAATGCACCTTGAGTTAGGATACTACTCATTGCTATTCCCTTTCTACTGCATGGTCCATAAAACTTTGTGACTGTTCTGCAAGAAAAGAATGCAGGAAGCAGATGCAGTTCAGTGAAGACTTCAACCAAATTATTCCACAAAAAATCAGATAAGCTTAAAACATTCTTCAAACATAATGTCATTTTGGGTAGCGAATTACACTGAGAGCTTCCCAGTGAACTCAAGGCATCGCTGCAGGGGAACATATTACATTTCCGCTTTGATGTGGGGCAATGAGTTGCGGAGGCGAGGAGGGAAATATTCGCTCTGGTTCGGGTTGACATCCTGCATTTTGTGCCTCAAGCCAACATGCTGAACTATTTAAAAGCTGTGTGTTGTCCCACAGGGCTTGGGGTAGGAGTGTCACTGTAGTTAGCTTGTTCAAAGTGGTTACCAGAGTGACATGATTCGAAACAGTACGATCTAAGATGGCAGTGGAGGCAATCGCACAACGATCTGTCCAGTTTCCAGAAAAAAATTAATTGTGCTGTGTAAAATGACACAAATGAAACTCTCCTAAACACTGTTGTCATGGAGATTGTGATGTGCTGTCTGCTACTATATATCAACATGGTGCTCCAAAATGACCAAGCTAGATATTCCCGTCAGATAACTGAGCCGTTTTTACCTATACTACAGCATTTAACAGGATTTTTACTCTTCGCGTGTATTCAGCTCGATTTCACCCATACCAACCATCTGCTGTTAAGTCGTAAACAAAGCCTTTGTTTTAGGAAGTTTAAAACAGTTAGGAATAAGGATCCTGCTTCCCAACATCTGTGGGGAAAATGGTGGGAAAAAAGGACCGTATTTTGAAACTCCGCTGTCAACTGGAGTGTTTAGAACATTCTCTGATAGTAGCTGAGAAATGTGCTTGAACATGGCTGAATGATATGCCTAGGGTGGTTTTGTTACCCAGCTAATACAGCACAGGGAAAATGTAATTTCTTGCACACCAATACACTTTGAAGGCTTCAAGTGGTCTTTTAACACTTGTAACTTTTATTTTGTCTTGATTCCATATTTGAACTGAAACGTAGAGGAGTGTTAAAATTGCATCCAACCCCTCTTAAAGAATCAATGTAAAGTATAAACAATAAACAATGTGTGAATTTATTAATATGACAACCTATATGCTGCATTTTTTTATAATCTTGTATTCCATTAGAGTGTACAGAGTCCCTGGGGCAGAAATTTGATTCAATTGCAAGGGATAAGTGATTGCTAAATGAGCATCCATGTTCTCCAATGTCCAAAATTTGCTTCTGTTAAAGTCCATGAAATTGAACATTGGGAAGTTGGGAGTAAATGGGCAACCAATGTAGAGGGTCAACCATGAAAGACAAATTACTACCTCTTGGTATTTAACGCCGAACAGTATAAAATAGGAACAGGTCCTTTCATTCCGCAGTGTCCGAGCATGCTGACCGTGCTGCCAATTTAACAGGCACATCTCCAAGCGTATCATCAACATCTCAATGCTCCACCTGCTCATGCATCTGTCTAATTGCCTATGGACCTTAGCAACACCTTTTGATAAGGTTCCGCAAGGTGTTCTACTCTGGAAGATGAGAGCTCATGGGATAGGGTGAACTAGCTAACTGGACACAGAATTGGCTTCATGGGAGGAAGCAGAGGATGGTGGTGCAAGATTGCTTTTCTAACGGGAGGTCCATGCCTCAGGGTATGGTGTTTGTAATCTATATCAACAATTTGAACGAGAGTATACAAGACATGATTAATAAACATAGAAAATAGGTGCAGGAGTAGGCCCATTCGGCCCTTCGAGCCTGCACCGCCATTCAATATGATCATGGCTGATCATCCAACTCAGTATCCCGTACCTGCCTTCACTCCATACTCCCTGATCCCTTTAGCCACAAGGGCCACATCTAATTCCCTCTTAAATATAGCCAATGAACTGGCCTCAACTATCTTCTGTGGCAGATAATTCCAAAGACTCACCACTCTCTGTGTGAAAAATGTTTTTCTCATCTCGGTTCTAAAAGATTTCCCCCTTATCCTTAAACTGTGACCCCTTGTTCTGGACTTCCCCAACACTGGGAACAATCTTCCTGCATCTAGCCTGTCCAACCCCTTAAGAATTTTGTAAATTCCTATAAGGTCCCCCCTTAATCTTCTAAATTCTAGCGAGTGCAAGCCGAGTCTATCCAGTCTTTCTTCACATGAAAGCCCTGACATCCCAGGAATCAGTCTGGTGAACCTTCTCTGTACTCCCTCTATGGCAAGAATGTCTTTCTTCAGATTTGGAGACCAAAACTGCACGCAATACTCCAGGTGTGGTCTCACCAAGACCCTGTACAACTGCAGGGTCTTGCAGATAACACCTAAAATAGTTGGTATTGTGGACAGTGAACATGTTTATCAAGAATTACAGTAGGATCCTGATCAGCTGAGCAAGTGGGCAGAGGGATGGCTAATGGGGTTTAATTCAGATTAAGTGTGGGATGTTGCATTTTGGGCAGTTAAACGAGGGCATGACTTTTGCACTGAAAGATAGACCAGGGGAATCTACGAGTGCAAGTGCATAGTTCCCTGAAAGTGGAGTCACAGGTAAATAAGGTGACAAAAAAGGATGTTGGCATGCTTTCTTTCATCATTCAAAGAATTGAGTATAAAGTTGGAATGTCATGTTAGAGTTGTACAAGACATTGGTGAGGCTGCACTTTGAGTATTGTGTTCAGTTTTGGTTACCCTGCTATCGAAAAGATCCTGGAGTAACTCATCGGGACAGGCAGCATCTCTGGAGAGAAGGAATGGGTGATGTTTTGGGTCGAGACCCTTCTTCAGACAGACACTGCCTGTCCCACTGAGTTACTCCAGCTTTGTGTGTCTATCTTCGGTTTAAACCCGCGTTTGCAGTTCCTTCCCACTTATTTAGTACCCTGCCAACTTCCTCTAGCTTGATTTATTTTACTCTAAACTGGTAAACCCATTGCAACCAACATCATTTTTTTTCACTTGAGATTAATCTTGACGTGTTCGTCCAATGTAGGCTCATACAAAGTGGAAATTCTGTAGCATCTGTCTAAGTCAAGCTAACTGAGCTCATTTTGGAAACTCTTGGGACCTATCATTGGCCTTGATTCACTGATTTGAGTAAGGGAAATGACTCAAAGCTTGGCCTAGATCGCTATCAAAATGATGCTTTAGAAAGTGCATGAAGACAGAATTTGGCTCTCATGTGTTGTTCACCTTGTGGTGAATAATCTGGCACCCCTCACTGTCAGATAACATGCAAGCATAATAACCATTTGCTGAAGTACCAGGGATCACTTGCACAATTAATCATTTCCACCAGCAGCAAAAGGAAAAATAAACACAAGGAATAAAGAAAAGGTCATTCAGGCATGTATGTAGTGAGCATGTTTACATGGTTGAAAAGGCTGCCATCTTGAAATCCATCTCTTTCCTATGATCTCTACTCATAATAGAACCCTATAATATTAGCTCTGCATTTGTGCAAATGTGATTTGAGTTTGTAACGAAGGAATTAATAAGGCCTTGCTGCTCTAGTCATGCCATGCTGAAGAGTTATTCCATTCCTTCCCAGTGTGCTTGCCATATTGAAGCTCCACAAAGGTGATACAGCCTGCCCCTACCCCAATATGACAAGTCGGCTTTCACTGTTAGTGACAACCGTTGATCACATTTGTGGAGAAGTGTGATTTAGACTTATTTGGTCTTATTCCTCACAGTCAAATCTTGGAATGACACAGGAGAGACAAAGGCCATGCAGCCCCTCTGTGCGGATGCAAGGTGAAAGAGCTGTCATATTCATCCATATACTCTGGAGTATTTGTTCCCCTTCAAGTAAAGATCTCTTTCCGAAGTTAAGTTCAAGTTCAAGTGAGTTTATTGTCATGTGTCCCTGATAGGACAATGAAATTCTTGCTTTGCTTCAGAACACAGAACATAGTAGGCATTTACTACAAAACAGATCAGTGTGTCCATATATCATTATATAAATACATACACACATGAATAAATAAATGGATAAAGTGCAAATCACAGATAACAGATAATGGGTTATTAATGATCAGAGTTTTGTCCGAGCCAGGTTTAATAGCCTGATGGCTGTGGGGGAGTAGCTATTCCTGAACCTGGTCGTTGCAGTCCTCAGGCTCCTGTACCTTCTACCTGAAGGTAGCAGGGAGATGAGTGTGTGACCAGGATGGTGTGGGTCCTTGATGATGCTGCCAGCCTTTTTGAGGCAGCGACTGCGATAAATCCCCTCGATGGAAGGAAGGTCAGAGCCGATTAGTTACATTAAACTGCTTCTACCACCCCATCAGTATATGAAATAATGTGGGGAATAATTGTTCACTTTAATTGTAAATTGATTATCCCAGTAACCTTAATGAAAATAATTACCAAATTCTGGAATATGTTGGATCACTTGACAAGATTGTACATGACTCTACTGGTTGTGAGTCATTCTTGTGTTCCTGACATGGTTTCTATGACAGATGTAAATATAATAACTTTGTTCCCCATGCACCACCTGTTTTGGAAAATTGCAGAGAAACTAAGTATTTCCCATGGCAACTTATTTATCATTAGTCACTGTTTGGTCTGCTAAACTTCCCCTGTGTAATTGGGATTGGGACTACTATTGGGTAAGTCCTACCCTTAACTTTATTTGCTCTGCCTCAACGTTGCTGGTGTTGTTCTTGCCCACAGTTACTGTCTCAGTCCTACACCCTGGTCATTCTTTCTCCTTCATTCTCCCATTGGCAAGAAGAGACAAAAGTTTGAAAGCATGTATCACCAGATGTAAAAAAAACGTCTTCTTTCCTGCTGTCAAGTGACTCTTGAACAGACCTCTCATCAAGGATGTACTCCTGCTCTCCCGATCTACCTCATTGCTGCCCTTGCACTTTTTTTTTGTACTTGCACTTTCCCTGTAGCTGTAATGCAATATTCTGCCCCCCCTTTTCTTTCGCATTTTGCACACCCTAGTATACTCAGATCTGTATAAAGTTAAATTAGAACCTTGGTTCCATGTACTTTAATGCTTTTTATCTAATAAAAAAATACCATTCTTAGTTTTGAAATTAGCAGTTATCCTAGTTATTACAGGCTTTAGGAGAGAGAATTGCAAATTCCCACTGTACACTCTGTGAAGAATCACTTCCTGACATTAAATGAGGTCATTTTGTTGCAGCTAGTTGATAATTTGGGAGGATGATCGAAATGATGGGTTGCAAGCTTTTTATTAGACTTAATGAATCTAATCACCTGTGCAAATGATCTCTTTTCCAATTTTCCAATTTTCAGTAACCCCCCTTCACACCCCCCACCCGCACTTTTTCCTGTGACTTCCACCCCACTCTGCAACCCTTTCTCCCACTATCCCATCTTTCTTCCCCTTCCCACTTTCACTTACCTCTGCCACCCCTTCCCCCACCCTTGTCCGTTTCCACCTATATCCCTCTATCTTATTTAAATTTGACTCCTCCTTATCTGACACTCTTGTATCTACTTTTCATCTCCAACTTCTGTCCACCCATGTGCATATCAGCCTCACCCCCCCCCCCCCCCCACCTCACATGTATCCACCTATCACTTGCCAGGCTTTGTCCAGATTTTTTCCAGCTTTCTCCACCCCCCCCCCCCCCATTACAATTGGGCCGAAAAAGGGTCCCAACCCGAAGTGTTGGCTATCCATTCCCTCCACAGATGCTGTATTACTCAAGATGTAGTATTACTCAAATCTCCAGCATCTGCAGTTCCTTGTCTCTCACTACATCCTGCTGGATATGTGAAAACATTACTTCAGAAACCCTAAAAAATGTAATATTTGATAATTGGGGGTGATCATGCTTTGTCCTGCCCCTACTGTAAAACATCTAGTTAAATTATGATTATACATTATATTCCTATTTGGCCTGTGGCCAGGTGCCTTTAAGGACATGTTAAAGTCTAATTGGAATATGAAACTGGGCCAGTACTCTGCTTGAAATGCAATACAAATGGAATCAAAGTTCTAGGAGTAAAATTGGCTTATATAAAGCGTCGATAACTTTAATATCTGACTTTAATATCGTAAAGCTTGTTCTGCGTAAGCAATTCATAAAGAAAAGTTGGGCAGATATCTTAACTTGCCCTCGAATAGTTGATGTGTAGGAAGGAACTGCAGATGCTGGTTTAAACCGAAGATAGACACGAAATGGTGGAGTAACTCATCGGGACAGGCAGCATCTCTGGAGAGAAGGAATGGGTGATGTTTCGGGTCTGAGGAAGGATCTCGACCTGAAACATCACCCATTCCTTTTCTCCAGAGATGCTGCCTGTCCCACTCAAGTAGTCGATGTTGTGTTTTAAAAGTGTATTCAGTGAACAACTCCTCTATAGTGTTTAGCACACCACCTACTTCGAGGGGGTTAGCAACAATTCATGCATTTATTGTTCAAATTCAGAATAAAATATATTGGCCATTGAACTCTCGGAGGTATGCTCATTTTGCACATTCGCCAACTTCAGTGTATATTATAATCTGGCTTACTGGCCTTCCCTTATATTACTGTGTAAGAACTGCAGATGCTGGTTTAAACCGAAGATAGACATAAAAAGCTGGAGTAACACAGCGGGACAGGCAGCATCTCTGGAGAGAGGGAATGGGTGACGTTTCAGGTCGAGACATGAAGTCTGAAGGAGGGTCTCGACCCGAAACATCACCCATTCCTTCTCTCCAGAGATGTTGCCTGTCCCGCTGAATTGCTCTAGCGTGTTTACGTTTGTCCCTTACAGTACCAATCATTCCCTGTATAACAACTGCATTTTTCAGGCCATTCTTTTTTCAAGAGGCTTTCCACTAACTTCGTTTTAATATTTTATGAGAGGGGAAAAAATAAAATAAAATAAAATCCCAGAAGCGGTTTCCCTGAGGGAGCCGCTATTTTATTTTTTGATTTGACTCTGAAGAATGGCTGTCTGCTCTGACTGAAGCCTGTATTGTACACAGCCATGGAGCAGTAATTGAACACTCCCGGCCCGCCCTCATTTGCATTTGCCTGCCTCTGAGTGACAGCTGTACACGAAATGCCACATCAGTTGCCAGTGTGTTGTGAGTCCGCACTAACAATCCCGTGGCTCGGGGGAAGACCTGCCATATTGTGATTTGGCTATCAGGCATGAAGGAAATAATTTCAAGTGCCAGGAATATGAGGCTGAATAAATGTTTCAGTGCTTCTGTATGCTGGAGGTGACAGTTCTGATTTACTGTAAAGTAATGCCCTTTTATCTGCGGGATTGGCTTTTCTCTTGGTATTCTAGACATTTGTAAATTAAAAATTAATATTAAAATGATTTCATGCCAGGCTGCAATCGCCCAACTGAACAGGACCGGTACGCTTAAAACTATAACCCAGTTGGTCATAAATAGAAATAATTTGAAATCATCTATATATGCAGATGACTGCAGCAGCACCTCATAGCATATTCTAGTGGGCTTAACCTTGTGCAGTTTGGCAGTCAAGTATGTTGAATGATAGAACATCAGGCTCCATGTACAACATGGGTTGGGGAGGAGAGTCAGAGAAAGGAACAATATTTGGAGAAGTTATTATTCGGGGTGTTTAATGTTTGTAAATGTTCATTTAACAAAGTTGATATCTTTGGCAAACAAGGTACCAAAGAGTGGGAATATCAGCAGCACATGGTCTCTGTTATACGAGCAGTGGTAGCATTGAGATTAAGCAGTGAGGGGATGTGGACGATGAAATGATCACCTGTAGATAGGACCTTTGTGCTGCTTTAGACTTGTGCTTCGCTTTTTAGTGTCTCAAACGTGATCTATTAGTCATACAAATAAAATGCTATCTGTTGGAGTAAGAACTTACAATAATAGTTTTTACGGTAATATGTTTTAATGCTATAATTATACATGTAAGCCATCAATTTTTAATACAATATTATATTAATGACTACAGAGTAGGACGTTGCAAGACAGAACGTCAGGAGACATTTGGGCACTGCAATAAGACTGAACCAGATAAAGAGTATGAATCACAAAGAAATCCCAAATGAAATGGACGGTGCCACGAATATACTACTTGTAAAATAATATAAAAACATACCTACCATGCCTAATGGGAGAGAAATAGATGCTTGCTTGCTAATAGCCCAAAGGAGATTATGTGCACTCCACCCCTTCAAAACGTAAAAGAGGAAGCCAATTTAATCAGGCAGCCATAATGTACTCAAAAAAAGTGTAGCAAAAAGCACTTCTAACAAAATACACTGCAACTTTCAACTGCAGTCAGCTGCTTTATTGTTTACTCTGGCAATCGAAGCACCTTTGTTTTCCTGTCTAGAGGCTGGGGGGGAATTGGTCAGTTGGGTCAATGAGAGAGAGTATGAAGAGGGTAAAGGATGAAGGTTAACATTGAAATCCATATTTTTTTTATCCATCCTCTGGGCCCTACCTTACAGAGAATTCCAAATGCTATCACAGGTTCATTTTTGATTAAACACCACAGAAATATCCCTCTATTCTTCTTTCAACAACACATCATAATCCTTGAGCCTCAGAAATACCATATCTACTGCAATAGCGTGTCATTTTCCAAAGCCCACACCAGCCAATATATTTCTTCTCTAACAAGACGCTCTAATTAATGCCATAACATTGGCCAAAATTGTGATGTGGAGCACTGTCATCTAAGGTTTATGTTTGAGGTCATCAGTGTCTCTCATATCTAAAAGAAAGAGAAAATTTGTTGGGGAGACAAGTGAACGTCCATTTTGCTGCCTCATGATAACTATAGACTCATGTTAATGGAGCAATATTTAATTGGATTTCCCCCACACTCTATGTCTAAAGCTAAACATGGGATGTGATTCAAGAAGATCTAGAACATTTCTTGCATTTACTGCATGAAATTTCCCAGCACAGCCGAACATCCACATGGCAAGCTAAACTAAAGAACAAGTTAAAACATTTCTGTTATAAAGTAGGCTAAATAGATAATTATAGTTTGGGCATATTTTGTTGGATAGACCGTATGGACCAAATGTCCTTTGCTATGAGTTTGTGACATGATGTACTCTAAACTAGAGGCAGTTTAAAGATAATATTGGATAACATTTGCACACTGCAATAGGACGGAATCAGAAAAAAAAGACCATGAATCCCAAAAATCCCAGGTACAACAGGCAAGGACCATGTATATACTACAAGAAAACAGAAGAAAACATATCCATTGCAGCATATGGAGGTAAACTCCTATAAGTAATGGAATCATAGTACTAGTTCACAATGTTCCGTCAGCCCCATGTGCTCAACTGTTTTGTAACAGATGAGGCTGTCTTTCCCAACTTCGATAATTATGTGGTAAAGCACATGGTTTGTTTGGAACCTCAAAGTTAAATTTTAAATACAGGATATAAATTAACTGATGGAAATTTCAAAGAGGTGCCGGAATCGAGAGACCTGAGGGTTCACACATGCACAACATTTCTGAAAAGGGCAGGGTAACTTCAAACAGAGTTTAACAAATAACGGCATAGGATATAAAAAGGCCAGAGAATACAAGGACCTTATGGTAAGCAGAGGTGAAAGTTAACTGGTACCAGTGAAAAGTTTAAATTACTTTCACTCCTTATGGAAAGACTTTATGATTAAGCAGCTGAGTTCCAGATAGCATATGGTCCATAGTTTAGGAAGTATGTAATGGCGTTGGAGAAGGCAAAGACAAATGATTCTGGAGGAGAGGATTTTTTGTTGATTAAAGAGGCTTCAGAAAGTGGAATTGTTCTCTGGGCAGTGAAGGTTAAAAAGGTCACGATTAAAAATGTCCAAAATTATGTTAATGTCTCATAGGAGCAGATCACCTCACTATGGGGGGTTGAGTCAGTCATGGATATGGATGGTAATGTTGCAATTTGATGATAGATCGATTAATGTTTGCAAACTGCTGGGGCAGTTTTGATCTTTTCAGTGCTTTGTAACTGTGATTATGCAATAAAAGCCCCTTGTTAAGGGAAAAAAGGAGATCACTGGGGAACATGTACATTAGTTGGTAGGTCCCAAGGTTGTAAGGAACAATGCAGGATATGTTAAGGAGCGGTTTTTCAACATCTGGGATGTTTCAATGTAGAATGCACCATCTCAGAAGATGATGGAATCATAGTCAACGGTAGACAAAAATGCTGGAGAAATGCTTCTTCAAAGTCTGAAGAAAGGTCTCGACCCGAAACGTCACCTATTCCTTCGCTCCATAGATGCTGCCTCACACCACTGAGTTTCTCCAGTATTTTTGCCTACCTTTGATTTTAACCATATAACCATATAACCATATAACAATTACTGCACGGAAACAGGCCCTTTCGACCCTTCCAGTCCGTGCCGACCATTTGTTTTCCCCTAGTCCCATCTACCTGCTCCATTCCCTCCATACCCCTCCATTCCCTTCCCGTCCATATACCTATCCACTTTACTTTTAAATGTTAAAATCGATCCTGCCTCCACCACTTCTGCTGGAAGCTCATTCCACACAAGTAAAGAAGTTCCCCCTCACGTTACCCCTAAACTTCTGTCCCTTAATTCTCATGTCATGCCCTCTTGTTTGAATCTTCCCTACCCTCAATGGGAAAAGCTTATCCACGTCAACTCTGTCTATCCCTTTCATCATTTTAAAGACCTCAATCAAGTCCCCCCTTAACCTTCTGCGCTCCAAAGAATAAAGACCTAACTTGTTCAACCTTTCTCTGTAACATAGTTGCTGGAACCCTGGCAACATTCTAGTAAATCTCCTCTGTACTCTCTCTATTTTGTTGACATCCTTCCTATAACTAGGCGACCAAAATTGTACACCATACTCCAGAATTGGTCTTACCAACGCCTTGTACAATTTTAACATTACTTACCCTACTCCTATAGTCAATGCTCTGATTTATAAAGGCCAGCACACAAAGGCTTTCTTTACCACCCTATCTACATGCGATTCCACCTTCAGGGAACTATGCACAGTTATTCCTAGATCCCTCTGTTCCACAGCATTCCTCAATTCCCTACCATTTACCATGTACGTCCTATTTTGATTTGTCCTGCCAAGATGTAGCACTTCACAACCAGCTCACTTTTCCAAATGGCCCAAATAACTTTCATTAAACTCCATCTGCCATCTTTCAGCCCATTTTTCCAGCATCTGCAGTTCTTTCTTAAGCAAATCATATTCAATGTCTGCAAATACACAGGACTAGATGTTAAAATCCAATAGTAACTTGTGAAAGGAATTGGATGTATTTTAAGAGGAACATTTGCTAGAAGATGGGGAAAAATTGGGGAAGTAGATTTAACTCCCCCAGCTGATTCGTAATGTTCTAAGGGACAAGGGATACTCTGCCTTGCTGGTGTTGTCCAGGCACCAAGAGCATGAAATTGAAAAGAATACATGAAAGGGATCAGTTTTATGCCTCAGAAGTTCACAACATGGAACAACACTGGCACCTAGAGTAACTGTGGAACTTGCAGGTTCCTTGCCGGCTCTACCAATGGCAGAAATGGGATGGAGTTGGATGTAGTGGTGATAAACTCCTGCACAGAAGCACAGGGTGGATTAGGAAGATAGCTTTGCTGATTTTATAACCATCTTTTTTCATAGATTTTTTAATTTGCATCGCAGGAATTTGTTTATGCTGGATGCCCTCATAACCTTCATGGTAGCAGGAAAGGAGCATTACCAGCTGTACTCCTTCAGGTATAACACCCTGCAGAACACCCTGCTCTATGCTCAGAGATATCAGGTTCAATACAAGGAAGAATGCTGCAAGAGCTCGAATTATTGGAAATGAAACTGAATGAACTTAGGATCCTCACGAGAAAAGCATCTCTAAAACAGGAATTCCATAAAGCATCCACAACAAGTACATATGGGGGAAGGAACTGCAGATGCTGGTTTACACCAAAGATAGACACAAAATGCTGGAGTGACTCAGCGGATCAGGCAGCATCTCTGGAGAAAAGGAACAGGTGAGGATTCAGGTTGAGACCCTTCTTCTTCAGTCTGAAGAAGGGTCTCAACCTGAAAAGTCACCTATTCCTTTTCTCCAGAGATGCTCCCTGATCCCCCGAGTTACTCCAGCATTGTCTATCTTCACAACAAGTACATGATTAGGAAAGGTTTAGAGGGAAATGGGCCATGTGTGGGCACATGGGATTAGCTTAGATGGGGCATCTTGGTCGGCATGGACGGGATGGGCCGAAGTGCCAGTTTGACCAAAATCTTGCGAGTGATCTGGGATGGGGGGGGGGGGGGGGGGTTGGGGGGATAGTGAAATTGTTAGTATTCATGGGGATGGCTATAGATGCTGCCTTGTTATATCTTGGATGTGGAACAAAAATCTGAAATGAGTGGGTCAAGGTGATTTACTGTGGAGAGAGGCGGTGGCTTAACTGATTTTGGAGAAATTGAGTGAAATAAATAGACAAACTAGTGGGAAATCCAGCCAAGAAAAAAAGATCGGAATTGTAAATGCAAACAAGACGAATTAATTTTCCAAAAAGACTTTTGATGGATATTTTATCATTTCTTATTAGTACTCCATTGGTATATTTAGTTACTTAAAAACTTAATTCATTAAGATGAAACAAATTGTGTCTCCTAAAGCACAACTTAATTGAAATAATGCGTAGGAAGGAACTGCAAATGCTGGTTTATACCAAAAATTGCTGGTTTATACACAAATTGCTGGAGTAACTCAGTGGGTCAGGCAATATCTCTTGAGAAAAATAATTAAACAAATAAGAAAAACTCCAAAGACGTGCACGTTTGTGGGTTAATCGGCTTGGCAAATGTTAAATTGTTCCCGTGTGTGTGTAGGATAGTGTTAATATGCTGGTCGACGCGGACCTGGTGGGCCAAAGGGCCTGTATCTCTAAACTAAACGGGAAAAATAGATGATGTTTCAGGTAGGAACCCTTCTTCAAACTGAAAAAAATCTAAAGAGGGATTCCGATCGGAAACGTCACCTATTCTTTTTCTCCAGAGGTGCTGCCTGACATGCCGAGTTCCTCCAGCATTGTATGTTTAATTGAAATAATGATGTTCTCATCATCGAGGTGTAAGTAATTACAGCTAAATCATTGAATCAGCACCTTCATCAATGCTACTAGCTACATTTATATTACTCGATGTATTTACAGAGCATCAAGAACCTCTGGCAAACACTTTCCATAAAGCTGGAGTTTGTTTTTTAGAGATCTTGTTGCTGAGACTCTTTTGCAAAAAACAGAATTTGCAGTTTAATGGGCCTGTCCCACTTACGCAACATTTTAGGCAACTACAGGAGACTATGAGGTCGCCACAAGGTCGCCACATGTTCGGCTGAGCTTGGCGGGGTGTCGCTTGCATGGTGGTGGAGTGGTTCCCACATTCTCGTAACTAGTCGCGGCTTCATTCTGGTCGCCGCTAATATTTCAACATGTTTCAAAATTAGAATTTTGACGCCATGCAGAGTAGCGAGAATTCTTGTGATGTCGGTGCAGTGTTAGTGGGTCACCGGGAGGTCGTAGGTTGACGTAGGTTGTCGCCGGTGCTGACCGGTGAATTTCATTGGCTCATTGGGGGGAAAAAAACGTAAACAATAATTTTCAGAACCAAGGATACCGACCGATAATGTTAATGTCCGCCGAGCTTCACAGCCGTGTATCTCTGGCTTCTTAAAAGTTGCCTCCACTCTTTCTCCCCACCCCGTCTATTTTTTAAGGGATTTAATTGACCCTTCCCGTACACTGTGTTTTCACCGTCGTAATTACAACACCAACCTTCTTGTTCATCGTAGTGTGTGTCTGTACCACATTGGGTTTGCACCATTTGAATTTCACTCAGCGCTCCCCTCTGTTCCACCCTGACAATCGCCGTTCCAGTCGCCGGTTTTTCAGCGACCTGCAATGACTTGGCAGTCGCCTGAAAAATCGCCTAAGTGGGACAGGCCCATTGGTTGTAAGTGTAATTGCTGCTTGAAGGCTAAAACTACTTGAAGTACTGTGTCAGATGATTGATTGCTCTCTCAGTTGCAATATTCACCTGGATTTAACTTGTCATGTTTGTTGGAGCTCCTAAGCCTAGGCAAGTTTGTTCAACGCCCCATGCTGTAGTTAACCAGAGATCCCAAATACATTGCTAGCTCCAAGAAATTATGATGCAAAGGCTTGAATTATTGGAAATGAAAACTGAAAGCTTGGGACCCTCACGAGAAAAGCCAGCCAAGTTCAAAAGGAAATCTTGGTTTAAGTGAGTAACAAATTGTGAGTGCAAACGGAGCACAAGCAACTTGGCAAACCAGAGTTAAACTATGGTGACGTAGCGGTACTGCTTTACAATGCCGTAGACCCGGGTTTGACTCTGACTGCGGGTGCTGTCTGTACGGAGTTTCTACATTCTCCCCGTGACCTGCGTTAATCCATTAACCTAGGTTTTCTCCGAGATCTTCGGATTCCTCCCACACTCCAAGGACGTACAGGTTTGTAGGTAAATTGGCTTGGTATAAATGTAAATTGTCCCTAGTGTCTGTAGGACAGTGTTAGTGTTAATATCTATTCTTGCAACATTACGGAAGTAACGTGGAGAACCGACGACGAATGGAACAATGGCATTATCAAGAGGAAGAAATATTTTTTAGCGGAAATAGCTTTTGGGTGTTAACGAATGTGTTGGTGCCTCATAGGATTATTAATATCTCATTCATTAAGATCATTGAAATATCAGTTTAACCTAGCACCATCAACATTTTTGAAAGCTATGAATTTGGTATCCACTCTCAATTACCCGCAGATGTGATGGGGGATTATGTTGTGTTGAAGCGTTTGTCATGGCACTGTATTTTCGGATGCTCCTGGACCATTCATTGAGAGCGATTTGTCTATAGCCTCAGAGATGAATGCATTCGGGCTAAGGTTAATGCACAAGAGGTCATATTTTTTAAACCATGTAAATTTGTTCCTGCTATGACAATGATGTTGAAGCGTTTGGGTGAGTTCCATTCAGCACAAACTGCAGCCGTGCATGCATTGTGTTAGGGTGCAGTGACAGTAGTGTCTTCATCGGCCTTGTTCACATGGATGCATAAAGCAGACAATGCTGTTCACTTGTCGTCCAACCTAACAGTATCCGTTCAGGGCAAACTACTGGTTCAGTTGTAATAAAGGGTGACGCGTAGCGTACATTTGCAAAGGCAGACACAACAGGGTGGCACGGTGGCACAACTGTAGAGTTGCTGCCTGACAGAGCTTGCAGCGTCCGAGACCCGGGTTCGATCCTGACTAGGGATGCTGTCTGTACCTAGTTTGTATGTCCTCCCTGTGACCGCGTGGGTTTTTTTCCGAGATCTTCGGATTCCACCCACATTCCAAAGACGTTTGTAGGTTAATTGGTTTGGTGTAAGTGTAAATTGTTCCTGGTGTGTGTAGGATAATGTGAGTGGACGGGGATCGTTTGTCAGTGCGGACTCAGTGGGCTGAAGGGCCTGTTTCCGCTCTGTATCTCCAAACTAAATTAAACTAACAGAGGTACAGATACTGGCAGTTTAATGATAATAACATTTTAGGTGATGACGAGAGTTAATGGCCGAAACCTGGAAGTGAGTATAGACACAATTGCTCAGTGATAGGACAAGACATGTAGTCAGAGGACAACAAGATCCTGTTAGCCAGCAGCAACATAGTTCTGCACATATATTTATGTTGAACATACTGGAGCAGATGTCAGGAAATCAAATTTTAGGTAATCGTGGTAGACTAAAACCAAAGACTAATATCATTGAGCAGAGATTGACTGGACACAATCTGAATACTGCACGTGATGGCATTAAGATGATTCTGATACTTATTTAAGCATTCCAAAGGCTGCATAAAGGAGCCTGATGTCCATTTTGCATCCTTTAAAATCCTTTAAAAGTAATATATTGCTGACCCAGGACACTCATTCTCCCTTTCTTTCATCAGAAGGTGGTGAATCTGTGGAATTAATTGCCACAGATGGCAGTGGAGGCCAGTCAGTGGATATATTTAAGAGGGAGATTGACAGATTCTTGATTAGTATGGGTGTCAGGGGTTATAGGGAGAAGGCAGGAAATTGGGGTTGATAGGGATAAGCTATTGGACATTTTCATGAAGGCTTGCGCACATTCCTAAACAGTGCACTACTGGATCCTAAGATTGCAAAAGACCTGATGATTTTTTGGTTCTCATTTTCACAAGCTCCGTTAAAACAGGTCTTCCCACTTCTAACAGACCACAAACCTTTGCTGACCATCTTTAAGACTAAAGACTGAGCTATACTACTTTCTCAATATGACCAAGATAATGTATATAATGGTTTAATAGAGTATGCCATCTCAGGTGTCCTGTTAAGGCCATAGGAAACTATGAAAATACACTTTTACACTGCAGGCTGTTGATGACGATGTTCTAGTCACAGCTGAAGGAATTTTAAGGGCTGTTCTAAAGCAGGTGTATGAATATACCCTAAATGGATGGAAGCAAGCTATCATCAGTTTTACCAAGTCCAGCCATCCATGCTATTGCTGAAGATGTGAATTTCCTACACATTTAGGATGCTTTAATTGGGATGCTGGGTTGTTATTCCCAAGCATTTCAAGAACAGATTTTCAGTGATCTTCGTGAACTGCAATCTTGATATGATGCATGGAAGTCCAGTTTATGTCTCACCCCAAGTAGAGAAATTAGCGTGTTCTGTTCAGAATTTGAAGGAGGCTTTAAAGAATTGATCTCGATTCAAGTCAGGGATGACAAGATCTGGCTGAAAAATACACCACAGCAGAACATAAAGAAGCTGCAGACAAAGTAATTATTGTAAGGCCAAGAGAGAATGTAATTAAAGATAGACACAAAATGCTTGAGTAACTCAGCGGGACAGGCAGCATCTCTGGACAGAAGGAATGGGTGACGTTTCCCAAAACGTCACCCATTCCTTTTCTCCAGAGATGCTGACTGTCCCCCTGAGTTACTCCAGCATTTTGTGTCTATCTTCTGTTTGAACCAGCATCTGCAGTTCCTTCCTACGATTATGTAATTAATCCTGATTTGGATGGTCAGTTAACACCTATTGACATTTTACAGTTCTCCTCTCTCTGACAGGAATTTCGTAAGGGATTCACTGCACACCCTGTGTGATTCCATGCTTTGTCCTGCCTCTCCCTTTTCCAGCTTTTCTCTTTCTCTCACTCCCCCCCCCCCCCCCCCCCCCCCCCCCCCCCCCCCCCCCCCCCCAATGACAATTAGTCTAAAGAAGGGTCTTGAACTCAAACATCATCTATCCATGTTCTCCAAGGATGCTGTCTAGCCCGATAAGATACTCCTGGACATGGTGTCCTTTCACCTACTGTCTGCACAAAAACTGCGCAAGTGGCATTGAGGAGAGACACAAAATGCTGGAGTAAGTCAGCGAGTCAGGCAGCATCTCTGGAGAAAAGAAATTGGTGACGTTTCGGGGTCAAGACCCTTTCTTCAGAGTCTTCAGACTTCTGCATTGCGGGGACCTTAGACTTGTAGAGCTGCTGAATTTATTAACGTACTTACAGTGCCCTCCATAATGTTTTGGACTAAGACCCATCATTTATTTATTTGCCTTTGTAGTCCACAATTTGAGATTTGTAATAGAAAAAAATCACATGTGGTTAAAGTGCACATTGTGAGATTTTATGAAAAGGGTGTTTTTATACATTTTGGATTCACCATGTTGAAATTACAGCAGTGTTTATACATAGTCCCCTCCCCCATTTCAGGGCACCATAATGTTTGGGACACAGCAATGTCATGTAAATGAAAGTCATCATGTTTAGTATTTTGTTGCATATCCTTTGCATGCAATGGCTGCTTGAAGTCTGCGATTCATGGACATCACCAGTTGCTGGGTATCTTCTCCGGTGATGCTCTGCCAGGCCTGTATTGCAGCCATCTTTAGCTTATGCTTGTTTTGGGGGCTAGTCCTCTTCAGTTTTCTCTTCAGCATATAAAAGGCATGCTCAATTGGATTCAGATCGGGTGACTGACTTGGCCACTCAAGAATTGACCATTATTTAGCTTTTAAAAACTCCTTTATTGCTTTAATAGGATGTTTGGGATTGTTGTCTTGCTGTAGAATGAACCGCCGGCCAATGGGTTTTGAGGCATTTGTTTGAACTTGAGCAGATAGGATGTGTCTATACACTTCAGAATTCATTATGTTACTACCATCAGCAGTTGTATCATCGATAATAATAAGTGAGCCAGTATCTTCGGCAGTCTTACATGTCCAGGCCATAACACCCCCACCACTGTGTTTCACAGATGAGGTGGTATGTTTTAGATCTTGGGCAGTTCATCACTCCTCCATACTTTGCTCTTGCCATCACTCTGATATGTTAATCTTCGTCTCATCTGTCCACAAGACCTTTTTCCAGAACTGTGGTTGCTCTTTTAAGTACTTCTGAGCAAATTGTAACCTGGCCATTCTATTTTTGCAGCTAACCAGTGGTTTGCATCTTGCAGTGTAGCCTCTGTATTTCTGTTCATGAAGTCTTCTGCGGTCATTGACAATTCTACACCTGACTCCTGAAGTATGTTTCTGATCTGTCGGACAGGTGTTTGGGGATTTTTCTTTATTATTGAGAGAATTCGTCTGTAATCAGCTGTGGAGGTCTTCCTTGGCCTGCCAGTCTCTTTGCGATCAGTAAGCTCACCATTGCTATCTTTCTTCTTAATGATGTTCCAAAGTTGATTTTGGTAAGCCTAAGGTTTGGCTGATGTCTATAACTATTTTATTCTTGTTTCTCTGTCTCATAATGGCTTCTTTGACTTTTCATTGGCACAACTTTGGTCCTCAAGTCAATAAAAGGTTCCAAGATGATGGAAAGACTAGAGGAAAGACTAGGTGCTGAGAGCTCTCTTATATCTGTATTAAGGAGGCGATTACAAACGCCTATGAAGCCATGAGTCCCAAACATTATGGTGCCCTGAAATGGGGGGGACTATGTATAAATACTGCTGTAATTTCTACATGGTGAAACCAAAATGTATAAAAATGGCCTTTAATAAAATCTGACAATGTGCACTTAAACCACGTGTGATTTTTCCTATTACAAATCTCAAATTGTGCAGTACAAAGGCAAATAAATAAATGATTGGTCTTTGTCCCAAACATTATGGAGGGCCCTGTAACTAATTGCATTTTTATGTTAAATAAGAGTGCAGTAGGGTAGATTAGTTTGAGTAAGAAGTCATGTTCATTGTCGCTTCTGAGGTTTGTTGGTTTTGTCAGCACTTCACAATGTGGTCGAACAGAGAAGTCAGATGCTGCAGGCCCTGTTCGTTCCACTCAATGTGATCTCATTTGCACCGTTACTCAAACAAACTGCGGGATGTCCTCCCTCTCTCTTCGTGGTTTCTTTTCATTTCGAGTTCCAGTAATGATACCTATACTCTTCCAGAATTTGTCTGATTTCTTTCTTTAATTGTATACGCAGTGCACGGCATAGGTGATCTCAAATCTGACAGGTGCTTTTTCTGATAACCACGGAAGTGACAACTCTGCAATATTTTCAAGTCTTCCCTTAATTTCTTATAATGAAAAATACTCACAACCTGTTTTGGCACACACTCTTATCCTTACGATATGTCTTGCTATCATCCGGTCACTGAGTGGCATGTCTGACAATGGTGGCATTAATCATTAGTCTGGGTGAGTTTCTGAAAACCGCATGCAGCATTTTGAAAGAAAAATGTAAATTCTGCATAGTTGTTTGTCATTGCCATCTCAAGAGAGATAAAAAAAACTAAATTTCCCAAAGCCCATCTATAAAAGAGACTTACCTGAAGGGAGAGGGGTTTTCGGTAAGCCACACGACCCACCATGTCATCATGCCCTCTCACTCTCTCCTGCTGAACTCAGTCACCATCTTCACTCCACCCAGCTGACCTTGACTATCAATGCTGGAGTAACTCAGTGGGGCAGGCAGCATCTCTGGAGAGAAGGAATGGGTGGCGCTTCATAGGTCTGAAGAAGGGTCTCGATCCGAAACGTCACCTATTCTTTCTCCTTCTTGTCTACCTGCGTTTTAAACCAGCACCTGCAGTTCCTTCCGTCACACGACCTTGACTATGACTCTTATGATCAGATCATCTCTGCAGAAGTACATTGACCCACCCACCTTCAATGCTGTATTGCTATTGCCGTTCATCAGTGGGACCATGTATGTGATGAATACAGCTCGCTGGCTTGATCGTAATGTGACCTGAAATCCCATACATTCAAGCCCAATCCTTCAATTATAGAGATTGTTCCCAGCAGCTCCCATGAGGTCACGTTCAAGTTTTCAGCCCCGTGTGTTTTAAATTTACACCCATCTGTTCAGTACCAGTACGTACAGTGGCTTGCAAAAGTATTCATACCCCTTGAACTTTTCCACATTTTGTCACGTTACAACCACAAACGTAAATGTACTTTGTTGGGATTTTATGTGATAGACCAACACAAAGTGGTGCATAATTGTGAAGTGGAAGGAAAATGATACATGGTTTCCAAATTTTATTACAAATAAAAAACTGAAAAGTGTGGCGTGCAAAAGTATTCAGCCCCCCAGAGTCAATACTTTGTAGAACCACCTTTCGCTGCAATTACAGCTGCAGGTCTTTTGGGGTATGTCTCTACCAGCTTTGCACATCTAGAGACTGACATTTTTGCCCATTCTTCTTTGCAAAATAGCTCAAGCTCAGTCAGATTGGATGGAGAGCATCTGTGAACAGCAATTTTCAAGTCTTGCCAGAGATTCTCAATTGGATTTAGGTCTGGACTTTGACTGAGCCATTCTAACACATGAATATGCTTTGATCTGAACCATTCCATTGTAGCTCTGGCTGTATGTTTAGGGTTGTTGTCCTGCTGGAAGGTGAACCTCCACCCCAGTCTCAAGTCTTTTGCAGACTCCAACAGGTTTTCTTCCAAGATTGCCCTGTATTTGGCTCCATCCATCTTCCCATCAACTCTGACCAGCTTCCCTGTCCCTGCTGAGGAAAAGCATCCCCACAGCATGATGCTGCCACCACCATGTTTCACAGTGGGGATGGTGTGTTCAGGGTGATGTGCAGTGTTTGTTTTCCACCACACATAGCGTTTTGCATTTAAGCCAAAAACTTCAATTTTGGTCTCAACAGACCAGAGCACCTTCCTCCACATGTTTGCTGTGTCCCCCACATGGCTTGTGGCAAACTGCAAATGGGACTTCTTATAGGTCTCGACCCGAAACGTCGCCTATCTCCTTCGCTCCTTAGATGCTGCTGCACCCGCTGAGTTTCTTCAGCTTTTTGTGTACCCCCGGGACTTCTGATGGCTTTGTTTCAACAATGGCTTTCTTCTTGCCACTCTTCCATAAAGCCTGATTTGTGGAGTGCACAACTAATAGTTGTCCTGTGGACAGATTCTCCCACCTGAGCTGTGGATCTCTGCAGCACCTCCAGAGTTACCATGGCTGCTTCTCTGATCAATGCTCTCCTTGCCCGGCCTGGCAGTTTAAATGGGCGGCCATGTCTTGGTAGGTTTGCTGTTGTGCCATACTCTTTCCATTTTCAGATGAAGGATTGAACAGTGCTCCATGAGATGTTCAAAGCTTGGGATATTTTTTGTTAACCTAACCTTGCTTTAAACTTCTCCACAACTTTATCCCTGACCTGTCTGGTGTGTTCCTTGGGCTTCATGATGCTGTTTGTTCACTAATGTTCTCTAACAAACCTCTGAGGACTTCACAGAACATCTGTATTTATACTGAGATTAGTTTACACACAAGTGGACTCTATTTACTAATTAGGTGACTTCTGAAGGCAATTGGTTGCACTGGATTTTATTTAGGGGTATCAGAGTAAAGGGGGCTGAATACCTTTGCACGCCACACCTTTCAGTTTTTTATTTGTAAAAAAATTTGAAAACCATGTATCATTTTCCTTCCACTTCACAATTATGCGCCACTTTGTGTTGGTCTATCACATAAAATCCCAATAAAATACATTTACCTTTGTGGTTGTAACGTGACAAAATGTGGAAAAGTTCAAGGGGTATGAAGACTTTTGCAAGCCACTGTAGGTATCTTTGCACAGTTGCCAGCCATTGCTGTTTGAAACTCTACTTCACGTTAATACTATTCAAGTCAAAAGTGTCTTCTTGTCATATGTCCCAGATGGAAAAATGAAATTCTTACTTGCAGCAGTACAACAGAATATTTAAACAATATAATAAACGAGAAAATAAAGTTATAACACATATATACATACATACAAAAACACATATATACATACATACAAAAGCTGGAGGAACTCAGAGGGTCCAGAGATGCTGTCTGATCCACTGAGTTACTCCAGCTTTTTGTGTCTATCTTCGGTTTAAAGCAGCATCTGCAGTTCCTTTTTTACACACACATACATACACACATATATATATTTATATATGTGTGTAACCTATCTATACCATTACTAAAACTCTCATCTTGACCACTTCCGGACTGCGTGTATTTAAATTTGCGCAAACTCTGTACCCTATATCGCTAGGATTTTCTCGCCACCTTACTCGCCGTTCTCCTCCCCCACCGGCCCTGGCCTGAAGCCGTCCCCTTCCCCCGGCTACAGAACGCTTCCGCCGGCCCCCAACTGAAGCTTCCCCGTCCCCAGCTGCAGGACTATCCCAAGAATCCTTCGGCCCACAATGTGCATACTAGTTCAAGTTCAAGTTCAAGTGAGTTTATTGTCATGTGTCCCTGATAGGACAATGAAATTCTTGCTTTGCTTCAGCACACAGAACATAGTAGGCATTTACTACAAAACAGATCAGTGGGTCCATATATCATTATATAAATACATACACACATGAATAAATAAACTAATAAAGTGCAAATGACAGGTAACAGATAATGGGTTATTAATGGTCATAGTTTTGTCCGAGCCAGGTTTAATAGCCTGATGGCTGTGAGGAAGTAGCTATTCCTGAACCTGGTCGTTGCAGTCTTCAGGCTCCTGTACCTTCTACCTGAAGGTAGCAGAGAGATGAGTGATGCCCTCTGGAAACCAGTTCCTTTGGCCCACAACACCTATACTAGCCCTCCAGAAAGCCCCCCACTGACCACCGCTGCAGGATGCTCCCCCACCGGCCCCCGACAACCCCACCTGATGCCGTGCTCCTCCCCAGGTTGCAGGACGCTCCCCCCACCGTCCCCCGACAGCCCCCGCTTGACGATGATACCCTCCCCCGGCTGCAGAAGGCAACAAGAGACACAACAAGAAAGAATGGACTGAATAAATCTCCTCTTTAACATTTAAATTGTTGTTATATTTTAAGAGTTATTCACATTTTAAGTTTTAATAAATCCCTTTTCCACTTGCCGTGCCCATCAGCTGCACCTGTGCAGTAATACCTGCGTGTTCTACGTCACAATGGGAACCCAATGGGAGGGAATGGCTGCGCTGCCAGAGAGACACTAAGAGTGGATGGGGGTTGAGGGGGGGATGGAGTGAGTGCATGGGGGGGGGGGGAAGGGCAAGGGGCAGAGTGGGGGGATCAGGGGCGTCACAACGGGAACCTGTCAGCCGCGCCTGCGCAGTTGGGGGCTATGCGTGAGTGGTGGAATATTGGATTGGTGAAGAGGTGGAATATTGCGTTGGGGGACCAGCCCTCCCGTGTGATGCTGGGACCCAATGTGTCCCACTTAGTCTAGTATATAATAAATATATATACACACATATAGACACATATATACATACACACATATACGCACATTGGGAAGTCGCACAAGTTTGCAATTGGTGAAGATACTTTGCCTCGGTGCTAAATACATCTTTAAGCTGCTAGTAGCTCCAACACAGATGAAAAAACGGCAAATAATGATTTAACCAGCTTCAAATCAGTGCTTTGAACTTTTGTTTATTTTGCCTGATAAAATCAATCAAAATATTTTTCTGAAATTACTTCCAGAAATAATATCTGGATTGACTCACAATATCCACTGATCTAGTTTGTGCCCTTGTTAGTGTGTGTGACCAGGTACATCACAAGTTGGAAAGTGGATAACTCCCACAAAGCTGTTTTCTTGCTCTCTTGTTTCTAGAGTCCGGATCACATCACCAGGCTTAAGTGGTCTTGTTTACAACATATTGGATGCATTATTTTCCAACCTTATGCCATCTGTCATCCAATGTTCGGGAAGTCTGAACCTTACCCCAGGGGGTCGCTACCTATTTTAACGTAGTAGAGCACATTTGGACAGATAAAGATTCTGCTTCCAACATCAGTGTAGTACAATGTCCCACAGCTCCAGTAAACCGTATTTCAAGTTTTCACATTCTCTCTGTTGACCACATAGGTATTCCTCAGGTGCTCCAGTTTCTTCGCACATTGCAAAACGCATACAGGTTAGTAGGTTTCTAAGGAAAAGGAAGTGCAGATGCTGTTTGTACCAAATATAAACACAAAGAGCTTAAGTAACTCAGCGTGTCTGACAGCATCTCTGGATAAAATGGATAGGTGAAGTTTCGTAGGTTAATTGGCCATTTTAAATTGTACCACTTGTCTGTGTTAGTAAGTTAGAAAAGTAATCATTAGAGACCTGATGGTCCCTCTTTGTTCTCCATGTGAACGAGTCCTTGTGAAAAATAATCAGTCAGTTACAAAGTTCCACTTTCTTTTCTTCACACATACATGTGTGCATGTGTGGTAAATGTCACTGCATCCAGCGTACAGTCAGGTGCCACGTGTATGTTGCAAGAAGCACGCCATGAAGGCAGGTTGGGAGTCCGATCTGGTGCCACCATCTAAAATTGGAACTATCATTCCAGTTAATGTCTGCTCTTGGCCTTACAGAGCTGCACAACATACACCATGGAAGGATATGCCCCTCCAACTACTTGCAAGTTAGTTATTGATTGGATTCTACTGGCATTCTATTTGGAGTGCAGCATGACTGGGAGAAACAAAGTGAGAGTGGGTGAGATGCAAGAAAAGGCAGGAGGAAGATGAAGAGACCTATGTATGCCAAAGACCATTTCCGTGGAGTTAAGGGCACAACGCTCCAATCTGAATCTCATTGAGGAACTGAGAATGTGGTGTATCTGGGTTTTATTGAGTATTTCCTCATTAAAGTCTACCACCTGTGGCAGGCATTACAAACTCAGAGCAGGCCAAGGATTGCTTTGAGAAGTTCAACATGGCTATGAATTTTTCTTTCTTTTTTACCAGGCTGGATCTGTAAATGGTTTCAACATCTTGCCGTTCACCATCCACTCTTGGATAAAGAATGTAACTGATTCATTCTTTACCCGTGGAGATGAGTACATTTCATAATGTCTAGCATGGCATTGCTGGAACTGGAAGCTTCGCCATGATTCAGGTTGCCTTTGACTGCACACACATAACTTTGCAGGCACTATGCATCAATCTGGAGAAACACTGCACCCAATTCTGATCCCACTTTCAATATTCACATGTGGCCCATTGCACAGTTTAATGCCAACCATAAGCATTCTGCTTTGCCATCTGCATTTGAGTCACTGCGGCAACTGAAATGGTGGTTACTCAGAGACAAGGGCCATCTGTTGACATTATGGCCGACAAATATGCTGCAAAATTCCCCAAAAAAGATGGTGCTATGTAGTTGAAAATTGGCTTAATCTGGAGTAAAGCAGTTCTCTGCACATTCTTGGCAACAAAATATCCATGGGGAATGATAAGGTGTCAAAAAAACAGAAGGGCATTAGCTTAAGGTGAGAGGAAGGAGTTTTAAGTGGAATCTTAGGGGTAAATGTTTTGAGACAGAGAGCTGCCGGTGAGAAGTTGGTGGAATCAGATGTAGTTACTGTTATCAAGAGGCATTTAGACCAACATTTCAATAGGTAAGGCATAGAGGATACCATCCTATTGCAGGCAAATGGGATTTGCATCAATGGGTAAAAAGGTTGTTATGGATATAGGAGGGTAAATGGGCCCCTCGCTACAACTCTACAACTCATGTGATTCTACCACTCTAAATCCAACTCCTGATTTTTTTTGAATGGATTTTTATTTACCAAAGCAATCTTTTTTTCTAGCATGAAATCCTAAATGACATGAACAAAAGCTCAAAATGTATATGTAAGGAGATTTTAGATTAATAGATTTATAGATTTGTACAGCACAGAAACAAATCCTTTAGCTCAACTTGTCCATGCTGGCCAAGATGCCTGTCTAAGCTGATCTTATTTGCCTGCATGTGTCCCATATCCATCTAATCCTTTCCTATCCATTTACCAGCACAAAGGTTTTTAAAACATTGTTATTGTACCTGTCCCTACTGCCTTCTCTGGCAACTCACTTCCTTTTTATCCGTTTCCCCGATCATCTTAAATCTATGCCTTCTCTCTAATCTCACCGGCCTGAAAACACTATTGGTGACACTGAGGTAAAAGATCGTGTTTGATTTTCCTGAATGATGGAAGAAGCATAAGAGGCCAAATGGCCTGCTCCTGCTTTCAATTCTTCCGGTGATTTACTCAATACGTATGCCGTTGGACTTGCCAACTATTTCCATTCTGAAAAGGATAAATGTCAAGGTCAGTCAAAGCCCTGAGCAACCTCAGCGCTCGACCCATCCTTGATAGTGCATGCAGGATATTTGTCATGTCCGCCAGTGGGTACTCCTCGATCCACTAGGCTTCTCCAGTAGGCTGCCCACTCAACAGCTCGTCTGAATTCTCCGTGGCTGAGATCCAGGCTGACCTTGTAACAGCAACTGATACTTAATGCAACGCCTTCCCTCTACTTCAGCTTCCCAATTTGCTGCTGTAAGATTAAGTTATCCTCGGAATCACATTTTTGGAGTGATTCAGATGGTCCCAGTAATAGTTGCAATCCTGTTTGACGATAACAAATTTTAATCACATTGCACTGAAAATAAATTGTTTATGCAATATAATTTTTCAAGAGAATGAGAAAATATGGAAGTGCACTTCCAAATTTTAGGATATATTTCTATGCAGCCCAACTTCGACCACTAATTAATTGGTGTGAGGACAGCTATATAGCTAGGTGGAAAGAGATTGAGACATATATCCCTGACTTCCACATCCAAACACTTTTGGGAGAAAAAGTGCTCCCTGGACATATCAGGAGTATAATCGATCCAATAACGATATTTACTTTAGAAACCTGGTTCACTCTTACCAGACAACTTAAACTGAATAAACGACAAAAAGTTTTAAGATGGATAGCTTTGGGTAATGAATTTAAACCAGGGATGTATGACTCAACATTTAAAGAGTGGATGAAGAAAAGAATGACTGCATTTTGTACTGTTATTGAAAATGGAGACCTAAGAGGTTTTCAAGATTTGAAGGATAGCACTTCGGAACCAAGACTTGTTTAGATACCTCCAACCGAGAGATTATTACAATGAAAAGGTAAAAAGGGAGGCACTAGAAGAAAAGAATAGTAAGATTAAACGAGAACTTACCTGTTCGAAGTTTGATCTTTATTTTATGAGGAGTAACGAAGAGGGATTACGTGAAGAAGGCCCGCCTGGCGCTGGAACGGCATACTTCAAAGCAGCGGCATGAAAAACACAGAACACAATAGCCGGAGTAAGATAGTAAGGCTCATTATAGATTTAGAACTACCAGATGATCATTCAATTTATGAGGGTGTGGAGTGGAGGGCACGTAATCCCTCATCGTTACTCCTCATAAAATAAAGATCAAACTTCGAACAGGTAAGTTCTCGTTTAATCTTAACTATTTTACTTCGGAGTCACGTGAGTGACTACGTGAAGAGTTTGAAGCTTTCTGTGTTTTTCATGTCGTAGAATTCTTCCATACGACAGTCCGGCTAGGTCAACACATACATGAGAAAACCAGACTAGTTTTAGTTATTTCCATAAAAAAAAAATTTTAATGATAAAAGAACATATAATAACCCTCTTTATACCCAGGGAACCATTACAAAGTGATAAAAGATATAAGTGATAACATAATTGATCATATTAATCAATAGTGAAACAAAGCAGGTGACTATAGTGAACCCAACACCGCGTGTCCAAAGCCTGTCATTGTGTGAACAGGTTTATTGTAGAACTTTGAAAAAGTTTCTTCTTTACTCCACCCTGCGGTTTCTAAAATACGCTCGAGCGGTACGTCCTGCACCTTCGCTGCGGATGTAGCTGCTGCCCTGGTGGGAGTGAGATTTGAACACATCAGTGTCTACTCCTGCTAAAAAGTAACACCTGTTTTAACCACCTTGAGATTGTTTGTACTGAAGCTTTTGTGTGTGGTTTCCTTATGCGTAATCATTAATGTTTTTTCATTACCTCGAAGTTTTGGTAATTTTTAAATATTGGTTCAAATGTCTAACTACACACAATGTTGGATCAATAGGATAAGCTTGAAAGGTTTACCTTTGCTCCAGTTCTTCCTGGTCTGCTTTGTTTGATCAGATCGTAAACATAGAACACAATGTTATCTGTAGTCACATGCATACAGTCTAAACGCAACATTTGTAATGTTTGCACCCTTTGAGCTGAAACCAAATGACATTAACATTACTAATTTGAATGTTAATTTTTCCAATGACAAACCTTCGATTGGAGTCCATTGCCTAAGTAAAGTAAGTACAATGCTAACATCCCAAATCTTTGTATATCTTGGATTTGGCGGGTTTTTGTTAAAGATTCCTTTCATAAATCTGGATATTAATGGATGTGATCCAAATTGATTTCTGGTCAGATATTTGTCCTAAATAAGATGATAAGGCACTACGTGCACTATTAATGACACTGTAACTTAAGTGTTTGTTCAAAATGCAACTCGGCAAGGAACTCCAATACATTTGCAATGTTCACAGTATGATAAGATATATTTGACTGTCTGCAATATCCTTCCCATTTCTTTATATGTGTCATATATTGTCTCTGTGTGCTATCTCGCCATGAATGCGGCTATAACATCCATAGTTCTATCCGACAATCCAAGCTCCTGTAGTGGTCTAGGTCAAAACCTGCAGATTAACAAATTCATATAAGCATGTAATGGATGAATTTCTTTGGTTACTGGTTTTATCAATAAATCACTGCTGTTAGGAATTGACATATATGGTTCTTTAATCATGTTTAACATCAATGGGAACCAAGGTTGTGTCGGCCAATTTGGGATTACCAACAATCCTGTGGCAGAGTCTTGTCCTATTTTCTTCAGACATTGCTGAACCAGAGCAAATGGTGGAAAAGCATAAAAGAACATATTCCCCCAGTGTAATGAAAAAGCATCTACTGCTACTGCGTCTGGGTCTGGTTCCCAAGACACATATTTAGGCAACTGATGATTTAGTCTTGATGCGAACAGATCAATGTCTGGTAACCCATATCGAGTCACAATTTTACTGAAAATTACTGGGTTCAGCATCCATTCTGTGTTATCTTTAAATATCCTTGATCTATTATCTGCCACCACATTGTCTTTACCTGGAATGTAGTTTGCCGAGATCCAAATTTGGAGGTTAATACACCATTGCCATATCTGATTGACCAGACAATCACATGATACCGATCTGACTCCGCCCATGTGATTAATATATGCAACAGCTGTTTTATTGTCTAATTGTATTAGTACATGTAGATTCTTTTTTTGTAGAACAATATGCCTTCAGTCCATAAAAAGCACCCAACAATTCTAAATAGTTAATACCATATGTTTGGAGAAACATTTCCTCTTGGACAGTCCATCTACCTCCACAACTGGAGAATGAATCTGTTGCCCCCCATCTGAGAGCGCTAGCATCTGTTTGTAAAATCACTTCAGGCTGTTGTATCAGAATGTTTCTAGCAGCTTGTGGGACATTTTCAATCCACCATTGTAATTCCAATAAAGCTTATTTTGTTAATTGCATAGGCCTATCAAAATGGCCTGCTCTCTTTTTTAGAGCTCTTATTTTGTCCCTTTGAAGGTTTTGGTAATGTAATGGACCAAATTCCACTGCAGGAAATGCTGCTACTAGCTTAGCAATAACCTTTGCTACTTCTCGGATGGAGGGATAAGGTTTGTGAATGAGACCCCTACAAGTCACCAAAATATCATCAATCTTATCTGTTGGTAAAGTTACTAACATAGTAACTGTAGTTTCTAACATAGTAACTGAGTTAATTACAAACCCCAAATAGTTAATTGACTGTGCTGGCTGCAGCTGGGACTTAATTGGATGGATCAAGAAACCTAACTTTTCAAATAAAGCTTTAGTTGCTGAAACTGATTTTCCAGCTGATTCCTGATTGTCATTGATGATTAAAATGTCATCGAGATAAGCCCATAACGATGTGTTTTTGTGCTCTTAATTGTGCTAAAACTGGTTTCAATAGCTTTGTAAAGAGCCTATGGGAGCTGAACTTAACCCATTTGGTAAAGCTCTGAATTGCTACAGCTGTCCCAGCCAATTAAATTTTAAATACCTTCGAAAGACTGATGTATTGATACAGAATAATAAGCGTCCTTTAAATCAATTGTAGCCATATAACAACTTGCTGATATCAAATGTCTTGCGGTATTAAAACGTTTCCATTTTAAAATGTTTGTATTCGACAAATTTATTAAGATTTGTAAGGTCCAGAATAATTCTGCAACCACCATCTTTTTTATCTCTTGGAAATATATTTGACACAAATTGATGCTCGCGTTCAACAGTTTTTTCAATAACACCTTTTTTTAAACAATTTGTCAATTTCCCCATTTATTTCTGCCTTTTCCTTTGCAGAAAACATGAAACCATAAGCAGGTTTATTTTGTACTGGAGAGTTAACACCTTCTTTAAATGTAATAGTAGCTCCTGAAACTGTTTGTAAAATAAACCGATCAGATGTGATGGTAAGCCATTCATCATAAAACATTTGTAATCTCCCTCCAACTGGAGATTTGTCCACAGTTTCTTTAAACATAGAATAAATCTTTTGTACCTCTCCATATGAACGTGGTGGTCTCCTTCTCCCCGTATACGGGTAAACATTAGGCTGTGTCGGATGATAATATTTTCTTGTCATATTCCTGCCTCTGTTTCCAAAATCAAATCCCCTTCTTGGCGAAAAATACCTTCTTTGTCCAAAGACAAAAGGTCTCATGTGGCTAATAGATTTAGCCTCTTCATCCATATCTTTTATTTGTTTAGGCAGGTTTTCTCCAAATAGATAACCAGGAGCTTGAACACCACTTGCTCGACACAGACTTGCAAACCTTGGATGAAATATGGGCCGAATCGCAATCTTTCTCATACAATTAATTTCATAGAAGGAATTGCATAATAAGCCCAAAGTATCTTTTTGAATTTTATCCATCTCCAACCCCTCCATTTGTCTTCCATAAGCAGTAATGGCAGCAGAAATTAATTTGAGGATTCTTTGAAATCTCATTTCTTGTCCATATAGACGGATTAACCGTAGGTACCTTCAATGAGGTGCAATTATCCGGTGTTTTATATAATTCTGCTGTTTCAATCATCACAGAATCTTGAAGTTGGTGAGATACCATATAATTAATGTTGGCAGCTAGGTTTTCTTCCATAGCCTCACCACTTCCTTCAGGTATAGCAAAATCTTTTGCTATCTCAGGCACATCTGGCCTTTTCTTTTTTATTTGTGGTGTGCATTCATAATCCACATCACCACTTGCAGGGTCTGTCTTTTGCAGCCCTGATCCACTTGGAATTATATCCAATTGGACTTCCTCCGCCCTAAATCCTGGGTCCGGAGTTTCAAATTCCCAATTTGGCACATAGCCATATTCTGTATATTCAAGCCCCTCAGGGTCTTTTTGGGAAACTTCTGGGTACTGTGACCCTTGTCTCATAATATTTTGGAGTACTTTCTCCATATGTTCCATTTTTAGCCACATAGCTTTATTATCCGGAGGACTTTCATTGTCAGAGTCATTATCAGAAACCACGGGCCTCACGGATTTCTTTTTACATTTTTTAGGAACATTTCCCTCCGTGGTTAGTATTTCTGGAGAAATTATAATCTCACTAACGGGTGAATCAGCGGCCACCGGTATCGGAACCGGATCCGCACTAATCTCTTGTCCCGTATTTTTAGCTTCACCCCGGGATGATCTTTTTACCCGCGAAATTTTTCTTTGAGATTTCTCCATTTCCTTTTTCATTTATCTGGCTAAATCAGTACGCCAGCGTGACTCTGATTTTTACTTTTACTTTCACTTTTTTGCTGGTTTTACCAGCGTAACGTCTTTTTTTAGAACGTCCCCACTTTCCCTACACTTACCTGCGGGTCCGTTCCGACTGCTGCGAGGAGCTGCGTTCTGCAACTCCTGCTTCTGCCGTCAGCGTCGACGTAATGCCGTTCCAGCGCCATGCGGGCCTTCTTCACGTAGTCACTCACGCGACTCCGAAGTAAAATCCAGTGATAGAAGTGATAGTTAGTGCGTATCATCAAAAAACATTAAGGATTATTTCTAAACTTTAGCATAGTTTAATGGAATGTCATTTTAATGTAAAATTTAAGTGGGAAAAGGAATTGAACATTACAATCTCAGAAGAAGAATGGCATCATATGTGTATAACACTACAAACATCCACCAATTCACAAAATTGGAGAGAATTTAATTGGAAAAATTTGATTTGTTTCTTTATTACGCCTAACATAAAAAACAAGCAAATTCTAAGGCAGCAAACATGCTGGAGGCAATGTGGTCAAACAGATGCAAACCATGCACATATCTTCTGGAACCATTTTGGGACAGAGTGAATTCAGAATTAACGGAGGTATTAGGATATATAGTCTGCAAGAAGTGTTCCATTTTATACCTGGGTAATATAACTACAGTGGTGCTGAAGGAAGACCATTACTTGGTTAAAATCCTACTCACAGCTGGCAGAAAGGTCATTACAAGAAACTGGCTCGCAGCGGACACACCCAGACTTAGACAATGGTTAGACATAGTACAGGAAATATTTGTCATGGAGAAAATGACATATTCTCTAAGAGTGAATGAGCGATGATAGCCTCGTTCTTGGGCAGATAAGCTTCACATATCAAGAGTGGCCACAGTGACTACTGTCCATAAAACTGTGCCCGTTAATGGTACGTGTAGGGAGGAACTGCAGATGCTGGTTTAAACCAAAGATGGACACATAAAGATGGAGTAACTCACTAGGGTCTCGACCCGAAACGTCACCCATTCCTTCACTCCAGAGCTGCTGCCTGTCCTGCTGAGTTGTGTCTATCTCCAAAATTAAAAAGAAAATAAATTGGCATTAAAGTTTAAAGTAGTCTATGATATGATTTAGAATTTAAGGTGATGATTTCATGATGACAGAAGATGTGTCATTGTTTCAACGGTGAAAAAGAAATCATTGCTGTAATAGACAATACATGGATGATTGGTGTAGGAAAGAACTGCAGATGCTGGTTTACACCAAAGATAGACACAAAGTGCTGGAGTAACTCATCGGGACAGGCAACATCTCTGGAGAGAAGGAATGGGTGACATTTCGGGTTGAGGCGAAGTCTGAAGAAGGTTCTCGACCCCAAACATCACCCGTTCCTTCTCTCCAGAGATGCTGCCTGTTCCTCTGAATTACTCCAGCATTCTTTGTCTAACATGAATGATTGTATTGTATTGGGGCTTTAATTGGTGGTGGCCTGATTGCAGAGGAAGTGTGCTCTGCACATATTTTTTGTAGTGCATGGAATTAGCAGTTTAATTATTAATGTGGTTGGAAACAGATTTCACTTGATGCCGCAAAAGCTGCCTTTCCATGTAACAGGTTGTTGAAATATAAATTCATCGTGCTTTGCTATGTCAGAAGATTTGCAGTGCTATTCAAACTGAATGACTAGTCTGCGCAGTAGCAAAGGCTTTTCTTCCGGGGGTTTAATAGCACCATGAACCTCAGACAAACAATTGACTATCTCAGGAAATGAGAAAGTACAATGCCAATGTCACCCGTGCCTATATGCACAATGTGATGACAGAATATCAAGACCCAGTATATTTTTCAACATTCCTTACTAGAAGCACCTCTTTTATCTTGGGAAAATTCCTATCCTTCGCCAGGCTACTGAAAACAATGCTCATGCATTCTTGACCACAGGAAAACAGAAAGCAGGAGAAGGCACTGACATACTGTATACCGTGCAGAATCTATGTAAAGACATTTTGGGAACATGGAATACCCTCCAACCCTCTTGATAAACAAATGGATTACATGAGGGGAACCGGGAGCCCAAGTTAGAGAGAAATAAATAATTGCAAGCATTATATTTTTAATTGACTCACATCAGAAAGTCATAGAGTCTTTTTTTTAATTTCAGTGAACAATCAGAAAACCACATGCAAAAATTCATGACGTATACATTTATCACTTGTGGTCCACTAGGCTTTGTCTTAGATAGGGCATTTGGGCTTGTTTCTAACATGCTACTGCAGCATGATGACACCGTGGTAGATTTGCTGCCTTACAACGCCAGAGAGCCGGGTTCAATCCTGTCTATGGGTGCTGTCTGTACCGAGTTTGTACGGTCTCCCCGTGATCATGCGGGTTTTCCCCGGGTGCTCCGGTTTCCTCCCACACTCCAAAGACGTACAGATTTGTAGATTAATTTCACTTTGGTAAAAGTTGGAAAATGTCCCTAGTGTGTGTGCAGGAGAGTGTTAGTTATTATTATTATTATTATTATTAACAATATACTTATGGGTGCCTTTCAAAGACTCTCAAGGACGCCTTACAAAATGTAATAAGCAGATTACAAAACATATAAGCAGAATAAAACAAAAAACAAAAACAAAAAAATAGTAGGGACATCAACAACACACAATTGAAAGAGAGAGCAGCGGCAGCTTAACACGCCAGCGTTCACTCTCCCTTCCGGCAGCCATCTTGGAGACAAGACAATCTAAACACCTTTTAACATTGAGCATCCACCACAGTGACTCCTACACACTCCTCACTGTGGTGGAAGGTGAAATATAGTTCAAGTCCTTCCCCTAGTGTGTAGGGATCGCTGGTCGGTGTGGACTCGATGGGTCGAAGCACCTGTTTCCATGCTGTATCTCTAAACTAAACTAAACTAAAGGCTTGTTTAAATTAAGTTGATGTACTTAGGAAAATTATGATAAACCAGTTATAATTTTGACACACTCACAAAGCAACTCAAACAACCAAATGTGTTCTCTTGAAGTGCCAGGAAAATATACATCTATTGCTGCTAGTGTGGAAAAATTAACACATTTATGAAAAACTCTAGTTAAAGGAATATTAATATTTAATGTTACTGTGTTATTATAAAAATGAATGTAATGTTTTAGGTTTTATTGCGTTCCATTATTCTGTGCCATTAGACTAGGTAGGTTCAGGGGTTTACTTGTTCAATATTTCAGGAACACTCTCGTAGTTTTAGTCCACCCCTGGTTTGTAATGGCCAGTTATAAGTGAGATTGAATTACATGTGGTAATAGTGCAATAATAGTAAACTAGAATCTGCCTTCATCAGCCTCATTCAAATTCATTTTGCCAAGTCTGGAAGTATTCCTGGGATTTTCATTACATGATGTCTGACTATTTCATCCATAATTCCCCACCAGGTGGAATTAGATAATTCTAGGAATTAGACTTTACCTACTTTTGGGGAGTTATGTGGTCACTGCATTTGCTCTGTTTCTGAAGCAGTCTTTGCCAGTACTGCCTACTTACAAAAGAGCAGCACTTACCGAAGAGTGAAAGGCTTGGATAGAGTTGATGTGGAGAGGATGTTTCCACTAGTGGGAGAGTCTAGAACCAGCCATAGCTTCAGAATTAAAGGACGTTCCTTGAGGAAGGAGATGATGAGGAATTTCTTTAGTCAAAGGGTGGTGAATTGGTGGAATTATTTGCCACAGATATAGATCAATAAATATATTTAAGGCAGGGATAGATGGATTCTTGATTAGTACAGGTGTCAGGGGTTTGGTGGAAAAGGCAGTAGAATGGGGTTAGCGGATCAGCCAAGATTTAAATGGTGGAGTAGACTTGATTGGTCGAATCGCCTAATTCTGCTCCTATAATTTATGACTTTAAAAAGCACTTATGTTAATGTGTGGGAATCAGTGAAAATAAAACTGGGGAAGTCCTTGATTGATGTGTGGTTTCCCCTGTTTTGCATCAATTACTTTTTAAATTAGATGAACAAAAAATGTCCTAGATTTTCTTTCCATTTCTATCATGAAGTCACATTAATGATGCCATCATAGACAAGGGGCATGACACCCATGCCAGTGTGAGTCCCAACAGAAATGTGCCTGATCCAATTTCACACTGTTGGATAAATGCATAAAAAATAACCACAAATGATATTTATTCCAAATCCAGTTTTTAAGCAAATATGCACCTAGGTCGATTGGAAATGAAGAGTCTCCTCTGATAAATGATTTTTGGTTATACACCTAATATCCTTTTCATCCACAATCTCTAATATTTTTTAACCAGAAACAAAACCGTTTAAAGAAAATTATTTCTTGATGGTCCGATAATTTTTTTTGCTGGTTAATTTCAGCAGCATCCTAGTGATTAACCAATAATCATAAGGTCATAAGGGATAGGAGCAGAATTAGGCCATTCGGCCCATCGCCTACTCCGCCATTCAATCATGGCTGATATATCTCTCCCTCCTAACCCCATTCTCCTGCCTTCTCCCCATAATGCCTGACACCTGTACTAAACAAGAATCTATCCATCTCTGCCTTAAAAATATCCACTGTCTAGGCCTCCACAGCCCTCTGCGGCAAATAATTCCACAGATTCACCACCCTCTAACTAAATACATTTCTCCTCATCTTCTTCCTAAATGAACGTCCTTCAATTCTGAATAATTCTCATAGCTATATTTGTTATAAAGGTCAACAACGTACATTATCATCCAAGAAATTATTGAATTATAGAGCGGTAAAGCACAGAAACAGGCCTTTCAGCCAACTCATCCATGCCAACTGTGATGCTTAACACACTATTCCCTCTGACCGACGTTATGCCTGTACCCCTCTATTCCTTTCCTACCCAAATACCTGTCCAAGTGCTTTTCAAATGTTGTGATTATACCCATCTCTACCAACTCCTATTGGGAGCTTCATCCATATAACACCACCCTCCGTGTGAAATACCTGCACAGAGTTTGGTTCAACTGTAAAACATCTTGTTCTCGACGGCATAACTGCAATACAAAAATACCTAAATATACATGGCTATTCTGGAAATAAGGGTCTGGATAAACAGAACCTGCCATCTTAACAGTAAATTATATAAACAGGTAAATTCTGTTTATATCTGAGATGGAAATATTTTCTCAGTTGTTCAGTGGTAACAATTTCCATTGGCATCACAAAAGATCCCAGAGCGTTTCATAGATGCATTAGCAAATAAAATTACAATATTATGGTGGCTCAAAATATGCTTGAGTAGATAGCTTTTCTGGGGTCTTGTAAAGGATGAAAAGAGTTAAGCATTTTCAAGAAAGCATTCTAGGACACAAGGAATTGTTAGATGAAGGCACAGCTATCAATGGTGGAATGATTACAATCAAGATGGTTATAAAGCCAAACGTTGAGGAACACAGGTAGCTTGTAAGGTTATAGGATACTTGATACCTTAGAGGGATTTCTTAGTTAGTTAGTTAGTTAGTTATAGTTTATTGTAACATTTACCGAGGTACAGTGAAAAGATTTTGTTGCATGCTAACCAGCCAGCAGACAGACAATACGTGATTACAATCGAGCCATTCACAGTGTACAGTTACATGATAAAGGGAATAACGTGAATAACGTTTATAAAGCCATTAAAGTCCGATCAAAGATAGTCCAAGGGTCTCCAATGAAGTAGTTCAGGACTGGCCTCTGGTTGTGGTAGGATGGTTCAGTTGCTTGACAACTGAATCAAGGCACTGAAGACATTTGAAAACAAGGATTGAGAATTTAAAACTCAAGGTGACGCTAAACTGGCAGTCAATATTTGTCAGTAAATATGAGTGAGGAGGACAATGATGGCACGAGACAGAGCTGTGAATGTCATTTTGAATGAAATTTGCATTGCAATGATGGGCAGAACAGAGGCGCAGCAATGAAGTTGCTGCCTTATAGCACCAGGGAGCCGAGTTTGATCCTGACCACAGGTGCTGGTCGATCTTCTCGCTGTGACCGGTTGGGTTTTATGTGGGGCGCTTTTGCTTCCTCCCACACTCCAAAGACGTACAGGTTTGCAGGCTGATTGGCTTCTGAAAACTGTAAATTGTCCTAAGTGTGTAGGATAGTGCTGGTGCACAGAATGAATCGCTGGTGAGCACAGACTTGGTGGGCCGAAGGGCCTGTTTCCATGCTGTATCTCGAAAGACTAAAGTCTAAAGATTAGGCGCCAGCTTTTGTTTGGGAATGTGCATCAAGTCATACATGTGGCTCATACTCAAAAAGAGCCACTCACTCTTTCATTCTCCATTTGGTGTGCAGTTTTGGACTCTACTCACAAAATGTGCATCTCGGAAGTATATTTGTACATTTGAGCATTCCACAAGTTTCAAATTCTAAATGTAAAACACCTTATTACTCAGTGACTGCTTCAGACTAGCCAGCATGACTGCTGGGGATCTAAGTTTCCTAGCTCGGCTATTATCTTGCACGGCATGCACAGTAAGTAGTTTAAAAGAACGGAATTGAAAGGTCTCTGGAAAGATTTCACAAATAAAACATTGGTTGTCATGCTAGGTAGTGTTGTGTAAGTTAATGTATTCATCATTAGGTGTCAAAAATCATGAGCTACCTCATTAGGAGTGCCTGATGATTTTTGACACTTATGTTAGTGATCACAGTTTCTATGTGGGCGCGCCATGTGCATAGGAGGATACTGGAGTTTGGGGCGACAGGAATCGGCTGTTGTTTGCAGACTGTGACTAGAAAACAACATATTTTTCAATCACATTGAATCCTGTGATGAGTTGAGACAAACAGAAAACTACTGCATGGCAGAGTCAGATTTAACTGAACAGCACTCACTTCCAATCTTAATGAGTTTCTCAGCTTCCATTTGTTTGGTTTCCTCTTCGTTGGTGAAAATTACTCTCCCGGACATATCACTTGTGCAGTAGCTCCATTGTAATTGATGACTTCCGAGCACACCGAGGATTCTGTCTTGTTTTCTATAGATAGAAGGTGCTGAGAACAATTATCTTTCGTACAAAGGGCATGGAACGCCCACCGCACCATGGGTGTCAGGGGTTATGGGGAGAGGGCAGGGGAATGGGGTTGAGAGGGAAAGGTAGATCAGACATGATTGAATGGCAGAGTAGACTTGGTGGGCTGAATGGCCTAATTCTGCTCATAACTTATGAAATGGGCTATTTGGACCATAATAATGCTTGGGATGCACGTGAACCTCTTCCTCTCCTTTTTCATCCAACTCTGCCAGCATATCCTCCATTCCTTTCTCTCTCACGCTCTAAGGCTCCTTCTAAAAGTAAACTATTCAGTTCAACCACACCTCATGGTAGAGAGTCCCCCACTATCACCGCTCTCTAATCAAGTACATTTCAATACAATTTTCATTATGGCTGCATGAAAAAACCATAAAATGTTATTAAATGCTACACATAAAGGCTTAGCACTGTGTGAGGCTGGACTAATGCATAATGTTTTCACTGACAATCTTGAGATTGCGCTCATACTTTCTCACTCTTCTAACAGGTAATCACTCACTGTGTACACATTTTTCAAGCAGGCATTGCCTAGCATTTATCTACGTGGCAAAGAAGATTGAGTAGGAACATGATCCAGGTTTCTCCTATACTTAGGCGAGTGGATAATGTAGGAGTAAGCAGGTTATTTTATTCTGACTGTGATTGCAGAACTGTAAGACATTAGTAGAGTAAATGGTGTTTAATCAGGACATCTCGGTAGAAACTAATTTATCCTGAATCACCAATCACCTTACATAAAAACGGAATGCATTAATTTCTGTTTTCAGTCTTCTCAGAGTGCAAACACTTTAGCTGTTATGACGCTCCACTCTTGGTGTAATTGAGTTGAACCTTGCAGCTGGCTGAAATGTCAGCTGCATGAGAACAGCAGCCATTGCAACTCGAAATGTGTTGTAAGGCACTGCAGATGCTGGTTTACACTGAAGATAGACACAAAATACTGGAGTAGCTCAGCGGGACAGGCAGCATGTCTCGTTAGAAGGAATGGGCGATGTTTCGGGTCCGAAGTAGGGTCTCAACCCGAAACGTCACCCATTCCTTCTCTCCAGAGACGCTGCCTGTCCCACTGAGTTACTCCAACATTTTGTGTCTATCTTTAGCCGTTGCAACTTATAGGATGAGCTGATCGTCTCATTGGCCTCATTGAATATGTTCAATTCTCAGCAGATATTCCCTTTATACTGAATCCCCTGTATGTTTGTGGCCCCAATAACATATCTTCCAATAAACATTGGTAGATTTTGTTTCACCCCATAATGTGGCATCTCATTTCCATCATATTTGTTGTACTGATGGATTAATGTGTCAAAATGAGGTGGTTAAATCACTAGTTTCATAATTAGGGGTTAGGGAATAGTGATCGGTCGATCACTATTCAATAGAGCCTTTTGTTCCCATTTCTAATGAAAGGTCATTTATTTGTGGTGAATATGTAGAATTCATTGCCACAGAAGTCTGTGGAGGCCAAGTGAATGGCATTTTTAAGGCGGACATTGACAGATTCTTGATTAGTACAGGTGTCAGGGGTTATGGGGAGAAGGCAGGAGAATGGGGTTTGGAGAGAGAGATAGATCAGCCATGATTGAATGGCGGAGAGGACTTGTTGGGCCGAATGGTCTAGTGTTCTCAAGCATCTTCCTATGCACTGGGCGGGCAGTGAAGCCACAACTGTTAAACATGTCATTCTAGTTTGATAATGTCTTAAGACCACAAACTGTGTGGGAAATTTGCCTTTCTGCAAGATCCAAAAACATGTATTCATTTTCTGCAGTTCTTTTGAAGATTAAAATGATTTGGTTTAAAAGAAACACTCTACCAGGTGGTTAGAGAGACCTGGACTGGTAAATAAAGTCTGCAGGACTTTGTGTTAATGAGCTCCGTAAATGGGATGACTGAAAGATGCCAGGGAGGACTTTATGTGAAGGAAGGAACTGCAGATGCTGGTTTAAACCAAAGATAGACACAAAGGGCAGGAGTACTTCAGCAGGGCAGGCAGCATCTCTGGAGAGAAGGAAAAAGTGACGTTTCGGGTCGAGACCCTTTTCAGACTTAAGGGAAACGATGATGTTGAGAGATAAAGAACACTGAATGAAAGATATGCACAAAGGTAACGATGATAAAGGAAACAGACCATTGTTAGCTGTTTGTTGGGTGAAAATGAGAAGCTAGTGTGCCTTGGGTGGGAGAGGGATAGAGAGAGGGGGAGTGCCGAGGTTACTTGAAGCTAGAGCACGATTCCGATCCGTGAATGTTTGCGGTTTGGGAAAACCATTGTGCATCAGTCTGATGAAGGGTCTCGATCCGAAACGTCACCTATTCCTTTTCTCCAGAGATGCTGCCTGGCCCGCTGAGTTACTCCAGCATTTTGTGTCCATCTTTGGTCTAAACCAGCATCTGCAGTTCCTTCTTCCACCATCAATGCGAGGAAAGTCCTGCACCCGTTCTGCCTCCTCAGGTGCTCCGAAGCATGAGTGGGTGAAGGTTCCCCTCAATAGCGACGTTTTGGGTAAATTCCCCCAGTGCAGCAATGAGATGTGGCAGAGCTCAGCAGCAGTGTGGAATGAACCTGAGACTAGGAGGCTGAGAGCAAATTTAATCCCGACCTCCATACTCAAAACAGTCAACCACAAAGGCTATGTTTCTGGTCATGGGAGATTCCAGATCTTAGTTGAGGCCAAAGAAAACATTTGGAAGGGCCGTCAAAACCGCTCGGTTTCAAGGACCACAAGGTTAGTAGAGGTTGTCTATTCTGTGAGAACGAAATGGCAATTTATTACACCAGTGACATTGAGATAACCTTTGCGTGTTGCATTACTGTTGACAACAATTGGCACTGTTTTACCCCTGAAGAAAAATCTGCAATGGTCAACGAAACTCCTGTCAAAAAAAAAAGGAAGTTTAGCAATAGATACAAAAGCACCCAGGTATATGGGCAAAAGTGACCTCTTGTGGGTTAATTTTCAAAAACCACAGCATTTTTATTTTTTTTTCAGGAGCAGATGGCCTTTCTAAGTTGAATAAAGCTTGCTGCAATCAGACTGTCAGTGTGCACCTGAAAATGCATGTTCTTTTAATTCATCTGTTGAAGCAACATCAAAAGTACATTTGAATCATTAGTAATTGGTAAATCCACTGGAGAGATAGGTTCATTTAGGAACATAAGAACAGGAGTAAACCATTCAACTCTTCAATCCAATTCTGCCATTTATTTGGATCATATTTAATCTGCATGTTAATGTATTTTACCTCTTATTCTTACTTCATACCCTAATTCCCAGCTCTACTGGAAAAATCAATTTCACTTGATCCAGACTCCTACACTTTTTGAGGGAGAGTGTTTAGTTTAGTTTAGTTTAGTTTAGTTTAGTTTAGTGTAGAGATACAGCACGGAAACAGGCCTTTTTGGCCCACCAAGACTGTGTCGAGCAGTGATCCCCGCACACTAGTACAATCCAACACACACACTAGGGACAATTTATAATTTTACCAAGCCAATTTGTCTACAAACTTGTACGTCTTTGGAGTTTAAGAGGAAACTGGAGCAGCCGGACACAACACACCCTGGTCACGGGGAGAACGTACAAGCTTCATACAGACAGCACCCGTAGTCAGATCAGACCCGGGACTCTGGTGCTGTAAGGCAGCAACTCTACCGCTGTGCCACCATTCAGTCCTCGTGTTCTAGATTTTTTATTACTCTGGGTAAACTAGTGCATAGTTGTATGGAGAGACTACTTTCAAGGAATGGCAATCTCTCAAATTGACCCTTTTTGTCCTCCTGAATATGTACTAAATGTCCAGCACATCCATCATAGAGTGCAGTTATGACATGATTGTAAAAATGAAAGAGCTGTTTGATATAGGTCATACATATAAACATACAGACTCTGGCTTTGCCATGAAAGTGGAGGAATGATTAGAGATAGAATTCTAGAACTGCTTATATCCTTTATCCCCCTCAACATAATCTGTGTTTGATTAGCTATGATATTCATCTTTATGGCCACAATGAAATCCCTAAAGGATTTAGGAATATCAATGGAACTCTGAATCGGTGCACTTTAAAGAAGCACTATTTCATCTGATAATTGAATCAGCTTGGTTTAATCGGAATATTAATTGGGATAATGATATCAATTACAGTAATTATTTTGAGACATTACACCGAGAGATTCAGACATGCAGCACTGTTTGCTGCTCGCGTTAATAGTTATTTCCAATGTGAAACATGATTACAACCAAGTCAAATTGTGCTCCTGTGAAAATTTGACCAAGCATATACGAAATGTGAAAACGCACACCTCCAGATTCAGGTTCAGTTTGTTCCCAGCTGTTATCAGGCAATATCAGGAATCATCTGACCACAACCAGAGAGCAGTGCTTCTATCTCATTGGTGACCTTCGAACTTCCGGATTTTGATCGGGTTCTGCTGGCTTAACCTTGCACTAAACGTTATTTCCTTATCGTGTAGCTCTATACTGTAATGGCTCGATTGTAATCATGTATTGTATTTCTGCTGACTGGATAGCACACAACAAAAGCTTTTCACTCTACCTCAGTACACGGGACAATAAACTAAACTGAACTGAATTGATATAATTCCCCGCCTTTGTGTCCTTGCCACAGCAGCAATATTTGAAAGGATGGCTTCTACACTCGGTTCCACATTATACTGGCAGTCTGATGAGAACGAGACCCCTTTAGTTTTATGTAACTTCATTGCTCTTAGCCTCTTTATGCCCTCCTCTGTACACACCTACTGCATGGAACCCCAAATCCAAGCCCGCAGCTCCTAATGATCTCTCTCCCTCCCAGTCCCTTGTTTCTAGGTCAAACCACATTAGGAATGTTGTGAACCATTTTGTGCCTTGTTTCTGAGGAAGAATGGGGAGGGTTCAAAGGCGGTTTACGAGAATGATCCTGGGAATGTTTGGGTTAATGTATGAGGAGCGTTTGATGGCTCTGGGCCTGTACACACTGGAGTTTGGAAAGATGAGGGAAACCATGATTGAATGGCAGAGCAGACTCGATGGGCCAAATTACCTAATTTGGCTCCTTTGTCTTATGGGAACCAACCCCATTTTCCTCTCACTTTCGCTGAACACTGGATGTAATCCCATTCTTCCATCTCTAACACAAACCCTCAATACACTTGCTTTTGCACGCCGACCAAATATTCCAGTGGTGACCCCATGACCAAAATATTCCATACCACATAATGATTCTTTAGGATTCTGTTAATGCAACAAATCAATTTTTAGACCTTACTATTTTTGAAAATGTATAATATTGATCCAAAAGTCCATATCCCTTTCTAATATTCAAAACAATTTGTAATTGTTAATTTGTTTTATGTTAATCGTATCGACATGAGCATTTCCAGCAAGGCCATAATTTGCTTTTCAAAACTATTTGTCCTCTAGAATGTGCAGGTGCCCCATCTTCTTGAGCTCCTGCAGTACTTATGGTGAAGGTAGCTCACTGCGTTGGTCGGGAAGGCGTTATAAGATTTTGACACAATTGTGACCAGAGGTAATGGTTATTGAGGAATTTACCATTTCCAATCACTGTGTAAAAAGTGTTCTGGAATTGTTCTTCCCCCTAGTATGCTGACCCAGTACTTTTTATTTTGTTGGAAATACGGGCTTAACTGGATCAAAGTACAGGCACTCCCTGACTTACATAATCAGCCACTTACATAATTTCATGCTTACGTAAACAACTCTTTGAGCCACTGACCCTCACATGGTCTCCGCGTTGAAGGTTCCCAGTGGTCTCGTGTTGAACAACAAATTTATGCGTTCCATCTTACGTAACATCTAACCTAAACAAGGGTCCATGGGACGTAACATTTACCTAAGTCAGGGAGCATCTGTACACCAACTCCAGTATCGAGAGTTTCTAGCAGCAGCACATACTTACAAAAGCCTCAAAATTACGGATATTGGTCCCCGACCAAACCTAAACATCAAGACCGAGGTTTCTCAGCATTGCAAGACTTTTACATCAAAGCATCACCTTGTTTCCAGCTGCGATTGTATTTGAAACAACAAAGGTTGCTTCAAATACAATTTCTAGAGTTAGATAGAGATCTAGGGGCTAATGGAGTCAAGGGATAAGGGGAGAAGGCAGGCATGGGTTATTGATAGGGGACGGTCAGCCATGATCACAATGAATGGCGGTGCTGGCTCGAAGGGCCGAATGGCCTCCTCCTGCACCTATTATCTATGTTTCCATGTTTCTGAGGTAGGGATTTCAAAGTTGCCCATGGATTTGAAGAGAGGTAACGTGAGGTTACGTCTATTGTAAAGAAAGGCAGTGTTATCCCAAGAAATTTCAACAGGTGAACATGGTTCTTCGGATAGAAATCACAATCCATGTTGTGTGAATGAGTTATATATTTTCTTAGCATTGGTTTATGGTAGACCGGCCAGAAGATATTTCTACTTTACTCGATATTCTGGAGATCAACTTGCAATCTACTTTTATCGGCTACCTACAGGGTATAAAGACCTTTCCTTAATTAAATGTGTACGTTACATACCTTTCAGTCATCCGTTTGTCAAACATTCACAGAGATCAGTTTTCAAATGGTAACAAGCTGTTCATTTTCTCATGGAATATTAAAGAGAATAAAAGGATATGGAATTAGTGTAGGGAAGTGATGCAGGGTCAAAGATCTGCCATGAACCTGTGATATTGGATGAAAATTCCCAACAAACCCCGGATAATCTGTCTCTACCGTGTTTGTATTACTCGGCGCAACACTGCGGCAGAATCTCCAGCCTTAGATTTGGCACACAGACGTTTTTCCCTGTACGTTTATGGTTCCAACTTTTCTTGGGTACATTAGCGGGTGTTCACGACTCTTCAAAGCAGTGTTATTTTCCATGTTTCTGGTATGCACAGAATCTCAGTATGATAGGTTTGATCTTCAGATATTTCTGAGGGTAAAGAAATGTTGGCAGTCATTTTAGCGGCTGTTAACAGACATTCCACTTAATTATTACCCAGCATTGATTTTTAATGCAGCTTTATATTCCCTTTCAAAATATGTATAATAATGCATTTTCATGAGAACCTGTTTTTCTTCTTTGACTGGTTTATTGGCAAGAATTGATCTTCCTGGCCGTTGTCACTCAATGCAGCTATTATGAAATAGAAGAGCGTAGTTGAGAAAATCAACTTCACGCTAATCTTCTCAATGTGGACAGCCCAGAGCTAATTAAGGATCTTGATGTGTGGGAGTTGTAGAATATATCCTCCACCACAAAACTGTATGATGTAAAATGTCAAAACTGTTGTTAAAGGAAGAATAAACATGCATTATACATTCCACCTTATCATCCTTAAGAATTCCCAAACATTATACAACCACAGAATTATTTTCGAATTATAGTCCGACAACCTCATTAATGAAATCTATCCCAACTTTTATCATTGATGTAAGTCACGGAAGTTTTTAAAACTTTTACTTTCAATGTTAATTTCATTTAAAAATGTTTAGTATTCCCAAGAAATTTCAACAGGTGAACATGGTTCTTCGGATAGAAATCACAATCCATGTTGTATGAATGAGTTATATATTTTCTCAGCATCGGTTTATTATTGTCACATGTACCAAGATACAATGAAAAGCTTTGCTATCCAGGCAAATCATAGCATACATGAGTGCATCAGCTATGGAAAAAGAGAAAATAAACAGAATACAGAATACAATGTTACAGCTTCAGAGAAAAATGCAGCTTAAAAAAAGTGTGAGGGTCACAACAACGTAGATTGGAAGATCTGGAATTCATTCCCAGTATGAAACGTCAGTTCAAGAGCCTGATGACAGTGGGGAAGGAGCTATTCGACAAGCAGGTGATGCATGCTCGCAAGCTTTTGCATCTTATGCCCAATGGGAGAGAGGTGAAAAGAGAATGACCAGAGTGAGGGTTTTATGTTGGCTGCTTGTAGTGTCTATGGGAGGGTCTGGGGGGTGCAGTGACTCCAACTCTCCCGCTTTCGGCGGGAGATCGCCCGCTGAAAGGCCATTTTCGCAAAATCTCCCGCTCTCCCGCTTGCGGGATTTCAAGCGGGAGAGCGGGAAATTTCGCAAAATCGCAAGCGGGAGAGCGGGAGATTTTGCGAAAATGGCCTTTCAGCGGGCGATCTCCCGCCGAAAGCGGGAGAGTTGGAGTCACTGGGGGTGGGGGTGCTGTGTGAGAAGGTTGGTTTACATGATGGACTGGGTTGCGTCCAAACCTTGCCATTTCTTCAGGTCGTAGGTAGAACAGTCACCGTACCAAGCTGTGATGCGTCCGGACACTGTGCTTTCTATGTGGCTTCTGTAAAAATAGGTATGAGCCATGTCAAATTGCCTCAGCCTTCTGAGAAAGCAGAAGCATTGGTGTGCTTTCTTGGCTGTAAGAAAGGTCGGTCGGGGGAGTACCCCCCGCCACGGGTACCATGTATTCCCGTGCTACCCGCTCCATGGTCCGATAGTCGGTGACTAAACCGTCTCCCCCATCTGGTTTGCCAGGTGAGGAGGGGGCTGTCGACCCCAGCAGGACCAAAAACAAGACCCATCAAAGGGCGGATGTGTTCCTAGCGAGCCATCGGCCATCCACACTTCAGTAGAAGTTGCGATTATTATAACCATATAACCATATAACAGTTACAGCACGGAAACAGGCCCTCTCGGCCCTTCCAGTCCGTGCCGACCATTTGTTTTCCCCTAGTCCCATCTACCTGCACTCAGACCATACCCCTCCATTCCCATCCCGTCCATATACCTATCCACTATATTATGTATACTGTGGTTTGTAGAACAATGTTAGTGTGCTAATTTCTTCTACAGTATACAGTATGCCTTATTGTGGGATGTGGTGTCTGCAGAGACTTTGAGACTCATTAGCTTTTGGAAGCATTGCAAAATGGGACCTGAACAAATTGGCAGCTAGTTTTGCACAATAGATGCACAGTCTCTTGCCCAGAGTAGGGGAATCGAGGACCAGAGGACATAGGATCAAGGTGAAGGGGGATAGATTTAATAGGAATCCGAGGGGTAACATTTTCACACAAAGGGTGGTGGGTGTATGGAACAATTTGCCAGAGGAGGTAGTTGAGGCTGGGACTATCCCATCGTTTAAGAATCAGTTAGACAGGTACATGGTTAACACAGGTTTGGATGGATATGGACCAAACGCAGGCAAGTGGGACTAGTGTAGCTGGGCATTGTTGGGCAAGTTGGGCCGAAGGGCCTGTTTCCACACTGTATCACTCAAACCATTAAACTTCATGTTATTAATTGACATTTACAGAAGGAAATATAGCATTGACCAGAAATAGTAATATTTCTTTCACTGGAGAGGCTGCCGAACCTTTTGGTGGTTTTCAACCTTTCCTGCTTTTATCTCAGCTTTGCTTCTGTATTACAGAGGTGGGAATGGGGTTTTGTTAATGAATGTTGTTCAGAAGTGGTCAAACCTCTGTATGCAGTTCCAGGTGGTTGATTGAAAAGCACCCGTTATATCTGTTGATATGTATTCCCCTCTGATGGTCTACACGTCTACAAGATCACCCCTCAGCCTCCTGCATTCTAAGGAATAACGTCCTCGCTTGCCCAACATCTCCTTACTGCTCGGGCCCTCAAGTCTTGGCAACGTCCTCATAAATCATATATGCACTCTTTCCAGCTTAACAACATCCTTCCAAGAACAGGGTGACCAAAACTAAACACAATACTCTAAATGTGGCCTCACCAATATCTTGTGGAACCGTAACAACTTTTATACTCAATCCCAGACTGATCAAGACATGTATGGAAAGCCTTGTCGACCACCCAATCTACCTATGATGCCACTTACAGGGAACTATGTACCTGCAGTCGTAGATCCCTCTGTTCTACAACACAGGACGCCTGCCATTCACTGTGAAGATCCTCCCCTGGTTTTGACCTAAAAGAAGCAATACCTCGCACTTATCTGCATTAAACTCCACTATCCAATCCTCAGCCCACTTGCCCAGCAGATCAAGACTCTGTGTTAATTTTTAATAACATCTATGCTATCTACGATCCCACTCACTTTAGCATCACGTGTAAACGTACTAATCCTGCCTTGTACATTCTCATCCAAATCCCTAATATAAATCACAAACAGCAATGCGCTGGAACCGATCCCTGAGGCACACCACTAGTCTGAAAAACAACCTTCCATCATCACCCTCTGCTTCCTTCCATGAAGACAATTCTCTATCCAGTCAGTGAGTTCTCCCTGGATCCCATGCGATCTAAACTTCCAGAGCAGCCTACCATGTGATTGATATCAATCAAAAGCAAATGAGACTTTTGACACGCGACCTTCAATAATTTCACTCTGTTACATGAGAAAATGCTACATTTTTCATTACACACAAAGGTGATGCTCTTGTAACAATTACAGTTTAAGGCCGAAATGTTGTCAAATGTATTTGAGCAGAATATCATTGTACGGGACAACAAAGGAACTGATGGACAATTCACACTAAATTGAGTATACAAGAGGTTGCAGATACTGGAGTCAGACAGCATCTGTAGAGGGAAATGGACGGATAACATGGGAAATGGACAAACATGATATCTCCACAGAAACCTCCCAATCTGATCACTTCTCCCAGCATCAGTGGCGCAGCAGTAGAGTTGCTGCCTTACAATATTTGCAGCGCCAGAGACCCGGGTTCATTCACGGCCACGGGTGCTGTCTGAATGGAGTTTGTACGTTCTCCCCGTGACTACGTGGGTATTCTCCGAGATCTTCAGTTTCCACCCACACATGCTGGAAGAAGTCGTCAAATTGGGAGGTTTCTATGGACATACATACAGGTTTGTATGTTAATGGGCTTGGTATGAATGTAAAATTGTCCCTAGTGTGTGTAGGATAGATTAGTGTGCCGGGATCGATGGTCGGTGTGGACTCGGTGGGCCGAAGGGCCTGTTTCTGCGCTATATCTCTAAACTAAACCAAACTAAACAGTAAAACAAAAAGTTCAAGAAGGAACTGCAGATGCTCGAAAATCGAAGGTAGACAAAAGTACTGGAGAAACTGAGCGGGTGCGACTAAGCGAGTAAAACTATAAGTGCTGGAGAAGCTCAACGGGTCAGGCGGCATCTCCAGAGGACATGTTCGAGTGGACAATTCGCATAAGGACCATTCTTCAACCCCTACCCAAAACGGTGGCTATCCATATTTGCCCGAGATGCTGTCTGACCTGCCGAGTTAGTCCAGCACTTTATGTTTTATTCAAGATTCCAGCATTTGCAGTTCCTTGTGTCTCAGCTCTTCCAACAGTTTGTTTTAAACTAAATATAGCCAGTGCCTGCACAGTATTACTTCTATTACTTAGCTGAGTCAATTCGCATTTTTTATTATACTGTAGATAATTAAGAACACGTTGCTGATGATGGTCTCCCATTAGCATCTACTTAAGACATCAACTTTCCCAAGCCTGTCTAGTCCAAAAAGTCTGAATCAAAGCCTCTGCTTTTGGCACTGTGCCTAAATAAATCATCTGCGTCTTTAACACTCTGCACAAACTCATGCCTTTGTTCATAGACTCTTCATCCCCAGAATGTCTGTGACTTAATTAATCCTCTGCAAACATTTAACCCAACTATATTACATTGCTGATTGCTGTTAAGTTTTTAAAACAAAATCTTCATTTAGCTGGAATATTGACAAAATGTACTGGTCAAGATTTGCAGCCTTTTGGGGAAATGATCAGCAACTTCTTCGGCTAAAATGGAAAGGGCCTGTCCCACTTTCACGACTTAATTCAAAACCTCTGCCTAGTTTAAAGGACCAAAAAAAAATCAAGATCGTGGTAATCTACAAACTCCTATGACCTTCCACGAATATGTTCACGAACTCCTACGTGTATGTCTACGAATTCCCACTACTATTTCGATGCCCTCCTTACGAGTAAAAAGTTGCAATTTCTTTCATCCCGACCATTTTTTGTACTCGTGGACATTTTTTATCGGGCTGGAATAAACATCCTGACTTACCTGATGCCATGAGTACCTACGGCTGGCATAACGAGCCGCTACGATATATCTACGAACTCCTACGACCTCCTATGGACTCGTTACGAACATTCTGCGAGTTTGAATCAAGTGGAAAACTCGGGAGAATTTGGAATTACTCAGGAAAGTGGGACAGGCCCTTATCTCTAAATATCAATGCAACAAACATCCAGCTATTTACCTTGAATTTTAGTCTAAAATGTTGAATATGTGGTTAATAAATTAGTATTATATGATTTAATGTTCAGAACTATGGCACAAATAGTTTGTAGAATAAAATAGGAATTTTACCTGGACATTTTATTGTAGATTACTTCAAGCCGCTCCCATGTTTCAGGGATCAACATGTTTCTGTGGCCTTATTATTGCGAATTGCATTGGGCTTACAAATGGTTATGACAATTAAAGAAAAGTTATTTGAAAGTCTACTGGAATAAAAATTACATTGGTAGGATTAAGGGGATGAAGAAGCAGGAAAAACACACCAGAGTCATGGTCACGTATTTTGTAATTGTACTTCTCAACTATATTTTTCCTTGAAGAGAATTAAGTGTGCGGTGTGAATGATGCACCAAAGGCATTAATTCTAGACTTTAGACTTTGGAGATATAGTGCGGAAACAGGCCCGTCATCCCATCGAGTCCACGCCGACCAGCGATCACCCCACATACTAACACTATCCTAAACGCCAGGGACAATTTTACAACATACCAAAGCCAATTAACCTATAAAGCTGTACAACTTTTGCATGTGGGTGGAAACCAGAGAACCCGGAGAAAACCCACATGGTCACAGGGAGAACGTACAGACTTCGTACAGGCAGCACCCGTAGTCCGGATTGAACCCGGGTCTCTGGTGCTGTAAGGCAGCAATTCCACCACTGCTCCACAGTGCCTCCCCCAATTTTGTTATTACAATAGCCAGTGCAAGTGACCACAGATGCACGTTGAAATGATTGGGTTGAATTTAAGTGGGAGATCTTCCAATCATTCATCAAAGGTTCAGTTGAAGCTCTGAAAATTGGCAGTTCTATAGTTGTTCCTGACATTTCACTAATCTTCCCCCATGAAAATGCAACTGGCATGTTTTAAACACATTATGACATCAACTATTAAGTCCAAGGTCTGACTCTTGAGGATATAATTCTTGAATACATTGTGCAAACTTTGCATCTGTGAATGTACACATGTGGCTAGTTCGATGGTGAAGCACAATAATCTTTCCACTGTACTTTTGTTTTAAACTAAACTCACCATTAATAATGACAAGAGTATTTTGTGTTTACATGATATACTTTTGTAATTGTAAGGAAAACAATTTCACCCCGTGTTGAAGTAAGATAGTTTGAGAATAGAATGCGAGTCCACATGTACCAGCAGAGTGTTCCGTGCTGTGTTCCTGCACTTACTGTCTGAAGAAGGGTTTTGACCCGAAACGTTGCCTATTTCCTTCGCTCCATAGATGCTGCCTCACCTGCTGAGTATCTACAGCATTTTAGTCTACCTTCGATTTTCCAGCATCTGCAGTTCCTTCTTAAACATTTTGTCTACTCCACTGCAAAATCTCCTCCAGATATGCCTACTTTGAAGAAGCTCTCCTCCTCTCTCCGAAGTCTGAAGAAGGGTTTCGACCCAAAACGTTGCCTATTTCCTTCGCTCCATAGGTGCTGCCTCACCCGCTGAGTTTCTCCAGCATTTTTGTCCACCTTCGATTTTCCAACATCTGCAGTTCCTTCTGTAACAACTGTAAATAATATTCTTTATTTTGACTGGATAGCGCACAACAAGAACTTTTCACTGTACCTCGGTACACGTGACAATAAACTAAAGTGTAAACTGTAATATACTTTATTTTATATTTTCACTCTCTAATCTTTCTACAAACATGTATCATCAGGACTCATGGGCTGATGTTAACCTAATTCTACCAACCTATCAATGCTTTCTTCAAGTCTATTGCTATCTTCTTCAGGTTTAACACACTTGTAACCTTTGAATTATTTATAAGTTTTGAACTTGTTCCCTATATGCCCAGATTCAGTTCATTGACATGTATCAACAAAATGAATGGTCCCAGAACTGACTGGCTGGCGTACACCATTGTATATTTTCTGTGTAAGGAACTGCAGATGTTGGTTTATACTGAAGATGGAAACAAAATGCTGGTGTAGGTAGACACAAACTGCCGGAGTAACTCAGCGGGTCAGGCAGCATCTCTGGAGAAAAGGAATAGGTGATGTTTTGGATCGAGTATAATTTCTGCTGATCAAAAAAAAAAGTATTCACCAGTGTTCTCAGCTTCCAACCACTTAGCCAATTGCTTATCCATGCCACCACTGTCCACTTTATTCCAAGGGCTTTGTTTTTCCTGACAAATGTCACACATTAGTTTAAACCTTGCCCAAGAAAATGAGTGAAGACTCTCTCCCAGTCACCCCAGCAATAACCTACATGCCAACTCTGTTCAGTCACAACGTCAGTTTTGTGAACATCCTACCTCCATACTGAACCAGCACTATTTTTTGCACTACCTGTTTGGTCCTCCTTCTTTGGCTAGAAGTTATCCACTTCCTCTCTGAGACGACCAATTGGATAAATTCAACCCCACCCCCACCCACACCCACACCCCCACCCCCACCCACATCCCCACCCACACCCACACTGCCACCCCGACCCACACCCCGACCCACACCCCCACCCACACCCATACCCACACCTCCACCCCAGGAATAAGTTTTTTTTTTAGGAAATCAGGAATCATGATCCTCTGTAAACATCTACACTGGATACAAAGGAGATTTCTGCAGGTTTATGTTCTCAATGTAGACTGGTGCAACCAGAACATTGTAGCACAAGAGAAAGTTGCAGATTGAGGCCGCGATTCTACAATCTATTATCTCTGAGAGCAGACATGGTCAGCATAGACATGGTGGACTGAAGGGCCTGTTACTGAGTTGTTTGACGCTATAATATATGAGGGCATCGAGCGAACAGGATTGGAAAATTACCTATTTAATTATAGAGGCATATAGATATGCAGAGTATGAAGAGATATGGATTATGTGCCAGGTAAATAAGATACATAGAAACATAGAAAATAGGTGCAGGAGTAGGCCATTCGGCCCTTCGAGCCTGCACCGCCATTCAATATGATCATGGCTGATCATCCAACTCAGTATCCCTTACCTGCCTTCTCTCCATACCCCCTGATCCCTTTAGCCACAAGGGCCACATCTAACTCCCTCTTAAATATAGCCAATGAACTGGCCTCAACTACCTTCTGTGGCAGAGAATTCCAGAGATTCACCACTCACTGTGTGAAAAATGTTTTTCTCATCTCGGTCCTAAAAGATTTCCCCCTTATCCTTAAACTGTGACCCCTTGTCCTGGACTTCCCCAACATCGGGAACAATCTTCCTGCATCTAGCCTGTCCAACCCCTTAAGGATTTTGTACGTTTCTATAAGATCCTCCCTCAATCTTCTAAATTCTAGTGAGTACAAGCCGAGTCTATCCAGTCTTTCCTCATATGAAAGTCCTGACATCCCAGGGTCTTCAGATCGTATTCGACACAGTTTTTGTGGGGCGAAGGGCCTGTTCTTGTGCTATACATTTCTATGTTCTATGAAGTCACGTATAATGTTGCAGAATTCAGAACTATAATTTAGGAGGAGAAGATCTATTTACAATACTGAAATAATTTATTCGTTCGACATTCTTAAATGTTACATTGTGCAATAGAATTTTCAGTGCATGATCTTTCACATTATTTCTTTAATAATTGGTCAACACCATTTCCTATTACAACTTTGGAGAATTATTTGCTGTTGGAAGTGTTGGGGAGAGGTGATTCATAGGTTAGGACATTCGGGATAAGTGACGAAAATCCAAATCTTCTTGGATTTTCACCGTAAGTAATATTGCAACATAAAACATTTCACAACTTCAAGAAAAAGTACAGTTGTTTCTCACCTTTCAGTGCTGAGCAATTGATTTGTTGAGGAAAGAGGAACATGATACTAAAGGTGCAGAATAATCAGTTGTGGCATCAGTTTGAAGTGTTAGAACTGATTATAAGTGCAAGGTCATTTCATGATGTGTCCAAGATCTCACACTGCTGTACAGCTCCATGGAACACAATTTAAACAAAACTTTCCCATTTGTATTATTTACGTGGAGCATGGCAATAGTTCATTCTGAAAAAGTAACATTCATTTAAAAAGCCGGGCAAACTGTTTGGAGTGCAGCTGGGACATTATGTTCTGTCCTCATGAGTTACACTGAATATAGAAATACGTGATCATCCTCGCTGGCCTCTTGTGCTCTTGTTGTCAATGTGAGTGCCCACTGGACTATGCCTTAACATTGAACATGTCACTACACATAAAGCACTCAGAAAGAATCAAACATGATTTCAGAGAGTGATGTCGGAATGCAAGACAGCCTTTACGGAGATTGAAATTCAAAGAATGCCCAACCAGCTTTTTTAATATTGTTTGATATGATTTATAACAATAATGCACGAGACACAAGTGAATTGGAGAGTAGAGTACATCTTTATATTTAAAAAAAAGTTAAAAGTTACTCTAAAAAGGGTATTTAATAAATACAAATGTGTCAATGTCACAGAAATAATGCAACTTAAGAGTTAAAATATTGCTAGGTCATAATAATACAACTGTGACATTAATATAGTTTCTGGTAACTGCTAAAGATCAATTTATAATGCAAAATTAGTTCAGAATTAATTTTTGCATGCTCACTAACATCTGCACAGTTAGATGTGCCAAAAAGGAACAAAGATTCAACACATGGAGCAAAATGTTCTATGATGTGGCATCATAATCATATATTAAATGTATGTTCGAAGATTGCTAATTCAACAAGTTGTACGACAAAACTATTTTGTACATTAATTGTGCACTATCCAACCGTAACTGCAGAGACGGGCCCATCCTTTCCTGACAAAGTTGGTTTCCTCAGACATTAAGCTGGGGTTTTTGTTTATTTTACTTTATATCATGTCAGTGGAGCTCTGGGAAGATTTATGAAGCCCTGACTGTGACTTTTACATGAGGTGGTCAGGAGACAGTGACTTGACTGGCTTCTGTTGAAAAGGGATCAGTGAAATTGTCAGTTGATTACTTTGCCTTGATTAGCATTTATAAGAGTCCTATGAAACATATTTGCATTCCTATTTAGCTGAGATTTTGCAGGGCACAAATGATTAAACTTGTCACGCAGGCTGATTGACAGGGTCAGATCTTTGCTTTATATTCTTTTGAAATTAAAAACAAATGTGTCAGTTTCTTCATGCGCCGGAGTGCTGAGAAGCTTGGCTGCCTTGTCATCGGAGATAGGTCAGGAATGTTTTAATTTTAGGGATAGATTCTAGTTGTCAAGTGAGTCTGATGGCGTGTAGTTCTGAAGACAAGATGTGAAGGGTGAATAGAAGAAGGGGGAACACCAAACAAAGACAAACACCCTCACATCATTACCAAGACCATTTAGATTCTTCCCTGACAGATACAATCACTCTGAATGACTATTAAACTCAATCAAGCAATTGGATAGTGGTCTTGCTGGTCACTTACCCCTCGAAGACCGAATCAGCTAGTAACTGATATCTTAGTGCATTATCTTATTTATTGGACAATGTCACTGAGAAAGCACTTTGTGCTATCTGATGCTGACCTTTCTATTAGCAGCTGTGGCCCTGCTCAACACAACTGGGGAGACAGAAACTTTTCTTGGAAGTATGTCAAATAGAAGCCCAAGTTCAAAAAGAAGTAACTCCTGCTGTAACTTTTGTTTCTTGGCTTTTTGGAGATGGGTGACCCAACCAGAAAGTATCTCCCTGTTTGATTTGATCAGGGCTGCAACACAAAACAGTCAGACTTAGTTAGTAATGCCCCTGTCCCACTTAGGAAACCTGAACGGAAACCTCTGGAGACTTTGTGCCCCACCCAAGGTTTCCGTGCGGTTCCCGGAGGTTTTTGTCAGTCTCCCTAATGGTCGAAAGTGGTTTCCGTTTTAAAAATCGGTAATCTTTTAGTCGAAGCCGGTTGCGATGCTAGTTGAAGGTGGTTGCCGGAGGACAAAAACCTCCGGGAACTGCACGGAAACCTTGGGTGGGGCGCAAAGTCTCCAGAGGTTTCCGTTCAGGTTTCCGAAGTGGGACAGGGACATTAGTTTAGTTTATTGTCACGTGTACCGAGGTACAGTGAAAAGCTTTTGTTGCGTGCTAACCAGTCAACGGAAAGACAATACACGATTACAATAGAGCCATTCACAGCGTACAGATACATGATAATAATGTTTAGTGCAAGGTCAACCCAGAAAAGTCCAATCAAAGATAGTTTGAGGGTCACCCATGTGGTAGACAGAGTTCAGGACTGCTCTCTGGTTGTGGTAGGGTGGTTCAGTTGCCTGATAACAGCTGGGAAGAAACAGTCCCTGAATCTGGAGGTGTGTGTTTTCACACTTCTGCACCTTCTGCCCGATGAGAGAGGGGAGAAGGAGGAGTGGTCAGGGTGTGACTCGTCCTTGATTATGCTGTTGGCCTTGCCGAGGCAGCGTGAGGTATAAATTGAGTCAATCGAAGGGAGGAAAGCGTCAGTAATCATTTTCTTCACTGTCAATGCAGACAGAATCTGATTAAAACCTGAAGAAAGATGAAATTGGGAATTTGCTTTTCTTACTTTCTCTGATCGGATATGCAGCTGAGATGATAACAGTATTATATTTTAGAACTGCCAATTAGAACATAGAATAGTACAGAAACAGGCCCTTCAGCCCATAATGTCCATAGTGAACATGATGCCAAGACCAAGCCATTCCTTTAGGAAGGAAATGAGGAGGAATTTCTTTAGTCAGAGGATAGTGAATCTGTGAAATTAATTGCCACAGAAGTCAATGGATATTTTTAAGGCAGAGATAGATAAATTCTTGATTAGTACGGGTGTCAGGGGCTATGGGTTGAAAGCTGGAGAATGGAGTTTGGAGGGAGAGATAGATCAGCCATGATTGAATGGCGGAGTAGATTTGATGGGGTGAATGGCCTAATTCTGCTACTATCACTTATGAACTTATGAACCACCTCTTATCTGCCTTACATATATCCGTCCATTCCCTCGATAATCATGTGCGTATCTAAAATGTTGTTAAAGGCCACTATTCCTTTTTGTACACAGTTCAGTAAATGTATCACTGTACATCACCGGCCTCTGTGCAAAAAAAAACATGCCGCTCACATCTCCTTTAATCTTTGCCCTTCTCACCTTAAAGCTGCGCCCTCTAGTATTTGATATTTTCATCCCGGGAAATTTTTTAATACTTTCCTAGTATTTGTAACACTTCACCAATCTTTAGTAACAACCTTGAATCACAGTTGCAGGCCAAAATATGGTATGATTTATAATATGTTGAAGCATGATATTTTGTTCCTCCAGTCTTGAGTTTGTGAAATTCAGCTGTTAAACACTTGGGCACATAAAAGATCAAAACTACCCACCTCATCTCGTGCACCTTGCATCTTGGATTTTGTCTCTTCTCCCACCAATATGTCCCCAATAACTGTGTCTGGAAATACTCAGCAAGTCAGGCCACATCTGTGGGATGAGAAACAGAACAACCATTTAAAGTTTAGATTTCCAGCATCATAGGCTTTTTTGATTATCACTCATCTGTGTCTGATTCTTCACTTCAATAACCGATGAATATAAGCAGAGAACGAGTATAATAATTAATCACAAATGATCAGTGCACACGACAGATTGGAAAAATATGCATCTTGAAAATTGCACTGGTAGTCCGTGTTCAATGTGTTAAATATTACCAAGTTTTGTTCAAAAGATGTTTTGCAGCTACAGCACACAATTTCCATTAATAACATCTCTGGCCTGCGTCGAATTTGGCAATACTTAGCATTTTCCAGTAGTTTCATTTGTCTGCCTTCTATAATAATCTATTACATTTTAAAGAGAAATGTTTGACTTCAGTTCAAAACTACAAGAATTCAAATAGACACAGCAGGTGGGGGTGGAATCTGAGCGCAGATAGACTTTAATTTGGGGCCGCAACTCTGCTGCAATTTTGACCGCCTGAGATAAATTGTTGCTCAGTTAAGTTATTCAGGACAAACTTTACTTGCTGCCTTTTTGCGACATCTGTCAGACTTTGTGACAATCAAGGTATAGTCTACAAATGCTGATACACATACAAAGGACCGCATGGCATTAAAGAATCGCAAAATAGCAATGAAAAGTTTGGCATACTGGCTAGAATAGGTGACTGGATATTTGTTATGAATATAAATGTCTCCATTTGGCCGGTGAATACGCTCAGAATTTGTGGATGGTTACAGAATTTAGAATAGAAAGTCAAAACTTTCAGAATTAGGGAGGACACGAAGAATCATAGCGTTCATGACGGATGCAGAGAATGCCATACAAGTTTCTAGCTGTTAATGTTGAACACAATGATCTGAACGGACGATAAGGAGCCAACTATCTACAACGTGAATCACTGTTTTTCCTGAACTTGGATCTATTGCAAAATAAATATTAACATGCAGAGAATAACCGCTTTGAGAATTCTCTTTCCTGAGCATTATTGCCGGAGAACTGAAGTACAAGAAAGGGAAATGGTACAAGTACAAGGGGGCCAGAGGAATAGGGCTGGATAGTGAGACCTCCCATCTCCCAAGGATCTTCTATTGTGCACAAGGTCTTAAGCACCATGCAAGATAGAACATGCCATGCTCACCAAACCTCACACAAAGACCTTTCATTCATGGGCTTCCACAATTGAAGAGAGTAGCGATTGGGAAGGATGTCGTTACGTAGTGTCAGGGTTGGGATGGTGGAGCTCAGTGGGAGAAACAAAAAGCTTTTCACTGTACCTCGGTACACGTGACAATAAACTAAACTGAACTGAAACTGAAAAATCACTGGAGGTAGAGAAGTGATCATGTGGGGAAATGATGTAGAGGGTTATGTAGATACAACGGTGATCATAGAGGTAATCTGGAGTCAGGAGGAGATGTCAGAAGGATGGATATAGGAGGGAGTTAGTTAACAAAAAATACATGGGACTCTGGCACAGGAAAGAATCAGGGAAGAAGAAGGGTCTCGACCCGAAATGTCGCCTATCTCTTTCGCTCCTTAGATGCTGCTGCACCCGCTGAGTTTCTCCAGCTTTTTGTGTACCCTCGATTCTCCAGCATCTGCAGTTCCTTCTTTAAAAAAAAAAGAATCAGGGAATGTGCCTGATGTCATCAGCATTAAGCAGGATAATGGGATAATTTACTCAGAGCTTATAAAATGCCTGAAAAAAGTGCCTGAAAAAATGTAGGCATCTTGAACGACAGTGCAGTGAGTCAAGTGAGGATAGGACTATTAAATATCCCGTAAATTAAGGCCTGTGTCCGAAGTGAACTGCTCATTACAGTTTTGCAGAAGAAATGTCGAAGTGAGCTGTTCACATTGCTTCACATTATTGTGCATGCCCATGTGCATTCCATGCATTTATGCATCGGATGCATGGAGAACATGGGTCAAGAATTCAGAGGGGTTCTACTGGCTTACACAGTAGATTGGGATTTTGATCAATCTACACTCAATGACATTATGGTACCGCACAGAGTTTCCAGGCCAAGGACCATGAACACTCAGTGAGACAGGCAACATCTCTGGAGAGAAGGAATGGGTGTCGTTTTGGGTCAAGACCCTCGAACCCGAATGAATGCACAGTCTCAACCCGAAATGTCACCCGCACTTTCTCTCCAGAGTTGCAGCTTGTCCCGCTGAGTTACTCCAGCATTTAGTGTCTATCTTCGGTGTAAACCAGCATCCGCAGTTTCTTCCTACACATTAATACTGACTTTCTGTGACATGGTACCTGGAACCATTCTGCTCTATTTATCGTTGTAGGAAAGCTTTCCATGAAACCAGAGCATGTTCTTTCAGCACGTTATGTGAAGTAGCTTGATGCAACTTTGACAGTACTATAACACTGATGCAATCCTGTTATATGTGCTGGTCCCACCTCAAAATATAGAAGAGAATGGATGGTTGCCAAAAATAGAGTTTCATTCCTGTTATTGAGCTTTGGTGCGTGGACAAATATATATTGTGCCTTGATTTTAGTTATCAACCAGCTTTCTGCAGTAACATGCTTCCCACTAGTCTACCTGCTTTCTACACGGTCATACAGAAGTGCCAAGTGGATGATTCATCTTGACTTCCTCCTAAGATACTCACCGTCAGATAAGCCAGTCTTCATTCCTTTTGATTTATTCCCAGCGTTGTCAAGAAATCGAGAGCAACATCTATGGGACCAGAGAAAATCCCAGTTGTAGAACGAAAGATTAATGCTTCAGAACTATCTACACTTCTCACCCAAGCACTACCAATTCCAAAACAAACACAATGTTTGAGGAATTCAGCTGGCCAGACAGCCTGTTTAGTTTAGTTTAAAGAAACATCCTGGAAATAGGCCCTTCAGCCCACCGAGTCTGTTCCTGACCAGCAATCACTCGTACACATTCTATCCTATACAATAGGGACAATTTACAGAAACCAATTAACCCACAAACTTGCAAATCTTTGGAATGTGGGAGGAAACCAAGCACCCAGAAAAAAAACCCAAGCAGTCAAAGTCAAAGTCAATTTTATTTGTCAGATGCACCTGAAGGTGCAGTGAAATTAATTTGCCAGCAGCGATACACTTAAAAAGAACACACAATACACAATAGAATTTAACACAAACATCCACCACAGCATTCCTCACTGTGGTGGAAGGCAACAAAGTTCAGTCAGTCCTCCGCCTTAGTCACGGGAAGGATGTACAAACTCCGTACAGACAGCACCTGTAGTCAGGATTGAACCTGGGTTTCTGGCGCTGTAAGACAACAACTCTACCGAGGCGGCACTGTGCCTCCTCTGTTACTTGCCTAGCTTACCCCAACAGCACTTCCAAAACCTGCTCCACCAAGAAGGACAAGACATAAAGGTGTTTGGGAAAGCCATCACAGAAACCTTCCCCTTCAGGTCAAACAGGCTTCCTGGTTGGAAATAAATTGCCATTCCTTCATGACCACTGGTCCTAAATTCTCAACTTATCTACCAAATAGCAGGAACTCCAGAGGACTCTGGAGATTCAAGAAGCTGGCCCATCACCATCTTCTCAAAGCAGATAGAGATGAGCAGTCAGCAACACCAATATCCTGAAAAATATTAAATAACAATCATAGCAAAATAATACTCCATATTATATCACTGGTGATTCCTGTAATTGTAATGAATTATGGTTGCTTGCTAAGGTTGGTATCAGTACAGTTAAAATTGATTTTACAAGTTAAAAAGTACTGCTGGTACCCCTCAGGGTTGTGTGTTCTTCCCTGCTCTACTCCTGTACACCCATGACTGTACAGCCAAGGACAAGGCCAACTCAATCTTATGGTTCACCAATGATACGACCAATGTTGGCCGGATCTACAGCAATGATGATACGATGTAAATGAAAGAGATCTAGAAAACCTGTGTAATGGTGTCAGGACCTTAATGTCAGCAAGACTAAAGAGTTTGGTTATTGAGTAAGAAAGTAAAAGATAAAAACAACTCTCTCCTCATCAATGGATCTGGTGGTATGTCTACAAGATCTTCTCGAACTTCTACAGCTACACTTTAGAAAATATTCTGACAAGATGCATCTCAGCCCGAAATGGGAACTGCTCCGCTCCTAACCATCTGAACCTGCAATGAGTGGTGAGCGCAGCTCAGCCATCACAGGCTCGCCACTTCCTTCCATTCAATACATCTTGACAGGGCATTGTATTGAGGCTGGAAGTATCAGCAAAGATGCCCGGTCACCTTGGCCAGTCCCTTTGTTTCTCTTATACCTTCGAGGAGAAGATACAGGAACTTGAAAGCTTAGACATCTAGACCTAGGCACAGCTTCTTCCCCAATGCTATCTGACTTCCAAACCAAGCAGTGTAGGAAAGAACTGCAGATGCTGGTTTAAATCGAAGATAGACACAAAATGCTGCAGTAACTCAGCGGGACAGGCAGCATCTCTGGAGAGAAGGGTCTCGACCCGAAACGTCACCCATTCCTTCTCTCCAGAGATGCAGCCTGTCCCGCTGAGTTACTCCCAACATTTTGTGTTTATCTTCCAAACTAAGCATCTCTTTCACACCATGAGGTGCTGCAGTGTACTTTTAACTCTGCCTCATTGGTTATTATGTTACTGTACCTTAATATTATTTTACACTACTAGGTCTTTGCATTATAATTTGCACCATTCTGCTCTTTTTTATACTGGTTGCATTGACTATTGTATTTATCATTACTGTATGTATACTGTTTACTCTCTGCTTTATATCAACAATGAATTTAATTGTGCTCTGGTAAATATCACAATAAACTAATCGGTGTCTTTGTCTCTGTATGGTACAATTGGTCTTAATGTGACCCCTGGTGCAAGGTGGCCCCCTGTCTTTTAAAGCCGGAATTTGCACTTCACTGTTTTCTCAGTCAAGCTGTATTGATGGACTTGTTGCAGTACTTAGAAAGAAAATCAAAAATCAGGGATGTTGAAAGTAACATCCTGAAAAGTGCAGCTGATCAGAAACAGTATCTCACCTTCAGTTCTAATGCTGGATCTTGACCTGAACACCAATAATTTATTTGCCCCCATAAATGCTTCTCGACTTGCTGAGTTCCTAGCGCAATTTGTTTTTTGCCCCAGATTCCAGTATCGGCATTCTCTTGTTTCTTCATCTCACCTTTTGTTTTTAGTTAGACCCCAAGGTGTTACTAAATATCTAATCATCTAAAAGATGTTGGGTGTACACAAAAGGCTGGAGAAACTCAGCGGGTGCAGCAGCATCTAAGGAGCGAAGGAGATAGGCAACGTTTCGGACCAAAACCCTTCTTCAGACTGATGGGAGGTGGGGGAGGCGGGGAGAAGAAAGGAAAAAGGAGGAGGAGGAGTCCGAGGGCTGAGGGAGAGGTGGGAAGGGGAGGAGACAGCAAGGGTTAACAGAATTGAGAAAATTCAATGTTCAAGCCCAGAGGATGCAGACTCCCCAAGCAGAATATGAGGTGCTGTTCCTCCAACTTGCGGGGTTGCTCACTCTGGCCGTGGAGGAGGCCCAGGACAGAGAGGTCGGATACGGAATGGGAGGGGAGTTGAAGTGCTGAGCCACCGGGAGGTCGGGTTGGTTATTGCGGACCGAGCGGAGGTGTTCGGCGAAACGATCGCCAAGCCTCCGCTTGGTCTCAAAAGATGTTGCCAGGACTCGAGGGTCTGAGCTATATTCGGAGCACAGGAGGGTGATTGGTGATCTTATAGAGGTGTATAAAATCGAGAGGAATAGGTAGATGCACAGAGTCTCCTGCCCAGAGTAGGGGGGTCGAGGACCAGAGGGTATAGGTTTAAAGTGAAGGGGATATGATTTAATAGGAATCTGAGGGGTAACTTTTTCACACAAATGGTGGTGAGGTGTAGAATGAGCTGCCGGAGGACGTAGTTAAGGCAAGGATTATTGCAACAATTAAGAATCAATTCGACAGGTACATGGATAGGACAGGTTTAGACCCAAACCCAGGCAGGTGGGACTAGTGTAGCTGCGACATGTTGGCCGGTATGGACAAGTTGGGCCGATGGGCCTGTTTTCACGCTGTATGACTAGACTCTACGACTCTATTTATTTGCCTAGCAATTGACTGGAAAATTTAACTCAGTATAAACAATGCTCAATAGCATTTTGCTATTGATTTTGAAGGCTCAATTGATTTTAAGTGCAGCAAAAATAAAATATAAAGATTAAAGCCTCTACTTGCCAGAAATGCAATTACAGTTAGAGCACGCTGGTTGCAATAATATGCATACAATGTGCTGCTGAGCAAATCTAACCTAAGAGATATCATGGATAAAACTGCAGAAACACAGCACCCAAGAGAAGGAAGAAAAACACATGAGTGAAGCAGGAGGGAATGAGTACAATAAAACTAAAAGAAAAACAGATAACAAGGGCAGCGAGGAATAAATACAAAGAAATAACTTTGGAAAGAAAACAAGGAAATGGAACAACCTCTATTATGAAGAAAGACATGCAGATGTGAAAAGGAAACGATATCTCTGGTGGAAACTCTTGACAGAGGCTCCACTCCAAGTTCAGGTCCAAGCAAAACCATGGAGACCAAGCTTACAGTGTTAAATTAAGTTAAAGCAAGACATCAAATCAGGCAAGAATTTGTGATGTGCTGATGTAGGAATGCTATATGGTTATTGCTGAGCGAACATACAACCAGCTTTGCTGTAAAACATGATGCCTAAAGGGCCTGTCCCAACAGCAAGCGATTGCATGCGTCTAGCGCGACCAAACGTGGTCGCTTGAGGCGTACGGCTGCGCGGGGCCAGTTCCACTTCGAAGCGCGGAGGCGTATGGAGTTGTGCGGGGCTGGTCCCGACATCGCGCAGGGCTCCGCAAATCCTGCACTGTTCGAAAATTCTGCGCGCCAACAGCCTGTCGGCCCGCATTGAGTGCGTACGCAGGGTCTTGACAATGTACGCAGCGTCTTGACGTCGTACGCCTAGCGCGTGGCGTCGTGCGATGATGTCACCGCCCAGCGTGCCTTTGAGTGATGACGTCACTGCCCAACGCCGTGCGACGTCCAAACTCAGTATGCCCGCCTCCTGCCCAGCTGATTGGTGAGTATGATGTCAGGACCAGCCCCGCACAACTCCATACGCCTCCGCGGTTCGAAGTGGAACCGGCCCCGCGCGGCCATACGCCTCAAGCGACCACGTTTGGTCGCGCTAGACGCATGCAATCACATGTTGGTGGGACAGGCCCTCAGCTCTAACAGTCTAAAGAACGGTCTCGACCCAAAAAGTCACCCAGTCCTTCTCTCCAGAGATGCTGCCTGTCACGCTGACATACTCCAGCATGTTGTGTCCACGACACAAAGAAAGAGTGTCAACTGGGACAGAGGCCAAGTCCGGGATATCAGTGGGAAGTGGGATCATGGTCAGATGTTCTACCAAGAATGTGAGCTGCTGTTGGCGGCAATAGGAAGGATTGATACTAATCAGACGATCATTGTAGTGCTCCGGTTTCCTCCCACACTTCAAAGACGTACAGGGTTTTAGGTTAATTGGCTTCGGTAAAAATTGTAAATTGTCCCCTTTGTGTAGGATAGTGCTGGTGTACGGGGTGAGTGCTGGTCGGCGCGGACTCTGGGGACCGAAGGGCCTGTTTCTGCGCTGTATCTCTGAGGTCTAAAGGTCAACCGTTTTGCTGAGAACATGCAGCACAGTGCAGTTTCAAAGGCACATTCAAGTTGCAGTTAAAAAAAACATGAAGAAATATGAACAATTAGCAAAATCCTTCCATTGTTAATAATTATAAAGCATAGGATTACAAGCAACTTATTACCACAACTGGTAAACAGTGAGCTATTATAGTGAACACATTTAATAACTTCTTATATCTTGGTTTGCAAAGCCAAATCTCCCATAGAAACATAGAAAATAGGTGCAGGAGGAGGCCATTTGGCCCTTCGAGCCAGCACCGCCATTCATTGTGATCATGGCTGATCATCCACATTCAATAACCCGTGCCTGCCTTTCCCCATATCCCTTGATTCCGCTAGCCCCTAGAGCTCTATCTTTTAAATTCATCCAGTGAATTGGCCTCTAATGCCTTCTGTGGCAGAGAATTTCACAAATTCACAACTCTCTGGGTGAAAAAGTTTTTCCCATCTCAGTTATAAATGGCCTCCCCTTTGTTCTTGGACTGTGGCCCCTGGGTCCTGACTGCCTCATCATTGGGAACATTTTTCCTGCATCTAGCTTGTCCAGTCTTTTTATAATTTTATACGTTTCTATAAGATCCGCTCTCATCCTTCTAAATTCCAGTGAATATAAGCCCAGTCTTTCCAATCTTTCCTCATATGACAGTCCCGCCATCTCAGGGATTAACCTCGTGAATGTACGCTGCACTGCCTCAATAGCAAGGATGTCCTTCCTCAAATTAGGAGAACAAAACTTCACACAATACTCCAGATGTGGTCTCACCAGGGCTCTGTGCAGAAGGACCTCTTTACTCCTATACTCAAATCCTCTCGTTATGAAGGCAAACTTTCAGTAGAATGCACAAAACCATGTTAATGAACATCCAGAAACCCATGAGCTGGTATAACACCTAGTAATATATCTACTTTTAGCATGCTGTTTTGTGGGCCTTAGATTAAACATTGGCCAATGACAACTAGATTTCGAGAGTGTTGAAATATGGCTTTGGTAGCGATGATCAGGTGAGCTCTGAAATTCAGTTCCTCCCAGGGCCAAAGGTTTTAAGTTGTGTCTCTATTAATGTAATTATGTTAGCAAATAGTTTATAAACGTAGAAATCTAAACAAGCACCTTGGCAAATTATTTAATTATTTTCACAGTTTTGCCCGAGGCAACCTGAGAATTTGGCAGAGCGTATAAAGTAGTTCTGGTTTCTATTCCAGAATAAATTATCCCAAGTGAAGGTCTGTTAAGTAAGAAATAAAATTATTCAAGCCTTTTACCACACATGTGTTTGAGACAGATTAAATAATCAAATTTGAAACAGAAATTTCAGAAATGGGTCTATGGAATCTCTTGTTCTCGGATGTGTACATTATACATATTATCCAGCAGGGGTCTGTGAGTGTGAGCCAGAGAGTGAGAGAGCTAACTGCATAAGGAACCTCAATCCGTACAACAAACCAAACAGAACAATTAAATGTGGACTCAGCAAGAAACTGTGCTCCCAAAATAGGTGAAGCTGAGCCATCCTGTCAAAGCGAAGGGATTTCATCCTCTCACTAATGCAGCAAAGACATATAAACATACATACATTAGCTTACATTGCCTTTCTCGGCGCATAAGAGACAATAAGAGAGAGAGACTCATAATATACTGCAGGGTTAATGACAGTCTCCAGACTTTCCCATAATGACAGGTTGTCGACAGGTTATTTACTCATTTTCCCCATAATACGTTGTTAGAATTTCATTTTCACTGAATCTGACTGTGAGACCGTGCTGTTCTCTGAAGTAACATTTCTCAACAGATGGAGCTAAGACACGCTACTTAAATACATAATACTGCCAAACTTACAAGGTTCACAATCACGTAATTAGCTGTAATTAAGGAACAGTAAGTGAAAAATAATTTACAGTTTAGTTTATTTATCACATTAGCTAGTGTCAACTTTTGCTCACAGAACAGCATGAATCCAATTTTTTTTTCTCTCCTTTCTACTGTGTTAATTTAAAATGTAAGAGATTGAATAAAGTGAGACCTACAGTTACCTTCCCGTGCAGGTGCTATAGACCTACACGGGAAGGTAGACGCTCACGCCCACGAGTCTCGGGCAGATGGGGCTCGGCAGCCTGGGAAGGCAGTCCATCTAGGAGAGGGAAAACTCTGGTTTAAAACCTCCACTGCCTTGTGGCCATATCCAGGAGTAAACCTCAAGAACATCCGGAGTCTGAGCCCCTAAGGCAGTTCGTCGTTGTCTACAACCTCGCTCTGGCAGCTCCTGCGACAGCGCTGGTGCCAAACTGTAACGGTCCTGCTGTTCCTTTGGATCGATCAGCGATGTGGGGAGTGGGGACGTGCTGCATGGGCAACAGCCTGTCCTCCATATGACATCGCCCAGGCTTGTATCCGACCAGGATGCATCACCCATGGTCAGTCATGACCGAGGGGGGCCTACTACACTTAGGGATTTTGTTTTTGCAAACTATTTTGTAATGGCTAAAATATGGGAAATGCGCAATTATTCCTTGAGATGAAACCACTTTGCATAAATAAGTAACTCGTAAATGTATATCCCTAACTGTTGCAAATTAAAGCATTTGCTGACATTTTGGGGAAGAATTAAGTCATTTACAAAATGGTGCACCAGTCTGGAATTTTCCACTTGAGCATTTCTATCAAATCATTGAGGAGATTTTGATTTCAGCCATTATTTTTTTAATTTTAATGTATATTTGCACTTTGGCAGCACCTCAGGATGTGAGGTGTGCTGTACAGTAGGACTCTCTCCTCACCCAGCCCTGCGACAATCCTAGCCTAGGAAAACAAAACCTTGTTGCAGATAATTCCAACTTCAACGTTTGGAGTTAAGTTTGCCCTGTCGTATCCGCATTCCGTCATCCAAGAAGTTGATCTTTCAAAAGATGTGTTCCTCTTTCATAATTTATTGCTTCCTGTTAAGACAGTTTTTAAAACAAGTCCTTTCTATGAATGAAATGTTGTCATTTGTTCATACTATTCCCAACTAGTCTGTAATAATGGTAAAATTAATTCTTCTCAGATACTGTTGTGGAATGTGGCCCAACAGAGATTGATATGAACACAGTTTAGCAACCAGACCTGGATTGCTCCAGGAATGTAGGTAATGAAGCCTTACTCTCTGAACTTTGTGGTGATCGATACGAGCATTAAATATGTTCAGGAAAGTGACAAGTGTAATTTATTACTAAAATGCTGATTGGGGATAATTCAAAGTAAATTGCAAAACTTCAAGCAGAGAATTCATCATGTCAAAAAGTGCGCACGCAAAACTGTGATGCAAAAGCGACCAATTTATGGGGATGGCGGGAGGATGGGACAGCGGTAATGTTTACATTTCAACTGAAAGAGAGGGGCATTGGCTAGGAGAATTGGAAGATCATAAAGAGAGAGATTGTATTACAATTTTCTCCTTGAGATTCGAGGGATAACTCTTTAGTCAGAGAACACTGTCGAGTGTGTAGCACTACCAAGTGTTGGACATGTGTCTCAAATCACACACGTGACACTATGACCTACATAATGCTATTGCATTTGAGGAAAGGTCAAAAATTATACTTAAAGGCTAGGGATAATGGTTCGCATGCAGGGCATCATGTGTGTACACTTAAGATAGGCACAAAATGCTGGAGTAACAGGCAGCATCTCTGGAGAGAAGGAATGGGTGACGTTTTTCTGATCGAGATCCTTCTTGAGTCGGATGAAGGGTCTCTACCGGAAACGTCACCCATTCCTTCTCTCCAGAGATGCTGCTTGTCCCGCTGAGTTACTCCTGCACTTTGTGTCTATATTCGGTTTAAACCAGCATCTGCAGTTCCTTTGTTACACATGTGTGTACACTTACTGGTTTAAAACTGTTCCGATCACCAGTGCTTTCCCGCTACCTCAGCATCAACAGCTGGAATGGGAGGATGCAGTGTGCAGTAGTAGACTGTAACAAGGCCACATACGGTTGGGAATGTGATTTGTATCAAACAAACATTTTGCATATAAATCCTTGAAAATGGCAGTGCATGTTGTGAAGTGTTAATGGAACATAATAGTTTCATAAATAAAAGCACAGGGTACAGGTGTAAGGGGATTATGTCAAACTATTGTAGTCCATACCTGGAGATTGCCTCCATTTCTAGTTACCGTGCTTTTGGACCTAGAAAGAGCAGGTCTGGGAGCATCTCCAGAGAACATGGATAGGTTGGCACAGTGGTGCAGCGGTAGAGTTGCTGCCTTACAGCGACTGAGACCTGGGTTCAATCCTGAGTAAGGGTGCTGTCTGTACGGAGTTTGTACGTCCTCTCTGAGACCATGTGAAGTTTCTCTGGGTGCTCCAGTTTCCTCGCACGCTCCAAAGATGTACAGGTTTGTAGGTTAATTGACTTTGTTAAGTTGAAAGATTGTCCCTAGTGTGTAGGATAGTGCTAGTGTATGGGGTGATCCCTGTTCGGACTCGATGGGCCGAAGAGCCTGTTTCCATAATGTATCTCTAAAGTCTAAAAATGTGATGATTCGATATGGGATCCTTCTTCGGACTGAAATATCCTGTAAAATTTCTCCACTAGCATATGGTTTGGGACCAGTAGACACAGATTAGTATTGGGCAAAGACACAGGAGGGATGATGTTTATGCAGAGAGTTGTTGTGATCTGGAACTTGTGACCCATGGCTAACCCAAGACAACCAAAATCAATTGGATGGCATTGAAGATATTCCTCGACAAAATCAGAAATAATGAATGAATGAATGAATGAATAAACAAGTTTATTGGCCAAGTATTCACATACAAGGAATTTGCCTTGGTGCTCCGCCCGCAAGTAGCAACATGACATACAGTGACAGTTAGGAATAACACACAAAATATTAAACATTAATAATAAAACATCATCGATTAAACATGTGAATTAAATTAAATGTTTTTCAATTCAGTTCAAACAATCTCCTCTGTTATGATTCAATAATTCTGCCTCATTCAAAATTATGGAGCAAAAACCCATAGAATTCTGTACAGGCGCCTAAATGCTACATATGGAGAAAAAAAATAGAAACTGCTGGAAATATCCAGTAGGACAGAGAGTGTCGGTAGAGAGAGAAAAAGAGTTCACGTTGCAGGTCGATGACCTTTCACCAAAACTGAGAGGAATCAGTAGAAGATAGGTGTGTTTTTTGGCTGATGTCAATGGAACTGAATTTCAGAAGGGGAGCAATTGCGATGTGTTGTGTGTCGGGTGAATCTGGTTGCAAACGTTGGGTAAAAATGGGCACAATGTAAATCAATGTCAGGACCGATTTCCAAGGCTCAGAATGCCTGTGAAATGGTCATCCAAGTTGTTACATTTATTTGTTTAGTTTGGAGATAATGCACGGAAACAGGCCCTTCAGCCTACCAAGTCCGCATCAACCAGCGATCCCCGTACACTTACACTATCGTACACACGCTAGGGACAATGTACAATTATACCAAGGCAATTAGCCTACAAACATGTAGGTCTTTGGAGTGTGGGAGGAAACCGGAGATCGCAGAGAAAACCCACGCAGGTCACAGGACAAACTCCGTACAGACAGCACCCGTAGTCAGGATGGAACCCGGGCCTCTGTTGCTGTGAGGCAGCAACTCTGCCACTGTGCCAAATCAGACTATTTTTCAATCATGTTGTTAAAGAAGGAACTGCAGATGCTGGAGAATCGAGGGTTACACAAAAAGCTGGAGAAACTCAGTGGGTTCAGCAGCATCTAAGGAGCGAAGGAGATAGGCGACGTTTTGGGTCGAGACCCTGAAGAAGGGTCTCGACCCGAAACGTCGCCTATCTCCTTCGCTCCTTAGATGCTGCTGCACCCGCTGAGTTTCTCCAGCTTTTTGTGTAACCCTATTTTTCAATCATTGCTGTAGTTACATAAAACAAGTGATGAGGGAATTGATACCTATGTTAACCAACCCCCAAGATATTCAGTGGCAATTACTGTAATAACTATGTAGCTACCGATTAATAAATGGCTCACAAAGACCTTTCTGTGGAGGCTGAATGAGCAAATGGGCAATCACCTCATTAATCACCTTCTACGACCCCACCACCCCAATCATCACCCCAGCACCATCTGTACTTACCTTTGAACCGTCAGGCGGGTGGGAGGCTGGTGGGAAAAGTGACTCAGCTTTGACCTGCTCGAAGATGCACCTCGAATTGAGCAGCCTGCCTGTGGAGATGCAACAAATGCAGGCAGCTACAGTAAAATGTTAATGAGCCCCACTAGCCTTGCTTTGATCTCGAACCTCCTGGTTGAAGCACACTCCTGCTGTTCAACACCAAGGCTGAGCCTCAAAATGTACTCACTAAACATGATTAACATGCAACGGGGAGAAGTTCTCCTGAGCTCTGAGCACAAGCGAGAATATCGGACATCTGACTTGAAGCGCCCGCCAAAAGTCTGGCTTTGGTTTTAATGTTGTGAACCAGAGTAAATTTCACACCGACGGTGCCTGAGTTTTAACTCTACCCTATGGCAAGAATTTGATGTCATGATAGATCCCATTCCTTCTCTCCAGAGATGCTGCCTGTCCCGCTGAGTTACTCCAGCATTTCGTGTCTCCCTGTGTTTTAACACGTGCTTGGAATTGGACTGCTACACTTAATTATTCATGTCATTGCACTATTCACAGGGAAAGAGGCAACCAATAGTGACATGCACGCTAATTCAATTGTAAAAAAAAAAATCCTCCGTTGATTATCATACACAATATGTACAAAATTAATTCTCCAGCTCCAGGAATCCAATCCAGGCAATTAAGTCTTAATTGCACTTATACTTCTTATTTGTTGATTTGTTGTTTCAATTTTCTGTCACATCACAGAAGGTTTTAGAAAGGCCTTGTTTTAGTGCTGGTAAAATTTAGCTTTGTTGATAAGCAGATTCTCAAGCCAAGATCTAGTCTTATCAGTAAGTTGGAGGAAGGAGGATTTAAATTTTATGTTGTGCCCTGTGCTCGAAGGCAGGAGCTAGTGCATCCTAGAAAGACAAAATGTCTGTCCTGATGAAGGATAGAACCTGTCAATTGGCATTTAACCAAATTTTAATTAGTGCAATTTAATTTGTGTCTGCATTTGAGAGGTAAATAATATTACATTGTTTATGAAGCTGTGGTAGGGGAAGAATATTCTAATGTGGAAATTGTTTCTTCGGTATGTTATTGATAGCTTTGCCATCTTACCTTCCTATCTGATTTTTTCCACTGACAGCTTTTAGAAGTAGGTGAATTTTCAACTTTCCACACTGAAAGTTGGCAGCTATTACTGAAACTACCTTGAATCAATAGAAATGAAATTCTGGCTTTTTTTTTCAACACTGCCGATCTCCAACACTGCTTTTACACTGAGGAGGGGGAAATATTGAAATAAAAAATATGTATTTTCCGATTCAGAACTATTCATGTCATGCCAGCCTTGTTAGTCCCTCACTTATCAAGAATGTAATGTCTGATAAGTCACAATTTAAAAAAATATATTGAGGCCTCTTAATTTGCAAATGAAAAATGTAATGATATAAATAGTGTTTCATTTTGATCACCTGCTTGCCACATAAAGCAAAAATAATTTGCAACTTATGTGTCTTTCCTCCTCCCCAAAAACATTTTACTAATGACAGATCACCTTCAAAAATATCTGTTTTATTTAAAAATTGAATATCATCAAGTCTAATCTGTTCACACAAAACATACTTGTATCAGAAGCTGACAATCCAAAATTCTGGTGTCCATTTTAGGGTAAGCATGGATGATTTATTTCCCCTGCAATTTTGCTGTCTTTTGCCTGTATGTTTTATGCAGATTCTGATAGTTCATTCTGCTATTGCCCATCATCATCTCATCCTGCAATTAGGGCATCAGACTCCTTTTGTCATTCTTTATAAGCTTAAGAATCACACTCGATGAACTGCCATTTAAAGACAGGGGGGTTCAGACAAGCCCCAGCATTTGAAGTATGTTCCTCTTTGCTAATAACACATTTCTTGTTAGTTTTGCCTTGGGAAGGTCATCGGTACCCAAGGGATTCAGTGTTCCCTCCAACACTTAGTCAAACTCTACCCTATGGCAAGAATTTGATGTCATGATAGATCACATCTCCTTGGGAAGCCTCATAATAGTACAAGGCACAAACAAGACGGAATATGGCACCTCAGCATCTAAATAACAAAATCCCCCTCTCTCTGCGTCTCTCCTGTGCACCTTATTTCAATTTATTTGCTTTTTTTTTGTCTTTATTTTAGAAAGTGATTTTTTTCACATAAGAATTGTGTCAATATTTTCTTACTGCTTGATAGTTAATGATAGCCACTTCCTTATCCACACCTATTTAACTCCCTGAGAACCAATTGCTGCATTCTCAAGTGGCACGGTTTACTATTTCCCTGCTTCCAGCGGGACAGTTTAATGTCCAAACCTAGTCACTACAACACAGTCTTTTGCCACCAGTCAAATTAATAAAGACCAATGCATTACTCTATAATTCAATCATTAACTTAACCTTCTGGGTTGAACCTGATACTTTATTATCGAGAACAATGCAAAGTTCATTTTGTGCAATGTGTAGGATTAGCAGATGATACACAGATTAGATATTTGGCTCGGGAAACCCTCCAAATGATCCTCCCTCCAGCACTTCTGATTCCTCCCTAACCTGCCCCGTCATGACTACCTGTCCCCGATCACCCTCCCAACCAACACCCCACCATTGGAGAGAGTACAGCAGAGATTTATCTGGCTGCTGTTAGGATGGAACATCTCAAATGGTGGAGAGATTGGAAAGGTTGCTTTACTTAGTGTGAAAGGGGCCTTATGAAGGGCATGGGTAGAATGGATTGTGAGGAGGTTTATCCATAACAGAGGTTTAAAACCAAAGGGCGTAGGTTTAAGGAGAGGATTAAGAGAGTTCCAGGGATGTGAGGTAAAACCGAATGGGTGGTTGAGAATGCGGTGGAAACACTATTTATAAAGTATCTGGATGAAACATCAAAGCGTAGCCAACTACACACGAACACAAGGAAATAGGAGCAGCGATGGGCCACCAGTCCCCTCATGCCTGCTCGGCCATTCAGTGTCCATTCTGATCTGAATTCTTCCTATGTGCCGGTTCTTCTTAACCCTCAACTCCTGGATCTTAATCATCATCATCTTAAATCTCTCTAATGATCTCGCCACGACCACGTTCTGGAGCTGATAATTCCACAAGTTCATGTCCCTCGAACAGCAGGAATATCTGCACACCTCAGTTTTAAATGACAGGCCCCTTATTTTATAACTATGTTCCCTTGTTTGTGACTCTCCTGCTAGTAGAAGGTGATTGGTGCTGGTGAATAGGATTACCATAGATGGGTACTTGAGCAAAGAACAAAGTAATGGAGTAAGTCAGAGGGTCAGGCAGCACCTGTGGAGAGAATCGATAGGCAGTGTTTCAGATCGAGACCCTTCAGACTAAAGAAGAGTCTCTTTACATCTGAAACATCACCTATCCCTTCCCTACACATATGCCATCTGACCTGCTGAGTTGCTCGGCATCTTGCCGTTTCTCGTATCTCCATTGATATGCACCTGATGGTCAGCCCAGACATGATGGATCGAAGGGCCAGTTTCTGTGCAATGTGGCTTTTTAACACCATCATTTGCCCTTCCAACAGATTTGCCACCGTACCGCTCCCCCTCCCCCACCACAAGTGACTACCTCCCTTTGGCAAGTCTCTTTCCCCACACATGCCACCTGCAACTGCGCTGAATGTTTGTTTTTATTGTAATCTTCACAAGATTACATTCTGCCGGACCGGCGTGGACCACCTGAACTGATGCTCCTCAGACTTCCCAGTGGTGCTTGTGACACTCCAGCCAAGGAACCTGCCATTTGCTGCATTTGAGGTTCTCACCTTTGCTGAAGTCCAATTTTAGGCTGGTTCGCATGCAACAAATGCTTTTGACTGTACCTCGATACACGTGACAATAAACTAAACTGAAACTGAACGCGCCCCTTGGAGTCTCCCTGTTACACTGTAACATCTGTCCCTGTGCACTTCATATAGATTGAATAGGTTGACAATTTAGATCCTCAGCTACCCTTGGGGAATAACAAGATCATCTCCAGCAATATTTTAGGGCTCTAATGGTAAAAAAAAACACCATTATTGCAGGATGATTAATTGAAAATTGAGAACGTTACTGTGCAGATAAAGTAATTTGCACTTCAAGAAAAATATGGTAGACTGATTATTTGAGCTTGCACATGCAATAAGGATTCCGCACAACACCTCAGAGGTTAACTCTTCACAAACTGATTTATTAGGTAATAATAAATGAGTGTGTGAAGAGTTAATCACCAAGAGAGACTCATCCACTTCCTTCCACATACACTGATTTCACCAGAGGAAGAAAGATTCAAAAGGGGAAAAAGGAAAATATTTTACAGCAATGATATTTTAAAATGTGGATAAACACAAAAAGCTGGAGTAACTCAGCGGTGCAGGCATCATCTCTGGAGAGAAGGAATGGGTGACATTTCCAGCCGATATCCTTCTTCAGACTGGTGTGAAGATGGATAGATTCTTGATTAGTTATTGATCAGGTATTATGGCAGAAGGCAAGAGAATTGGGATGAGATAGATCTGCCATGATTGAATGGTGGAGTAGACTTGATGGGCTGAATGGCCTAATTCTACCTCCCACATCTTATGAACTTATGATCAAAAAGCTAAACATTGCAGATGCTGGAAATCCAAAAGAAAAAAAAAGAAAAAAAGCTGGAACTACTTAGTAGGTCAGGCACCATCTGTACAGAGAAATACAGAGTTCAAGGCCAATGGCACTAGTCTGAACCATTCTACTGCACGGAGATTATCCGTAAACATTTACCCAGTTTCTCTCCACTGATGCTGCCTGACCTGCAGACTGTTCCAGCAGTTGAAGTTTTTAGTTTACATTTTACCACAGCTGTGCATCTCACATACCACAGATACAGTTTTCCGTTCTCATCTTGAACCTATTGGTGACAGATGTTCATGGAGCAAAGAGAGAGTTCACCCGTGGGTTTGCTCCTTGCTTGCTCGGGTTAATGTGGCTGGGTTGGGTGCAGTACAATGATGCCTCTGGAATGAACATAACCCTGGACTCTCTCACTGTATGAAAAATGTGAAAAATCTTCAAGCTAGGCATCCAACAGTCAGCCAAAACAGACGGGCCTAGAAGCCCTTCAGCATCTGGAACAGATGATAAAGATGCAGCATGTAACAGACAAACTTATATTTCTTTCAAGGACCCACTCTTATAACATTATTTTGCATGCACGATCCTACAGTGAGTTGAGCGACAAGCTGAACGGTCTAGAGCACACGTTTTAGTTGTAGATATTAGTTAAAAATATAGCGAGGAAACAGGCCCTTCGGCCCACCGAGTCCACACCGACCAGCGATCCCTGCACATTAACACTATCCTACACACACTAGGGACAATTTACATTTATAAAATGCCAATTAACCTCCAAACCTGTACGTCTTTGGAGTGTGGGAGGAAACCGACGAGTTCGGAGAAAACCCATGCGGTCACGGGGAGAATGTACAAACTCCATACCGGCAGCACCCATGTTGGGATCGAACCGGGGTCTCTGGCGCTGCAAGCGCTGTAAAGCAACTCTACCGCTGCGCCACTGTGCCCGCCCAATGATAGACATTCTCAAAGGCCTTTCTGCTGCTGACGTTTGCAATGGCAAAGTAACTGAACAAAAACAGGAAGATGTTGAGGAAGGCTTGTGGGAGCATTGTAGTGGATGGGGAGCACTTGAACTCTGCTCAAGCTTAGTGGGAGTCATGGGCTGCTGACTCTGGGAGAGTTGGAGTCCTGATCAAGAGAGAGTAGGGCAAACACAAGGAAGTTCTCCAAAGCTGCTGAAAATAATTTTTTTAAATCTCAGATGCTGGAAATCTGAAATAAAATCAGAAAATACCTGAAACGTTCAGCAGATCAGGTAGCATCTACAGAAAGCAAAACAGAACCGACCCAAAAACATTAAGTCTGTTTCGCTTTCTGCAGGTTCTGCCTGACTGGCTGTGTGTTTACACCATTTTCTGGGTTTGAATTGAGTTACCTGAAGCATGGTTACCAGCTGAACGAGGCTCCACAGGTGAGGCCTTTGTCCGGCAGGTCTTCATGCTAAGAGTGGACCTCAAGATGGTTGTGAAACCTTGTTTATGGATGACTAACCTGCGCCACCTTCAGGCCACATACTGGCAAACACAACATGAACTAATAGCTTCTGGGTCCGCTTTACATGCCATTGGATGCCAGGGCAATGAACAAGGCATATGTGGAAGACTCCAAAGGAAAATATGCACATTTTCTGTTGTTATAATTGCTAATTCCCAATGCCTGGTGCATCCAAGCACTGAATTTCAAGGCACTTGCAACTGAAATCCTGCAGAATTAAGGCACACAACCTATTTCAAAAGCCAAGATGTTTAATTATCATATGTACCAATAATGGAACAATTAAATTGTTACTTGCTGCAACTTACAAACCCATAACTGCAATACATACAGATAAATACAATAATCAACATAAAATCCAATAGATTAATAACAAAAAAAATCTTGCCGATCCATAAATGCAATAATTTAGAAAATCCAATAAATTAATAATAAGAAAAATGAAATCTGCATTGCAAGGGGTGGTGGTGGAGACAGTATGATAGTGGCAGTTCATAGGTTCTGAGAGTAGTATTAGGCCATTTGGCACATTAAGTCGACTTCGCCATTCAATGATGGCTGATCTATTTTTCCCTCTCAACCCCATTCTCCTGCCTTCTCCCCTGACACCCTTACTAATCAAGAATCTGTCAATCTCCGCCTTATCAATCCATTGACTTGCCCTCCACAGCCGTCTCTGTTAAGAGGCGATTTAAGAGGCTTTTAGATCCCGCACATGGAAACGCAGGAAATAGATGGATATGGATCATGCATAGATAGGTAAATGACATCATTTAACTTGGCATCATGTTTAGCACAAACATTGCGGGCCAAGAGCCCATGCCAGTGCTGTCCTGTTGTATGTTCCAATGCAGCAGCTTTTCCCCAAGTCCTTCAAACTAAAAAGAGGACAGTAGAACATTAATGGAGTGCTCTGGTAAATTTATGATGTTTTACTTCTTGTGTACAAACTACTTCTGACATTCTCCAGTTAGGAGCTGCATATTCAAGAACTATAAAACGCTTCAGTGGGTCGGTGGTGTTTTAATTCAAATTTCAGCGTACGAGTGGGGTGGAAGATTGCAACCTTCCCGTGGTCTGCCCTGATCCGACTAATGCAATCAACTCGACGTGCACAAATGGAAGATCAAATAAAACAAGTTGTCCTACAAGCACGCCACACGAAAGAAGAAGAAGCGTACGAACAAAGCTCAGTTTCAGTTTAGTTTATTGCCACGTGTACCAAGGTACAATGAAAAGCTTTTTGTTGCGTGCTAGCCAGTCAACAGAAAGGCAATACACGATTACAATCTATCCATTTACAGTGTATCATAGTTAAAGTAGGAAATGGTGCTGTGGGAGTACAGATTTAAGAGGGTGGAGCGATTGTAACGTGAGTTTGTAGATCTGCTTCTGTGGCTAACACGCCAATAGTCGCCGAAGACTAAACCTGACAATAGTAATAAACCAAACCAAAACTTAGCACAAAACGCAACAGTTTTACAGGCCTCAAGACGTAATTTTATCAAGAACCTGATTGCTTCCTTGTGTGCCATTAGCACACTTCCAGATTTTATTCTGGGTGATCCGCATTCACACAAGCCGGAAGGTTGAACCATGCCCTCTGACATTACTGTCGCAAAGTTATCCAACCATGAACCACACTTAGGACATGGGCCGCGGAACCGGGGGGGGCTGGGGGGGCTGCAGCCCCTCTACGTTTTTGGCGAGACATACTTCATAACCCAAAATTATCCAGCCCGCAGGCGTATTTTTCTCTTCTTCTGAGGACCTCCGACATCCAGAATCTCAGAACAAGCACACACTGAGCGTGGTAAAACCAAAGATCATAGAGCGGAGCACCGCCCCAAGGATCACAGAGCCGATGCTCCATTCAATGATCTTTGGGCAGCGCCACAACCAGCTGCCCCCCCCCCCCCCAAAACCCTCCCTCCCCTCTGCACAACGGCCAATCACAGTGCAGTTCACAGTCGGGATATGGGGTAATGAATGAAGCGCTGTGATTAGCCGCCGAGCAGAAGGGAGGGAGGGTGGGCCCCGAGCGAGAGAGAGAGAGAGTCAGTCGGCCCCGAGAGAGAGAAGGTCGGGCACCAAGAGGGAGGGAGAGAGGGAGGTGGGGGGATAGGGGATATATCCCCCCACTGTTTGAGTTGGGGTTGTGGCCTGCATTATCCACCAGTTTTTGGAGGTTGAGCAAGAACAAAAAATAATAATTGTGCCACCCTCCCCACCGCTCGATCGCTCCGCTCCCTCACCGGGTCAATGAACGCTCAGCCCCCCCACTTTCAAAAACTTTCCGCGGCCCCTGTAGGGTACAAGACTCTCAGACTGAAACAGGCTTCTGCACACATTGGTGGAAGCCTGACCCCATCTCATCTCCTCCCAGGATATCAGAGGCATCCATCCTCTTCACGTAGGTTTGCCTTTAAGTCGTTTACAATCTTCACTCCCTCCATCTCCTGCTCCTGCCAATGATCATGCACAACGCCTCTCCCAAAATGAACCTCCCCCCCCCCCCCCCCCCCCCCCCCCCCCCCCCCCCCCCCCCCCCCCCCCCCACCCTTGTGTTGCTCACTGCACCCTCCAATTGCCTCCCTACCGGACTCCGATCCTCGTTAATATCTCCAGCCGATTCCAGCCACAGACTCTGATCTGAACCTCTGTTTCCCTCCCCTAAACCAAGATCCCCTCTAAATCCTGCTGCACCTTACAATCTATAGTTCAGCTGTCAGCAGGTCTTTATACGTATGCAGTATGGTAGCCTTATTCTATCATGTTCACAACCCTGGCCTTGCATTGTGATAACACTTTGATTCTCATACCGTGGCACAACACCATGTTACCTCAAGGTTTTTCAGGCAGGGTACCATTTTAGCCCTTGTTGTTGTAACATTGCTTTAATTGTCTTAATATTGTACAGGACGAAAGTCCATTCTGAATCCGTTTTTCTTATAGTAATAACTCATTTTTTTCTATTTAAAATCCACTAAAATGTGAAAGACATGCAATACTATTGTGGTCTCTGATCTAATAATGCATTATCCAGTTTGGTGGTTATCAAAGGTATCTACCAGAAGTGGGCTCAGGTAGAACGTATGTTGAACGTAAACCCAAGAGTATTGCACATATTCAGCAACTCCCTGGAATTTGAGCGTTGTAGCAATTGGGGCCACACACTGAGGCAGTTCCCCACAAAGAGACTTTTTTGGACTGAGAGGAGGTTGTTACTGAAAGAAGAATGACATTTAAAAACAAAAAAGTTTACTTTTAACGCAGAAGTTTTGTTTTAAACCAGGATAAGCAAAATTAAATAAGTTCAAGATTATTACATAGTTTAGGATTTTGCATTATTCAAGAAATTTTTGATAGTTGGATGTTCATCGCTGTTATACTGTCAAACCTACAAAAAACAGCCATCTCGGTGGGTCAGGCAGCATTTCTGGAGAAAAGGACTAGGTGACGTTTTGGGTTGAGACCCTTCTTCAGACTGAGAGTCAGGGAGGGGGAAATGAGAGAAATGAAAAGGTACTTAGCCATTGTTTTGGTTGTGGTTCCAAGTCCGTGTGCTCAAATCAGGGAATGGGTACGGAAGGTGTGTTTTGAACACAACAAATCCACTCAGGTTTGGTTTCCATTCAAGCCACTGACATCTGGTGGAATGCTAAAGAGAGAAGAGGGCAAGGGACTTTGCCTTCAAAGGAAACCAGCAGCATGAACATCTTATCTGTTGCTGTGAATCTCCAGGGAAGCATTGGAGAGCGCTGTTGAAAGAGGCGTGAGACAAGAGGCCCTACAAGAATACCAAGAGTCTGATGTTTGGTCTTGACCTGAAACGTCACCCATTCCTTCTCTCCAGAGATGCTGAGTTACTCCAGCTTTTAGTGTCTACCAAGGGTGTGTTACACAGGTAGGAAAGAGAGACAAAACTAGTTATCCCTGAACTAAGATACACAGCTATAATTCATTGAAGTTTACGATTTTATACCCAACTATACTTTGTTATCACTCCCTCCATTTTTTTTTTAAATGCTTTGAAATTGTTTTATTTTTCAGTTTACATTGACATTTCCAGGTCTCCGTGTACTTCTTTCATCTGATTTGAATTGTCCTTTGAAAATATTCCAGAAGATTCCCTGACTTTTTTTATTAGGTGGGGGGGGGGGGGGGAAGGCCTGTAATCGTTATTTCCTTCAGTTTTTACTTTTAATTTTGTGTTTGTACATCAGCCAGAACAAATAAAAATGTTACTTGTATTTAGTGTCTCTTTCACCACTGCCAGCTCCTCCTTCCCCATAGATTTCTTGATCATGTTCATCTTTCAAACCAAACTTCCATCTTTGTCCATTTTGTGATACTAATATTATTATGTTGAGATAAGACAAGAGGCAGGTATGAATGAAAAGAAGAGATGAACAGATTTGTGTCTACTTTGTGAAGTAGATTGTCCTAGCTTATGACACATGAAATGCATTAAGAACCCATATCCATTTAGGTACCATCTATAATTGTCTGCATTTTGTGGAGACAATATTCTTTCCATTTTCTTTCAAGTTCAAAGAAAACGATTCAAAGATACATAAAACATGCATCCTCTATCACTGCATAGTGTTGCAATATAGAAAAGCCAGTTGATCTCAGTAATAAAACAATGGATATTATTGGTTGCTTAATTGCAAAGAAACAGAAGCATTGGTGTATTGGTGCACTGCTTATAGCCGAGAGAAAAGAGAACTATTGGTGATTAAAACAGTATCAAACAACAGGGATCTAAAATGATATGTTCTTCGCATTAAACCACAAGGCTGCAGTAAGTGCCCAGTCTGACTTCTCCAGTATTGAGCTAATATATGTAGTTTAGTTTTTAAATGATGGTATTCTGATAAACAAATGTGTCATGGAATCACACAATGTCAAAGAATCTATTTAATTCATCTAAAGAAACTCTTCATCTCCGTGCTTTCTTTGACAAACTATTTTTTGCCAATTGGCAAAGAGGAGATCTTCCTGCAGTTCATCACAATGGGGGAATCAAGAAGCCATTCCTGAAGAGATGTTCAGCTTACTCTGGACAACAGTTGAGCAGGAACCTGGTTCATAAATTCATAATGGCCCAGTCCCACTGTACGAGTTCATTCAAGTGCTCTCCCGAGTTTTTAAAAAAAAAAATCAAACTCGTGGTAAGCACGTAGAATGAACGTAGCGGGTACGTCGGAGCTCGGGGACGCCTCTTAGCGGCTCGTAACGCTAACGGCAGGTACTCGGGAAGACTCGTTAACGGCAGGTAAGCTCGGGAAGCCTCGTGAGGATTTTTCAACATGTTGAAAAATGTCCACAAGAGCCCCGAGTACCAACGAGTGGCCATTACCGCAAATCTCCGAGTTCGAATCAGGGCAAACTCGGGAAGAACTCTTGAATGAACTCGTACAGTGGGACAGGGCCTTAAGTTCTAGGAACAGAATTAGGCCATTCGGCCCAAAAAGACTACTGCGCCATTCAATCATGGCTGATCTATCTTTCCTTCTCAACCCCATCACCTGACTTCTCCCCATAACCCATGTTACACTTACTGATCCAGAAGAATCAGTCGATCTGTGTCTTAAAAATATCCATTGACTGGGCCTCCACAGCCATTTGTGGCAATGAATTCCACAGATTCACCACTCTCTTGCCTAAATAAATTCCTACTCATCTCCTTTCTAAAGATACATCCTTTTATTCTGAGGCTATGGCCGCTGGTCCTAGACTCTCCCAACAGTGGAAACATCCTCTCCACATTCACTCTCTCCAGGCCTTTCGCTATTCAGTAAGTTGCAATGAGGTGACCCCTTGTCCTTCTACATGGAAGTGGCGGTATGATGTGGGTTAACCCAACTGCCTCCTCTCCCAGAGGTAGAAGTGGGATTGGGTAACCCAACTGAAAACTGGGAGGATAACCTACATGCAGAGGACATTCATGATCAATGGAAGAAAGAATAGTTTTGAAAGTTAAAAATAATCTTTCAGCTCAGAAAAGGTATCTGTTGGAGAGGCAGAGGAAACGTGAACATGGGTAGAAGACCCAAGAAACACCAACTGTTCCCTTGAGCACAATCTCAAGATGGTGGCTAAAATTTTCACATCAATCAGTCTTACCACAGTGAATTTGAGACCTCAAAATCTGCCATCTGCACACAAGAGTTTTTAGATGAATATTCGTAGTGTCCCTCACTGTTGTGAAGAAGAAGAAAGCTTTCAACTCTGATACCCCTTCCTCTCCGTCCCTCCCCCACCCAAGTCATTGTACTAGGTTCAAAGTCCTTGTCGAGTCTCATTGTTTATAACTCATTTTCACCTAGCCCACAGCTAACAATGGCCTGCTTCCTTTATCATCGTTACTTTCTTGCATATCTTTCATTCATTTATCCTATAATCTCTCCATATTACCGTCTATATCGCTTGTTTCCCTTTCCCCTGACTCTCAGTCTGAAGAAGGGTCTCGACCCGAAACGTCACCTTTTCCTTTTCCCAAGAGATGATGTCTTGACCCACTGAGTCACTCCAGCCTTTTGTGCTTATCCACCATCAACTAGAGGGGTTGTTTACAGTCCAGCCGCATTCAGCCTTTAAATCATGAATGGTTTTATCATCTTCGACTCAGGAGGGGTGAGCGAGCCTTCAGCAAATAGATTTAGTCATCCAGCTTTAATGGTTTCAGCAAGACGAGAGAAGTTGCTGATTGGCTAAACATAGATGATTACATCAGGGAAGGCTATTAGTAATTAATGAAATGCTGGCAGTAATTGGGAAAGTGTAAGGGGCCTGTAATGGAAGTCATCCATTCTACGCATTCTTCCTAGACGTGGAACAATCCCTCACTATCCTTATGATCTCACATGCTTATCCATGCAAATCTATCTGACAGGAAGGTACATCTCTGTCTCCTTAATTGGACAGAATGGAGTTGTTTATGGATATCGCAGACATTTAGGCCTCAGTAGGGGGTTACTCAAAAAACTCGTTAGCAAAAGCCACCCTAACAATCCAGTCAGATTCCTTCCCCTGAGCTCGGAGTGTCCAGTGAAATGGTGTTTCAATCAGACATTAATTTCTAGAATAGAGAAGGAGAATATCTCCAGCAGGCAGGAAGCCCAATCAATGGACTTGATTTACAACTTTTCATATCCCTGCTCTTTATCAACACTGAGAGGTTTTATATAATTTGAACCTTGTAATGTTCCCATGTGAGAAATGGGTTATGAATCATGCAGAGCAATAAACTATCTTATGTGCACTGGGACAGTGTGTGATGTAGTGGAAAAATGTATTCAGTATTGTGTAATCCCAAGCCCCATCATTTAAAGAGACAGTAATATTTTTTAGTGACCCACTGTAAGTCAGAGTTATCAAAATTCAAATCTATGCAGCATACCTTTTTAGCCCTCAGCTTCTAATATTTATGAGATGCAGTAATGATATAATTTTGTGCTCATTGTGGTGGGAAACAGTCCCTTTGCACACAATGCTAGTTAAATATTCCCAGGCCAGTTATGCCCGCAGTCAGTTCTAGGTAAAAGCTGGTGCCCAACCATGGCAGTCACTGACAAATGACTACGTTGAGTCAGGAATAGGTGTGGTCTGTGTTCAACCGGGCTGTGGCATCTGGAGCGTTTTACAGGGTTCTGGCACCTTGTCACTTTGAACAGTTTAGTTCTTGGTGAGCGCTCTGTCATCGAGGGCTTGATTCCTACATAAAGGTTTCCGAGCACTCCATCCATGGCATCAGTTAGCAAGCTAAGTGATCCTTACCGATGAAGTGCCAGAATCTATACCTCTTTCAGTACCAGCACGGGGAACAGCTGTTGAGAGCAGATAAATTCTCAATGGCTGTTCTCAATAGAAATTGCATTGAAATCTGAAAGACTGGAGAGATTTTCTAATCGCCTCCACTGACTGTTCATTTTCTTTTGTATTCCAACGTTCCTTGCTGGCTGCTTGTTTTCCCCTCCATCTCTCTATTTTGTTTACCTTCAATACTTTTTCCACTTTCTACCATTTTCTTTTACCTTTTTTTTTCCTTATCGTATCTTATCGTGCCTCGTTTGATTTTGATTTTATTTTCCAGACAGTTTTTTTCCTTCATTGTATTTGTTTCGCCTATCTTTTTCTCTCCATTATCATTAAATGCCATCGTCTGTATTCTTATATATTAAATAAAAACACAGAAAAGGCTGGTTGCTATCAGATAGGAAAGAAATTATCCTGTTTTGGATATCATCTTTCATCAAAGCTCCCAGCGGATTCTGTTTATATTTCATGTTTCCAGATTTTTTTTTTTGTTCTGTATGTCCCGAACGTATACAAATGGAACTCGTCTGTCAGCTATTTTTACAAAGACTCTAATCCATTTATTTTAAACGAGTTCATTTATTTTAAAAGGCTTGGCATCTTAGTTAAAGCTGTGGAGGAATTTCACTCTGCAAACGAGAGCACATTCGTTACTGGCTTCGGGCAGAACAATTTCAGCCGTTTTATCTCTGGAGTTTAATCTCTTTCCTATTTTCAAGCTGCAAATAATCACTAAAAACAGCGATGAATCATTTTGGGCAGCCGTACACCTGGCTACCCTCAAATCCTCCCCCTGATTTCAGTGCCAGGGCCCTGTCCATTGGCTGCTTCTTAGTGTGTTGGAAGGAACTGCAGATGCTGGTTTAAACCGAAAGTAGACACAAAAAAAGCTGGAGTAACTCAGCAGGCACAGGCAACATCGCTGGAGAGAAGGAATGGGTGACGTTTTGGGTCTAGACCCTTCTTCAGGCCAGTCAGAAGGAATGGGTGACGTTTCGGGTCGAGACCCTTCTTCAGACTGAAGAAGGGTCTCAACCCGAAACTTCAGCCATTCCATCTCTCCAGAGATGCTGCTCCAGCTTTTTGTGTCGATCTTCTGCTGCTTTTTATTCACCTCTTTCGGACATTGTAAACATTCACCAGTCACTATCAACTGCAAATTAAAAGTACCTGTTTTTATAAAAGTGTTAAAAAAATAGTGCTTGTTGTGGCAAGTCAGGTGTTGTATTCAGAAAAATGAAGCCAACAAATTGTTAAGTGTCAAGTGTATTGGTTTAAGCCAGTACTGAATTACACACAACCAATTCTCTCGACTTAAGGCATGAAAGCTAAGATTCCAGTGCTTTTGTTATCGTTATTATTTATTTTTATTGTGAAGGGTGCATTGTGAAGGGTATTTAAATGATAAATTCTCTATGTGGTGTTACCAGCATATCCTAAATAATCAAATCTTACACAGTCATACCATTGGATTTTACTCTCCACGGAATTTAAATATATTTTTACTATTCTCAATAGTTGAGATCTCAATTTGAAATAGCGCAGATTGTGTGGAAAGTTGCTGGTTACTCAAATACAAGGAACACCACGCATACCGAGCCAAGGCGAGGAGTTAGTTGCAACATGTCAAGGTGATTCCAGCTATTCGACAAGCAGCCGCTCCTCAGACCTGCTCCTGTATGCACGTTGCTGGGAGTAACATTTTTCACTGGTGAAAAAGGGCTTCCGTTTGCTTTTACAACACATTCTGGTTCGTTTTATTCTTTTTGTCGCTGCTTAAGAAGATCAGGGAGCACCCAGGGTTAAAATCTCCAGCGTTTGTTTGACATTTATACCCAGGATTTCCTGGTAACAGTCTGTACACTTGTAATCTTAACTAGAGCACAAATTCCACTTAAGGTATCACACAAGTATTTGTGTGGGAACAACTGTGGTAACATTTCATTATATATATATATAATTTTGATCATAAACTACCCAGCTTGTCCAACATCACACATTAATAACCAGAGTAAATTCAATGCTGTTATAATTACCCCAGCTCACAGATCCCACAGGCATAGCTTTGGTTTGGTATCAAGCAACCCAGTTGACTTACAGGTTACAGTTACTTCTTGTTTTTTGCTTTAACTTTCTCGGCTGGTCTTCCCTTATTTTGTGGTTGTTCCTTTATTTTATTCTCTCCTTCCAGATTGCATTGGTAGCCCCAGTGTGCTCCCAGTAATGCAGAAGGGCATAATTTGGATCAATTAAGTAGTCAGGAAACCATAGAGTTGTGACAGGAACACAATGTAGAACCCGAGTAGCAGGCACAGTGTGAACGAGAACAGAGCTGAGAAAAGGCTTAACAAAATTACTGAACTCCAGTAACACCAAAATAAATAGGAAAGCACCCTTCTCTGGGGAACACGAAAATCCGAATCAATTTTAGCTCATTCCGAACTGTGAGCAGTGAAAAATATTTTTCTGATCTGCGTCGTGCCAATTTTCTATTGGTTAAATTTCAATTTGTTCAATTTGTTTAAATTTCCATGAAATGAAAACCCTAGGACAGGTCAGTTATTATTCTCATCACAATTAAAAATCGCATTTTCTTGTCCATGGTTATGCACGGTTATTAGTAATTTTGAAGTTCAGGCCTCTATTAATTACTGTTAAATCAATATAATCTTGTAAAAATGCAAAATATTGATTGATATAATTTTATTTATCTAATTTAATTTTAGTATAACATTGATGTTAAATCAAATTTCCAATATACTAGAAACATGTAGAACCTCTGTGCTCCCCTAAGCCATTGATATTCAATGTTAAAAGAATAAACACTTTACAAAATGGCATTGGTACATTTTAAAATATACCAGAAAGTCGCAGAATTTGGACATCTTCAACACGGTGGGTTTTTTTAAACTGAAATTCTTCACAGTTTCTTTTTCATGAATATAAAAAAATGGAGGAACTCCCTCAGTTAAGGCATCAAATAATAAAAATAATAATGAACGCCTAGGCTTAGCCAGTGTTGTCAGCACAAAAGACCTCCTGGGCTATAGTAAAAATGCCACAGTGTGTTGTCTCAGCACCTAGCCAGATCCAGAAGCTTTTGTTGCACTGCTTTCTCTCTTCCCACAGACATTATCCGTTCGATTAAGTTGTGCAGCAACTGGCTTTGTTAATATTTCCACTGCTTCACAGATTTCTGGATCTTTCCATTTCAAATACAATAGTTGAAGACCACAAATTTCCTATTAACTAGATTGCCTTTGTTACCGGTATATTTCTGTAATTTATGGTTGCAAGACCTGGATTTGCTGATTAGGGTAGGAGGTGCCTCATGATATTAAATATGACAGTGGCAATATGTAATGGTTTCGCTTAATTGATGTTGCGCTGACCTTTTTGGAACCCAGTGTACATATAATGCAGATCAGTTTTATTGTTAGAATTTCTCTGAGTCGCTGTGTTAAAAAAAAAATCAATGGTTATTGCATCTTCTATTTTCCAAAGATATTTTTGCAGTTTGATCAATACCGGCACTGGGACTGGTAAATGCTGTAATATGTGTGTGTGTTGATTGAACAGATCTATTTAAATCTTTATAAACACTTGCGCGCTGCTTTCTGTGCTTTCCATAAACAGCATTTTGGAGTACTGTAAAATATAATTCAGCAGGATTAGATCCTTTCAGTTTCGAAATCTAATAACCTTGGCAAAGCATAGACTTTAAAAATACACATTTTTTTTGAGACCGGTAGCCTTTTATTAGCCTGCAAGAGAGGTGAAATGAATGGGTTTAAAGACTATCACAGTTTTTCACATTTCTTCAACATAAAAGTCACTTTGTTTTCACAAAGTTGCAGTATTTTTCTAGAAAGCCATTTTCTTTCCTGTGTCGTTTTTAGCTTCCAGCACAAACCATATATACTTTAAATACCACTTTGATTTTAAAAAAAGCACTCAGAAAACTTAAATGAGCAAACCAAATATGAAAGGTAAATATTATTTTTGAGAGAAAGTCAAACTTTATAAGGGGATCAGTGGGATTATTAGGTTAGTTGGAGCAGGAATGCTATTTTTTCATGACCTCTTTTTTCAAATCAGTCGTATGGTATCACAATTAACATTTTACAAGTTCAAGAGTTTTGTCCATTTCGACTTAGTTGGACTATGAAAAATGGTGTGGGGTCTGCTGGCTGAGAAGATTTACTGAGCCAGGCTGTTCAAGGGAACTGAATTAACATGAACGGAGATGCAGCCGTTAACCTGGGAGTTCTTTAGCCATCATGTCATTTTAACTACATGTGTTAATTTAATGCTGCCAGGCTCTGTAATCATATAAATCAGCCCTCCTAACAACAGTTCTGATCATTTCAATATTTTCAATTCAGCATAACGAAATGTTAAAAATAAATAATTTGAAATATTTTAATTGTGGATTCATAAAAAGGACATTTTTTGGTAACTTTTTCGCCCCCTCTTTTTGCAACCACCCACATCTCCATCTCTCCCACCCGTGGGGCTTTGAGCAACACAAGGGCAACAATCACCAATGTAATCGAAAATCTTTTAGAGATACTTGGAAAGATTTTTATCTCACTGCTCCGTGTATCAGAGCCCGGTGCTTATTATTATCACTTCTGCCTTGACTTTTTTTCTTAACTAGTAATAAATTGTGAGCAGGATTTGATTGCAGGGGGTGGGTGGAGGATTGTCCACATTGTGCAAATCATCCCCATGCCAGTACTGCAGTTTAATTCACACCACAATTTATTCCTCTCAGCAGCCACATTGTCTCTGGCTCGTGTGACCAATGCAGAACTGAGAGCATAGCAAGCTCTCTGCAGCCAGTAAGGCATCACATTTGTAATTTGAGGAGAAACAATGACTCGATTTTAATATGATTTAAAAAATCCTAATTAATGTGGATCAGAAAATTAGGATAGACCGGTTGAAATAGCATTTTACTGTTGCTGAGAATATTCTTCAAAATTAAGATGCAGCGTAATGACTAATAAATTCATAAGTGAATTCAGGAGAAATATCTTAATCTGACGAGTGAATGGAATGTGAAATATGCTGCTGTGAGGTATAATTGAGGCAAAATATCAAAATGCATTTTAGCGGAAGCTTGTTAAGCGTATCAGAGAGAAAGAAATATAAAGATCTGCTGAAATGGTGTGGGAGGTGGGCTTATTTGGGCAAATGTAGGCCATTTGACTCGTCTGCTCTGTAGGGTTTATGTAACTCAGTGTGATTAATTTGTATTTCATCATATCTTATTATATCTTATGATGAACAATCATGCTTGGCAATCTCAATTGAGGGGAGAATGTTGCACCAGACCAGAAGACCTGGTGCAGTCCTCAGGATAGACACAAAACGTCAGAGTAACTCAGTGGAACAGGCAGCATCTCTGATGCTGAGAGTAGGAATGGGTGACGTTTCAGATTGAGACCCATCTTCGCTCCATAGATGTTGCCTCACCCGCTGAGTTTCTCCAGCACTTTTGTCTACCTTCAGACCTCAGAGATGTGCAATGGGATATTTTAAATCCAAAGTTTATTATCTCTGCCCACTTGGTATTTGTTCAGTACTGAAAGGGTCCATTCTTGTGTTTTACAACCGTATGATGCTATGACATTACGTTATTACATTTTGAGAATGTTCTTCAGGAGCTCATACTAGATGAGCAGATCTTCACATTTTTACTCAAATTTGCCTGGTGAATTATATCCATTACAACAGCATCAAAAGTCATCATATAGTTTATAGTGCGCTAAATGTTAACTAAGATTTTGAGCTCAAACTTGAAGTGGCCTGAAACCAAAGACCTTTTGACCAGGCATACAAGTGCTACCAATTACGCTAAAGTGACCTTCCAGAAAGATGAAGACTAAAGGTAAATCAAAACTAGTTCCAGAGTGTGAAGTATCTTATTGTTTTGTTGAAGAGAGTAGATAATGCAGGAGAATTACTTAAGGTAAGATGCAAGTGCAGATGCAAAGAGAGACCTTATGATGCAAGTTCGTAGTATGCTGGAAATGGTGAAATAGGTGGATAGGGTAATGCTTGCCGTCATAGGCTGAGGCATTGAGCGTAAGAGTTGAGATGTCATGTTACAACTGCTCTAGGAGTATTGTGTATAGTTCTGGTTGCCAAGCTACAAGAAGAATGCAGTCGCATCTTTCTAAAGTGCAGAAAACATTCACATAGAAACATAGAAACATAGAAATTAGGTGCAGGAGCAGGCCATTCGGCCCTTCGAGCCTGCACCGCCATTCAATATGATCATAGCTGATCATCCAACTCAATATCCTGTACCTGCCTTCTCTCCATATCCCCTGATCCCTTCAGCCACAAGGACCACATCCAACTCCCTCTTAAATATGGCCAACGAACTGGCCTCAACTACCTTCTGTGGCAGAGAATTCCAGAGATTCACCACTCTCTGTGTGAAAAATGATTTTCTCATCTTGGTCCTAAAGGACTTCCCCCTTATCCTTAAACTGTGACCCCTTGTCCTGGACTTCCCCAACATCAGGAACAATCTTCCTGCATCTAGCCTGTCCAACCCCTTAAGAATTTTGTAAGTCTCTATGAGATCACCCCTCAATCTTCTAAATTCCAGCGAGTACAAGCCGAGTCTATCCAGTCTTTCTTCATATGGAAGTCGTGCCATCCCAGGAATCAGTCTGGTGAACCTTCTCTGTACTCCCTCTATGGCAAGAATGTCTTTCCTCAGATTAGGAGACCAAAACTGTACGCAATACTCCAGGTGTGGTCTCACCAAGACCCTGTACAACTGCAGTAGAACCTCCCTGCTCTTGTACTCAAATCCTTCACCGGGATGTTACTTGAATGGGGGGGCTTTAGTTACAGGAGAGATTAGATAGGCTGGCTTTATTCCCACAGGAACATTGGAAGCTGATCTTATTGATATTTATAAGATTGTGAGGGCATAGATAGGGTAGATGGTCAGAATTTTTTTCCCCAAGTAAGCGTGGCTAAGACTAGAGGGCATAGTTTTAAGGTGAGAGGTGAGAAACCTAAAGGAGATCTGATCGGATAGTTTTTCACACAGAAGGTGATGATTGTAAAGAGATGCCAGTGGAGGTTAAGAAGTAGATACGATTGAAGCTTTTAAGAGGAATGGATAGGAAGGAAATAGTGGGATACGGGCCTAATGCTGGTAAATGGAATTAGCTTAGATAGCAGCATGGACATTGAACTAAAAGGGCCCATTTTTGTGTTTTACAGCTATATGATGCTTGACTTTGTTATTACATTTTGAGAATATTCTTCGGGAGCTCATACTAGATGAGCAGATCTTCAAACTTTTACTCAAATTTCCCTCCTTACCTTGAGGTGAATTTCATCCATTAATACAAGCATCAAAAGTCATCGTATAGTTTATAGTGCACTTTGCACTTCTCTATTTTAATGAAATACTTTTATTAATTGCAAGCCTTTCTTTAATCCTTCACCAGCTGCTTGTTTGGCAGTTGTAGTCAGACCTGAGGTAAGTAAGAGGACAACATTTCTGCTGTTGGAGACACAGCCAAGTAACAGCTTCTTCTTGGAGACTGGAGATGCTGGGATCTTGAGCAAAAAAACAAATGGCGAGAGGAACTGAGCAGGTCAGGCAGCATACCTGTGGGGTTTGAGGCCGTAACACTTGCTTAGATTTCATAATTGACCCCAATGCACTGGTGAAGACTGGCTACTCCGATTACTATTGTTGCAAGATACCAGCTTCCACGACCACTAATAGTGATGGTAGGAGGCCAGACTCTCATAAAGGTCCATGGAGAAGCCCACCGTAGGAGAGTGATAGAAAATCACTTTTTTGAGTATGCTAACACTATGTAATTAATGTTTTTTTGCCCAAAGAATTATGTGAATTTCCAAGAATTAAAAAGTAATAATTGTCATGTCATTATTAACCTTTTACAAATTTCACTCCACATTTCAATGATGATTAAGACCCTATGATGAGGTTACAACAAATCAGTTGATACAGAACTGAACAAGGCTTTTGAGATTAATATTGTTGAAATGCCTGATGTTGGAAATTTTGAAACAATACTTTAATAAGATAGTTACCGATGAAGGGGCATTGATCGAAACATTATTATTTCACTCAATTTTTGTTTTGATGTTTTAAGGAGCATTATCATTGCGTTATCTTAAGCTGTCTAGATTTCAAGGTAAACCAAAAATGGTCCTGTGTAAAATGCAACACCGCATCAGTGAGGTCATTTTAAGCCTTGCTATCTGGGCAGTAATGTTTGGGTAACTCAGCGGTTTCTAGTGAAAGTATCTTTCTTCGGTGTAGACCAGCATCTGTAGTTCCTTCCTACATAGAAATGTTTGGGAACAGATTGTCCATCCTTTATTAATCTTGTCTCATTTTAAATGATGGGTAAGATTTAAGCAACTTCTATAAAAGCTGGCACATACTGGCGTACAACCCACCCATACAGCAAAACAGAAGTGCATGTACAATGTTGTGCATGGGGCCAGACTAAAGTTATAAGAAGAGGGTATAACCACTGACGTATTGAAATCCTATCCCATATGATTCTAACCTTTGCCTATCTCAGCTTTAAAGTCTGGTGAATGTCATACTTGACTGGTTTGAAGTGGCTCTTTTAACAATATTCATCATCGCTCTATAGGTTCCCTTTAAGATGAATCCTGCTTTTAGTTTAGATAAGCAAACAATGTTGAAGCTCAGCCCATTTGGCTTTATTCTACTGCCAGTCCCTCTTACATACAGATACTGGTTATTTTGTAACAGAAGCAACAACTGAACAAACCCAGAATTAAGTGACATCGGCACATCACTTGGAGGCTGAGCAGCTGAGGGGGAGAATGGGGGGCAGTGACAAAAGTGAATCTGCACCCTGGATCCTGCCGGTTCCGTGAGAAAAGATGCCAGATTTCACGCCAGACGCAGCTTGAATGAGTAGTTCTCAGCTGCCTCTTAGTGGCTGTCTATGGCGAAACATGACAGGGATAAGAACCGTTTGGATAATGTAACAGAGTACAAAAATTATTGTTTGACAGCTGGAAAAGGAGATAAACGATAGCGTCGGTGGAAGCACTAATATGTGATTTATGAACTATAATTTAATTAGCATGGATATTTTAGTTTGACTGTTATTGAGTCTCTTGCTTTAAGAGTTGCATTTGTCAATCAAGATCGGCATAACTGTTTTGAGCTTATGTTAATAAATAGGCTGTTTTTGCATGAAATGCTGTAATATTTAGAAATTACTGTGATCCCTAAGAAAGAAAGGAAAAATATAGAAATTCCTGATAAGGTTGGTAAAATCAAGAGTCTCACAGTATCTATTATTAGTCAATGGCCTGGCTGAAATACTTAGTGGAGGTATTATTTGAACAGCGATCACATAATGATGCCTTCAACTTCCACGTGAATATGTTTCAGGGAAAAGGATGATCTTGTTTGCGACAAGTGCCAGCACTAAAAGTTATAGCAGACGTTTGCCATTTATGACAACCACTGGAAATCTAGCAGCCATGTTTCTGAATTTATTCTATTTCCTCTACCCTATTCTTGATTTAGTGCATAGTTTTCCTATTAAAATGATTTGTTAGCGATGCAGGTTAGACAGCCGGTAGACTGGTTTATCAGGTTTCTCTCTCCAATATATCCCTCCAACAGCCAGAGCATTGCGGCTGTATTGTTGCACAAAAATTACCAGCGATTATTTGCTGCCATCCCGTGACACACGGATTTTATTGTCCCTTCCGCCGTTGACTGGATCACTCAGGGGCAACAGAGCCGGAGGAAATTAATCTCTGCTTTGTAAGCAGAAACAAAAACAATGCATGTCATAGTGAGAAAATTTTGATCCACTGTATTTCAAAAACTTAAGTTTTATTTTTTGAACCGTAAATAGAGGGAGAAATGGCACACACATCAGTTTGTTAGCATTATTCCATCACAACATTACAATTATGGGCAAATAGACAATTATTGCATTGGTATGAACACAGTCATCTACTTATTTGAGAGATAAGTGTTGAGGAATTCCATTTTTGTTTGCTGTTTCAAATCTGTTTGAACAATATGGGCTTTGCAAATTGAGCAGATCATTTTCCCAAATGGAAGGTAACACAGACTGTGGCAAGGTATTCAAAGTGAGCACATTCTAAGTGTTAGCGATAGATTTGCAACGTTTTATCACACAAGAGCTTTGTATATCATTGCACAATCACCTGCCTTGAACAGGTACATTGTAAACACCTAGTATACTACATCATTATTCAATCACCTACAGGTACATTGTAGTCACTGTAAATTTTCTACAGGTCATTTAGTGACAACAATGTGCACCGTGATAGCGAGTGTAAAAATCTAGGTATCCAGTCTCGGCTGAGTTAGCAGATATCACCCGGTCGGTAGAAAACAGAGGTGCTGCAAATAGCTTTCAAATCCCTCAGGTGCCAGATGGAACGAAGCAGCCTGCGATCCAGAAGCAGACTGCTGTGCACTGAGCTGTGCTGGAAGACGCACCTATCTGGAGTTCAGATAATAGCTGAATTGTTCAGTTATAACATCCCATTCCATTTCAGTCATTGCCAAAATATCGATAGGATTCTGAAGGCATCTTATATAACTTACGTATCATTTTTTATGTTCTGTGCATTGTGTGAGTTTACAGCAAGTTCGGTTTTGGTCATCCTGCTATGGGAAGAATGAGAGAAGATGTACGAGGATGTTGCCAGGATGTTCTGTGCTCCAAGAAATACAGGCCTAGAAATACAGGCTTGGGCTATATTTCTTGGAACGCAAGAAGCCTGAGAGGTGATCTTAGAGAGGTGTCTAAAACCATGAGGGGAATAGACAGGGTAAATGCACACTTATACCCAGAGAAGGGGAATCAAGAACCAGAGGACGTAGGTTTAAGGTGAGAGGGAAAAGACTTAATAGGAACCTGAGTGGCAACTTTTTCACACAGAGGATGGTGGGCATAAGGAACGAGCTGCCAGACGAGGTAGTTGAGGCAGGGACTATTACAACATTTAAAAGACATTTGAACAGGTACATGGATAGGAAATGTTTGGAGCTAAATGGTTAGCGGGCAGGTGGAACTAGCGGAGATGGGGGCATCTTGGTCGGCATGGACTAGTTGGGCCGAAGGGCCTTTTCCATGTTGTTTTACTCTATGCCTGTGATACTGCTGCAAGTTGGCTTTTCTTTGTACCTGCACCTCACCGTACATGTTCATAAAACAATAGACACGATTTGACTTGACTCTCATCATGAACCTGTTACCCAAATGCAATGCCTGTTGTTTTGCAGAAAAAAAGGGCAAGTTAAACTATTCATTTTTAACTTTGTAAACATTTCGGTCACTTTGTGATGCCTTGTGTTGCTTGACAGAGAGATAGAGATCGAGAGAGTTATATTTAGCTCTTAGGGCTAACGGAATCAAGGGATATGGGGAAAAAGCAGGAATGAGGTACTGATTTTCGATGATCAGCCATGATCATATTGATTGGTGATGCTGGGTCGAAGGGCCGAATGGCCTACTCCTGTACCTATTCCTTGTTTCGACAGAGAACTGGTCATGATGGGACGCGGACCAAAGTTGGAAAGGTAAACCATTAGTTCATCAGAGCTGGAAGAGTGAGAGATAAAATATAGCTAAGTTAAAAACAGGGAAGTGGATTAGAGAACTGAGTGCAGGCAAGATCTTCAAGGCAAAAAACGACTTTAAGAACTGTCCAAGCGGCATTGGTGCGGAAATAAAAGAAAACAGAGTGATTATATCCAGCTTCAACATAACCGGATGGAAGATGAATACTGGATGGTTTCAAGAGAAAGTTAGATTTAGCTCTTAGGGCTAAAGGAATCAAGGGATATGGGGAAAAAGCAGGAACGGGGTACTGATTTTAGATGATCAGCCATGATCATATTGAATGGCGGTGCAGGCTCAAAGGGCTGAATGGCCTACTCCTGCACCTAGTTTATATGTTTATATGATAAGAAATTGCCCAGAATCCCTAAAGATCGTCTAAGAAGGGTGCTGGATCCTGCTACAAAATGAAAAGTAAACATTATGGATTTTATTGTAATTATGGAGCAATCTTGCAATACTATTAGAAATTGTTTTTCAGGTGTCAAAACTCTGTCCTTGAGAAGGAAAAGCACTTTAAGTGGAGTCTCACTGTATTAAGATTGCCAGAAAGTTACATAACAAAACAAAAGATTGTTGGAGATAGACACAAAAAGCTAGAGTAACTCAGCAGGACAGGCAGCATCTCTGGAGAGAAGGAATGGGTGACGTTTCGGGTCGAGAGCCTTCAGTTTGTTGTTGTGGTTTTAGTCTAGAAGAAGCAACAAAACTCAAAAGGTTGAAGGATATTTTTATTTGTGGCTCGAGGTGTTACGGCATTTGGTGAAGTCCAGCCAACCTGCTTAGGAACATCCTAGACCGAGATAGTGTGGAGAAGATATTTACAGTAGTGAAGGAGTCCAAGACCAGAGGGCACAGCCTCAGAATAAAAGGCCATGCCTGTAGAATGGAGATGAGGAGGAATTTCTTCAGTCAGAGGGTGGTGCATCTATGGAATTCATTGCCACAGATGGCAGTGGAGGCCAAGTCATTGGGTATTTTTAAAGCAGAGATTGATAGGTTCTTGATTAGTAAGGGCGTCAAAGGTTATGGGGAGAAGGCAGGACAATGGTGAAAAGACAGCCCTGAACCCTGTCAGTGTATTTGAAGTCAGTTTTAGAGTCATAGTCATACAGTGTGGAAACAGGCCCTTCGGCCCAACTTGCCCACACCAACCATCGTGTCCCATGTACACAAGTCCAACCTGCCTGTGTATGGTCCATATCCCTCTAAATCTGTCCTATCCATGTACCTGTCAAATTGTCTCTTAAACGTTGCCTCAATTCATGTCACTTAAAAATTCCTCGTGAACCTCAGACCCAGGTCAAGGTAACACTCCCGAGAGGTAGGAAAATCACCTGCTGCTCTGCTATTTGCAGAATCTGCAGAGGAGGAGTTTGTTTTGTCAAACTGATCTCAGACCTAAAATAAAGAACTTTGTTTTTTTTGTTTAATTACTTGTGTCTAGAGAGTTAGGGATAAAGCAAGTCGAAATGCAGTAATAACGTGCTTCTTTTTCTTCTCCTCCAGGGCAGAGATAAACAATGATCACAATCTGCAGTCCAGCATCCTTGTCCAGGCCCTCCCCTGCATTTACTTCAGCTGCAACGTTGAACTCCAGTTGCTCTGACCACAAAGAGCACTCAACTACTGCAATTACTCTTCATTCTCACTAACAATTTGGTAATGAAGTATTGATTTTCCAGCTCGATTCCTATGGATGTTATTAGATTTTCATTGATAAACTGTGCTCGGGCTCTCGACTCCCTCCTGCTGCTCTGCGGCACATGTAACAAAGTGTTCTTTAGGGGATAATGGCTGGGAACATTGATGTGTTTATTTCGTCAATTGGTTACTCCTGATGGCCAAAAAAGGTACGATTTTTCAAACTTTAAGCCCAAGTTTAATGTAAAGATACAATCACATTGGACACTAATGTCTTTCCTGCTGATGCTGACATTGAATTATGGCTGAATTGCCAGTGTGCCCCACAGCCCTCTCTTTATGAGGGAAGCAGTTTTGTAGCCAGTACAGTTGTCAATGTTGCACCTGAGCTTCCCACTGCAGTCTTAACAGCACAAGGGATCAATCTGTCTAACTAAGAAGAAAAAGACTGATGAAGCTGTGAACAAGATCCAGCCAGAGAAAAAAAAGTGTGTACGCTGTTTATCATCAACTGCAACAGTTCACAGGATCAGCTTCGTAGTGGCTAGGAACAACACAAGACATTTTTGCTACCGGGAAGATCAGTCTGCTGCTGTCCTTGTTTAAAAAATAGCCTTCACTGACATCCTACATCACACCAAGTATGAACCTACAGCTGAAGGAGAGAGAGAAAAATGATCACAAGGGAGCGGACAACTGCAGTTCAATCCTGATAACTTCTTGTTTCTACAGTGTGAGCTTCAATGGTAGAGATTGGAGACAATGGGAAATGCATCTCCGTTTATCCCTGATAAAGTCGCAAGAGACAAAGTCGCAAATGAATGGTGTTGCAGCTAGGAGTTAAATAAATACCACAGGCGCACACATCAGGTATTCAGTTTATTAAGCACTGCTGGACAAACATATCAGCTTTATTAATGTAATTTTTATTTTTAGAGAGTTCACCAATTTTTTTTTTATGAAGCCAATCAATTATTATAGAAATCATTGTTAACCCACTGTGGTAACACAACTCCCCAAGTTACAATTCAATTGGTATAGAGGATGTGCATCCAGTTTATAGTAAAACATGGACAATGGTCTGACTTCATAAACACAGGTCTCCTCATCTTGTGAGTTCTGTCGAGAAAAAGGAAACACTTTCTCATGCTTCAATGCATGCAGGCATATATTCCATTTGCACCACATTTTACTATTAACGATAACTTTAAATGTAGCTTTTTTCCAGTTTTATCTGGTATTGCTACATACTATGGTATGATCTCAAGTTGAAGGAATATACAGGCTGTACAAATAATGTCAAAAAATCTTTATGTACCTCAGTGCATTCTTCATTTATTTTCACTGATGGTCTAAGGATTAATTTAAGCCACAGGCCAAGAGGGGCAGATCAAGAGTACGGAGATTGCTTTCCTATCCTAGTGACTTAAAAATGCATTTGCTAGTCTTTATCTAAATTCTACCTGCAAAACAAAATTGTTCTGTGGCTACAATGTCCTATTGGATGTGATTTCAAGCACCAGTTGGTCAAAATGCTCACAAATTTTGCAATTGCAAATCCAAGGTTTGCATAGCCCGCAGAGAAACTCTTTTAAATCGGTTCTCTCACAACGTTTAGACTTTCAGTAAATAAGCAACAAATATATTGTAAGTTTCTCATTGCTAAAGTTTCCCTTACCCATCAAACCTTTTATCTGAAAATATGTACGAGGCTATCAATATTATCATGTTCTCACTGTGGTCCAGGCCCAAAATCCTGCTCTGGATATTTTCAGCCTCAAAGCTGTGAGTGGATTGGTGACCTCTCATAGAAACTATCAAATAATGAAAATTGTGTGGTTTCTGCAATAGAGGGTAATCCACAGAGCCTCGGCTGAAAACTGAAAATTCGATTCCTGCAACTTCCTGGGATTGAAAAGACCATGTATGTTAATTTAAGCCATGTCCATGTAATTTAATCCTTGAGTAATCCCAGGACATTTTATGCCTGGTGTCAATACCGTGCATGTTATTTTTCTTCATGTGCAGTTTTCAATATCAATGTAATCACAGCATTTTATTTTATTTTGCAAGAATTGCTGCTCTCTGAATGTAGCCTCAAAGATTTCACCTAGAGGAGAGTTCTTTGGTCAAGATGAGGTTTTTCAGTCTAGATTTTCAGGCAGAAGAACCCCCTGACTATATAAGAGGGCAGAAAGAAAATCTCCTTCTCACAATCATTTGGTCCGTGTTTCCTGCTGAAGTTTATAACCCACACCATTACATCTATTCAAACCCCATTCATATGAGGATCAAGGTCCCAGGTAATGACCACTTTTTTGCACTGGTGGTCTCTGCTCTAATTAATCAGGAGCAACACTGCAACATATTAAGATGTCACGCTATGTTTCAATATATTACATTGAATACTTCATCACCAGCTAATTTCACCACATTGTTCTACGATCATATTACCAGTCTTAACGTTCTTTTAGGAAGGAGATGAGGAGAAATTTCTTGTCAGAGGATAGTGAATCTGTGTGATTTTTTTTGCCACAGAAGGCTGTGGAGACCAAGTCAGTGGATATTTTCAAAGCAGAGATAGATGCATTTTTGATTAGTCTGGGTGCCAGGGGTTATGGGGAGAAGGCAGGAGAATGGGGTTAGGAGGTAGAGATAGATCAGCCATGATTGAATGGTGGGGTAGACTTGATGGTCCAAATGGCCTAATTCTACTCCTATCACTTATGACATGAACATGACGAAGTTTGTAAAAAAAATAACTTTGCAATCTTTGTTAAAAGAACCAGTTAGCAGAGCAGACAACATTCACAGTCGGTATTATTTGTTATTTACCTGTTTATCAGAGATTTAGTGATAGGAATAAAAACAGGGATCCCTGTGAACGATTTGCAAGCAAAACAGCTCTTCACATTAATAAAAAATTGGTGCCAATAAAAATCCCCAGTCACACTAATAGCTGGAAGCATGTGACTGAAATATCTATCTGCAGTGTTTGATCAGTGCAGAACAGCTGCTCACTGCCTCACCATTCCTACATTTATCACTTGAACCTCTTACCTGGTAATCCTTTAGCAGGTTTGGAAAGCCATTATAATTCATCATTTTTAATTAGATATTCCCAAATCATAGAAAAATGTCCTCTAACTACTTCATTTGGCAGGTTATCTGTAAGCATCTGATTGCTTGCTTTATATTTGGATACTCTGTACAATGGCCACATCAAATTGATTGTACAATGTTAGGTCAAAAGCAGTCACATGCACTTCCTCCACTGACAGCCCCCAGCTGTGAAGCTTTAAGTCCCTGATAGTGTTCTCACCCACTTTTCCCATGTCCCCAAGGTGCCTGTTGAAGCCAGCAAAAACATGAGAGTTTCTGTCTTACAGGCCTCTAACTAACTGATCGGTGGCTTACTCTGACTGAAAATATGGAGAATAGTGCCGAGAGATTGCAGGTCTCTATTCGAGGTTGCCTGACTACATGACATTCATTTCAAACTGCATTAACTGGTCACTCTGAATCCAAACGTTCAGCTTATTATAAATTTAGGATGTTGCAAGTTTGTAATAGGCAACCATCGCAGATGTTTATGTAGTAGGACCACCTAAAATCTGTATTTACTTGATATGGGTCAAATGGATTATTATCCAGAAATGTATTCTCAGTCACTGATACTAAAAGCAGCTGTTTGCTGTTTGCATTCTGCTTCTGACTTCAATGGAACTGAATTGTAAAAGTGGAGTAATATTTACAGCTGCTGGCATCTTAACACATTTTGCACGACTGACTGAAGGTAATTTTTTTAAAGCATTTTAAATCGCAAGAACATTAGAAGCAAGTGCAGGAGAAGGCCAATCAGCCCCTTGAGCCTGTTCATGGCTGATCCAATCTTTCCCAAGCCACTTGACTCCCATGTAGTTTAAATGCCTTTTAATCTTAGTCTTAAATATCAGCAGTGACTGCCTCCTCTAATGTCTGGGGTAAGACAGGTGGAAGATAACCTTTGGAAAAGACATGAGGAGATGAATGTAATTCTAAGTGTCTTTTTAATAACACAGCCCAATAATAAAAAAAAAACAGCCATAGAACCACAACATGGAGCAGGCTCTCTGCGAGTTTTCGCCACCAATGAAGTAGCCAGCCACAGTAGTACCACACTGATCCCAATTTTATTCTCCCAGCATTTCCATCAACCCCCCTCTCCCACAACCGCCACCCCCCTCTCCATTGGTCCCTCCCAATTCCACTAATCACCTACACATGTGGGGCAATTTACGGCTGCTAATTAATCTACCAACCCATGTGTCTTTGTGGTGTGGGAGGGAGCCACAGCACCCAGGGGGAAATCCACGCAGTCACTTGGCAAACATGCAAATTTCGGAGCTGGGAGGTGGACAGAATTGAGCTCTGATTATTGGAGTTACATTATTTTTGCCACTCTGCTGCCCCTTCTCAGAAAAGTTCAATCAATCCCATTCCCCGGTTTGTTTTCTTGCAATCTAATCCTTCTCACGTGCACCTTAACTCCCACCTGATTCACCTACCTCTCATCTTCACATAATTAACCACCCGGCCAGCATCTCTCTTGAGATGTGGGAGGAGAACAACATTGTCACAGGAACAAAGTGCAAACCCCACAAAAGCAACACCAGGGGTCAGGATCGAACCCAGGTCGCTGGAGCTGTGAAACAGCAGCCCAGTCTGCCACCCTTGTATTGGTGCATTAAAACCACTTTTATGACAGAGAGCTGGAACAGACAGCAGTAGAATGTAATAAAAGAGAGACCATCTTCTCCGTGAAAGACTTAATACTTCTGCCTTGTGACTATCCTTGTGGTCACTATTCTGTCCCATTTTATTGAACGAGAATCCGGTAGAGTTTCCTTGATCAATTAGGTTAATGTGTGTGACATACAGAGAGAGAAGGAGGGAGAGGCAACTGTATTTAAATGAAGGATTTAAAAAATCTTTATCTGATTCTCCTTAGTTTTTATATTGCTCTTCCTACAATTAATTTTGATCAAATTTGCACTTTTGCAAGGGTATTGTGCTTTACACTGCCTCCATCTACTAGTATTCCAGATTAATTTGAAGCCTGACCTGAGAACCATTCTTTACAATCCCCCCAAGTCTGACTGGTCCTATCCTGCAAAGAGTTAACGCCCCATGAGTTTGTCTCTGATTGAATCATGCTGGCAATCCATTGTCGTGCAGCCCTCTCCTTCATTTGCTGTTTTTTCCTTCCATCCATCCAGTTTAATTGGGCAGTGTATATAATTTTCAGCTCTACCATCGAACCTCCACAGAGTCTAGATGCCTCTTTACGTCTGAAGGTTATGTGATGCTGTGTGACCACGCTCAATAACAATTCAATAAAATCAGTCATCACCGAAAATTCTGGAGCCACAAATCTCATTTTGCTTTAATACAACTGACTACTGGCACAGTTATTATTATATTTCTGGTGTGGAAATTATCTCCTTATCCTGTATAATGCAGAGTGGTTAGAGTCCTTAGGGGCAGAGAAAACCTTGTCCACTGGTGAAGATCAAGGCAGGCAGACAGCAGATGGATTTGATTGTTCTGTGTCTTGTGTAGACCTGGGGAGTAGACTTGGGAGGTTAGACATAGAGAAACGAGCGCAGGAGAAGCTCATGGTGGGTTGTGACTGAATGATGCCTGACAGGAAAGCCTTTCAGTCTTTTGTATTACAAAATAAATTCTGTAGCCCTCTTAAACCCAGCATAAAAAATCTGTCATTCACCTCCCAGGGACTGCGTCATTCAAACTCGAGTTGGACATAATAGTAAAATTGCTTTTCTCAAGGCATGTACAGCCAGGTTCAGAATACAAAAGTATCACGCTTTGGGGAGAAGGGGAAAAAAAAGAGAGAAAATGAAGTTTCAGAAATGTCATTCTGAGGTAATGAGGCGTGGGCAGAAAGTATACCCCGCGCATCATTTGATAGAGATGCTGGTCGAAATAGCTTCATTGATGTGTCAGCACTCGTCTATCAATCAATCATCCATTACACTTTGCAAGTAACAATAACTGCAAAAGCTACAGGGCAGCTTATACAGTAGAATTCACTTATGGGTATAAAAAACAGCAGTTAAAATGCAGTTTTGACATGAAAAGCATGAAGCAGGTGATTTTTTTCCTTTATGGCAGGAGGGAAAGATGCTCTAGACCAAGAAGCTCGTTTGGTGTTATGGTCGTGGTTTGACTTTATTTAATGTTGCATCCAGATTCGGAAAGGAAAGTTGGTTCACTCCTTTTATCTTTAGTACCACACATCGAGAAACGAGTCAAGCAGGAAAGAAGGCCGCACTTAGCCAAACACCTCGTTTGTACACAGAAATGAGGAATTAAAATTATATCATTGATAATCAATTTTCCAAAGTGACATGCAGCTCCTCTATTGACCCAGAGCTGCGCAGTGAACAGCTTTTTCTTTGGATTCCATATGTTCTGTTGTTTTGCAAATCTCTTTGCTGTGTGCCAACATGAGGGCAATATTTTGATTTTTTTTTTTAGTTCTGGCTCGCCTCCAACGTAGATTAAAATTATTAATGTTTTACTGTAGGAATCCTTTTGATTATGGCTATCCATCATTTTGTTGTAAAACAGAGAAAGATATTTCAACAAAACCTGCTAGGCAACAATTTTTAAACGTGTGTTTTGAATGTAATTGCCTCATGTATTTGCCGTCACCAAAATATGCAGTTTTCTTTCAATTCAGATGCGAAGCTATTGTTAAATTAAAATCTTCAACTTGCGAGTCATCAAATTATACTGACAGCAAGCTTCTGTTTAAAGTCATGCCTATGGCTAGAGGCACTAAGAGAACCAGTTAGTCCTGTTCTTCACTCTTATGTCTGTGCTCTGATGCCCATTCTAATTGCTGGCAGGTCAGACAGCAAATAAAATTTGATGCATGCCAGCAAAGATTGTATCTCTATGTCCACATTTGGATGTAAAAAGCTACGTTTGTTGAAAAGATAAAATGCACTTGGCAAATATATCCAGATCACAGATTCACGTCTGTGTTACTGTTTCAAACAAATAGCATTTACAGCAAGGGGCACAAACGATGAGAATCACATCTTCATATTTTGGGATGACTGCGCTAATCAGTGGCAATTTGAGAACACCAATGTGTTGAAGTTAGTCTATTGAATTTAATTTGGTAATGTTTGATCTTTTCTCTTAAATTCCTTTCTCCCTCTCAAAGTGCAAAAGGGCTGAAGTAAGAATTTGAATAGGGCAAGACTTCCTGCAGAACAATAAACAAATGGCCAACATCATTCTGTGTTGGTGTTAACCCTGCATTACAATTGTCTAGCTCTGCTATTTTAAAAAGTTTAATTAGTAAGTAACGTTACATTCCCACAACCAAAGTATTTATCCAGTCACATCCGGTGTCACAATATTGCAAGATGAATGCAATATTACATGAAAAGGAGTAAAGCATGTTTGGATTTCATTATTAGCAAACAATAATGTTCACCCCATTCATTTTGACCTGTTACTGGTGTATGGATGTTATCAGGACATTCTAAAGATGCCCTGGGAAGGAATGATCATTGCGGTGGCGTAAATCTCAGTGGAAATGAGTGTATCCCAATTGATTTCAGTTTGTGAAGCTCTGGACTGGAATCTGAATTGCAGCCAAAAAAAAATACACAGCTCGTCATATTAACTAGTGCCGAATAGATCTGATTCCCAGTAATAGTAGATCTGCATATGTAAAGTCTCGGATGTTTGACAACACAAGGACATACGGCCAAATAAAAAGAAGTAATCCCACAGCTGCCAGAGCAGCAAACATCCACAAGTCCTTAATTGAAACAGAACAAAAATTGAATAGAAAATCAAATCATGGAAAAAAAGTAAATGCCAGTCCCCTAAAATTGGATAGATTACAAAAACATGAGACCTATGTTTCATTATTAAATTGTAATATTCATTCAAATTGTTAGATTTTAATTAGATGAAGATAAGAGATAAGGTTTATTTTCAGGATAATTAAAATAGCTATAACCAGACAGAGGGAGAACAATTAAAGTATCCTACAAGTGCTGGACTCTGTCCTGCTATCTGGAAAGTGACCAAACACTTTGCAAACTTGGTACTCAAAATTAGAGTTAACCAGCATAAAGAACAGCTGTTAAGTCTTCTAATATAATTTTCTTGCTAAAAAGCAGTTACATGGAGAGTATAGATTAAATATATCTCTAGAAATGGAAAATGAAGCGACCCAATTAGCAATGCGAAGACTACAGTAAGAGTGTCATTCACATAACGTTGCCACAGTAGTGTTATGGTTTTTTTTTAACCCTTGCATAATTAGCAGCTTGTGTTAACATTCCTTACACTGAACTTCCAGCCACACATTGCACCTGGTATAGGCCTGTCACAGCAGTAATAAAATCAAATCAGCACGCCGTTTCAGATAAATTTGAGGAAATCAGCAGGATTGTGGAGACCCAAAGATTGATCTTTTTTTTCTTTACGCAATGGATAAATTTCATACCAGTGTCATCGTTTGAAAATGAAGGAGGACTAGAGTGCTGTAAATGTTTATTTACACTTTCCAGAATACACTAAAAATAACAAGGACTTGCAGCAAACTACAAACAAAGCTCGTAGCTAAGTATCGATTCCAGACAACTAGAACCTTGTATTATACTAGTTGCTTTTCCACAGATACAACGGGGCAATAAAATGGTTAAATCCGAGTACTCTACATAACTGTGCTGTTTATGTAAAAAATAACTAGAGATATTCAAGATGGCTGACACCAGTAGTCCTCTGGTTACTTCGTGTACCCTTATAGTTTACTCAAGTCTAAATATAGCCTGCTAATACGTATTCAGACATTTTATAACTCAAGTGCATGTTGTATATAAATATTCTTACCTTCATTTTTTTTTAAACTTCCAGTTGTATACTTACTTGAAACTCAAAAACTTGGGTGGATTGGGTTTGACGGGGTGGGGGAGGGAGAACATGGGCGTGGGGGGCGTGGGAAGTTGCATTGTTTAAGAATACATTAGAGAAGTTAGAAGAAACTGCACTTCAATTTTTATTATGAAGACATGAAGCACTGTAAATACATGTAAAATATTCAACCCAAAGTAACTGTTAGGGTCTATGTTTTCATGTTGTATTGGTTGTTCTTTTGAAAAGATGTTCCACTTTTTTTGGTACAGATTATTTACCTGCCAAATGCTGTTTTGACTTCTGGCTTTCAGCTTTTGAGCAGTTTAAATATCACAGAAAGATTTGGCTGTTTTCTAATATGGCACTAGTCACAACAAAACTAGCCAAAATAAAGTCACCTTACTCTGAAGTGCTGTTTAACAGCATGTTTCTCCAACTGCATATATTGTCAATATTATTGATAGATAAAATCCCCTGATATGCCTCAGCAGAGTATCATGTAAATGTTTAGACTGCAGAGACAAACAAAGTAAGATTTCTCGTGCTTTGATTTGATACTTATTTATTGAATCTTTTAATCAGTATATGAAAAAGACAACCAAGTAAATATAAGCTATTAAGTAGCAAAGCAACATTGAACATTGAGGAAAAAAAATGCCAGCCATATATTTATGCACTGACTTCCAAAATAAATGAAGTTTCCTTTGCATTTCCACCAAGCAATTATTATTATTTTTTAAATAAAGTCCGTGAAATTATTTCCTGGCATTGAATAGAATTGTCCAAGATTATAGTCTTATATTGAATGAAAGTTCTTTGTCGTTAAAGAAATGCAATTTTTGTTGTTGTTTGAAATCTATTCATGATCTGATTCTCACTGATGTATAATTTTGTGACAGACTGCCTTTTTGTTTTAGTACAGTGGTTCCTGTACTGTTTGTATTGAACTTAATTTGAAACTGCTTGTAGTGTTGATCCACCAGGGCACAAGCCATGAAAAAGCTTGTTTGTGTCAGACTGGGCTCTCCAATGATAATGATAATGACCTATAATACAGAAAAAAAGTGGATATGTATAAAAAACAAACTGATGCACTTATTAAAGAGACTATTTATATGATTAAAAAATATATATTTAGATTTTTTCCAAGCACAACTCTGAACAAAAAGTGCTCTTTTTATTCTTTATGAAAATGAACTGTTTCTGATCTTTCTACATCAGGCTAAATAAACTCTGTAAGGACATTTGAAGAAATTGCTTTTTGTGCTTTCATTGCATTATATTCAATATTATTGCGACTTCAATGACAAGGTTCACGTTTTATCCACACCTGCTTTTTGTCACACTCGGCACTCAATCTGAGTTATCAGCCCAAGGTAGATGGTGTGAAAGTTGGGTTTAAAAGTTGATATTGAGCCTCAGAAAGAGTAAAGAGGCTGGAATAATGTGAGGATTAGGCCCATAAAGACAGGCCACCACTGATGAGACAACATAAATTAGCTGTACACAAGTGGCCAGAGATGAATGGTTGAGCAGGCTGGGACTCTCCCTGGAGCGCAGGAGGAAGAGGGGTGATCTTATAGAGGTGTATAAAATCATGAGATGAATAGATCGGGTGGACGCACAGTCTCATACCCAGTGTTGGGGAATCAAGAAACAGAGGGCATAGGTTTAAGGTGAAGGGGGAGAGATTTTATAGAAATCTGAGGGGTAACTTTTTCACACAAAGGGTGGTGGGTGTATGGAACGAGCTGCCCTAGGAGGTAGTCGAGGCAGGGACTATTGCAATGTTTAACAAGCAATTGGACAGGTACATGGATAGGACAGGTTTAGAGGGATATGGGCCAAGCACAAGCAAGTTGGACTAGTATAGATCGGACAACTTGGTCGTTTGGGGTAAGTTGGGCCAAAGGGCATGTTTCCATGCTGTGACAATGAATACTGAGTATGGAGAAGACCAGAGAAGCTTTACACAGTTAAAGGGAATGCCATATCTAGAAACTGATGACACATGGCTGAATGAAGCTTGGACTTTGTTAGGCTGAAGCAAACAGAGTTCAGCTTGAGTAAAAGACTGGAATAATCAACCCTATACATTAAAAGGCACATTTGGGGTTTCAGAAATGGTTACTTCTAACAAAAATAAACAACAACAAAAAAAAAAGAAGAAAAAAAGAAATGGTCAACGAAAAATGATATAAATAAGAAGACAATGTGGCTTTCCTGGGACTCTGGTTCTGCTTCCCAATAATGTGTCCAAGTGTTTATTCATGTTAATGAATGTAATTTATAGACAAGAACTGCAGATGCTGGTTTACACCGAAGATAGATACAAAATGCTGGAGTAACTCGACAGGACAGGCAACGCCTCTGGAGAGAAGGAATGGGTGACTATTCGGGTCGAGATCCTTCTTCAGATAATATCGTTTACTGCTTTAAAGATAGTCTCAGTACGTTATTGCATTGGGATCACCAGTTGCGTGCCAATGCACTTCAATGACTTTGGTTCTTCATCCACATCCACATGCATAGTAATTCCAGAAAGGGTGATTGAACAATAACCAAGAGAATGAACCCAAATGGAGGAAGAACTGCAGAAGCTTGTTTACACCAAGGATAGACACAAAATGCTGGAATAACTCAGCAGGACAGGCAGTATCTATGGATAGGTGATGTTTCAGGGTCTCGATCCACAAAAAGTCACCCATTCCTTCTATCCAGTGATGCTGCCTTTCCTCCTGAGTTATGAGTTTGAAATGAACCCAAGTGTTCAATAGACAATAGGTGCAGGAGTAGGCCATTCGGCCCTTCGAGTGAGCACCTCCATTCAATGTGATCATGGCTGTTCATCCACAATCAGTACCCCATTCCTGCCTTCTCTGCCATTTCCCCTGACTCCGCTATCTTTAAGAGCTCTATCTAACTCTCTCTTGAAAGCATCCAGAGAATTAGCCTCCACTGCCCTCTGAGGCAGAATATTCCACAGATTCACAACTCTCTGGGTGAATTTTTTTTCCTCATCTCCGTTCTAAAGGGCGTACCCCTAATTCTTAAACTGTGGCCCCTGGTTCTGGATTCCCCCAACATCGGGAACATGTTTCCAGCCTCTAGTGTATCCAATAATCTTATATGTTTCAATAAGATATCCTCTCATCCTTCTAAATTCCAGAGTATACAAGCCCAGCCGTTCCATTCTCTCAACATATGACAGTCCCGCCATCCCAGGAATTAACCTTGTGAACCTTTGCTGCACTAGCAAGAATATCCTTCCTCAGATTTGGAGACCAAAACTGGACACAATACTCCAGGAGTGGTCTCACTAGGACCCTATACAACTGTAGAAGGACCTCTTTGTTCCTATACTCAACTCCTCTTGTTATGAAGGCCAACATGCCCTGGGCTTTCTTCGCTGCCTGCTGTACCTGCATGCTTACTTTCAGTGACTGATTTACAAGGACCCCCAGATCCCGTTGTACTTCCCCTTTTCCCAACTTGATGCCATTCAGATAATAATCTGCCTTCCTGTTTTTGCCACCAAAGTGAATAGCCTCACATTTATCCACATTAAACTGCATCTGCCCACTCACCCAACCTGTCCAAGTCACCCTGCATCCTCCTCACACTAGAGCAGTACCCCACTAATCACTGCCTGTCATTCTGAAAGGGTTAATCCCTACTCTTTGTTTCCTGTCTGCCAACTAATTTTCTATCCATTCCAGTACCCTATCCCCAATACCATGTGCTCTAATTTTGCCCACTAATCTCCTATGTGGGACCTTATCAAATGCTTTCTTAAAGTCAAGGTACACTACATCCACTGGCTCACCCTTGTCCATTTTCCTAGTTAAATCCTCAAAACTGTGTGTTCGGTCACAGAGAGCAACTCCAATTGAAATTAGCAATTCATCACAGTCTAGAAAATAAAATAATGTACCTTTGAGTTAATACGGAGTGCCTTTACAAGGTAAGTTATCAGCAGAGTTTCCTGGATGTGTTTTTCTGTTATATGTACAGAAATGCTGGTTTACACCAAAGATAGACACAAAATGCTGGATTAATTCAACGGGCAGCAGCATCTCTGGAGAAATGGATTAGATGACGCTTCGGTTCGAAACTCTTCAGGTTTTCTAATCAAGGGTCTCAACCCGAAAAGTGACCTATTCCTTTTCTCCAGAGATGCTGCCTGACCCGCTGAGTTACTCCAGCATTTATGCTTATCTTCTGCTTTCATGTTATTTCAGGTGGAAATGTTAATTTTATCACAGGGCCATTTTCTATCCAAACCAATCAGCAAAATATGGCAATGTTCAATTTGATCACGTGAAAGTTAAGACACAGATTACCGAGAACCACCTCCCACATTGCCCTGACATGGAGAAATAAAGCTTATACTTATGCCAAGAAATTTTGTAAAATTCAGGTCTTTTCACATTCCTTACACTGACACTTTAAGATGATTAATGTTGGGCTGGGAAGATGGATTAACGCTTTAAGTACTGTGCTGACACTCTAATGAGAATCTCGACTGTGTGCATAGTACTCCTGCAGAGAAACTTTCTGATTTATTATGGGGAAAGATATAGCATCATTATAAACAGCACTTGTGCTAAAATCCCATGAGGAATTTCTGATGCTATTAATGCTACACTTATGCATATTTCCTCAAATGTCATATAGTTAAAAGGCGTACATGGCAACTATAACTGATTGTCTCCGAGAATCTTCTTCTTAGGCAGTCCTATGGGATTGAGGATGACTTGCTTCCACTCTGGTTTTGTGGGTTCCGAGGTGGCTGATGAGGTCAATGTGGAAACCGCAGACTCCTCATCTACATGGATGATGTGAAGTTCTTTGGCCACTGAGGTGCGGTGGTTAAGACGGACCCTGATGATGACTTTCCCTGTGCCAGACAGCAGAGGGACACCTCTGTAATAGTTGGCCACCCACTTTCTGGAAGATGGCCTTGACTGCAGCATTTCTGAAGTCCCGGGTTTAACTTCAACTTTCTAAATGTGGCTTTAATGAACATGAATATGTAACTGAAGCTTAGTCGTTAGAGATACTGCGTGGAAACAGGCCCTTCGGCCCACCAAGTCCACGCTGACCAGCCATCCCCGTACACCAGCACTATCCCACACACTAGGGACAGTATACAATATTTACCAAAGGCAAATTAACCTACAAACCTGTACATCTGTGGAGTGTGGAAGGAAACTGGAGCACCCGCAGAAAAACCCACATGGTCACAGTGAGAACGTACAAACTCTGCATCCATAGTCAGTTCTCTTTCACTGTAAGGCAGCAACTTTACCGCTGCACCGTTGTGCCAACCCTTCACCGCTCTTCACCGTTGAGTCGGGAGACTGTCTGCTCTGGAGATTTAAAAAAAAAATAATTTTAATTGGCTGTAGCATTGATCCAGCAGATAAATAGACAAAGTCTCTCAGTCTGAGGCCCTCGCTCTAGTCGAGGGCCCTTAAGGACCAATTCTCCTGCCTGAATGTTAGCGTAGAATAGTCCGAAGAAGGGTCACGACCCAAAAGGTCACCTTTTCCTTTTCTCCCGAGATGCTGTCTGACCCGCTGAGTTACTCCAAATTTTTGTGTCTATCTTCGATTTAAACCAGCATGTGCAGTTCCTTCCTACACAATATTCGGGACATTAATACTGGAAAATAATCAATGCAGTTGTTTATGTTATCTACCAATATCTATCACTAGTTCACTGACTCCTTTACCTCAATTTTTCCAGTACTTCGATCCATTACAAATATTGTCCATTCTCAATCTCTGACATATCTCCTCTAATATGACTTTCCGCACTATCCCGTTATGAGGTATTTTCCTTAAACTGTAGCTTTCCCCCCACCATAGCTGACAGGGCTCTCAATCACAACTCCATATCTTGCACTTGTGCTTTCACCTCCTCCCCTCCCAGTCAGAACACGTGAACCGCTGTCTTAGTCTTCCACTCCACCAGCCTCCACATCCAATAGATCATCTCCATAATCCACCATCTCCAACGCACACCATACTCAGCGCACATCTTCATCTCTGCACCCTGCTCCTCCCCTTTCAGCATTTCAAATGGACCACTCTCTCACTCTTACCCACTCTTCCATGCCGCAGACTATTGACCTTCTGACACTTTGCCATGCAATCACAGGACATGTGATCACAGGTCTGAAGCAGGGTCTCGACATGAAACATCACCCGTTCCTTCTCTCCAGAGATGCTGCCTGTCCACACTGAGTTACTCCAGCTTTTTTTGTGTCTATCTTCAGTTTAAACCAGCATCTGCAGTTCATTCTTACACATACATTGACGGATTTCTCTGCAGGACACCTCCATTCAATCCACAGTGCTCCTTCTCTGCCCGCTCTGCAGGACGCCTCCATTCTGTGCCTCCACTCTCCTGCCATTGCCATTCTGTCTATGCACAACATAACCCCCAGAGTTCTGTATAGAATTCAACAATATTTGAGATGATATGTTCCTGCCTCTAGGTGCCAGAGTTTAAAGTAATTGTTACTTTGACGGCTTTGGTCTTATTATTCTGTCATTATTCTGTCACTCTTCCAGTTCTGATGAAGTGTCATCAATCGGAAACATTGATTCTGGTTCTGTTTCCATGAGGTAACTTTTCCACGCCAAGGGTGGTGGGTGTATGGAATGAGCTGCCGGAGGACTTGGTTGAGGCAGGGACTGTCGCAACGTTTAAGAAACATTTAGACAGGTACATGGATAGGACAGGTTTAGAGGGATATGAACCAAACACAGGCAGGTGGGACAAGTGTAATGGGTCAGATAGCATCTCAGGAGAATACAGGTAGGGAACATTTTGGGTCTTGACTCTTTTTCAGACTGATTGTACAGGGGGGGGGGGGGAGGGGGGAGGAAAGAAAGCTGGAAGAGGGGAGGGGAGGGGCAGGTAGGTAGGCAGACAGGTGAGGAGGGTTATTTGATAAGGCAGATGTTTTTTTTAATAAATGGATTCAAGAGTTGCAAAGAATTGTGAAGCCTGAGGAGGGAATGTAGGTGGAAGGGGGGAAAATGTTTAGGTCTAGGTGGGGTACAGGGGGAATGGGGGTGCACGAGGGAATGAGGGGGAGAGTGTATGGAGGTGAGAAGGGAGAGTGTCATGTAGTTACCTAAAGCTGGGAAATTCAATGTTCGTACTATTGGGTTGTAACCTGTTGTTCCTCCAAAGCTCACTCTGGCATTGGAGGAGGCTCAGGACTGAAAGGTTAGCTTGGGAATGGGAAGAGGGGTTAAAATGGTTAGCAACCGGGAGGTCCTACAGGCCTTGGCCAACAAGTGCAAGTGGTCGACAAAACCGTTACTGAGGCTACGTTCGATCTTTCCAATGTACAGGAGGCTGCCTGATGCAGTAGATGAGGTTAGAGGAGGTAGACATGAAGTTCCGTCTCAGCTGAAAGGATTGCTGGGATCCCCTGGATGGAGGTGATGGAGACGGCGTAGGTACTGGGACTCAACAAAATTTGACAGAGACAAATCCACCTCCTCATGTAGATGGAAGGAGAAAAGTTAATTGCAATTTACGCTGCACAATTGGACTATTCTATCTCCTCCACTTTGCAGAAATACTTGAATGACTTGAAAGTGTTGTAGTATTAATGTAAATTCTCTTTATTTCCACAGTCTGAAACTGGGTATTGACTTACTCAGCTGCAGGGGAGTTGATGTGATAGACACAAGATGCTGGAGTAACTCAACGGGTAAGGCAGCATCTCTGGAGGAAAGGAAGAAGTGACGTTTCAGGTCGAGACCCTTCATCAGACTGAACGTCAGGGAGGGGCACACAAGAGGTATGGGAAGGTACAAAACAAAGCAGAGCCTGGAAATGTGGAGCCCACAACAGTCCAATGTTAGCTGGGTTGAGGTGTTAACGAAGGAAGACAAAGGATGAAATTAGCAAGAGGACTCGGGTGGGGGATGGGCGGAGAGAGCGAATTTGTTCTTCATGGCCAAAAGTTCAAGGATGAACTGCTGTAACTTTTAGGTTGTTAATCCACTTTCCTCCCATGTTTAAGGCATGACTCATGGTGAACAATTTCATTAGTGTCAACTGTCGGCCAGTTCTTCACCCTAATCACCATTTTTCATGTGCGAGTGGATAAAGTGTTAATAGGGTATTTACACAATGTAAGCTTGCTTTCATCTCTAACTCTGATACTAGCTGAAGCTCTCAATATCATTACAATTGATAAAGCTAACACACAGGCAGATATGATTGTTTTTTTTTCACCTTAGGCTGTATACCTTTAAACAGCTATCAGGAGATCCATACAAACTCGATTCAAATCACCAGGCAGATATAAAATGATAGCTTTCTAAGGATAACACTGCACATCACAATGCGATTTTGAACATAAAAGCTAGATAAATTAAACACCAAGTTAAATAAAACAAAAATGCTGCCAACAAATTGCAAATCATTAATTTTTTTTTAAGCTACCTTATTTCATTCTGCTATATTTTAAAGACAGTCTTTCAAAGCCAGTACAGGGACAGCAGTGCAAATATTTCACCACATGTGACTGCATTTTAGACAGTCACATTAAGAGATCTAGCCTTAAGGTACAATAAATATAGTTTTTTGGAAAGCATAGAAGTATAAATTGCGTCATGCCCAGAGGGTGAAAGAATTCGGAATGTGGTTGCGATGGTAAGTATTTAAAGGACACATGGCTGTGTCCTTTAGGAAGAGTTATTAATGACTATTTCCAACTGTTCAGATGTGATGCATTTTAACTAGGTAGAAGTTATAGCGTTGTGTAGTGAGTAGATCTTTGAATACACATATTTTGTGTCAACACCAACATTTACTGTATAGTGGTTCTAACCCTACGTATAAAATTATTAAGCCCTGACATTGATTTAATGGCACAAAGTAAAATTAAGACACATCCTGCAGTTACAGCCTCAGCTCAAATTTTGTACCTCCTTTTAGGTTAACATTGTAATACCATTTGATGTATTTCTTAATGGTATTTTGCATTTCCATGGCAGAGAGGTGTGGCGTATTTTAATTAATTTAATTCGCAGCTTATGTTCGAAATGCTGTCAAGCAAGGATACGATTTTCCTAGTTTAACGTTTACCCAATAAATGAAAGAAACATTTAATAAACAGCAGATGCTGGAAACCTGAAATTAAAAAAAAAACTCAGCAGGTCAGGCTGCATCAGTGGAAAGAGAAACAGGATTAAACATTTGGTGAGAAGACCGCTTGATCAAAATTAGGAAAGGTGGCACAGTGAAACAGTGGTAGAGTAGTTGCCTTACAGCGCCAGAGACCCAGGTACAATCCTGGCTGTAGGGAGGTTTGTACGTTCTCCCTGTGACCGCATGGATGTTCGCCGGATGCTCCGGTTTCCTCCCACACTCCAAAGGTTTATAGTTTTGTAGGTTAATCGGCTTCGGTAAAAAATTGCCCCTGGTGTGTAAGATAGTGCTAGCCTGCAGGGATGGCTGGTCGGCAAGGTCGAAGAGCCTATTTCTGCGCTGTATCTCTAAACTAAACGAAAAGAGGGAAAACTAGTTTTAAGTTGCAGAGATGGTGAGAGATGGCTAGAACAAAAGAAGTATCTATGATAACGTGAGGTCGATATTGTCCTCAGATAAGTTGCAGACATCTACCAGTCAGAGAGAGCAAAAGGTGGAACAAAATTGATGAGAATGAGGAGAGAGCACAGAGGCACATAAAAAGGGTGCAAAGTGCAGGGCTGTAGGACATGCCAACCAAGTTGGGATGTGTTAATGATGAGAGAAAAAACTGAGCTTGTATCACAGATAGATGACTCACTGCAGAAAAGGTAATTTCTGATAGACACAAATTGGACAGAGTATGCAGAAACAAGTAAATGCAGATGCTGGTTTACACAAAAAGACACAAAGTGCTGGAGTAACACAATGGATCCGGCAGCATCTCTGGACAACATGGATCAGTGACGCTTTGGACTGAATCAGACTAATTTGAACTTGCAGAGCTCAATATCAAGGCAAAAAGGTTGCAATGTGCACCAGAGGAAGAAGTGGCATTCCTCAGTATTATAACAGTTGCAACAGAGCTACGAAGAACTGTAGATGCTGGCACCTTGAGCAAAACACAAAATGTGATAATAACTCAGTGGGTCAGGCAACATCTTCGTGGAAATGGATAGGCGACAGTTCAGAAGAAAAGTCTTGACGTGAAAGGTCATCTATTTATTCCCTCCACGGATGCTGCCTGGCCCGCTGATTTACTCCAGCATTTTGTGTTTTGCAACAGCATAGAAGGCAGCAGGTGGCTAAATCAGAGTGGGAGTGGGATGGAGATTAGCAGGGAGTCTGAATTCCCTCTGTAGATTGATTCTGACATTCTGTAAAACCGTCACCAAATCAATGTTTTGTTTCTCCAACTATAGCAACTAAGTGACAACTGGATGGCCACAGTGGCACAGCAGTAGAGAATTGGATTGAATTTGAATTGAATTGAATTCATTTTACTAGCCAAGTATGTATACATGCAACAAATTTACCTTGGTGCTTTGCTTGCAAGGATAACAACATGATACACAGCAGACAATTAAAAATAAAAAAGTTCTAATTTAAGCATGTGTAGAACAAAATAAAATACCAGAGCAAAAGGAGCTGTAAGGTGTAAGGAACAGTAAGTTGCTGCCTTACAGCACTTGCAGCGCCTGAGACCCAGGTTCAATTCTCACAATGGGTGCTGTCTGTATGGAGTTTGTTCGTTATTCCCATGATCGTGTGGGCTTTCCCCGAGAGCTTCGGTTTCCTCCCACACTCCAAAGACGTACAGGTATGTATTTTAATTGGCTTGGTGTATGTGTAAATGGTCCCTAATGTGTGTAGTGTTAATGTACGAGAATCGCTAGTAGGTGCGGACTCGGTGGGCCGAAGGGCCTGTTTCCATGCTGTAGCACTAAACAAAACTATAGCATCAGAGGGTGGTAAAACAGCAGAGTTCATTGCCACTGACTGATGCGAGGGCCAAGTTAATAGATATTTTTAAGGCAAGATTTGACCGATTCTTGATTAGCAAGGGTGTTGGAGATTATGGGGAGAAGGCAGGATGATGGGGTTGAGAGGGTAAGATAGATCAGCCATGATTGGATGGAGGAGTAGATGTGATGGGCCGAATGGCCAAATTCTGCTCCTAAAACGTAGCAACTTATGTAGAGATGACACTGTAAACGCCACAAAGTATTAATCTTTTCTCTGCAACTTAAACCAAACTTGTTTCCCTATTCCGTCAAATAATTTTCAACCCAAAACCTCAACTGTTTCTTTTTTCACAGATGCTGCCGGACCTACTGTTTATTACTTTTTGTACTTGTTAATAAAGTACAGGATAGAGCCTCACGTAAGCCACAGGGGCTCCATCCTTTGGTAATAAACAGAACTGCAACATCTAGATTCCTCAACACATCTTTGAACATCTTCGATTTACATTGTGCACCATTCAACTGGAAGGTACCAACCAGAAATAATCTTAAGGAATATAACAATTTTTGGATTCAATGTGATAAAGTGAGAGAAGGAGATTTGCAAAGATAAAACAACATTTCTGCTTGATAACAATTTGATCAGATTTCAATGTTCTTCATCCATTGAGAGTCTCGAGTTTCTTTATTCTAAGAACAGAAAATTCCAACATTGAAAAACAGAAAAAGTATTTAGAGAACAACTTACAGATACTCAGTCAGATATTTCTGCATAAGCAGATCCAAGGAGAGCCTATTCAGAATTTCTAAACTTAAGGCTAAATGGAGAGTTTAAAGGAACAAAAGGTAGGATCAAATTAAAAGAAAAACCATCAATGGTGCGAAGATTTGTGGTACGCCCAAAAACTGGAAACTTTTCATTATCGTTGACAACATTAGCGACGCAGCGGTGCTGGTTTCCGAACTTTTGATATCCAGGAAAGGATGACTTGGACATGGAGAAAATAAATTAGAGAAATAAATATGAAAAGTGCTTCTACAAATAGTAGTAAGTACCTGGACTGACTGCCTGAGCAGCAGTTGAAACTGTAGTTTGAATTGCACAAATATAGACACAAAAAGTTGGAGTAACTCAGCGGCTTAGACAGCATCTCTGGAGAAAAGAAATAGGTGACGTTTCGAGTTGAGAAGAAGGGTCTCGACCCAAAACGTTATTTATTCCTTTTCTCCAAAGATGCTGCCTGACCACTTGAGTTAACCCAGCTTTTTGTGTCTATCTTTGGTTTAAACCAACACCTTCAGTTCCTTCCTACTGACTTGAATTGCACAGGCACATTAGGCCATGGACCAAGTGCTGGGAGATGGGATCAATACAGAAGGTTGCCCACTGGTTGGCATAGACATGTCGGGTTGAATGGACTGACCCATTTCCATCCTGTACGATTCCACAGCCCTGACTGGAAAGTGAGGACACAATTTAGTTATCAACTGAGAAAGTGACATTTAGCATGACATTTAGAATAACATTGCATTCATGGAGAGTTTGAAATGAAAGGGAAATGGAGTTTTACAAATTTATTAGCGTTCTTTTGAAGATGTGATGAGCAGAGTGAATAAAGATAAATCAGTAGTATAGTGCACTCAGATTTCCAAAGGGTAATCGACAATCTGCCAAATAAAGAGTTCAGGCAATTCAAAAATAATATTATCCTGAGTAACCAACGAAAAGGTGGTGAATTAGAGTTGGTGTTACACAGCACGGACACTGGCCTTCCGTCCCACCTTATTAATGTCAACCAAGATCAAGCTGGACCCATTTGCCATGTTTGTCCTGCTAAACCTCTACTACCAGGGACGGCAACGCATGGGTACGCTGGGCAGTTGCCCGGGGCCCCAGGAGCATGGGGGCCCCATGCCAATCTATGTATTGTAGAATGTTATTGTAGAACATGAAAACGGAGAAGAACATCACAAGTGCATGATGGCATATTTGATTCAGCATAAGAAACTGGCAGTGTAGGGGCCCCAGTGCACTACTTTGCCCGGGGGCCTATAATGCTGTTAAGACAGTCTACTACCATGTACAACCTAAATGTCACTTAAAACATTGTAATTATATCTGCCTCTACAGTTTCTTCTGGCAGCTTGTTCCTTTCACTTACCATCTTCAGTGTTAAATAACTGCCCCTTGGCTCCCATTTAAATCTTTCACCTCTCTCCATAAATCTGTGCCCTCTAGTTTTAGACTCACCTACTCTGGGAAATAGACTAAGATCAATGGAAGCAAGTGTGACCAATGCCTTCTTCACTTCTCGGTATACATGTGTTACACTTTCAAGGATCCATGTCCTTATACCCTCAGTGTCTCTGCTCCACACCACTCTCCAGGGCCATTCCTTTTACTGTGCACGTCCTGCCCTGGTTTGACTTAGCAAAGTGCAACACTCTGCACTGTCGGAGGTAAATTCCATCTTCCATTCTTGGTCCACTTCATCTAGATCCTGCTGTAGTCTTCTTCACTGTCCACTACAATAATTTGGGTGTCATCTGCAAAGTACTCTTTTCTAAACTGATGTCGCATTGCTACATGGATTGTCTGTGCCATTTTACGGAATTTGCACTTAAAATATTATAGTCACATTGTACTTAAATTTGACTTTAAACATTTGCTATTGTACTTGAAATTGTAAGCTATGTTTTTAGACTTTTTTTTTATAAAAGCTTTCAATTATGATGTTTGGAATACCCATGAGAAGAAATGCAAGGGATGACAAGATGAATCTTTTATTACCCTTTCCGAGTTATATAACAAGGGCTACATGGTATCTCATTTCTTTATCCCAGTCTGCAATAGTACTGGGACATGACCTTGACATTCCACAGAAACCACTTACCCCAATGTATGTAGCCAAGGGGGGAAAAAAAATACTACATTAAAACCAACTTTCCAAATAATCAGCATTCACACTCTGTTTCAACACTAGGACAGTTAATCTACAGGGAGACATTGTCCACTCAGTCTTTTTGCTTCAGTTCATGGTTTGCCTTGTGGAAACGAATGTAAAATAAAATAAAAATGAGGTGGGTTTATCTGAACTGCTACGAATGGAATACAAGAACTTATAGCCCATTCTGAGCTACAAGTAGCTCAGAATGGAATACAAGAACATTAATCAATGCAATGGATGGCAAATTACCATACTATAAAAAATAAATCCAAGGTTTCAGTTGGTTAGAACTTGATTAAAATTGAACTCCTATATATGCAAGATTTTACCTAAAATCTGATAGCTCTGTTAACAATACAAATAATAATTAAAACTAATAAGAGAAAAGTGATTCCAAGTCCAGTCTAACATTTGCATTGACAGTTGTCTGTCTCCAAAGCAGGCTTTGAACACATATATGCAATCCATAATCGGCATTACATCCAAATACCATACAAGATAAATATTCGTTTAATGTTAAGGTTTTGGTTGCTGTTGTATTCAACTTGAACATTATAAAAGTACACTCCCAGCCAGAAGAGCGTAGAATGTCAGAGTGCAGCAAATTCATTTAAGATTAGTTAAATTATGTGAAGTAAAATATGAGTGGTAAATTCCTAGCTTGTGCAATGTCAAAGCACAAAAGGTGAGCCACTCAATTCTAACAGACAATATAAATGATAATATTAGTAGTGGTTTTAACATCGCCCACTTGGCTGCAAAGCAGTATTTTTCAACATTGCTTGTTATCAGTCATTCATTTAAAATAGTAAGATTAAACGAGAACTTACCAGTTTGAAGTTTGATCTTTATTTTATCGAGTTGAGGGACTACTTAGAAGCCCGTACAGCCGTTGGTGCGTCAATCTTCAAAGCAGCGGAATGAATTCACAGCTAACAATGACGAAGTATAACGGTAAGATGATAAAACTAGAACTACCAGATGAGATCTATGAGGGTGGGAGCGAGGGCACGTAGTCCCTCAACTCGACTCCTCATAAAATAAAGATCAAACTTCAAACTGGTAAGTTCTCGTTTAATCTTACTATTTTACTTCGGAGACGTGAGTGACTACGTGAAGACTTCAAAGCACTGTGAAACGCCGCAGACTCATATCTGACGTTCACACTGTGGATTGACTCAAAAGAACAATCAATCATGCATCAGTAATACATTTGTTAAATGAAATAACAGTTTATTTACAAACAAATCATAACAATCTAACTCAGGGGAAAAATGTAACAGTACTGACACCAGAATCAGCAAACACCCAAGCCTTGAAATCGGCTTGTGATAAAACCTCTGAAAAGTTAGCTCACTGGACCATCCTGCGGCCGCGAGGACCTTGAAATCGTTTGCAGACACCTTACTGTGTGGTTTTTTGTGAAATAAACAAAGCCAACTCTGTTCCTCTCAGAGGTTTAGTAATCTCAATGTAACGAGATAAATGTGAGACTATACAGAAGCGATCAGGGGGTATGCTGAAAACACAATCTTACATCTGTCATGCCTCTTTTATTATGTTTAAGCAAATCATAGAAAAAATATAATGGCATCAGCCGACACATGCATTCTATCTAGCCGTAGCTTTTGCAATGTTTGTACACGTTGGGCTGAAACCAACACCATAAGCATGACCACCTTCATAGTTAATTTGGCTATAGATAGGCTTGTAACCAGAGCCCACTGGCGAAGAACCATGAGAACCTCACTCACATTCCAAATCCTGGCCTACCTGGGTTTAGGAGGATTAGAATTGAAAACTCCCTTCATGAATCGTGAACTAACGGATGTGTCCCTACTGTATGCAATTCTGCATTCATAGGTAAATAAGAAGACAGAGCACTTCTGGCTGAATTAATCGCACTGTAACTTAATTTTTGGTCAAAATAAAGAGTTGACAAACTCCAATACATCCGTGATCCCTGCAGTGTGATATACAATATCCTGCTGTAGGCAGAATTGCTCCCACTTCCTTATATAGGTGATATATTGCTGCTGTGTACTATCCCTGCAGGCCGACGTGAGAACATCCACCGTCCGATGAGACAGTCCTCTCCCCAGGTATGGCCTCCTTAAAATCTGCAAATTAACAGATCAATACGATCCTATAAAGGATGTTGATCCCCAGTGACTGGATTTACCAGTAGATTTTTATTCTTGGGCATAAGCATGTAAGGCTCCCTAGCCATTTGTAATACAATGGGAAACCTGCTCGTGTAGGCCAATCTGGCACTACCAATACCCCTGAAGCGGAGTCCTCCTTGATCTTTTGCAAACATCTGCTGATGAGACAGAATGAAGGAAATACATACACAAACATTCCTCCCCCAATGCAGCGAAAATGCATCCACTGCTACTGCCCCAGGACCTGGTTACCATGAAACATATCTAGGTAACTGATGATTTAATCGAGATGCAAACAAGTCAATATCTGGCAATGCATACTGATCAATCATTTGGTTAAATACATCCTGATTTAACATCCATTCAATGTTGTCATTAAACTGACGTGACCTCTTCCTGGCAAATAAAGTGCTGAAAGCCAGATATTTTGGTCAATACACCAGCTCCAAATCTGGTTAGCCAGTCTATCACAAGACTGTGACTTAACTGTGGTTTACATATGCCACTGCTGTGGTGTTGTCAATCTGACCTGCACATTCAGATCCCTCCTTGTAGAACAATAAGCTTTGAGCCCATACCAGGTGCCCAACAACTCTAAATAATTAATCCCTCTTAATTGAGGAAGCGATGTCTCATCCACATTCCATCTGCCTCCACAACTAGAAGACATATCTGTTGCACCCCAACCCAGTGCACTTACATCAGTCTGTAATATCAGTGACGGTGATTCCACCAAAACCTTCCTTAAATTTTTTTTTAAACATGTACTATCCACCATTGTATGTCAGCAATCGCCCCAGCTGACAAATGCATAGGCCTATCAAAATGGCCCCTTTGTATTCTCAGTGCCTGTTCCTTTGATGGTTGTAATTGTTGATAATGCAGAGGACCATACTGCACAGCTGGAAAGGCTGCAACAACTTCCCAATAAAACTGGCTACTTGTCTAATCGAAGGCCGTTGTTCTCCAACGAGATTAACACAGTCCTCAATTAACTGATTCAATTTATCCCTGGGCAAAGTTACCAACATGTGATTGGAATTAATGGTAAATCCCAGATAATCAATATTTGGACTGGTGATAATTTAGATTTATCTGGGTGAATAACAAATCCCATTTGTTCAAAAGTGATTTTAACAACTGAAACTGATGATTGAGTTTCAGCATGAGTCTTTCCAACAATCAGAATATCATCTAAATAGGCCATTACCACATGCCCCTGAGCTCTAAGTAATGCTATCACAGGTTTTACCAATTTAGTAAATAATCTAGGAGCTGAAGTTAATCCATTCGGCAATGTCCTGAATTGCCACAGCTCAGTCATTCAAATAAATTTCAAATATCTTCTATCATCACCATGAATAGACACTGCGTAATATTCTTTAAATCAATGGTTGCCATATAATACCCTTTGGACACTAGATGTTTGCCCGTGGTAAAGTTCTCCATTTTGAAATGCCTATAACAAACAAATTTGTCAAATTCGACAAATCCAGAATAATTCTCTTTTTAGATCTGGGAAATATACTTGACAGAAATTGTTGACTTTGATAGACAGAAGGCTCAATTACCCCTTCTTATGTAACGACTGAATCTCTGCTTGAATAAGCACATTTTCCTCATCTGAAAAATAAGTTTACAACTAGGAAAATGTTGAATAGGTAGACTGTCATAGTAAAATCCAATTTTTCACCCCTTCAATACACTAAGTATGAACAAATCTGATGTCAACTGCTGCCATTGTTTGAGAACAATTTTAACCTTCCCCAATTTGAACAGGAACATCAGTTAATTCATCATCTGTCAATGTTATATTCCTTACCAGCCTTTCTTGCGGCCTTGTTGTCCTCGACTTCTTGTAGAGAACCTTTTTTGCCTTGCTTCCAGCTGGCTTAATGAGGGCCATGGTTATAAACAACATCATAACAGTCTTTGACCCTTTTTGAAGTTATGTGGTGGTAACTGGACAACTCGCAAATGGGTTAGCACTGGCCTAATAGCGGCCCCGAGCATTACAAAGGAGTCCCAGTTCATCCTGTGTGCTTCAACCATATCCTTTTGTATCGCTGTAATACCTGGGTTTAAGCACTCTTCATCTCCTGGGCCCTAGCAGGCAAACCCATCTATGCAAATTTGGTGATTAACCACGGTACCTTCAGGAGATGGAGCTTTATAGTTTTTTGCTACTTCATCCATAGCTAGCTCCTGTAATGGTGGGAGAGCATATACTGAATGGCTTCGGCCAATTCTACATCAATCGCCTTTCCTGCCTCTCTACACTCAGCAAACTTCCCAGCAATGTTCGGAATTACCTCCAATCGAACACCTTGCTCAGCATAGAAACAGTGTCAGCAAACTGCCCTGATAGAACATCCTCCTCACAGGCAGGATAGTTCTGCAGCCCTGAAACAGGTGCTGCTAGCACAAGCTCTCCATCAGCCTGGCTTGGGCATCACTCCTCCTCACGGAGCTGGAACATCCTCCTCACAGGCAGGATAGTTCTGCAGCCCTGAAACAGGTGCTGCTAGCACAAGCTCTCCATCAGCCTGGCTTGGGCACCACTCCTCCTCACGGAGCTGGTCCCTGTCGAGCCTTTTGAAATAGAATCTCGACGTGGGAGAGCCGTGAGCAAACGGACTCTCCTATGGAGGTATAACCTCCAGGCCGACTCATTTCGGGCCACAGAGACTTGCCAGTGGCCTTCCACCCTACTGACAAGCCTCCACTGCCCCCCGGCAGTGGGTCCGCAACCACTGGCTGTGTAGCCAGCACGGACCAGGTTACCAGACGGGCCTCCATCCTCAACACTCTCCTGCCACTTTACCTTTCTACCCCCGGAGCGCCTCGCCGACACCTTCTTCCCTTTCTGCAACATATCTACAAAAACTCCCAACCGTTGCAGAAAAAGACCTGTGGTAAAGTATTTCAACAAACCTTACCTCGTTTCAACTTGTTAACGAAAACTGCTGGAGAATGGAGGGTGAAGTCTGAAGAAGGGTCTCGACCCGAAACGTCGCCCATCTCCTTCGCTCCTTAGATGCCGCTGCACCCGCTGAATTCTCCAGCTTTCCATGTAACCTTCTTACCGCTCGGAGGAGCGCTGCTGCTACTGCACCAGTCTGACGTCATGACGCACCAACGGCTGTACGGCTTCTATTCACGTAGTCACTCACGTGACTCCGAAGTAAAATGCCATTTCAGAGTTAGAAACAATTTATCTGCTACTTCAGGGTACACAAAAGGCTGGAGAAACTCAGCGGGTGCAGCAGCATCTAAGGAGCGAAGGAGATAGGCGACGTTTCAGACCCTTCTTCAGACTGGTCAGGGATCAGGGAAACGAGACATATAGACGGTGATGTGCAGAGATAAAGAACAATGAATGAAAGATATGCAAAAAAGTATCGATGATAAAGGGAACAAGCCATTGTAAGCTGTTTGTGGTGTGAAAAGCTAGTGCGACTCCAGGGCCCGGAGGGCTGAGGGAGGAGACAGCAAGGGTTAACAGAATTGAGAAAATTCAATGCTGAAGCCCAGATGATGCAGACTCCCCAAGTGGAATATGAGGTTCTGTTCCTCCAACTTGCGGTGTTGCTCACTCTGGCCATGGAGGAGGCCCAGGACCGATAGGTCGGATACAGTCGGAGATGCTTTCCCTTAGATACAAAGTGCTGGAGTAACTCAGTGGGTCAGGCAGCATCTCTGGTGAACATGGTTAGGTGTGTGTTGGGAAAGAGTTCAATCACAGACATTGAGAAGCGAATCCTTGGATTACCATGACATGTCCAATTTGTTATTTTATTTGGATGCTTGTGTGCTGGGATGAGGATGGGGTGGGTGTGCATTGGTGCAGGGGAAGCAGACGGCCCAAGCCTTCTGATAAAAAGAGCTTGGGGAAGTTAGATAAGGTGCCGATTAGGAAAAGGGGAGATGCAGCGAGACCTGGGTGTCATGGTACACCAGTCATTGAAAGTAGGCATTTAGGTGCAGCAGGCAGTGAAAAAAGCGAATGGTATGTTAGCTTTCATAGCAAAAGGATTTGAGTACAGGAGCAGGGAGGTTCTACTTCAGTTGTACAGGGTCTTGGTGAGACCACACCTGGAGTATTGCGTACAGTTTTGGTCTCCAAATCTGAGGAAGGACATTATTGCTATAGAGGGAGTGCAGAGAAGGTTCACCAGACTGATTCCTGGGATGTCAGGATTGTCTTATGAAGAAAGACTGGATAGACTCGGTTTATACTCTCTGGAATTTAGGAGATTGAGAGGGGATCTTATAGAAACTTACAAAATTCTTAAGGGGTTGGACAGGCTAAATGCAGGAAGATTGTTCCGATGTTGGGGAAGTCCAGGACAAGGGGTCACAGCTTAAGGATAAGGGGGAAATCCTTTAAGACCGAGATGAGAAAGACTTTTTTCACACAGAGAGTGGTGAGTCTCTGGAACTCTCTGCCACAGAGGGTAGTTGAGGCCAGTTCATTGGCTATATTTAAGAGTGAGTTAGATGTGGCCCTTGTGGCTAAGGGGATCAGAGGGTATGGAGAGAAGGCAGGTACGGGATACTGAGTTGGATGATCAGCCATGATCATATTGAATGGCGGTGCAGGCTCGAAGGGCTGAATGGCCTACTCCTGCACCTAATTTCTATGTTTCTATGTTTCTATGTGCATGGCATGGTGAATCAGCCGGGGAACGGGGGAGACTGGTGAAAGAAAGTGTTGTGCCGACTTGCACATATTCAAGGGGTGCAAAGTCGTCTTGGGGATTTTTTGTAATTGTGACTTCACCCTTAGACCAGGTCTTAACTGGTACCAGGGAAAACTGCAAGCACACTGCGGACTAAGCCATCAGTTCTTGATGGGGGGGCCCCACCAGGCATCTTTAAGTACAAATGTTTCAACTGTTAGAAAGTTTGCAAAGATTGAGGGATATGTCTGCGTGTTCTCAGCTTTCTAAATCAAATCGTCACGGTCAAAAGTTACTCAGTATTGGACCATTACAGTGATGCTTTGGATCAGGATCCTGACCTGAAACATCACCTATCCATATTCTCCAGAGCTTCTGCCTGACCTGCTAAGTTACTCCAGCACTTTGTGTCTTTTTGTGTAAGCCCGCATCTGCAGTTCCTTGTATCTACTTCTATGTTTTCTTTCAGCCAAGGTGCAAAACTATGGCCCATTCATCCTCTCAAATCGAGGATGACTCTCTGCAGTTTGTTAGTGGATGCGATTTCTTCTCCGTCCTGACAAGGTTTTGCTTTCTGCCAACTGCCGAGTTGATCTTGCATTTAAATTTGTCAGAGCTTCCTGTAGCAACATCTCACTGGTTGCAAAACACTTTGGAATGTTGAGAAAAGTCATTAAATTAAATTTACCCTTTATAGAAGTTTGTGTACTTAACTCTACACTATTTCACAATCAAATAGATTGGATGTGACACTCCAGTACCATTTGAAAGACACACGGTGGGCAGTACAGTGTCCCAGCAGTAGAGTTGCTGCCTTTCAGCACCGGGAACCAGAGTTCGATCCTGACTACCGGTGCTGTCAGTACAGAGTTTTTACGTTTGCCGCATGGGTTTTTTCCGGGTGCTCCGGTTTCCTCCCACACTTCAAAGACGTCGAGGTTTGTAGGTTAATTGGCTTTGGTAAATTTGTAAATTGCCCCTAGTGTGCAGGATAGTGCTAGTGTACGGGGTGATTGATGGTCAACTGAAAGGCCTGTCTATGCACTGTAACTTTAAACTAAACTAATATTAAATGCACAAATGTTTCAGCTAAAATCACAAACCTAGGTCCTACAACATATTCTGCTGGATGGTGATTTGATTACAGGTCTTGAGATAATTTGCTTCAATTCCCGACCTAGATCCCCCATTTATCAACAAGTAGCCCAATTTGTATTGCTGCTCGAGATTACCCAGAAGAATTATACTTGCCACTATAACTGACACCAAATCTGTGAAGATTCATTGCATCACATGCTTCAGGATATTTTAAGATGAAGGCTGTCATTTCAGTGAGGTATTAATAATAAATGGAAAGAGAAGGATTAGATCGGCCCAGTGAATAATTGAAAATAGCATCAGACTCGTTGGAGGGCAAAAGAATAGCCAAAGTCAACAGGGCCACATGAAATAGATTTGAGAAACAAGCAGTGAATTTAGAGTCGGCTCACATGGCCCATCAAGCCCCCGTCAACACGAGCACTATCCTACATGCTAGGATCAATTTACAATTTCTAGAAGCCAATTAAACTACAAACATGTACATCTTTGGAATGTGGGAGGAAACCAGAGCATCCAGAGAAAAACCCACGTGGTCACAGGGAAAATGTAAAAAAAACCCATACAGACAGCACTTGTAGCCAGGATCACACCCGGGTCTCTGGCGCTGTGAGGTAGCAACTCTACTACTGCGCTGCCGTGCCGCCCTGGTTTGGAAGAGACAATGGAAACATGCTCGTTGGACTTTTGTGGATGTGAAATAGAAAATTAATTGTAGGAAATATAAATCCCCCTGCAATAAAATTAATGCCCAATCGCTGGAAGCTCAGTCAGCCAAGGAAATAATATTTACTGGACAATCACTGACCTAGCTCCAACAATCTCCTGTCTTGTGTTAACCACAAACGAAAAGGACAGTGTTGTATCTTCTTGTAGATCTAATGATTTGGACACCTTCCATCCCAGCATCAATGAAACAAGGTTCTGAGATTCATGATATATAAATCCGTTGTAGCAGGCTACAGTAGAGTAATAGTTTTAAATAGATCATGGAAAAGCCATTTCTAAGCAATTGTGCAAATTATGCCTGTGACAGTTGGAACATTGCACGGAGTTGATGAAACAATGAAGTGCTACATTCATGGGCCTCGATACAAGCAGGTGGGTGCAGTGCCTTTTTTCTGTTGCAATTATTATACTTGGAGTTAGTTGGCAAGAATTAGTTTTGTCGCTTTAGATAATAAAGCGTCCAAGTTCACTCTTTGTAAGGTTGTACTAATCAATTATAGGCTGTTTTCCAATCAAAATGGTGGAAGTAAGAATTTTACAACGCACAATTCAGAAAAGAAAAACTATCTAAAGTAGCAGTTTTGTTCTTCTGATAGTTGGACCGACTAGAAAATGGGATGATGTACAGTATGTTTTGAATTTTATTGTCTTTAATGTCTGGTTGATAAGTATCTCGTTGATAACAGAATGACTTATCATATGCAAAATAGTTGGGTTTTAATTCATTTTTCTCTGCCTTTTATAATCTGAGCATTAGAGGTAATTATAACGTTTGCAAGGACAGAGCCCTGTGAATGCATGTGCATCATTTAATACCATTAAGGAATATGTAAAGTTGATTTGCTTGTGCTCCATGACTAATACATGGTGAAGGCAAATTAAGTTTGAACTAATCATTATAGCAGGATGTATTAAACTAGAACTATTAAATCTGCCTTATTATGTAAACAATTGAATTTAATAAAGCAGCATCAGATACAGGGATTCTTTTCTTTTTAATTTAGATAGATTAGATACAGCTTGGAAACAGGCCCTTCAGCCCACGACAACCAATGTTGATCACTTGCACATTAGTTCTGGCAACTGCTAAAGATCAATTTATAATGCAAAATTAGTTCAGAATTAATTTTTGCATGCTCACTAACATCTGCACAGTTAGATGTGCCAAAAAGGAACAAAGATTCAACACATGGAGCAAAATGTTCTATGATGTGGCATCATAATCATATATTAAATGTATGTTCGAAGATTGCTAATTCAACAAGTTGTACGACAAAACTATTTTGTACATTAATTGTACACTATCCAACCGTAACTGCAGAGACGGGCCCATCCTTTCATGACAAAGTTGGTTTCCTCAGACATTAAGCTGGGGTTTTTGTTTATTTTACTTTATATCATGTCAGTGGAGCTCTGGGAAGATTTATGAAGCCCTGACTGTGACTTTTACATGAGGTGGTCAGGAGACAGTGACTTGACTGGCTTCTGTTGAAAAGGGATCAGTGAAATTGTCAGTAATCACTTTGCCTTGATTAGCATTTATAAGAGTCCTATGAAACATATTTCCTATCCTACACACTACAGGCAATTTAAAGAAGCCAATTAGCTTGTAAACCGGCACGTCTTTAAAATGTGGGAGGAAACCGGAGCCCATGAGGTCACAGGGAGAAAGTACAAACTCTGTACTGACCAGCAGTTGACATCAAAATCGAACCCGGGTCTCTGGCGTGTATTTCTAAACTACAAATGAATGTTAAGGTTCTAAACCATGAAAACCTTTATACATAGAGGATACGAGTAGGATTTTCATTATTATTTCAGGTTAAACAGTGGTTACTCACTCAAATGTTTTTCCATGCCTATCAAATATGACCCGTTATAATGTCTACTATTAATTAATTGCCATTTATAATGAATTAACTTTTGTAAACCAATAATTGTCGTCCAACATAAATAGACTGCAGTTTAGATGCACTTGTAGCCAAGGGACTTGAATCGGCAACTACCCTACTTCACATTCAGAGACTTGACACAAGCACAGAAATGCTGAAGTGCTGGACTGTTGAAGGCCCTACCTGTGGGATGAGACTATGAACAAGAACACATCCATTTGTTCTCACAGGGGCATATGAGGTTAACCAAGCAGTGGAACATATGGTCGGCTAATCAGCGATTCCACAGAGGACATCTACCGAGTTGCTGCACCAGAGTTGAGGTCAAATGGGCGCTGCGTAATACTCTAAGCCAAGGCATTGGATGCACTTTGTACCTGGCCTCTCAGTTTTAAGTCCGCTGCAGTTGGCACTCTTACTGTAAGCCTGTCCAGTTAAATGGAGACCATAAGTTACAAAGGTAAGTTGAACAGAGTCTTTTGTTGATTTGCCTTTATTTTTCTCTGGATGATTATGTTTTAAAAATATATATTTATTTTTTATAAACTTGCAAAATCACTTCCAGACATTTTTTGAAAGTGCTCGATTATGAGACATTTAAAAAGCGAAACAGAACTTGCGCAACACAAGCTGTCGAACCCTGTCGGGGTTGGGGCAGCTACTCAGTGTGCATCGTGCAGAGGCCCAGTCGCCTGATGCATCCACAGGACAGTCACAGAACAGAGGCCTTGACTTGGGTGGGATAGTAGTGTTCAATCTGGGCACTTTAAACATTTCAAGGAGTATTTATTCCACATATTATATTCCTATACACAGGATCTGACGGCATGCATCTTGACTGTTACATTCTGTTGATTAAACCATTGACTGCAATTTAAACATTCTGTGGAGCCCTGAGGAAGGTATTACATTAATGCATGTTGCTCTTTTGCTAGCTACAAGATGCTAAGTGCCATAAAAATAACCATTAGGAAACATTAATTTGAACTTCAGTTACCAGTGAATTTAATTTACATGTATTTTTAGGTGTACAAGGAACTTGCATTGTTACTTACACACATATAGTATGAGTATTTAAAGTCTACCCTTTAATATTGGATGTTCAAAAGTTCATAAGTTATATGAGCAGAATTTGGCCCTTTGGCCCATCAAGTCTACTCTGCCTTTCAATCATAGCTGATCTATCTTCCCCGCTCAATCCCATTCTCCTACCTTCTCCCCGTAACCCCCGTCACTCGTACTAATCAAGAATCTGTCAATCGCAGTCTTAAAAATATCTATTGACAGCCTCCACAGCCATATGTGGCAGAGAATTCCAGATTCACCACCCTCTGACTAAAGAAATTCCTCCTTATCTCCTTTCTAAAGGTGCGTCCTTTTATTGAGGATGTGTCATACATTGGTCAAGAAAGGATTGCCAATCTGCTCAGACCTCTATGAATGCTACTCAAAGCCAGACCCATGACCCCAATAAGAAATGTTACTCAGTTTTGCTCTTTCCACACAGAACTCTAACTAACCATTCTAACATCTGCAAGGTTGAGAACTCAGCAATTGGATAAATAACAAAATGCTAACATCCCACCTCCCCATCGTAAAGGAAACTTTAGAGTTTATACTTTGACAATACAACAGTTTAATATATGGACACAAAGTGCTGGAGTAACTCAGCGGGACAGGCAGCATCTCTGGAGAGAAAGAATGGATGACTGAAGGAAGGTCTTGGCCCAAAACGTCTCCAATTTCTCCTGAGCTACTCCAGCATTTTGTATCTGTCTTTGGTGTAAACCAGCACCTACAGTTCCTTCCTACACAGATTAATATATGGACACATCATGCTCACACTCAAAAGACTATTGCAGAACAAAGTAGTAAATAAAATCTTAACCATTCACATGAACTCAATTATACCCAAGTTGTCCCCAGTTTTCCTACAAGGAACTGAAAGAAGAAAAACAAAATAAACACTTTTTTTTCAGAAAAATAAATTATTAATGATTTCATTTTATCCACAACTGCAAAGTAACTGTTCTCGGGTCTCTAATAGCCAATTAGTAAGTGGGAAAGTTTCATTTAATATATGCACACTTATGGAAAACATTAGATCATCAGTAACACTTAAATACACTGATAATTATGGAATGGCTCATTTATAAATCAACTTTATTTCTTTAGACCTTCTACACCCCCAACACCACAAAGAATTTAATTTTATTTTCTAAACTTCACCGCGAGTTGCTCGGGTTTGTACTGGTTTGGAGAATAAGTAAAACAATTAGAACCAAAGCTGTTGGCAGCAATTCGTCCGTGCACATAGTGTCGCCCAATTCAGCTGTAGCAATCTTCCCACACTGCAATTAGCTGAGAAAATCAATTGTGATTATGCTGCTTATGCAATCTTTAACCACAATTAATTACTTTATGTATTCAAACCCATAGGACAGATACTGATAAAATCTACCTACATTTGACTGCATTTTAATTACCAACACAAAGAGGTACCCACCATTTCAGTCTTATGATAATGCTAAGTGTGCAGTCAGGTTTAGAGGCCATGTTATGGCTTTAGCCGTTGCCGAGGGGATGTTTAGGAAAATCAGGTAACTTTTACCTTGGATGCTGGTTTTCTCATATATGGGTGCAGAGTAATGGTTCTCCCATGACAAGGAGTTTTGCAGTGGTTGACAGTTATTCTTGTCCAGCGGCAGGGCAATGCCTGGTGGCGACCTGAATACAGGTTGGTGACGTGTGCATGAGACGGGACCTGCAGCCTTCATTCTCAAATTCTGATGGCTGATTGCCAGTGAGTCAGCGTCTTCCTCAATTTAAGGCAAGGTGATGAGTAGGGGTTTCATAACTGGAGTCCAGATTTGGGGTTTCATAACTGGAGTCCAGATTTGACTAATTGCATTCCATTTTGCAAGGTGGCACAATGGTGCAGCTAGTAGAGCTGCTGCCTTACAGCGCCAGAGACCCAGGTTCGATCCCAACTTGGAGTTTGCAGTTCTCCCTGTGACTGTATGGGTTTCCTCCCGATGCTTAGGTACCCTGCATCCTCAGAACATGCAGGTTTGTAGGTCAATTACCTCTAAATTGCCCCTTGTGTGTGCACAAATGGATGTGAAAGTGGGGTAACATAGAACTAGTGTAAATAGATGATCGTTGGTTGGCATATATTCTGTGGTTCTATGGGCCCATTTCCATGCTGTATCTCTCCTAAACTAAATTAAACATTTGCAATTATCTTCAGATCCAAAGAGGGGCACTGTTGCATGGAAAAGACCATCCATCAGCCATTCAGTCAATGTCTTGCTAACATGAGGGACTTGGTTGGCAAGCCCCCGCAAGAAGATGGTAGAGTTCCCACTTAACCCATCTATTAAACACTCACATCCAAACTATCCTTCATTGAAATCTAGCAAATAAATGGGAACAAAGTTACCAATTACTGAATAATTATTAATATATCTTGCCACACCAAAATGGGTATACCATACTAAAATGTACCTTGAAAACAAATTAAATAATCCCATCAATCTATTGCAAATAAAGCAAGCAGCCTCAGCCTACGTGCATAGTCTGAGCAAATGTAACTGTATATGTTCTAAATCAATTAAAAATATTGTTTTGTTCACAGCAGACCATTAAGTAATGCAATCTTCAACTACTTGGTCAAAAGAGAAGAAATTGACAATCTTCAATCCACGACATCAACTCGTGGTCTGAAGAAGGATCTCGACCCGAAATGTCACCCATTCCTTCTCTCCTGAGATGCTGTCTGTCCCGCTGAATTATTCCAGTATTTTGTGCATATCTTCTGTGTAAACCAGCATCTGCAGTTCCTTCCTACGCACTTTCTCTAACTGTTCTCTTTCCATAGACATTACCTTGCCTGCAAAGTGCTTTGAGCATTTTTGGTTTTAACATAAATATTCCCAGGTTTGAAATCTTGAATTCTCAGCAAGATAATCCATCCTATTTATATTGAGAATGTGATGTTACCAAGTTCTGCATCACTATTCCCCTCTTTGAAACTCAACCGTTAACACGAGAGTATGTGCTTAAGTGTTTATGAGTGAAGAAATTTATTTCCTCACGAAGCAATTCAGTTTTGGAATTCTCAACCCCAAAAGAATTGTCGATTATCAATTCAAGGTAGATTTGTAAGAATCTTTGGAATCTAAAGAAATAAAATGGTGCCCAGCTAGATCAGTCATCTTGCATTAAGGCAGAGCAGATTTGGCAGATTGCATGACATTCTGTTACTTCAATTCATTTTTATTCTTACAAATGGTTTAGACATGATTTAAATTTAAACTGTTTAAATTTTAAAGTGCAGTAAAAATAATCATTGATATTAATGATGAAAATAATAACTGCATCGAATTTTCAAAATAAATTAATTTGGCACTTTAGTAATTAGCATCTGTTAATCCCGGCTAAAATCGAGAAGCCAATGCAAACTAAGTGTATATATTGTAAATAATGTTGCTAGACAAGTTACCCTGCTGTGTGTTGATTGGTTAAAGTGTTAAGCCCCTGGCCAATTTTTTTGGATTCCATGGTAAATGTTGCATTATTCAAGTTAAGTTAGCTTCCTCTAGAAGCTTCTCCTGCAACAATGTAAGGGAGATTCTGTTATTGGTCTGTGTAACTGTCAATAATGCATTGTTGTAATTTGTTATGTTTGATTGGATTGTAAATAGACCACCCTTCTGTAGTTCGGCCCCTCAAGGTTCGGGGACCTATTAAAGGCAGCCCCCACGAGGTCCTTTGTCGATCTTCTGAAAGAGCGCTTGGGACTGTGTGACCTTTGGGAATGCTTCTGCTTGCATGAGGTTGAAGGGCTTGGCCAGGCAGATACAAAGATCGAACCCATGGTTGTTTAGGTATCATATAGGGCAATTTGTTGTGCTATCCAAAAATAAAGTTTAGTTGTTCCAGTGCTTGAATCAGTGTTTTATTGACTGAACTAGACTTTGTGGGGGGGGGGGGGGGGGGGGGGGGGGGGGGGGGAGCTTAGAAGAGCTTATTTACACTTCTATTGCCATTTTTGAACAAAAGGCTTTAATGCTTACCTCAGTTCCAATATGAAGCAAGTACATAGATGATTCATTGGAATCCAGTCATGGTAAAACATACACATCGATGTTGCATTTTAAAAGTAAAATCAACAACCACCACAAAATGGTTAAGATTTCTACAAAGGTGACAAAAACTCCAGATGTGCCAGGGTCAAAATATAGCTGGTACACACATAAATTGTGGCAATATGACAAACATTTTCCCTTCAAATAAGATTCGACTGCACTGTTTAAAATTGGAAGCAAATATTACACTCATACTTAGAAAGAAAATTAATGAACAGATCTAATTTTTTTTTTTTTTAATTTAAAAGAGACATTAACCCAATTCCTTTAATAGAATTCAGAATGTAAAATGATTCTGGGATTTGACGGGGAACAGTACAAGTTTATGTAGAAAAATAATTTATTTTTATTCATAATACATTTTTTTTAACATCCTAAACAGTTCCTGGGCCACGCAGTAGTGGATATCCCCAACGTAATTGCCTCCACAATAATGACCTGTTAGCTAACACTCCACCAGAACAATTGGCAAAATGTACACAAGGTGGACTCCTTGCACAGAAACCTTTTAAAATACGTTTCACACCAGACCATACTTCTAGAAACAGGTTTAAATAGTAAGACAGACATCAGGGCGACAGGAGTCAGCCGGTTACAAAAGTGTGGGTTACTAGGTTTTTTTGAAAGAGGTGCTCTGTTGAGGATTTAAATGAGTATAACAATGGTACTCATCTGAAAACTCAAAAACTTTTGCAATAAGGCATAGCAATCGCAGATTTTAATTAAATTTTCATAGGCAAAACATGTGGAAAATGACCTCTCCCCCCTATATTTCAATTAGATACACCAGCGGACCCAAACCCTGCTCTGCGGGGAAAATCTACTTTCATTAAATGCTGCATCCAAAATGATGCTCAAACTGAGTCAGTGCAAGCAGTCCATGTGATGTTGGTACATGTGTAGCAGTTTAAAAAAAAAAAAAAAATGGTTGAGGCTAGGTCTCAAAAATCAGATGATCAAATCTAATACCTATATTAGCCCAGAGCTATAATGTACAAAGACATGCGAGTTCAAGTAATTTTAAGGTATTAAGTTATTCCGGAAGTCAGTTAAACCTATGCATCATTTCAACATCTCCCATTATTGGCCTGAAACCGATTCAACCAAGCCTGCAAGGTTCTAATTCTATCAGTTCTTTATGTGGACTCAAACGGTTGAAGATTTTAAAGATAGAAATCCAAATTGTATGTGGAATGAAGGGAATATAGATGTGGCTGACCTAGAGTGAACTTTCCTGCAATGGTCCTGAAAATCATATTACAGTCATTGCCCTATTGAGTTAGGGTTTGAGCAGAATAGGAAGCAAGGGAACAGAGAAATCCACCATGTTTAAAATAAAATGCACTACGTCTGGAGTAAAGACACAATTTGAGTTTTTATCATGCAAATTAAGAACTGTTGTTGAAAAGCCCCTGCAAACATAGTCACATTAGAATCATCTTAAGTAAAAACGAAAAATGTTGCAGATCAGGCAAAATATTTCAACTGTGAAGAGCATACCCTTTGATGGAAAATAATTAGGACATACTGTATAAAGCCCCAGGCCAGTGTTGCAGCTTTCGAACAACTAGAGTATGTACATAGCAGCTGAATTACTACATCGCCACCAGTTAGGTGTCTGACTTGCAATTCATGGTTCAGATATCATTACATCTTAGAACAGAATTCAACCAAATCCAAGCAGCACATGTACATGACACCCTCCCCCACCACACCCCCCCATTGCCTTAGTACATTCAGCACTCAGCCTCAGCTTCACAAGGGGTTTTCTTGCCACAGAGCCCCAAGAAGACTTAAATACACAAGTTTCCATTTAGGAGCTGCTGACTCAAGTAGCGATTTGGGCCCATTCGGAAAAGTAGTTTATACAATTTCAGTCTTTCGTGGTGATTAAACAGACAAAATGCACTCTACACATAATCTTCAACGCTGTGCAGTGCAAATGCTTTGAGATATCTTTACACTTTTCTGCCTTATTGGATACACACAAGATCCATTGCCCCATTTAGCAAGGGTCAGGGCAGTCCAACTATTGTACAAACTAACACGACTCTTCGATTAGCAGGTAGTGTAGCATCAATTACCATTCCAAGTAGGTACAATGGTAATAACAATTAGAATATTGAATAAACTCAAACTGTTAAGTATTATCACTTTCAGCTAGGTCATTTTTGTTGAAGAGAGACCCAAAAAGATGGAGTAACTCAGCGGGTCAGGCATCATCTCTGGAGAATAGGAATAGGTGACATTTTGGGTTGAGACCCTTCTTCAGACCGAGCCAGTGGAAAGGGAAACCCGACTCAGAAGGAAGAAGGGTCTTACCTCCTTTTTTTCCAGAAATAATGTCTGATCGGCTGAGTTACTCCAGCTTTGAGTCCATCTTCAATTTAAACCAGCATCTGCAATTACTTCCTACACAGGCTATTTTTGTTTTTGTTTTTTTTTACATTATTGTTTCATATTCTCCATTCCTTACTTAACCAATCCCTGAATGTATACCCACTGTGAAGTTTATATTGCTGCTGCTTTCAAACTAAGTTCAAAATTAAAAAGATGAATTAGATCTTAAAAAAAAAGCCCCAAATCACGTCTATTTATTTTAAGATTGAAAGAGTGGACCAGTAACATTTTACATCCCAGCAGCAGTTATAAGCAATATTTGTTTTATGGAATGAGTTGATAAAGCAAACGGATTTAAATTTCATGAGTTTTATTACTCACATTACAATGCTATTCCATCGATAGTGGATAAATCCTAGTGCACAAGCTCCCACCATCTTAAGACATATGCAGATGAATTGTTACATTGCTTAAAGCTTGGCATATGCTCAATTAAATATTATGCTCACTGATTTGCATTTGCTGGCGTATTGCAGAGCCTCTGATCAGGTTATTGAATCATAAAATATTCTATCCAAGATAGTTTCTGCAAATACTGTTTGTGATTATGCACTATTTTTATTCCAAACCTATATTTTTGCTGAAGGGAGAAACTAATGGACGTGTGCAACTCAACATGTTTTCAACTCAAAGTGTGCCTGACACTTCCGTGAAAATTTACACGATGACAAATTTCAGAAAGCGACACAATCTGGAAATTGGAACGAAAGGCTGCAGCAGTGAAATCATTGGAAAATAAAATTTTGCACACAGACAAACTGCAACAACAATTTCCGGGGAGAATTAAAAAAAACTTCAACAGAACCAGATATGTAAAACACCAAATGTATTCCAAAATTGAATGAATGTACATCAAACAATGGTACATTATAAATTAAAGACAGCATGAAACACTTGTATGGTTAAACATGGTTTTAAGGAAATCAGAAAGGTCCAAACATGTAATAAATACAAAAAGAAAACTGAATTAAATAAAAGACACCTTAATATGCATATCAGAGTGCGGCCAACTGCAAACTTCTAATATAGTAACACTGAGCGATCAAAACAAAAATCATGTATGTGAATTCCCTAAAAATGTCATTGCAAATGATAATGTCCAAAATTTTATATTATAGAAATTAATGAAATTGAGCATGCACCCGCAAGCAATAATTTTATAATCTGGAATAATCAAGCAACATTTTGCTTGTAATCAAGTATTTTCTGCACAACAATGTCAAAAAATCACTATAATAGTACAACTACAAAACATATTCTCGCACAATTACATATGGCTCAGTCTTCTCCAGAGGTTGAGGTTGGTAAAAAGGAAAAAACATCAGAACCAATGGTCATAGGAGGTCAGTAGTGTCAACATTACAAACCCCAAGCAACTCAAAAATTGCTCAGTATATTGGGCAGTTCTTTTTTTCCTCCCCCCAGAATATTAAGAGTTTCGGATCTTGGTAAAATGCGTCACCATTCAGATACTTTACATTAAGTGTTTGGGCAAATATTTAAACCAAACACATACACACGTGAACACATATTCTCCCACTGCATAGCTAATACTTTATTCATATCACCACTGGAATGTTGAAAGGAGTTTTCATGAATTTACTTTTATAAATCTTAGCCACCCATCAGACGAACCGCTATTAAACAGTTTGAGAAGTGTACATTTGTCCAATGGCTTCATTACGTCAGCAGCAGTTACGAGCTGGCGGACATTGCAACATTCTATGGATGCTGCACATTCAAGATCCTTTCACTCAAAAACAAAGATTGCTTTGAACTAGTCTATTAAAATAAAACACCATTAGTTCAATTCTAAAGAAAACTAAATGCTAGCCAAAAGCTTCATTCACTTCATTAAAAACTGCCTGCAATCTTAAAGTATCAATCCCCTTTACCCAGTTGACCATACTTGTGAATAGCCAACTTAGCAGCCTAATTATACTTACAAGTAAATGTTAGATTACCAGATTTACATTTATATAAAAAAATATCAAAAATCAAGGCCATCATCTACCTTGTTCCACAAGTTTTCAAGACTTAGATTTAGCTCTTAGGGCGAAGGGAATCAAGGGGATATGGGGAAAAATCCGGAACAGGGTACTGATTTTTGATGATCAGCTATGATCATAATGAATGGTGGTGCTGGCTCGAAGGGCCAAATGGCCTACTCTGGCACCTATTTTCTATGTTTCTAATTCAAAAGATCGACACTGGTCAATTACCCGAGTCAAAATAAAATTGGCTTAATTTTTTTAAATATAACTTCTGAGTCTGGGTAAAGGACACATACATTGACAGGGATCCTCTCACTAGTGCAGTATGTACAAATGGCCTCAAACCTAATTTTTTTACAGAATATTCTTGGTCACAAATCCCTCATGAACTTCAGGAAAGATATCGCAAATATAGGCAAACCGCCAAATCAATTACTAAACTCTTGAATGCTTCAATAATCACAATTGTCTGCTTCTACCTTGCCCGCACAAGAGCAATATAGTGCATTTTACTCTGGAACAATAAACAGCTTTGAAAATGTGGATTCTAAATAACTTTGACCCTTGCTCTCAGTCAAACTACCTATTTCACAGAGTTTTAAAACTGGATTACTCTGTCCTTTTCAGTAACCAAAATACAATTATCATCTTCAATAAATCAAAATACAATTTATAAACAGGTGTATAACGTGCATTAAACATCAAAAGTAGGATATTGGGCATAAATGTGGCAAATTCAATAAACTAACCTTCTTTAGTAGAATTACACATTTAACTTTTCCACCACAAAGAACATTACTCATTGTTTTACATGTACTTGGCCTTAAAAGTTCAATTCACTGAATTTTGATTAACACAACAAATCCAAGTACAGCTGTGATGAGCACTACTTAAGATGGTAAAGCTTGGAACTGTTAATGCATGATTAGCAAATGTGGATACAATGCAATATTTGATCAAATTGAACAGAGTTTGGTATAGTTGTTCATAGCTGTGTTGCCTAAACGACAGATGCACTTACTGAAGTTGTGCATTCCACTCACTTATTTACTCGTAAAATCACAGCAACAATTTTTGCTTTTGCCTCCTAAAAGTTGTGCCATAAATGAGCTTGCACAAGATGGGACTGATCAATAAATCTTTATTCAAAGCAGAGCACCGTTATACAGCAATACCTTCAGTTATTTCAAAGTAAAACTAAATTCACCTAATACAATAATGGGAAATATTCAAATGATGAGTCCCATTATCCCCAATGTCTACTGAGCGAGACTTAATTTTGGGAAAATGAGATGAACACCCAGCATTAGTAGAATGTTAAACCGTGTTCAGCAAATTATGATTTTACTTTAAAGAAGCACCAAAAAAAAATCAGGTAGAATCAGCAGTATAATTAGTAGGCTCCCTCAACAAAAAGATGTTCATGCAATCTAGGCATTTTCAATTAAAATCTTTCCATTCCTCTTCAGGACACCAATTTTGTTCATTGTAAAAATATTTAATCACGCTCAGTTTTACATTTCCAGTCAAGAGTTATTTTTTTGTTGCAATCTTTGAATCTCATAACTCCTGTGACATATTGGTTCAATCCCTGACCCATTACGTTGTAATAATCCAATGTGTCACCTGGGCAAAGGGAAGGCCCAAGGAGCCCACAATTTGGATACAATTAGTTGGTTTTATCCAAGAGTCTAGACACTGGAATAATTAACTTTGTGAGAAAAAGTCATGACAAGGTATTCCACAGTGCAGTTTTGTTGATAATTATACATAATTTTAACTGAGCCACGAGGGAAGTCAAGGGTTCATCATTCTGCACCACCTTAATGAACTGCTTATAATCATGGATACGTGGAAACATGGTCTGAAATTGAGTAGGGCTAAAGAAACCATTTATATAGTCAAAACACAAAGTAATTCAAATCATACAAAATCAAACTTCCATTTTACACTAAATTTCTATACTGATATTCCGTCATTGTGTGCAAAATAAATTTGAACATTAGACCCCAATAAGATTGGGGTTTTTGTTGCACCCTTGAGTATGATTTTTGAGTAGCTTCCACATTTCAGGTCAATACAATGCATTTTAGTTTGTCTACCAGGTTCAAGCATATTTTCACTCGATTATCAGATGCTGCACTTTTGCAGGGCACAGTGCAACCAAAAATTTGAGATTGCTTGGACCTCTCATACAGCATCTAGATACACTGTTGGTGCAATTTAACCAAGCTAAGACTTAATGTCACACCCAAATGTAAAGGGAACTACACAATGTTAAGTATTGCTTGCCACAGCTGTTCCACCCAAGACTAGATAGTATACAAAAAGAGTTGGAAGACCGAAGTTTGAAGCATTACCACAGGTTATACAATTTATTGCTCAATTTTCCAATGTAGAAGAAAAGCCTCAGTAAGAGTTACACAATTTCCCAGAAATATTAAACTTCAGGTACCAAAAATCTGTTCTCTGCTTGAAAGATCTTTCAAAACAAAAAGAGCCCAACATTCCAGAATTGATGGCCCATACATTAGTGCCAAGTAATCAATATAGTTATTGCAAAAACAGAAACACTTGATAATTTTAATTAGAAATGGTACAATTTCAAGTTCAGAATCAAAATGGAATACAAAGCAATTTCATATATATTTATATAGTCTCTGATTACATTTTTAGGCATGAATAAAAAATGCAATCCAGAATAAATGGAATAGTAGTGTTCTATACATGTACAAATCACAGCTTATTGGATGTGCATTCTGTACTTCGAATGTGATTAGATTTCACCAGTGGACCAGCTGGCACCCCTTTTGAACCTTCAGTTTTGATGCAGGAGTATTCCATTCACAGCGTTCAACAGATCTAAGGTTAAGAGCACACAAAACTGTTAGAAAATAGTGGCCAATCACTATTTCTAAATATAACCAAAGAAAATCTAAAAATTCATGGAATTATACTACTAGCACAGAAAGGGTTACTTCAGCAACATACTCTATTAAATACTTTGAAGCTTGTTGGAAGTAAAGAAGCCATCCATAATTTGGTTTTCTTTGTTTCCCTCTTATACCTTCCGATGACAATGCACGACAATGAATCAAGCAAAAAACATGGACTGAGAATGAACTGGCACGGAATTCTCCAGCTTTTTGTCAAGTTGCATTTAAATCGTTAAAGACCTGATAGATTGAAATTGGAATGAAACTAGGAGGAAACCCGGTGGTAGCGGTATTCCAATACTCCTGCTGCCCCTGTCTATCCTAATGCAAAAAAGGTCATTGGTTTGGTAGGTGCCATAAGACCAACTAGAGTGCATTTTGTAGATGGAACGTACTGCGACAGTCTGTTAGTGGTTAGTGGTGACATTCTACATGTCTAGAATGATAGGAGTGAAACCAAATGAGAAAAATGCAATATTACAGCTCAATCAAGATAAAAAACTGAATGGATTTAGTTACATTACAATATCAAGTGATTGTATTCCATGCAATTACCTTCCATTAACAGGCTTCAATGGGTCATGTACTCTTTGTCTAAAGATCCACCAAGAGTGTGATTAATGCTCCGCTTTTGTGACGTACTGTTAGAATGTTGTAGATATTGGAGCGACCTCTTCCCTTTAAAAAAAGTAAAACAAAACACAAATTTGTTAAAAGCTGATGAAATTGCCATCCTTTACCAAGTTTTCAATTTAAAGTTATTAATTGGCCATCATACACACTTTGAGACGATAAATATGTAGGAAAAAACTGCAGATGCTGGTTGAAGGTAGACACAAAATGTTGGAGTAACTCAGCGGCACAGGCAGCATCTCCGGAGAGAAGGAATGGGTGATGTTTTGGGTAGAGTCTGAAGAAGGGTCTCAACCTGAAATGTCAGCCGATGAGTTAATCCAGCATTTTGTATCTACCTTGAGACGATTAATGTCAAGTTACCGATACAACTGCCCAAAGTTTAACATGCTATTTGAGTCTGGGTCTTTTCCTTTTCCCATCTAACTAAAAAAAGTAGAGAATGCCAAGATTACTTAAACTACAAGTCCCTACATTTCAATAAATGCCCACATGTTACACTTATTAAAAGACAAGGGTTTTATGCAAATCCAATTCTCCAAAATAAAACAAAAACACTTTAAGACATTTTGAATTAAATTCAGTAACAATCTAGGTTACATTTTCAAAAGAGGAGAGTGTCCACAAAACACTGTTCTTGATATATCAGCATTAAAATATTGTTTTTATTCATTTTTAATGTGCTTACTAGTCTGTTGACAGTTTAAACAAAGAGCAAGATAAACAACTGAATCATAGGTTTTAGGAGCTGAATTAGGCCATTTGGCCAATCAAGTCTACTCTGCCATTCAATCATGGCTAATCTATCTCGCCCTCTCAACCCACTGTTCTGCCTTCTCCCCAAAACCCGACACCCATGCTAATCAAAAATCTATCTAGCTCTGCCTTTAAAATATCCATTGACGTGTCCTCCACAGTCTTCTGTTGTAATGAATTCCACCGATTCATCACGCTCCGACTAAGAAATTCCTCCTCACCTCCTAAGGGAATGTTCTTTTATTCTGAGGCTATGATATCTGGTCCTAGGCTCCCCCACTGGTGGCAACATCCTCTCCACATTCACTCTATCCAAGCCTTTCAATATTCGGTCATTCACCACATTATCTGCATCCAACCTATAAATCACACTATGCCTCCAGATTAAATGTGAAGGCAAGGATGGAAGTAGATGACCTCAATGAGAATTACGTGTAGGAAGGAACTGCAGATGCTGGCTAAAACTGAAGATAGACACAAAAGTTGGAGTAACTCAGCAGTTTGGTTTGAGACACAAAAGAGTCTGAAGAAGGGTCTCAACCCAAAACATCACCCATTCCTTTTCTCCAGAGATGCTGTCTGACCCGCTGAGTTACTCCAGCTTTTTGTATCTATCCTCAATGAGAATAATATCAACTACCCAGGGGGTTAAAATACATTATTTTCTTGACATCTCAAGAGGGAAAATGGCACTAATTTAAGATCAATCTTTGTCAGGAAACCCTTATGTCTTTGTGAATTAGTAAACACTCAATAATTAGATTTAAGCCAAAAGCAAACAATGTGTGGTACAATGCACCATTACAATATTCAAAAGAATAAAAAATAATGCTTAGACCTTAATGAATTTAACTCTCAGGTTTGATGGTCAAGCCATTTGCATGCAAAGATATGGAAGGGCAATTAAATTTTCAAGGGGCTATTAATCATATTAACTCCGACCAGCTTTTAGACCACAGGAGCATCTGGATATTTGACCATATAGGCCCATTAGGTCCTCAACCAAGCAGAACCCACATGCACTTCCCGCAGAGTTGTTAGAAAACAACCTACCAACCCTTCCTTCATTTGGGCACCAAGCCAATCTTCTCCGACACTGCCTTTTCCATAAAACTCAAATTGGAATGCAAATTACATTTACTTTTGTACGGCACATGGAGATGACTCTTTGTATGAATGTACGTAAAATTAAGACCAAGGTCAGATACCGACTGAATCTAGGGCGACATTTATTTTAACTTAAGTTACCTAATTAACTGATATGATTCTGATCATACAGTTTTTGAAAATAACTTTGCTGGCATTTAAAACCTTTGCGGATAGCTGTCATAATCATGCCAGCTTCATTCCAAGGGATATAGCTCTTGCCAAAGTTATATTTAATCTTTTAGATATATGGGAGCATAAAGTTGTAAATCATAAAATTGTATTTTTTTCACCAAGAAAATGAGCTCACCTAATTAACATTGGAGTGGTCCCTCTCAGGATAGTGGCAAAAATGGAATTCCTTCAAGCATCCCATTGACATTTACTATGTAGGATGATACAGTGCCCTCCATAATGTTTGGGACAAAGACCCATCATTTGTATAGTGCAGTTGTATAGGGTTCTGGTGAGACCACATCTGGAGTATTGTGTACAGTTTAGGTCTCCTAATTTGAGGAAGGACATCCTTGTGATTGAGGCAATGCAGCGTAGGTTTACAAGATTGATCCCTGGGATGGCGGGACTGTCACATGAGCAAAGATTGAAAAGACTAGGCTTGTATTCACTGGAGTTTAGAAGGATGAGGGTGGATCTTATAGAAACATAAAATTATAAAAGGACTGGACAAGCTAGATGCAGGAAAAATGTTCCCAATGTTGGGCGAGTCCAGAACCAGGGGCCACAGTCTTATAATAAAGGGGAGGTCATTTAAGACTGAGGTGAGAAAAAACTTTCTCACCCAGAGAGTTGTAAATTTATGGAATTCCCTGCCACAGAGGGCAGTGGAGGTCAAATCACTGGAGAGTTGGATAGAGCTCTAGGGGCTAGTGGAGTCAAGGGATATGGGGAGAATGCAGGCACGGGTTATTGATAGCGGACGATCAGCCATGATCACAATGAATGGCGGTGCTGGCTCGAAGGGCCGAATGACCTCCTCCTACACCTATTTTCTATGTTTCTATTTATTAATTTGCCTCTGTACTCCACAATTTGAGATTTGTAATAGAAAAAAAAAAAATCACATGTGGTTGAAAGTGCACATTGTCAGATTTTAATGAAGGCAATTTTTGTATATTTTGTTTTTGCCATGTAGAAATTACAGCATTGTATATACATAATCCCCCCATTTCAGGGCACCATAATGTTTGCGACACAGCAATGTCATGTAAATTAATGTAGTCATGTTTAATATTTTGTTGCATATCCTTTGCATGCAATGACTGCTCGAAGTCTGCTAATCATGGACATCACCAGTTGCCGGGTGTCTTCTCTGGTGACCTGTATTGCAGCCATCTTTAGCTTATTCTTGTTTTGGGGGCTAGTTCCCTTCAGTTTTCTCTTCAACATATAAAAGGCATGTTCAATTGGGTGATTGACTTGGACACTCACGAATTAACATTTTTTTTAGCTTTGAAAAACTCCTTTGTTGCTTTAGCAGTATGTTTGGGATAACTGTCTTGCTGTAGAATGAACCGCTGGCAAATGAGTTGAGGCATTTGTTTGATAGGATGTGTCCACACACTTCAGAATTCATTATGCTACACCATCAGCAGTTGTATCATCAATGAAGATAAGTGAGCCAGTACCTTCAGCAGCCACAGCCCAGGTCTTAACACCCCTACTAGTGTGTTTCACAGAACAGTTGGTATGTTTTGGATATTGGGCAGTTCCTTCTCTCCTCCATACTTTGCTTTTGCCATCACTTTGATATAAGCTAATCAGTGGTTTGCATCTTGCAGTGTAACCTCTGTATTTCTGTTCATGAAGTCTTCTGCGGACAGTGGTCATTGACAAATCCACACCCGATTCCTGAAGAGTGTTTCTGATCTGTCGGACAGGTGTTTGTTTGTTTTAGAGAGAATTTGTTTATAAAGAGAATTATTCTGTCATCAGCTGTGGAGGTCTTCCTTGGCCTGCCAGTCCCTTTGCAATTAGTAAGCTCACCAGAGCTCTCTTTCTTCTTAATGATGGTCCAAACAGTTGATTTTGGTGAGCCTAAGGTTTGGCTGATGTGTTGTTTCTCAGTTTCATAATGGCTACTTTGACTTTCACCGGCACAACTTTGGTCCTCATGTTGATAAACAGCAATAGAAATGTCCAAATCTGATGGAAAGACCGGAGGAAAGACTAGGCGATGAGAGGCTCTTATACCTGCATTAAGGAGGCAATTATCCACACACGCCTGTGAAGACATGCGTCCCAAACATTATGGTGCCCTGAAAATTGGGGGGGGGGGGGGGGGGGGGGGGGGGACGACTATGTATAAGCACAGCTGTAATTTCTACATGGTGTAACCAAAATGTATAAAATTACCCTTTATTAAAATCTGACAATGTGCACTTTAACCACATGCAATTTTTTCTATTACAAATTTCAAATTGGAGTACAGAGGCAAATAAATAAATGATGAGGCTGTTCCAAACATTATGGAGGGCACTGTACTTTTCCCAAATGGCAATTTTTGATATGTCATAAAGCTTCAAGAGCCTTAGAACAGTACAATGGAGGAGTGTCTGACTTCAACACAGCCACAATAGTTAGTGGCAGCATTGATAATTGCAATGCTGATCAACACAAAATTAATGCTCTTTTTACTGAACAGGGGACAGATTAAAATAACTTCTTCTGAAACACTGATGACCTTTTGAAAAGCCCTGAACTTTTAGAAATGGGCATGAATCGTGCAAAATATAAAATTATTGAAAATAAGCAGTTAAACCAGCCATTGCCTCACTGTATGAAAATGAACATTTATTTCAACAACTAGCCCCACCTTTTCCCAGCACAACAGCTGAAATCAAATATGTTTTTCTTTTCTGGGAATAGTGGCTGTCCAAAGACTCCCAATTACGACACAGGCTTTTAAATACAAACAACGTTTTCAGAATGAAGACTTTCTGATGTTATACAAATGGCATACCAATTCTATCTTCTAACGCTGAAACACTGTACATATAGAGCCACATCCAACCAATTGCATCCTTAACGTATACCAAATAATTGGCTGGAAAATGTGAACAGTTGCTTTGCAAAAATAATCAGTTTTTCCATACCCTCTGCTGACAAATCTCGATGCCCTATATGTGTCCCAAGTTGCATTATGACCAGCACACAGCAGGGGAAAATGATCATGTTAAAATTCAGGACAGGAAGATGTCATTAGCATTTCTGATCTGCCAGGGCCCTTCTCTGGCTTGTATGACTATTTGACAGCCTTCATTGTCACCAGTGCTGACAATCCCTGCAAAGTTCGCGGCAGCAAGTATGAATAAATTGCATTAAATTAAAAGCCACAAGCTTGATAAATCTCTACAGTAGCATCATAGTCTTGTCAGACATGATCCTTTCCGAGCAGCTGGCTTTATTTTTCAGACATCAACCAGCAAGTCAGGCAAGATGGAAAGTCGCCACCTTGATCGGGGCAACTGATGCAAAAATAACAGGAAATGAGTGGCACCAGAACTTCCCTGTCTCCTCTGGGCAAAAAAAAAAAAAAAAGCAGCCTGATGAACAAGCAGTGGTTGGAAACATCATGGGCTAATCAAGTTTGCTGAGTGTAATGCATTTCCCATGTCACTTCTGATCTTTCATCCAACACAATACTCAGCCGGGAGAATTCTGTCACAGACCAACAAGGCCTGCTTGTAATTTAAAGTGCTTTAGGATACTTTGGGCTTGAGGACGTGTAGCATTTCCTACTGCCTACGTTAGGAAGTGCAAACTGAAAGTTGGGTCCGTGAGACCTCTCATTCAATATTATTTCTAGTGGGAATGCTGTTAAAAGATTTAGCAGTGATTAGTCCTCAGACTTGCATCTTACCAATTTCCAGCCCTCCAATACAAAGATGTCACACATTTAATCGGAAGATTGATGTTGCAGATTTAATATGAATCTTCATTTAATCCATCACATTTGCAAGTCAATAATTGACTTCAACACAACTAAAGATCAGCAGTTTGTGGACAAGTACAGAGGCAATCACGAAGAAGTTGCTGGCGCAAAGCAGATGGCGTTGTCAGCCGTTCAGGCCGTGTAAACACTGATTTGTTTTACGTATATATGTTCTGCTCCCTGGGTATTCACCGCACTGGCCACACACTCATTTCACCCCTGCCATCGGGAAGAAGGTACAGGAGCCTGAAAACTGTAACATCCAGGTTCAAGAACAGCTTCTTCCCTACAGCCATCAGGCTGTTAAACATTACAACCTCCAATAAGCTCTGAACTACATAGATATGCGCGTGCGTGCGCATGTGCGTGTGAATACATACACACTGAACTTTTTCTCATTTATTGTACTGTTTACAGTGTACTATGTTTATATATTCTGTTGTGCTGCTGCAAGAATTTTATTGTTCTATCTGGGACATATGACAATAAAACACGTCTCTTGCTTAATGTTTGCCCATACGAATAATGCTAGTGATATTTTACAAATTCCTCAAACAGAATAAACAAATAAAAAGTGGTCAGTGTGTAGCTGATGACTGAAAGACTAGAGTCATTTGAAAGCCAAACTAGTTTGTCGTGCTTGTACTTGGCTTCAGGAAACTATGTGAGGGCACGTGGGATTACAGTGAAAAAGACTGGACACTTAGAAATAACACTGCTTTAGTTGGTGGCACCTTGGATGAAAATAAAATCAGATCCCTGGGATGGCGTTAAATTACCAGAATGGCCATTTTAAGCAACATTTGGTTCCCTGGAATGAAATCTCTATTAGATTCCTATTTAGAAATCTCAACACTCAGCCTTCAGAAACCATTTTAAATACCTTCATACAATATTGATTTAAAGTGTCTGAAGTAAAATTTAACAAATCATTCTTACCTTCTTGAGCAATATTAGTATCTCTACTGTTACTGGGTCCACAAGTGCTGTACAGTGAAGCAAGATCTTGTGGGTTGTAGGAATTCAAAATTTTCAATACATTCCAACGAGAATCAATTCCATTTGAATCCAAGGCTGATCCTGGCTTAGTCGATATCCCTGTGCTTCTTGTCTGAAGAGGGGACATCTCCTGAGATAATTTTATATTTCTTCCTTGAACACTCCTCCTTATTCCAAATGAAAGCTGATCATTTCTTAAAGGACTATTTATTTTCATTCTTTTGGCTGTAGGCTCATGTGAGTCCAAACCTCCCTGATTCTCAGATATATTAGTAAGACACATTTTGCTAACATTGGGAGCCCAATGACCATCATATCTAAACAAATGTCCCCTGGGTCCTTCAGATTCATAGTCTAATTTAGTACCAGACTTTTCAGACACATTTCTCTTACTGGTACCAGCTTCTGAAGAACCATTCCTTTCTGCTTTTTGCACCACCTCTGGCATCTGCCTTGTTTCAGAATGTATAGATCCATAGCTTTCAAGTTGCATGTTAGGACTCTGGGTCATCTTGAAGGCATTAAAGTCACTGGAAGATCTGGCTTCTGCTGCAGAGGGAAGGAGATTATTGCACAGGGACTGGTGTGAGGAAGATGATAATTTTGCCTTTCCAGGTAGCAAGTCAGAAGCATCAGTTGGAGCTGCTGGTAATGGCGACTTGGTCCGACGAGAAAACCTTTTGCTCATTTCTTTGGTGGCAAGCAAAGACGAAACATCTTGACCTAATAGTGCAGGAGGGCATCCAGTGCGTCTGCCTTTAAGTGACCCACTATGAAAAGCATTTCGAAAACCATTTATCGAACTCGGTTCAGGAATATATTTGTGTACCAACCTTTGGTGCATCACTAAGACCTCTGGGTACAAAGTTCTGTAGGTACAAAATGGGCACACATTGCTCAGTAAGGCACTCTTGGAAAATGAGGTAGATACATTTCCCTGAGGACTACCAGCGCTGCACAGGCTTTGCCGATATATTGTGGTACAAAGATTCAAAGGCTTTTCCAATAAACTGAATTCATATTTATCACAGTAGTCCTCCCTGTTACGTCTAGTACTAATATAGCATTGGTCATTTATAGGAACGGGCTCCACCTTCATACTTCTAGCATTATTCTGTTGCGTATAGTTTTCTGCAAGTTCCTCCATTGAGCTTTCCTCCACAACATTGGAATCGTCAAGTTCGATAATAGCTTTTGCATCAGAGGTACATTTCTGTAACTCAACTATCAACTTTTCATCCATTGATTTCTCAGCATGAGACATTGGCGACATTGGCAACAGTGCACTGCAGAAGATTCGCCGACCGTGATGGATCGTCAGGTCCGGGAATTCTCTACTCATATTTGAAAACTCGGCATTTTGAAAAATTGGACTAGTGGACGAAAGAATCCTTTTCTGTTTCCCCCGAGGAAAGTTTGCATCTAAATCTTTGGCCCCGCCCAAAGAATCTGTAAAAAACCTCTTGGAGTCTTGAAGAGATTCCTGAACAGATTCATCACTTTCTTTTGGTGCTACTTCCAATTTTGGAGATATCAATGAATTCTTCAGAGGATCATTCTTTTCTTCAGTCCTTTTCTGCTCACCCTTATGATGCCGTTCCAAGTGATACTTAAGTGAGGTTTTCTGAGCTGCAGCATAGTCACAGAGGGGACATCGATGGGGTTTTTCACCTGAAACAAAAAATATATAATTTACTCATTTTTAATATTTTACTAATTTTAAACCATCCTACCAACAACTAGAGAGCAGTCCTGAGCTACTATCTACTTCATTTGAGACCCTCGGACTATCTTTGATTAGACTTGACCTTGCACTAAACGTTATTCCCGTTGTCATGTATTTGTACACTCTGGATGGCTTAATTGTAATCATGTATTGTCTCTCCGCTGACTGGCTAGCACGCAACTAAAGCTTCGCACTGTTCATCGGTACACATGACAATAAACAAAAAGGTACAGGATACTTAGCCTTGCAAGCATGTTCCATCACTCAATGTGATTTGTAACCCCAAATCTACATATCCATTATTTTGAAAGGATTTGGGGTGGCACGGTGGCGTAGTGGTAGAGTTGCTGCCTTACAGCGCCAAGAACGTGTTATTTCTACGTTCTCCATGTCACTACATGCGTTTTCATCTCATATTCCAAAGATGTACAAGTTTGTACGTTAATTGGCTTCGGTAAAATTGTAAATTGTCCCTAGTGTGCAGGATAATGCTAGTGTGGGGGAAATCGCTGGTTGGCGTAGACTCAGTGGACCGAAGGGTCTGTTTCTGCGCTGTATCTCCAAACTATTGTATATCACTTGTCTACATCATTCATGAAGTTTCACAGAGGATATAGGCTTATGGCGAGGGGGAAAGATTTAATAAGAACCCGAAGGGCTTTTTGTTTTAACAGATGGTGGCAGATATATGGAATGAGCTGCCAGGGGGGAGTTGAGGCAGGTACTATCACATTTAAAAAGGGATATGGGCCAAACACAGGCAAGTAGGTAGGACTAGTGTAGATGGGGCACGTTGGTCAGTGTGGGCAAATTGGGCAGAAGGGCCTGTTTTCACGCTGTATACTATGATCATGAAATCCTTCAGAGGATGAATGATGGGGAAAATTCTATCCAAGGAAACATTTGAATTCATGTATGAAATGGAATAGAGTGACATAAAACCAACAGGGAAAGTTGGCAATAGGTGGAAGAGGTGGGTTGTTAACTAAATAGGCTTGGAGTATAACACGCTACTAATCAGCAAATACCAAAAGTTAATAAACCCTTGCTTATTGTCATAGAGATATGGCCCATTTAAGTGGAAATGTTTGGAGTAGTCTGATGGATTTTAATTTATCGAATGGGAGAGAAATCAATTACTGGTATGTTGCAATAAATATGCATAGCACAAAGGTTTTTTTTTTGGTGATTGTACAGGTCAAGTGCAAAGGTTAGAACAGAAGATTGCTTGATGGATAATACACTGAAAGCATAGAGGCAGTAATAAGGCAAAGTCTACTGTATGCACAAGGCAACTCAAAGTAAGTTCTAGTCAAATCGAACAGCCAATTAAGGAGCATGGCACGTAATTCTGGGTTAAAACACCAAAATAAGAGGTTCATGAGTGACCATACCCGAGGCCTTCAATGGTCAACAAGAAATACTTGAGTCATGGGGTAGCATGGTGGCGCAGCGGTAGAATTGCTGCCTTACAGCGCCAGAGACCCGAGTCCGAATCCTGACCGGTCTTGGACAGATGCTTGTCTGCATGGAGTTTGTACGTTCTCCCCGTGACCTGCGTGGGTTTTCTCCGAGAACTTCGATTTCCTCTCACATCATACTCCAAAGACATACAGGTTTGTAGGTTAATTGACTTGGTATAAATGTAAATTGTCCCTATTGTGTGCAGGATAGTGTTAATGTACGAGGATTGCTGGTCGGTGCAGAACCAGTGGGCCTGTTTCCGCACTCTCTTTTATTATAAAATATAATATGAACAATTACTTTAAAATGAATACAGATGAAAGGCAGGATGGAGGTCCTGCACAAGACTAGAGAGCATTAGTTCAAAATTAAGTAGCTTTGAAAAAGGTTTATTATTCAATTGTTAATAGGAAAGCAGGACATGTGAAACAGGATTACAGAAAGATGGGTTAACCGATAGTATGAGAATAAAATGGATCACCATCTACATTAAGAATGACCGCACTGCTTTAAAATAATGATGTAAAATAAAACCGATTTTGCTCATTAGGCCTTTAGCTCAACATAGCAGTAAACACAGTGCTTGTGGTTACAGATATTCAACATGTTTCAATATTCCTCTTTATGCTGCAGTGAACAACAAAAAAACAGGAAGGCAAGGGTCTCGACACAAAATGTCACCTATTCCTTTTCTCCAGAGATGATGTCTGAGCCGCTGAGTTGCTCCAGCTTTTTGTGACTATCTTCGGCAAAAACTGGGCAACTGTTAGTGGTAGAGTGACAAAGGGGATGGATCCGACTGTAAAGGCCTCCCCTTTAATATACTTGAGTAAATTATATATGTTTGAAGGTTTCGACCCACCTTGCAACCAATGCAACTATTTCACAAAGAAACTGTAGACATACCTGTGTGAATCCTGAGATGAATATTAAGGTAATAGTTTGAGCGGAAAGACTTTCCACAGTAACTGCATTCACCAGATGAGCCAGACTCTCTGCTTCTTCCTCGTTCTGAGCCATCCTCGCTACGATCTGGGAAGTGTAAAAAAAAGTCACTTAATCGTCATCTCTCCTCAAATCATCCCATCCATATATCTGGCAACTTTATCTTAATCCAAGAGAGTGAGTCAATACACATTTTATCTACAACAAAACAAAAAGTTTATAAAGTACATTTAAGAATGACAAGATTAAATGGATCATGAAAATATTGAAGATGGGCTGTAAAATGTTTAAAAATTCTATATAACTTTACAAAATTAAGACCATTCAGCCCATTGAATCTACACAACTGGAATTATCTGGTTTCCTTGAATCTTAGTCTTTCACATGCTTTTACTCCCATCCACCTCCCAATTCTCCTACCCAGCCCAGCCACACTGGGGATACTTTACAATATTCAACTAACATACCAACTTTAAGATGTGGGAGTAAACCAACCACTTTGAGGAAACCCACACTGTCACATGGTGAAGGTAAAGACTCCACATAGCCAGCACTGGATGTCAGCATCAAACTTGGTCACTGGAGAATTGAGGCAACAGCATTACCTGTTGTAAAACTGCGCTATCCTTAATCTTAGAATAAGTGATTGCCGCTCTATACAATGTGTTTGCAATGGCATTAAAGTGAATGGATGCTAGTCTATAAAACTCCAGAGGCCTTTGATTTAACCATCTCCCATCGCAAATCTGCGGCCCGATGAAGCCTGGTTCTCTTTTATTTCTTGTACCTTAACCGACAATGAAAGCAATGACCTGCAACCTTGGTGCCCGCGAGCACACCCATACAATGTATTCAGTGCACAACACTGTGCAATCATAAACCAACGCCTGAATCACCAACTGAAATATACATCTGATTACAAAAGTTCCCTAATCAGGTGTGCAGCACACATGCGCATTCCCATCTCGAGAAATGTATTTACCACTAGACTAAGCGGGACCCGTTGGGTCCCAGTCACCACGGGGGGGGGGGGGGGGGGGGGAGTGTGTATGTGGGTGGGAGGGGTTTGCGAGGGGGAGAGGAGGAGGGATGGGGGGGGGGGGGGGGGGGATGAGGGGGAGAGAGGATGTGGGACGGGGTGGTTTGGGGGAAGGGTGTGTGCGGGCGGGGGGAGGGGGTGTTGTGGAGGAGGGGTTTGTGGGTAGGGAGGGGTTTATGGGGGGAGGGTGACATCAGCGCCATCTCCGACTGGGCTGGGGTCGGGTCAGGCCGTTTCCGGTCCCTCTGAAAATTGTTTCCGGTTGGAGACCTCCGTCGGCCATCCAGAGCCTCCCGCAACTGCAGTAAAGACGGGATGGCGCAGGAAGGGGTGGACCATCCCGCGGAGTGACAGTAGAAGGGACCAATCTGCCTGCCGCTGAATGGCAGGAGAGCCAATCGATCTGCGCATGCGCAGTTTGAAAGATTTTTAAACCTCGATAACTCTTATCAGCTTCCACTGATCGGAACGAAACCTGGTGCAATCGCAGCATAGGAGAACGGTGAGTAAGCTGGAGAAAAATGGTAGCACTATCGCGTACCGTTTTTGCGCAAATAGAATGACCGGCAAACCGGAAGATAACAAGATCAGAATTTTAGTTATGTATAGATTGTCCAACTGTGGTCCATAATTCACATTAATTTAACTTGGTAAGAGCACAAGCGAAAAAAAAATCCAATTGATTAATTAGATCCTTTACATCTGGCCAACGTGGCAGCAAAACCAATCATGCATTGAGCGACTTCTGTGCTTAGCTAATGCCAATTGTAAATATCCCTGTTTGGCAATATCACTTAAATTGTGATTTAATTCAAAGAGTTACAATGAAACTGCAGGGGAAAAAAAAGGGCAATGCAGCAGTGAACTGAACCGGCTAATCCCAGATTTGAAACTCTGAGCTTCCACAGGGTTAATGTCCTTTGCAAGATGTTCTTTGTAAAGGCAGGAATTTTGCAGCTAAATGTTATCCATCAATCCCTATGGGCAAAACACAGTGGTAATGTTGCTTAAAAAGTCAGGCTTTAACTATTATAATGGTTTAGGTGGTGGGCGAGTTGCAGCTACATTAAGACAGCAAACAAAGGCAGTTGCCACTAAATTAAGAATTGTATACATGTGATTTAGCATTTCACATTTTTAATTACAGGGAAAAGTCCACTTATAGCCTCTGGTACTGAGCGATAATACACCAGTGTTGCCAGAGATACAAACAATCATCCCCATAAATGATAGAGCATTCATTTTTGTGCTATCCATGATCTAGTTACACTATGTGGCCACTAGGTTGATCTGTGCACAGAACTGATGATTTTCCCCAACTTAACACCCGATTAATGTCAAAACTAGAAGTTTAATTGTTTAAGCCATTATCTAAACAGCCTGCAGTGTTATTCATGACAATTAATGTTCTATAGAAGCCATATTTTTACCAAGAAATTTGACTAAAATTGTACGCTTGAAGCACACACTCAAGCTGAACATAGTGCCAGAACAAACTGATCTCATCTGCTTTTACATAATCCATATCATTCCATTCCCAACACCCAACTAATCTAAAAGGCTCTTAAATGTCATTATCACACTCTATCTCCACCACTAACCCCGACAGCATTTTCCAAACACCCGCCACCGTGAAAAACAAAATATTGCCCTGCACATCTCTATAATACTAAAAGTCGTGTGTGTGTGTGTGTGTGTGTGTGTGTGTGTGTGTGTGTGTGTGTGTGTGTGTGTGTGTGTGTGTGTGTGGTTAGTTGATGTCCATTACTAAATGATCGCTAATCCAAGGAGTGTAAAAGGCACATTTTCAATTGTGCAAATGACAAATTAAGTTTCCATTAAAATAAATAATCTGCTGCATGGAAGTACCAGGATAGCCCAGCAACAGTGCTTCCCAATTTTCCCCAGTAACAAGCCTCACTGAGACACAACCAGTTGAAGGCTATTTTATCAACATAAGTATTTAAATGACCCATGCATTCTGGTTGAATAAGGAGTTTGGTAAATTAGAAATGATTTTACTGTAATATAAGTGGCTGAGCACTAGATGGTGCAATTGCACCATAATCGTAATATTATTTGGAAAGCAAATTGAGTTATTGAATATTAGAATAAGAGTCGGTCTAAATTTTACATTTATCATGGGAAATTGCCTTGACCTTAGGCACCAATTTAAGAAATTGTATATACAGGAATTCCAAAGTAATTTAAAGTTTATAAATCTGATAATACAGCTTATTTGTTACCGTTCTTTTCGTGTTCCCATAAAAATTACACGTTTAAATGGAAAGGGACACATCAAGGTTTTCAACGACAGGACAAAGTAAAAATAATTTTGAAATTATCAAAATATATAACTAGTATAGTATATGATTATAATGGAAGGAATAAACAGAGCAGGGTCCCACGCCACTGCACCTTCTTGATCAACTTCATGCTTCATGTTTGATCCAATCTGGGTTATGAGTCAGCCCAAGGCAATTTATTCTGTCTAATTTGTTTTTCATGGCTTTCAGCAGCCTTTGCGTTTGGTGTTACCTAGCTAGTTTGGATTGTATCCAGTTCTCTTGCCAATGCCATTAAGTCGCCTGCAATGGCTTTACCCAAGCTTGATTTCACTGGTAGATTGAAAAGATTAAACTGAAAAGATCAAAACCCGGGAAGAAGGGGAACACACAGTTCTACCTTAGTATCTCCTCTCAACACTGACATAATCACCAAATTCTCCAGAGAGCTGGCCCCAAGTCCATCAGGGGAGAGCACACATTTCTTCCAAATATTGGTAAGATTCAAACCAACATTTCAATCCTTTTCACAAAGTCAGTTCCTTACCGACCATCTCTCTCAATCAAAACCGTGAGAAACCGAAAAGGTAATGCTCACAAATCTCAAGTCACATCCCACCTAGAATCAGGTTTCAGAAATCTATTCTGATACTATCATCAAGGCCAGCTATTCTCTCCTCTGATACTGGCCCTGGCCTGCTCAATGTCCACAGAAACCCTCATGCTTACCTTTCATTACATTTAAGTTGCCATTTTAATACAGCCCTTGCCAGTCTTCCTTGTACATGGAGGTCCTGACTACCCCAAACCAACACTGCTGGCCATGTTGCAACCTGCATCGTGACATTCACCAGTCAGTATTAGTATTTTTTATCCGCATTGCTTCAGGACAAGTAAGAATTGACCATAAAATGTCCATCTTAGTTTTTTCCAATTTTTACCATGGACATTCCCTGTAATTGCCTCCAGCTCTCTAAACACTCAGATCAGGGCTTCTCAGTATCTGGTCCCTTGCTTAACCCCCAATATAAATGTTCCACCGTTGGCAGTTATGGTTGCCAAGTCTGGAGTTCTTTCCTAAAGCCTGCGACTCTTTCTTACAAAGCATGCCCCCTTTTTCAAATAGGCATCATTATCTGCTATGATGCAGCTGGCAAACTGTTTGCTGATAAACTGAACTACCTCTGGCAATTTTTTAGCTACAATTAAAGATACTATATGAAGGAAAGTCATTATCAAGATCCTGCAGTCACACAATTACCAACAGCTGTAATAATCAACAGCTCTACCTTCAGCATCTTGGCTCTGAAGTAAAATGGCTGAGGGATGTGTTGGTCAATATTATCCATCATTGGTAAAAAGGTTCAAGCTAATTCTAGATCAATGTTTATTTCAATCAATTCACTGCAACTGGAGTATCAACAAGATATTTTTGACCTCTACATTTAAAACATAAGTAATGACCCAACAGCGCAAGGTATCATTGTCTTGTTAAATGCTGTTGTATTGTTTGGCATTCTGTGTCACTGAGGCCATTTTAAAGAGGTATAGATATTAGAGGTGATCACATTACATTCAACCGATACCACCACATGAAAGCAATTAATTTTTAAGTTTTAAAACTAGGAACAATTTCACACAATGCACAACAACTTACACATTAGCCCCTCATCAAACAGGTATCTAATTTTCACCACGATTTCAATTCCAAAACAAAATGACTCACTTATAACCATATAACCATATAACAATTACAGCACGGAAACAGGCCCTCTCGGCCCTTCCAGTCCGTGCCGACCATTTGTTTTCCCCTAGTCCCATCTACCTGCACTCAGACCATACCCCTCCATTCCCTTCACGTCCATATACCTATCCACTTTACTCTTAAATGTTAAAATCGATCCTGCCTCCACCACTTCTGCTGGAAGCTCATTCCACACAGCCACCATCAGAATCTGAGTAAAGAAGTTCCCCCTCACGTTACCCCGAAACCTCTGTCCCTTAATTCTCATGTCATGCCCTCTTGTTTGAATCTTCCCTACCCTCAATGGGAAAAACGTATCCACGTCAACTCTGTCTATCCCTTTCATCATTTTAAAGACCTCAATCAAGTCCCCCCTTAACCTTCTGCGCTCCAAAGAATAAAGACCTAACTTGTTCAACCTTTCTCTGTAACATAGTTGCTGGAACCCTGGCAACATTCTAGTAAATCTCCTCTGTACTCTCTCTATTTTGTTGACATCCTTCCTATAACTAGGCGACCAAAATTGTACACCATACTCCAGAATTGGTCTTACCAATGCCTTGTACAATTTTAACATTACTTCCCTACTCCTATATTCAATGCTCTGATTTATAAAGGCCAGCACACCAAAGGCTTTCTTTACCACCCTATCTACATGCGATTCCACCTTCAGGGAACTATGCACAGTTATTCCTAGATCCCTCTGTTCCACAGCATTCCTCAATTCCCTACCATTTACCATGTACGTCCTATTTTGATTTGTCCTGCCAAGATGTAGCACTTCACACTTATCAGCATTAAACTCCATCTGCCATCTTTCAGCCCACTTTTCCAAATGGCCCAAATCTCTCTGTAGACTTTGAAAATCTACTTCATTATCCACAACACCACCTATCTTAGTATCATCTGCATACTTACTTATCCAATTTTCCACCCCATCATCCAGATCATTGATGTACATGACAAACAACAGTGGACCCAACACAGATCCCTGAGGCACCCCACTGGTCACCGGCTTCCAACCTGACAAACAGCCATCTACCATTACTCTGGCAAGGGATAAAAACATGAGGCAAAGGCATTTTGCATTGCTTGCAGGCTTAGCTGTACAATGCGTTTATTCAGTGCCTTTCCTCCAAGACATTGTAAAAGGTGTACAAACATCTATAAATCTACAGAGATAACAAAGAAAAATACACACTTTACTGACTTGGATAACAGGTAAATCTGGAACAAGCTCAAAGCACCTGAGAGCCATTATCTGTGCTTTCATGTACTCATATTTCATAGGCATCAATAGTTTAGTGTTATTTTGACGAAATTTTAAAAAGGGATGTGCCATTAATAGCAGCTGTAATTAAGATACTTCCATAAGTAGTTAGAATGTTTGCAACTGATGTGCAGAACTGTTCTGTAATAAACGATTTTTCCACCCCACCACCACCTTTCCTGAGTATCTTTGCCAAATTTGATGATGTAAGCATAGAAGCTTAAAAAAATACCTTTAAAAATAATAAAAATCTGCAATGCACTACGATCTCACGGTAAGGCCGATTTAATCATTATAATGAAGATTAGCTGAAGGTTAGAAACCCACAACAGAAATATAAAAAAAGTCCAAAAAAAAAAAAAAGCTGCTTAAAAGGAAAGACAACATACTCTAAAGCAGGTCCTGGAACAAAGAGACAAGAGAGTCTAACAACCTGAAATTTAAAGAACATATTTGCAGCCCAAAAACTGACCTTACAAATATAAAAGAAAACAAAACTTCACATGTGGTTTAAACCACACACTGCTGCCAACCCCCCACCCCCTTATTTTTTGTATTGAATGGAGATAATTAGATTGCACATTTCTGTTAAGAAACCATGACCTAGAAATGTAATCACAAATGATTTTGTTCATTTTCAGTGATAACACTATTTACAATGATTTCTCCCCAGGTTCACCATTAAAAAAAAAGTATTTTGTAGAATTACATACAACTCATAGATTTGTCCAAAATTTGACTGAGTGCTTCCCATCACAAAACAATAAAGTTATATAAACACTCACCATCCTAAGCTGCTCTGACAAAAAAGTCTCTGACTTGAAATCTGACCAATTTCTCTTTCTACAGATGTTACCAGACCTGTTAAGAGGTTCCAGCATTTTCTGTTTTTATTTCAGATTTCCAGTAGGTGCAGGTTTTTTAAATGTTCACTTCCCATCACAAACTGTTCCTCTCCAGATCGGATATTCTGAGCAGTTGATGTGCACAAAATTAGAATATTTTTGCACAGCTACTTATCCATTCTCCTTTATTTACCTCCATCCACCGCACCTACAAACACCTTTCCAAAGAGCAGAGTAATCTGTGGTTAGATCACCCAATCCAATCTTTCCTGCTGAACTGCACACCTATTGATCGCGGGCTCAACCGACTCATTGATACCCACCTCAGATCCCAAGACGCCCTTGGCACTGCCCCATCAGCCTTCATCAAACCCTTTCCTGGGCAGTCCCAGCGCTTCCCAACTAGGCTGACATTCCATGCCCAGTTATGCATATCACCACAAAATAAGTGATCTTGTGAAGGCAGCCACATAGTCCAGAACCACTTAGACCACAGTCAATCCCTCTTCTCCCCTTTCCTATCACGCAGAAGATACAAAGCTTAAAAGTACATTACAGGAACAGCTTCTTCCCCGTTGTATTTGGGGATCTCCCACAAGCTAGGGTGTAGTTCCTATCTTCCAACCTCCTCACTGTTGACCTTGGACCTTCATGTAACACTATATTGCTATAACTCTATATTCTGCACTTTGGTATTTTTCTCTTTGTACATGCTTGGGTGTGGCTTGAATGAATGCACTCATGTATGGTATTTGCCTGGACAGCATGCAAAACAAAATATTTTTCACTGTATCTTAGTACACGCAAAACTAATAAACCAGCACCAATCCCTTGGGGCAAGATTTCTGAATTCAGTGCCTTAAGGGCCTGTCCCACTTACGCGTCCTTGGCTGGCAAATTACGCGACCTTGTGGTCGCTTGAGGCGTACGGGCACCGTATGGCCGCGCGGGGCCTGTCCCACTTAGAGGCGCGGAGGGGTATGTAGTTGTGCGGGGCCGGTCCCGACATCGCGCGGGGCTCCGAAATTCTTGCAGTGAACAAAACCTTTGTGCGGCAACGACCTGTCGCGGAACTGCCGGCCAAAGTGGGACAGGCCCAAGACCCTGGCGCGACGCAACGTCTCACTTTAATGATATGCGCCCAAACCACCTCAGTGGGTCTCAAACAGCACCAAATGTTCCAGAGACAGATCCACCACATAGACAATAGGTGCAAGAGTAGGCCATTTGGCCCTTAGAGCTAGCACCGCCGTTCAATGTGATCATGGCTGATCATCCCCAATCAGTACCCCTTTCCTGCCTTCTCCCCATATCCCCTGACTCTGCTATCATTAAGAGCCCGATCTAGTTCTCACTTGAAAGAATCCAGAAAACGGGCCTCCACCGCCCTTTGAGGCAGAGAATTCCACAGACTCACACCTCTGTGTGAAAAAGTGTTTCCTCATCTCTGTTCTAAATAGCTTAACCCTTATTCTTAAACTGTGGCCCCTGGTTCTGGACTCCCCCAACATCGGGAACATGTTTCCTGCCTCTAGCATGTCCAAACCCTTAATAATCTTACATGTTTCAATAAGATCCCCTCTCATCCTTCTAAATTCCAGAGTATACAAGCCCAGCTGCTCTATTCTCTCAGCATATGGCAGTTTTGCCATCCCGGGAATTAACCTTGTGAACCTATGCTGCACTAGCAAGAAAGTCCTTCCTCAGATTTGGAGACCAAAACTGCACACAATACTCCAGGTGTGGTCTCACTAGTGCCCTGTACAACTGCAGATGGACTTTGCTCCTATACTCAACTTATGAAGGCCAACATGCCATTCGCTTTCTTCACTGCCTGCTGTACCGGCATGCTTACTTTCATTGACTGATGAACAAGGACCCCCAGATCCCATTGTACTTCCCCTTTTCCCAACTTGAAACTTATGTATTGGGTGTGTCCACTACTCTTAATGATTATATGCTAAAGTTGGGCAATTTTAAAGTCTGTGAATTATTTGACTGCAGGAATATCAAAAAGAAAAATATCAAAAAGAAGTGGCAAATGTCTATATAGAAGACCAAATGGCTGATAAATGCAAGTTTAAAAACAAGTCACAAGGAACAGCAGACAAAATGAAAAGACAAAGTGCTGGAGTAACTCAACAGGTCAGACAGTAACAATGCATTGTAACTGTATATTTTGACTGATGGCAGACCAATTTCTCTCTGGGATAAATAGAGTTGTATCATGTCGTATCTCTGGAGAAAATGGGCAGGTTTTATTTTGGGTTGGGGCCCTTTCTGAAACATCACCTATGCTGCCTGTCCTGTTGAGTTACTCCAACACTATGTTTGCACAATGACAAATAGCACGGCACAGATGTTCAATGGACTTTTAGCCACCTACCTGATGAAGGTCCTTCGCCTAGTACTCCATCTTCTGAGCCCTCTTCAGAGCCTTCCTCGGGCTTGTCAGTCCCTGGGCTGCGGTCTTCCACCCCTGTGATAGAGTCTATTGACTGAGTGCCAGGATCACCACCATCGACTGAACTTGGTGGATTCTCCACACTTTTCCTGCCTTTCCTGTGTACTCTGGAGTGCAGCACTAACTGATGGTAGGTTCTGAATATCTTACCACATACTGTGCAGTTGGTTGGTTTAAGTTTGTTCTGAGATAATTTTGGATCAACATCCACTTCTCCCAATGGAGGCGACCCATTCTGCCCTATGCCGTTGTGCTTGATTTTAGCCTTGTCAAGATTCTCCAAGGTCGTACCCTGATTGGCTTTATCCATGGCCCATTGTTCACTGGAATCCTCTTTGTCCGATGGTTCCTCCTCATTCTCAGAGTTTGCTATTTGCCCTGGATCTTTCACGTTCTCTCGGCCTACTGCCACTTTCCCTTTGGTGGCCAGCTGCCAAGCTTGGTAGGTGTTGAAGGGATCAAGCTCAGGTATCCATTTCCCCAGCTTTGCAGATTTGTTACAATTTTGCGACAGGAAAGGACTCAAATTCAGCATCTGTAGGAATCCATCCTGCGACAGTGCGGGTTCTGGATTTATGGAGTGATCATCCATCTTCTCCGTCAAATCTTTGTTGTGAACTTTGCTGTGTTCCTTTAAGCTGTCTTTGTTAGGGAAAAGAAATCCGCACACCATACACATTTTGTAGGGAGAAGCAACGTTTCCCAAAATTGGCTCCTGCATAGCAACATTATTGATCGTTGCAGGACCTTCTGGATCCTGCTGCGATTTTCCCTTGGCTTTACTTGAGTGTGTCCTCATGTGATTTTTTAGAAACCAAGGCTCCTTAAAACGCCGGCCACATACATTGCAGCCATAGGTAAAGGAATCCTTGTGTTTCCTCATGTGAGTTTCCAGACTCAAAGCACTCTCGCAGGACAGGCCACAAACCTTGCAGCTCAGCTCACCATCATCATTTTCATCCATTGCCTCCTGTTCTGGAGAACTTACAGCATCATGCCCCTCTTCAACAGGGCTCAAACCTTCCTCTACTCGAAGGACTGCTGGCTCACAGAGCGTGGGCTTGTGCTGAATGACCACATGGTGATGGAGATCATCTGAGTGTTGAAAGCTTTTTTTGCAGAACATACACGGGAGAGGTGGGCACGCTTCAGCTTGGACTACCTTTCCTTGCAAGCTCTCAAGGGACAAAGTGACACCGTTAACCGGTTTAACATCAATCTCAGTCACACCCGTCTCATTAGGCGCGATACCATCAGACACCGTATGTGCGATATCAAAATTTATGGGTGACAAGTTGGCCTTATTCCTTCCCATTTTTTCTCCTTGTAAATGGTCTAGTTTGTGCTTTCGGAGGTGAATTTTCAAATGGGCTTTTTGAGAAGTTTTATGGTTGCAGAAGGGACAGTTAAATGGCTTTTTATTCGTGTGCATGGTCATGTGTTGTGCCAAAAGACTGCTAAAAGGAAAGTATTGATCACAAATTGAACAGTGGTGTTCAAACGAATTTTTTGCATCCGTAAAACCGAGCGTTGAGTTCACATCGTCGTCTTGGACACCAGATGTTTTCATTATCGCGCTCTCCGAGGGCTTTACCAAATATTCATGTGGCTGGTCAGTAAACCAAGGCATAAGCTCTTCTTCAGATGTTCTTTCTTGGTCGTCTTGATATTGTATTCTCATCACATTGAGACAATACAAAGCCTTAGAGCTTCGATTTCAAGCTTGAGCACCTGGCTTGTCCCTTTCCTTGCACTTAGTGATGTAGAAGTTCCAAATGCTGAAAGCAGAACACAAAGCATTCAAAAACTGAATCAAAATTGTTGTTCGTCCACAAACATTTGGTTTAAAATTATGCTTCAGCACTTTAAAAAAAAAAAAGTTGGAACTACTTGTCTAACCATAATCAAAACAGTAACACTTTCCACATACATAGAATTGCTTTCCACTGCTATATAAATGTCAGGAACAAAGATTAGAAAATCTGAATCAACTTGCTCTTTATAGACCAGAGGACAGCTCATCACAGAACTTAGTAAACATTAATTTCTGCAGTGGCTTCTACTGAAATGGAGACCTGTTTATTTGACTCTTTTTTTCCCCTTTTTGGAGCTCACTGGATATTGCAATCGTAATGATAAAGCATCAACTGTCCAAATGCAGGTTAAACCCAACTTCTCTTTAACAGCATCTTAATGGTTTGCAATAGAAAAAACACTTTAAAGTTATTGTCCAAGTTGTTTTGCACCACCATTGCATGAATACTTTACCCAAAAGGCTCAGTAGACACGAAGCTGGTGATAAATATGAAATGTTCACTAACTTTTTTTTTCCCCCCATAAAAAGCCCTTATTTCAATTTCAGTTGAAATATTACTAAACACATCACAATAGGTTTTTACTAACTTCTAAACAAGCTGACTGGCACTTAAGGACACAAAATGCTGGAGTAACTCAGCTGGTCAGGCAGCATCTCTGAAGAACATGGATATGCAACATTTTGGGTTGGGACCCTTCTTCAGACAGACTGGCACTAAAAGTTGTGCATGTTTATTTTGGTCATTCCGTCAGCTTTTAATTGTTCAATAAAACAAATGTTTCAACTTTGCTTACTGAGCAGCATCTGTGCAGAGAAAAAACGTTTTCAGGTCAAATTCCCTCCTGTAGAACTGGAATAATTTTGATAGGCAATTTATTAGTCAATGCAAAGAAAGAAATAAGTCAATTGGGAGAGGGCAGTTTGCACTGTGTGGAATGGAGAATGAAGTACAGAAAGGACACTATTGAGTAGAATGGCAGAAGTATTTAAACCAATGCCCATGCTAGAGGGTGGCACAGTGGAACAGTTGTAGTTTCTGCCGGTCAGCGCTTGCAGCACCAGAGACCCAGGTTCTCGACTACGGGTGCTGTCTGTACGGAGTTTGTACGTTCTCCCCGTTCCTCCCACATTCTAAAGACGTACAGGTTTGTAGGTTAATTGGCTTGGCACAAGTGTAAATTGTCCCGAGTGTGCGTCAGATAGCGTTAATGTGCGGGTATCGCTAGTCGGTGCAGACACGGTGGGACAAAGGACCCGTTTCCATGTTGTCTCTCTAAACTAAACACAACAATAATAGGAAATAAGGTTGCGAGTAGTTAATGGAAGTAGTAGGCATATTCTAAAATTGCTAACTCAATTTGAATTCAAAATAAATGTGGTGTAAATGAAAAGATAAGGTGGTTGCAGTTCCTCAAGTTAACAGTGCAAGAGATCTTGTGCTAAGTTCAACCCAGTTAACTATTGCTTCACTTGGGAACAGAGGAAGAGGAAGTGGCACAGCATCTCCAGCACTTGCAAGGCCAGTGCAATGGTTTGTGGGGCAATCAAGAATGTTCCAAATTATAATGAAAGGAACAGGGGACAATGCGTTTTCTGGCGGTACGACGAAAGTACACGGGAAGCAATCCATTGCATATGGAGGGGGATGGAATTGCAGACTTGGAAGTCATGGGGATGAGTGCTAGCAGAAATGAGACAAACAATCCCAACAGAGTCCATTCTTCAGAACCAATGGATGATTCGTGAACCATCGAAACGGAAACGTACCCATTCATCTCACCTCATCAATGCCAACCATGATACCCATCTACAATAATCACACGTCTGCATTCGGCCTAGATCCCTCCACAGCCTTCCCATGCAAGTATAAACACCTTGTGTTTTATGTAGGGATAACGCTCCTGAAAAGCAGCGTTTAATTCAAAAACATACAAATCAAACACATTTACACAGGCATACATATGAGCGTGTTCTTTTTTTAAATTCGCATGTAAATTAGTTTTTTGTACTAATTGAACAAGCGCGTTATTTCAAAAATGCACAAAATCAAAAATACGTGAAATGTAAGGTGCCTGTATTGTTCAAAAACCTTTAAAACATTTTATCTGCAAGGTAGAGTCCAGCAATACTATGAGAAAGCAGAGTTTGATGCCCCAGAGGGACCATAACAACCATTCAACCTCCACAAGGCAACGGTTAAATTACCAACAAGGACATCATCCCTGATTTTGTTGTTACACCTGCTGACAAGGGCAAATTCAAGGTCACAGTTCTGCAGTAGGAAGTAGGAAATGAAAATCAAGATCATTGCCACATCCAGAGTTTACAGAGAAAAGTTTCAGTTATGGAGTCTAGAGTAGCAGATCTGGAAGAGAGAAAGGACCTTGTGTGGAAGGATGGTGGTTATGGTCTTAAAATAAAATGGCTAACTATTGTTCAAAAATTAACACTAGAAAATAACAAAACCCTACGTCTGCAATTCCAAATACTGCCACTTGGTGACACTATAATTAAGTGCTCCAAGAAAAAAAGTAAGCTCTCTTACAATCTGCAGTGTTGATTCCTCCCATAATCTTAGTTCCAAACCAGTACAGTGAAATGAATGGTAAACAAAAATGCTGGAGAAACTCAGCAGGTGAGACACCATCTATGGAGCGAAGGATATAGGCAACGTTTCGGGTCGAAACCCTCTGAAGAAGGGTTTTGACCCGAAACGTTGCCTATTCCCTTCGCTCCATAGATGCTGCCTCACCCGCTGAGCTTCTCCAGCATTTTTGTCTACCTTTGATTTTCCAGCATCTGCAGTTCCTTCTTAAACAGTGAAACGGATAATGATGTGGCTTAAAAAAAAAAAGTTAGTCAAAAGTCACTGCCCTTACAATAAAGCATAAATGTAAAAGGAACCTATCAGTGGAAATATCCTTGGGAAGACTATTATGGAATGGGGCAAGGCCACCATGCGGTTGGAATGATTTCTATGCAGTAGATAGGATTCAGCCAAACAATTGCATAGACCCCAGTGCACCCAGATAGCCACGGTCAAAGGCTTTTATAATTTCACCGATCAAACGATATTAAAACTAATCAAATAAACGACTTAAAATACTGGTGCATAATTAAACACTAAAAAGTGAAATGGGGAATAGGAAAGTACGGAGAACATACACACAGTTAGTGCTGCACTGTGGCCATCAAAAGGAGAGTCCAGCAGTAAAACAAGAGGTCAGGGGCACTGGGATCTAACCTCTGGGTCAGTTCAAGATTCTCCATTGGGCTAAGCATCTACACAAGTCCAAGAGGTCTGAACAATTCGCAGCTGCTGTGTCTTAGAGAACGGCTGTTATCAGTCACTTCGATTCAGCCCACTGAGTGTGGAAAGCAGAAGTGTCAACGTATGTGATACAGTAAAGTAGTCTCTTTTTTAAAAAAAAAGATACAACCGTTTAATGTACATGGACCACATTGCATTATTTTCTAAATTTGTAATGGAAAGACAATTAACGTACTGAAAACAAATTTATTCACAGTCAAAAAGCATTTCAGTTTACTCATGCAGACAGTGTTGGGCATAACTATTTGCTTGTTATTGTATGTGCTCAGTGATTGTGTGTAAAACAAAGCTTGTACAATACACTTCAGAAAATTAAACCCTTATGCAGCCTATGACAGCAGTATAAATCCTAAAGGTTTTATTTTTTTTGCAACTGTGAACTCTCAACTCCCAACTTTGATGACATTGCCTTCAATAAAATAAATCCACCCACTCTCATCACAGTATAAAACTTTCATCTTCACCACTGTCACTCAAGATTAAAGGGTATCTGTGTACTTAACGACCAAGTGGTTTAGTACATTCATACACCTCACATTTTAGTACACTGTTTGGCTACATTCAATATCTTACTAGGCATGTTTTCTACAAAAACCACGATCAATTGTGCAATCACACCGCAGAGGGATTATCTATCCTTAGATTCCTCTGCCAATTCATATTCAAAGTCCAACAAGTTGACAAATATTTGTCAGCATGAATACTAGCAGACCTTGGGTATCTGGAAACCCCTTATTCAAAAGAACCAACATCAGCAGGAACAATGTGGTAGTTTGAATGTACAATGCACTTTGTGTTGCTCAGCATGTGTGGGTCAGGAATTTTGTGACCAAACTATAACCACTTCTGATTATTACAGGAAGTCATAAATAGAGACCAAATGGTTCTGCTGGTATAAAATTCAAAATGGGAGTTTAAACCAAAAAGTTCAGGAACAAAGTGAGAATACTCTAATAAAAGTTTGAAAAGTTTCCCCTCAAAATTCATATTTTTAAATGAAAATTCATAATATGTTATTATGTCACAAATTCTAAATTGGAAAAGCCAAAATGTGAAAAAGGTGTATGCTGAAACAGTTAAAATAAACTTGGCACTTCACCTTCAGTTATGCGCCTGCTCAGCTGCCGGCGGACGGGTGCGCACATGCGCACTTGGCCACATGGGGCTGCCGCGATGCCGCTGATAATTTTAAGATTCACCCCTACGCGCGGCCACTGGGGCCCGGCAACCCTTTGCGCAGTTTTTGCTAGATGTGGCAAAAGATAATTTTAGTCTTCTTTCTAGATGTCAAATTTTCACACTTGGCCACTTAAAGCTTTACATAACAAATCTTTAACCCCAATTAGTTACTGAAATACTAGGTTCATGAAGTGGAGTACAGAAGTCCCTGGGACTCCAATTCAAAATTTTAGGTTGAATAGTTTTCTTTCTCTCCTCAAATAATGCCATTCAGCCAAAGAACCTATGCAGGCATGTTGCTACAATAACATCCACATGTACAATAGTCCTTTAAAAAACCCCAACTATTATTTGATTCTGAGAACAGAGAAAATCCTATGCGTTCTTTCAATTAGTCAGGCAACAACCTTCAGGGTCCACTAAGTCTCAGCTAAGAGTTACTTTATGTATTGCAATCTGAACCTTTGAGTGAACACGACAGGACAAAACGACTGTGGTGGTGAAATAACCAAGTAAATTGGACACATTTTTAAATCAGTGTACTGTTGTGCTGTGAAAATCTAACACAACTGTTGAAGAGGAGAGAGAAAAAAGAGAAATTGCAGCAGTATTTCTCGATTCATTTGTGATGGTACTGTTGGAACCCAACTGCACACAAAGTGCTTTGTACAGCAGGTGGTCCTTACAGATCTGCCAAGTTTACAACACAGCCCATTATTATTCTGTTGCAACATACTGGTCCTGTGCTTAAAAGTTTCAAAATAAGTCACTGTTCTTGTCCTGGAGAGAGTATATCTTGTATCTGGTAAAGCACATCCATCCATTTCCATCAACAGTAAACACGAGAATGATGTCCATACGTGGAGTAGACCAGCAATACAAAAGTATTCAATTAAGAAACACTGCAGATATGAGCAAGGTTTTCCAAAAACAAAAAACAGGGCCATTTTAGTCGGAATAATAGCTCTTCCCAAAAATGGTTCAACACAAAAAGTGTATGTTAAAAACTACTCTTCTGGCATTTTATTGAAACAGCTCATTTTATTTTTTTCCATTTTCCATTGGCCTATTGATAAGATATTTGGATTTTTGGTATTTGATTCATGTAAATAAGCAGATCAAAGATTAAAAATACCTTTTGAGAAACAGCTTTTGCAATAGTTAAAAGCAGTCTAAAAACCATGATCATAGAAACATAGAAAATAGGTGCAGGAGTAGGCCATTCGGCCCTTCGAGCCTGCACCGCCATTCAATATGATCATGGCTGATCATCCAACTCAGTATCCTGTAACTGCCTTCTCTCCATACCCCCTGATCCCTTTAGCCACAAGGGCCACATCTAACTCCCTCTTAAATATAGCCAATGAACTGGCCTCAACTACTGTGGCAGAGAATTCCAGAGACTCACCACTGTCTGTGTGAAAAATGTTTTCCTCATCTCGGTCCTAAAGGAATACCCCCTTATCCTTAGACTGTGACCCCTTGTTCTGAACCTCCCCAACATCAGGAACAATCTTCCTGCATCTAGCCTATCCAACCCCTTAAGAATTTTGTAAGTTTCTAGAGGATCCCCCCTCAGTCTTCTAAATTCTAGCGAGTACAAGCCAAGTCTATCCAGTCTTTCCTCATATGAAAGTACTGACATCCCAGGAATCAGTCTGGTGAATCAGCTGTAGTATTTGAGCATTACCAGGCATATTGCAAAGCCAATGGATACAGAGTCTTGCCAATTCTTTTATCACCTGGATACATGCAGTATTGATGCTTTAATAGTCCACATAACCAGGGCAGATGTCGAGGTAAAACAATTGATATTAGGATCGTTCAAAATACTGCTTTTGAGGTAAGCAAATCAGTACATCAAATCTTAAGGTGCAATACTTTCATGCGAGTAGAAACTCCCTGGCACACTGACAACATACATCAGACTATTGAAAGACCCAGCAAAGTGGTTTCTGTGCCAACTTGGATAAACAAAACTAGCAAGCCCTCACACAGGTTATCAGCCTCTGTAAAAATTCCACACATTGGACAAAATGGCAGCGGTAAAATCTTTAAAGTAAATTTATGTTGCTGAACAACCAAAAAGAATTTGTGCAGAACTGCAAGGAATTTAAAAGTAACCTTTAACTGTGACATGTGTTAAATTGCAAACTTTTAACATCAGTAGGTTAACATTTTTTTTTAAAAAATCAATCCCAAGTAGAAGCAAACAAAAGCCTGAAATATTATAGGTTCCACAGACCATACATTTAGAAGAAAAATCTTCAGGAAATAATTTCTCGTTAAATACCTCCAGAATTAACTGTTGTCATTGTAATGGCAAAACCAGTTTTACTTGAGGGTATAAAATGATATGGATATCTAAAGTTCAGATCACACATCAACCATGATCTCATTGAATGACAGAACTGGCTCGAGTGTTAACAGATTCCTCCTGTTCCTAATATTGCTTTCACACATTTACATTGTTGGAGGAAGTAACATTGACCACACTTCCTGCGTCAACCTCAGAATCAATGTGCATAGTGAATATTGATGGGAAGCACTAGGTTGTATTAACTGTTACTATATCACTACCAGAAGTGTTAAACCAAGCTCAATATTCTGTCTCACATTAAAAAGTTAGAACAGTAAATCTACTTAATTACTCAGATTGAAAGCCTATAGTGCAGTGTTGTTCAATTAACTGGTCACTGAGCTAATTCCATTCCTGGATTATTCTCCACATTTGAGCCTTTGTTCATCATAACCTGTTGTGCCTGCAATCTAAAATTCAATCAAAAGTGAAAGACGATAAAGATTAAGAATAAATGATAACAAACAGAGTACAGAGTGCTAGAATAAGTCAGTGGGCCAGACAGCAAATGGGGAGGGAATGGATAGGCAATGTTTTGGGCCCAAAGATAGGTTCAGGCTCAAAGCGTGCCTGTCCATTCAATCCCCAGATGCTGCTTGACTTGAGTTCCTCCAGCATTTTGCATTTCCTCTATATTCCAGCATCTGCAGACTCCTGTGTCACCAAAACACTACCTTCCATCACATCATACTCTTATGTTATAGGAGGTCGTCAGTTGGCCCAACGAGTCTTTGCCTGCTCTCTGAGCATTCCCAGAGTTCCATTCCGCAGCCTATAACCATTCACAAGTCCACTGACTCCATGATACTTTTCTTACCATCAAAACGAGAGGTAATTTACAAATAACGAATTAGCCTACTAACTGGCAAACCATTGCAATATGGCAAGAAATCAGACCTTCCAGGGAAAACCTACACAGTTGCAGCAAGAACCCATTGAAAATATAGTCATTGTCAATTGGGGTGGCACAGTGGCACAGCAGTTGGAAGTTCGATCCTGACCTCGGGCACTATCGGTGTGGCGTTTGCACCTTCTCCCTGCGACCCAGTTTCCTCCCACATTGCAAAGGTGCGCAGGTTTGTCGGTTGATTGGCCTCTAAATCACCCTGAGTGTGCAAGAATGGATGAGAAAGTGCAATGTCGTTGAAGTAATGTGAATATATGATCAGTGAGGACTTGGTGGGATGAAGGACATGTTTCCATGCTGTTTCCCTCAACTAAACTTGCAAACTCCAAACAGACAACACGAGAGATCAGGATTAAACCCAAGGCTGCTGTAGCACTATATAATGCATGATGTCACCCATTTGAATGTTAGTTTTTTCTTGCCCCCAAAAAATAGTTGCCACTCATGCCCATGATTAGTCAGTAATATCTACTAGACATAATTCGAAATGTGATATTAATTCTGAAAATAAACACATTTCCATTACATGCAGGGCTCTCTAATCTGGCAGACGTCACATACAATTTGCCAGTTCTGATATCTGACAAGGCTGGCCAGCTTCACAAATTCTACACACTTATTCAAATGACATCAATATTCAACATCAAAATTGTTTGCATGAAGACATTTTAGATTTGGTATGGAGGATATTCCAACAAAATCCACAGAAACAGAATAATTGACAATGTCAATTGTTCAAATCAAAATTTCAGGAAACTATAAATAAGCAAGCGAAAACTGTCGGAATTAAATCACTGAAACCTAAATACCCATCCATTCAGCATAACATTTCCACACATTGCAACAGTGACTGACCTACCATTCTTTTGTTTAATCTACTCACGATATTATTCATTATTTGACCATGGTGGAATGTCAAGGAAGAAAAACAGCTTTGCTACTGATACCAGACGTGCAACTAGTACAGACTATTCTAACTCAAGGATGGTAATTGACAATATCCACAATAGATGCTTTCAATTCCAGTTTATGACTAATACCAGCTAGACAGTTTAGCAAAAGTGCTAATCATTTTATCTAAATCAAGTTAGCTTAAACAGATTTCCATGATTGAGATTAGCATTCAAGAACAGCATTTGTGACAGCAATGACATAACAGTTAAAGGTGTCAACAGAAAAGCTGCAGATGCATAATGCTCGGAGCACAAATTTTGAATTGCCAAAACATACAAGACCATGTCAATATGGCAGGGAGAAGCTCGACAGTTAACCTTCATTTCCTCTTCATATCAGTGCAAGACTGCAATACAGTAGCATACGACCTTGAGGCATAAAAAATGCACATTTTTACATTTTTTGTTCTGTATGCTCTCTCATAAGATGAATAAAACTCGGATTTTGTTCCTCTTTCGACTGTGAGATAATATTCAGGTATCTGGCTGCAGTTAAGGTGATTTGTAATAATCTCTGGGGAGTTGGACATTTTTCATCCTACTTTACTGCTCATATTCTGCTCTAGCTCAATGATTCATAGTGAAATTCTTTGTTTTTGCATACAATCCAGTAAAAGCATACAGTCAATACATTTGTAGATGGCACTACCATGGGTGGACCAGATCTCAAATAATGTGATGAAGTACAGGAATAAGATAGTGTTTAATACTATGGTGTCAAAACCACAACTTCTCCAAAACAAAGGAGCTGGTCAATGACCTCAGGAAGTGGAGACGAGTACATGCACCAGCCTTCATCAATGGAGCTCGTGAAGTTAATCAATTACTTCAGGTTTCTAGGCATAAATATCACCAACAATTTGTTCTGGTCCAACCAAATTGTCATTACAGCTAAGAAAGCACACCAACACCTGTACTTCCTCAGACAACTAAGAAAATTTGGCAAGGAGCCAATGAGTCTTACCAATTTCTAAAGAAGTACAATAGAAAGCATTCTAACTGGATGCATCAAAGCTTAGCGTAGCATCTGCTCTGCCCAAAACTGTGCAGAAAGTGTAGAGTTGTATAAATAGCCCAGCACAACATGCAAGCCAGCCAATACATTCACACCCTGGTCATTCTTTTCTTCCCTCTGTAAAGCAAAATGTACAAAAACGTGAAAGCATGTAGAACCAGATACAAGAACAGCTTATTTTCTGCTGTTATAAGACTTGAGCAAGGATGAATTCCCAATCTACCTCATTGCTGTCTTCAACCCTTTTAATATTGTTTTCTCTCTGCAGCTGTATCACCTGGTTCTGCACTTGTTTATTTTCTCTTTAACACCCATTGTCCTCCTGTCGTCATTTAAAAATAGACCAGTGCCCCCCACCCCCACGTCGTATACACAATGGCGATACTTGAATCATTCAGAACAAAGTATTTCTTCCCAAAATTAGTCGCCTCAAATCATCTCCCACCATCTCCATCTGGGGCACAGTTTAATAAGTTCTGCTTCAGCCCCAATAGCTATTCCTCATGTATTAAAATGGTCTGGCATGAGTGTATCAAGCAAATCAGGATCTTATCCTCCCTCATCTAATGCTCTCACACATTCACAATAAGGGGGTGCAAGATAGCAAGATCAGAAAAGAGGCAAAATGTTTAAACCTGGCATTTTCATGGACAGTATGGCAAAATTAACTGACCAGGTCACAAGAGATATAGTAGAGCGTTAAATTACTGATGTATTTAGAATATACACATATTCCGTTTCATTAAATTTGTTCCACATCATCTAGGACACCAGACTATACATAATGAGTTGTTCCTAAATATTGTAACAGAAATGAAAACTGAAGTAATAGAATTACAATAAGAAAAATTAATTACTCTGGTCCAATCCATCCATTACTATCAGCTAGGCCCCCCATCAGTCTGAAGAAGGGTTTCGGCCCGAAACGTTGCCCATCTCCTTCGCTCCATAGATGCTGCTGAACCCGCTGAGTTTCTCCAGCATTTTGTGTACCCCCATTACTATCAGCTACCTATTAGTTGCTTCCGATGAATAGTTCATTTAAAATTTCAGCCATCTTCAGATTAGAAAAAGATGTAAATGTGCCTCCTCTTTGGCTAAAGGACTCCAAGATCGTAACAAAAAATATCTCCACTACTCCCCACTCTGAACCAGCTTACAAGGCTGCAGCAAGTAAAAATGTCATTGTTCTCGTCCAAGTGCATGACAATTAAACACTCTTGACCGAAATATTTGGTATGTTCACTTTCATCTATTGTCAAAGGCTTTCTGATAGCTTTAAAGCAATTCCAATGAAGTATCTGAATTAAAATTCTAATACTTTTGTTGAAGCATGGATGACAAAGGCCATTGATACTGTAATAAAATACTGTGGGCAGTCCTATAGCATTTTAAATAGGTCATCAGCCTCAGCCTCTGCAGTTCTTTTTCCAAGACATGGCTTGTACATTATAGCATTCAATAGAGTCCTTTCTGTGATTCACCACAAACGCAGAAACAGGGTGAAGAAAACAAAATGCATGGAACAGTGCCTGATGGAAATGGAGAACATTGCACACAAGGACAGCATTTAAAAAACAAATAACAGTATGCATATTATTACAGAGTTTATTCTTGAAATGAGAATAGTTTAAGCTTACACTGACTTGTGCTCAATGGTAAGGTACTTGCTCTAACATTTAGTAAGATTTTGACAAAGCACCTCAAATCTTCTTTTCCATCTGATTCCCAACACGTATTCCCTTTATCATTCACGTTATTCCCTTCATCATGTATCCGTACATTTCGATGGCTCGATAGTGATCGTGTACTGTCTTTAACAAGTTTTTCATTATACCCCGGTACATGTGACAATAAACTAAACTCAAACTTCAAATATCTGCCTATCGCAGCTCCAATTCTGAAGACCTATGTGGACACATTTGTGCTCATCTCAAATAGTCTTAAAGCTGCTCATGAAACAATCTCTAGTCTGGCAAAACAGCCTCATCAATCCTCACAACCTTTGAGATCAGCCATTATTCTTCTGAACTCGCTTCAATGTTGACCAAATTTGCACTATTCTTAGAGCAACCCACTCATAGCAGAAAACAATCCAGCCTGAGTTCACCAATTCAGAAGGAAAAAAAAAAATTGTGTGTTCGCCTAGATCACCAAAACTACAGGATTCCTGGTGTGTTATTATCAACACAAACCTATCAAATCAGACATCTGAGCTTTTATACTTTGCCTCTGTTGCAATCATTACCAACACATTATTCACCTAATTGCTTCATATTTGACATTCAACATTCCGTGAATCAGCACAAGATTCTTCCACCAACATTAACATCTTGCTACTTTTCTCTTCTTCTTCCTGCAATGATTAACCTTGCATCTGCCCACATTATATTTTGTCTGCCACCATTTAATCCAACAGCAAATTTCACAATTTGTTCTCCCATCAGACTTCATACTATCCAAACTAGATACATAACATTGTCCTTTAATTATAAATAAGATTAATGTATAAACCGCAAATAGCTCTGCATGAGTGGTTGTGACATTCCACTAACCTAAAAAATACGCTTAGTTTCCAGTTTTCTGTCCTTCAGTATTACCTCCCAACACCATGAACAGCTATTTCATCAACCTTTGATACGGTATCTTATCAAATGTCTTCTGAAAATTCAGACATACTACTATTCACTGGCTCCCTCTTATCAACTAGTAAAGCTTTACAATTTTCCCTTTCATTATACAAAGTTAAATCAACCCAAAGCATTCTATTTAAATGCTCTATGAGCATAAATAATAGATTCCTGTATTCCTGTATGCATACTGATTAACTAGCCAATAGATTTTTATTTCTCTGTTCCTCCTTTTTTGAACAACAGTGGCACACTCAAGTTGCAATCAGCTGAAGCTGGTCCACAACAAAGGGAATTTTTATTTATCATTAATGTATCAGTAGGCAGATACATAAACCAAAATGGAAACTATTATTTACACTTATAATCCCCCCCCCCCCTCTCATGGCTCTGAGTGTGATCAAACATTTGAACCCAAAAGAAAAAAAAGTATTACCTGCAAAACATACTTGGATGTCAATTTGTCAAGTGTTCTTGCCGTTAATGACCAACATTCAGTCATGTCGCCAAGTACTTGCGTCAAAGTCCACTGACAATTCAAATTGCAGTCAGAAATGTTCCCCGAGTTTTAAAACACAACTAAATCAGATAAGAATGATACAGACGACCTCCACGTTACCAACATTAGTGTAAACAGACATTCGACCTCGCAGAATTCACAAATCACTACCCAAAATTTGAGATAAGGAATCAAATTCACCCGTGGAGTTTGTTAAAAGTAAATACATGTTTTCTTCTTGCATTCGTATATGACGCAGCTTTGTGTGATGGAAAATAGCAAAGCAGATCATTTGAGGAACATAACCACCATCTCAACAGTAATGGTCACCTGTATTGTAATTGAATATATCACAAGCTTCCAGACTCAGGTCGTGTCAACTTTATTTACCAAACTACAAAATTGTCAACATAATGAACTTTAAAAAATGGCACAGGTTCTCCCAGAGAACTTTATTTGAACCACCAGCTTGTAGCAAAACGTTTGGAATTGTAAGCCAAATGAAGTCCCTCTAGTGATGGAAAACAAAAACTGCAATTGTAAAATCTAGGCACACCAACATTTAGTAAATTGCTCATATGCTGAAAATGTTCAATTTTACATTACTGTCAAACTATAGTCAATGGACCAAGGCAGACATGACATGAAGATCCTTTTTGTAATATTAGCAATAATTTGCATGGAATAGCCTCTTTCCAACCGATTTCTTCCAAACTATTATTTGTCCAATGATAAGTCTGCATATAGGCTTAAACGGCATAACTATCCTCACATTTTTATACATCTCTCAAGGGTCCCATTATTTCAAGCGAGCATTCAACAATAATGCAATAGGTATGGGGGATATTTTGTGAAGCAGAATACTGTAACTGTACAGGTTATTGAGCATTTCTTTCATTGTAAGGATTTTACTTAGAATGCCTGGACCTCCAAAAAATATTTAAACACCTGTTATAATTATCCAACTATGAAATATAGGCGTCTTGGGCAAAGCTAACCTTCCTTTCCCATTGCCAAATACACTCAAACTTGAGGCTGACCCACCTCGAATCACTGCAATCCTCCTGGTACTGATAACCCATTGCGTTTGTCACCTTTATCATTGGTTGTGGAGTTCCAGAATTTAAACAACGTGATGGCAAATCACCGGATATTTTAAAGTAACAAAGCTGTGGATTAATTAGAGGGCAGGGAATTGCAGTTGGTAACACTTCCATATGCAAGCGGGCCAAGTGTTTAACAGGTGGTATGGTGGAGCAGCGGTAGAGTTGCTGCCTTAAAGCACCAGAGATCCGTGTTCGATCCTGACAATGGGTGCTGTTTTTGCAGTTTGTACGTTCTCCCTGTGACTCCCGGGGGGGGGGGGGGGGGGGTTCCCCAGGTGCTACGGTTTCCTCCAAAGATGTACAGGTTTGTAGGTTAATTAGTTTTGATAAAGATTGCAAATGGTCTCTAGTGTGTATGTTAGTCCTAGTGTATGGGGATCGCTGGTCGGCACGGACTCAGTGGGTTGAAGAACCCGTTTCCCAGCTGTATCTCTAAACTAAACTGCTGTCAGAGTAGCCTAGGCAAGCAAGGGCAATGTATTTTATAGTCTGAAGAAGGATCTCAACCCGAAACATCGCCTATTCTATCTCTCCATAGATGCTGCCTCACCAGCTGAGTTCCTCCAGCATTTTTGTCTACCTTTGATTTTTCCAGCAGCTGCAGTTCTTTCTTCAGCATTTTATAGATGGTCTGTTAACTGGTGCACATTACCACAGTGGTGGAGGGAGTGAATGTTTAGAGTAACAGATGAGGAGACAGTGAAGCTTCAAGTGTTATTGCAGCTGCATTCAACCACACAAATGGAGAGCATTTCACCATATTTATGATCTGTGCCCGAGAAAAGGTGAAAAGTTATTGAAAAGTGCGATTCTGATTCTGAATCAGGACGGTGAACCCAAAGACTGCAGGAGAGGAACGGACTCAACAAGGAAGATGTTGAACCAATACTTTACTTTCACTGAGTTCCCACACCCTTCTGCTGGGAAAATAAAACTTTTCAAAATTGTAGCATAATGATCATGAATCAATTTTGCTTTAGGAAAAGACAAGTACCATACATCGGCCTCTGTACCCTGCGAGTATCCGAATAGCAAGTGACTAATACAACTGAAAGTGCTACGGGATTGAGATGTGTTAGTGCCACATTCCACAAGAGGCACCAGAACCACACACTGCCCCACCCATTTAAAAAAAAATTGCAAACATAATTCAACATCTAAACCACTTTTTAAATTAAATGTTCCAAAGGGAGCAATAAAAGAATGCATAGAATCTAATAAGACTTTCAAATTAAAACTGACAGGTTTATGATTAGCTGGCAAAGCAGCACCCCTTCACAAACAAAACCATCCATTCAGTATAAATTATTAAGCCACATGTTGCACAGACCACTATTAGGCCTATCACTTGTGTCTATTTTTTGCTTAAGTAACTCAAAACTTACTCCATAATTTTGCTCTAACTTTTCTTTTGCTTAGAAAAGTGCCAAATTTCCTGGAAGAGATTCAATAGTCCCCGCCTCAAAATGCAAATTCATCTTTCAGACTCTATTCAGGGGCATTTGCTCCTTTATTGAGATGTTACCATGAATGGCTTGTAGCGTTAGGCAATAAACAACATGAAAATAAACGATGGTTTCGTACAAAGTTGCTTCAAGTGACCTTCTATAAATGAACCCAAGAATTTACACCGAGATTGGGCCAAGAAAGCCACGCCAGTGCCTCTAGTAGTCAACATAATCAAGAACTGTTCACGCTCACTCCTCCCCCCCACCCTCCCCTCCCCATCAAACAATAGATACAAAGGCTTGGAAAACCGTATTACCAAATGCAAGTTAGACACAAAATGTTGGAATAGCTCAGCATCTCTGTAAAAAAGGAATGAGACCCCTCTTCAGACTGAAAGTCAGGAGAAAAAGAAATAGAGATGTAGATGGTGAAATGAATGAAAACAAGAACAGCTTCTTCCCAACGGTTACCACGGAGCTCTTACACAAAGGACATATTCGTGATCTCTCAATCCAACTTGTTAGCACTTAAAAAAAAACCATTATCTGACTCCACAGCTGTAACACTATATTCTGCAATCTGTTTCCTTTCCATTTTGCACTACTTGTTATACTCATGTCAGATATGATTTCCCTCGATATCATGCAAAACAAACATTTTCCATTGCACCTTTGTACAGGTATTGGTTTGTCATTGCCATAAGCTGTATAATTCTCACACACTGCAGACCAGAGTTCGGGGGAATTAGCATCCCTAGCAGAGAGAAAATAAAGGTAGACAAAAACACTGGAGAAACTCAGCGGGTGAGGCAGCATCTATGGAGCGAAGGAAATGGGCGCCATTTCGTCACCTATTCCTTCGCTCCATAGATGCTGCCTCACCCGCTAAGTTTCTCCAGCATTTTTGTATACCTTCTATTTATCCAGCAACTGCAGTTCTTTCTTAAACAGAGAAAATAAATATCAACTTTACCCATTTACAACACAACCAGCAGTGGCAGCCTGGGGAATTTTAAAAGCACCATTACCAATACAATTTAAATAACCATTTTATAAAATGGAAACAGTCACAGCTGAAAATATATTCTGATATTTGAAACACAAGACCAAGAATAGGTAATTTAACCCCTTGAGCCTGTCCTCGACTTGACTATATTATAAAATGGCCAATCTGTCTCTAACTTTATATTTGCCTTTGTTCCACATTACCTAATTTATTTTGCCAACCGATGGAATTAATGCAGAATTAACTGATCCAGCATCAGCTGCATTTTTATGAAAGGGCGTTCCAAATTTCTACCACCACATGTGTTCAAGTCTAATCGAATCCAATTCATTTGCATGATAAGTGAAAATTATCTTGTGAATATATCCTTTCTTGAATGAACAGATTGTTTATTTTAAAAACAAAATCACGTTGAATAAAAGGTGATGATGAAACGGGTTTAGATACGCTGCTTGTCACAATTTAATGAACCCTTATTTTCTAAAGGAAACTAGCATTTCAACTCGCTCACGAAATGTTTATTTTTCACAAAAAAAGTACATCTTTCAAACAATATGGTAAAAATCAATTAAAAAAAAATCAAATCAGAACTGCCAAACGCTTCAAGACATTGCATCATAAAATGACCTAAATATATTTGCATATTATTAAATTTATCCAGTACAAAGTCATCTTTGCATCACCTTTTCAACATATTTAACACTGGCAATGTGGAGAAGAACTCCATTTGTCTCACAGTTTCTTCGGCAATCTCATTTTTACATGGATGGAACCCAGGTATAACATCAATTTTATAAAGTCAAATCACATTTGGAATTCTGATGAAATAAACAAAAAATGTTAACTCCTACCGCATCTGCTGTAAATCAGTTAAAAGAAAAACCATGACAGATCAGGAAGTAACAACAAAATTCTGGTATGAATCCCTTAACATGACACAAGTCAACATTCCGAAGAAGGATTTCGGTCCAAAACCTTGCCTATTTCCTTCGCACCATAGATGCTGCCTCACCCGCTGAGTTTCTCCAGCATTTTTGTCTACAAGTCAACATCTAATTTGTTTATTTCCTCAATGGATTTTGGTTTCTCTACTGGGCAGAATTCTTTATTAACTTCATGAAAGAAAGATTTATTGTTCTGCAAGAGAAAATACCTGCATTGTTGTGTACATTTCTTTATACGAGTGATCAATATAAAAGAATAGTTGTCTTATTTCCAAGGAACCTTTATATCTTCAGAGTTCTGTATGGGCAAACGTGTACTACATGGTGCTTATGCCATTGATTGTACAAACACAGGAAAAATACTGCCAGATGAGCCATACACGTCTCTAAAGTTTGAAACATTAAAAAGCCTCAAGAGTGTTGAACAAAAGCTAGGCTTTTGCCCAAAAGCAGCTCCAGTGTCAGACTTCACAGCTGGAGTGGAGTTTAAACAAAAAGTCACATCACATCGTTATGTTTACAAAGGGAGCACATTCGAGTCTGGACTCAGACCCGTCATTTGTGGATTGAAACAGAAGCTATGGGGAAGGTAAACTTTTTTTTTTGAGAGGAGCTTTTGGTATGATCTGATAGTAAGATGGCCCCACAGGCAGACAAAACTACTAAGAGAACACAGAAAAAACAGGTTCATCATCCTCTTAGATCCTCAACACTACTCAAGCTGGGAATTCTTGAGAGACTTGCTAGATCCAAAACTGAGGCATTGAGAGAGAAGAGGGTACACAAAAGGCTGGAGAAACTCAGCGGGTGCAGCAGCATCTAAGGAGCGAAGGAGATAGGCGACGTTTCGGGTCGAGACCCTTCTTCAGACTGGTCAGGGATCAGGGAAACGAGAGATATAGACGGTGATGTGGAGGGATAAAGAACAATGAATGAAAGATATGCAAAAAAGTATCAATGATAAAGGGAACAGAGAGAAGTGTCGGCAGAGGCAATTGTGAAATTGGAAGGGGACAAAAATTGGACCAAACGTCACATTGCAAGAAGGAATGCAAAGAAAACAAAAAACTTTGCTGCAGTGCAGTGAGAAAGAATCTGGAACTCATACTAGGGGGAGGTGGAAACAATAGAATCAGGAAGTCAAATAAGAATAGTAGATATACTGTAAATGGCAGGATGCTAAGGATGTTCAAGACCACATTTCCCTGAACATTTCAGCACAGGTAGATGGTGAAGTTGGCATATGTTGGGAAAACAAGTTGCACATTTAGAAGATATGCATTTAGGAGTATTATTGTAATTCCAGTCACCACAATAGAAAGGACATGTTGCATTGACAACGTGTAGAGGAGATTCACCAGAATGTGCAAATTAGACGTCTTTAGTTACGGGGAGTGATTTGGATAGACCCGATTTAGTTTCTCTGGTGCATAGGAGCGATCTGAGAGGTATGCATTGAGTAGACAAGTCAGAATTGGGCAGATAAGTCGGAAATTCTCCCCAACCCCCTTCCAATGATATGGATATCAAAAACAAAATGGGCACAGGTTTAAGGTGAGGTAAAAGGAGTTAAGAGGATTTGTGAGGAAATGTACTTTATAAAAAAGTTATTGATAACTGGGACTTGCTACTAGAGGTGGTGGTGCAATCAGATAGGTTTCAAAAACATTTAGAGAGGAACTTAAAGCAAAGCATAGAACGATACAGATCGAGTGCAAGCAAATGGAATGATGTAGATGGATGGACCAAACAGCCTGCATGGACATAGTGGGGAAGGCAGCCCACTTCTGTGCACTACTCTGCATTCCGGGAGAGACCTCAGACACTGGCTTACAATTAAAAAGACACTGAGTGCTGGAGTAACTCAGTAGGTCAGGTAGCAGCACTGGTAATATGGATAGCTGACATTTCAGTTTGCGGCTCCTCTTCAGGCTGAGGAAGGGTCCTGACCCAAAACATCACCTATCCATGTCCTTCAGAGGTGCTGCCTGACACACTGAGTTACTCAAGCACTTGTGTCTTGACTCTAGGAATTGGATAAATAATAAGTTTACTAGATCAAGAGCAACGGGACTGAAAAGACCAAGGAACCAGGGTGTCAGCACAGACTTAATGGGCCAAATTACCTTTTCAGGATGCCAGGTATTTCTTTACTGCTTCGTGTCAAAGTGTCAATATGGAAAAGTGTGCCTTGAGCTGGGCTAGAACAGTTGCACAGAGGTAGAGTTCCTGAGACCCAGATTCGATCCAGACTACGAGGGGGTGGGGGTGGGGGGGTGATGTCTGTTTGGAATTTGTATGTTCTCCCTGTGGCCACATGGGCTTTTGCCGAGTGCTCTAGTTTCCTCCCACATTGCAAAGACATGTTGTTTTGTAAATAAATTTGCTTCTGTAAATCGCCCCTAGTGTGTAGGATGCAAAACTGGGGTAACATGTATGGGTGATCATTGGTCGGTGTAGAGCCTGTTTCCATGCTGTATCTCTAAACTAAACAATGAGAGAGGATGTGTGTTGAAACCTTACTTTAATTAAAGTGCCAAGTGTTTAGTAGAGGATAATTGAAAGTCATTTCTAAATACGCAGTACGGAGAATCAAAACATTACTTTGCTCTATTGACATGTAACATATGTTAGTTCTTCATAACTGATAGTAACATAGGGAGTATTATATCTTGGAGGGCATTGATGCATGTTTATTTTTCATGTTACCATACAGATTTGAAATATTGCCAAAAAATCCAATCCCAAGGGTTTAGTGAGCATCTTATTTCATCTGAAGAATGCAATTAACTTACAAGTTCAAATTAGAAAAAAAAACTGCTTTTATATTGGCTCAATGTTAATGCATATTATGACAGACCAAATACCTGCAGCACAGCTCTCAAGTTATGCTGTTAATCCAAGTATCCAATCTCTCAGGTCTACCAAAAGAAATGTGCATAAACACCAAGGTGCCACATTGATGACATGGCCTTGGGAATCTGAATTACGACAGTCTCAATACAAAATCAACTAAAACAGACCAGTGTAATTATTAGGAGACAGGTCTACCACCCACACCCAGCTCAAAAACATTTCACTGCTATCTTCAAATTGGTCAAGTGTTGAACAGACTGCGACTTCAGGTAATGAAATAAGCAAAACAGAACGAACAGCTGGAAGAGTTTTCTGTCACCAATCCCTTGCACTCCACCAAAGATAATTGCAATCTATAATATTATATATTAACCACAAGGCAGTTCCATTTTTATGCATCTAAGAACACAGTACTGTGCAGAATTTAGCTCCCTAAGAGTTTGGTTTCTTTTATATTGAACAGAACATAATCCTATTGCTTTTTAGGGGGGAAAAAAGACTGCATGATGATACCCAAAAGCTAGTAAAGGATTTTTAAAAAAATGTCTTTCTGATGGTGTTACTATTAAAGTGTGAAAAAATGACCAAATAACCTGGGATGCAAACATGGCAAAAAATGTTTTCCACAAGACTTTTTAAAACAAGGTCTAGAAAGAAATGTATAACCCAAATTATATAATATGCAAATTGATATACAAATTACACCAATGGACTCAAGACTATTTTATGTAAATTAAAAATTGCATCAGTACTTATTCATCTCAAACCCTTGAATTCATTTTGTGAGCTCTATTTCACACACTAGGCACAAGTTTGAACATATTTTTCCAAATGAACGCTGGAATGGACTGCATGCAAACAATGCTGTTTCTGCACCCACATCATTTACAAAAATAGGAGTAGTTTACAACTCAAAGCCAGCCATGCCTCCAGTGCTCCTATGTCGTTGAAGGAAGTCCCCACACACACTGTAATGGCTGATTAAACATTACAGTTGCTGTCAGTATTTTGGGCTTGCACAATCAGGGGTTTGCTCAAGAGATATAGAAAATAGTATTTATTAGGTAGGCAACTGAAAATACTAAAATAAAATGTGACAAAAGATTACAATTTGAATAAATCCAGCTCAATTTTAAAGGTATTGGGGAACAGGCAGAGTTATGCAACAGTTAATAGCTAATCTGACTAGTACATAGCCTTCAGAAAGGGAAGGTTCTATCACCCATCTACTATTTTAAGTAAAACCTAAAGTATCACCCTAAATTTCTCTTACTAAGCTATTATTATCTTTCAAAAATTATGCTACTTTAAAACTTTTAAGCATACAAATTGAATTGTGAATGATCATATTAATATTTAATACCATTGCCACCAACTGTTCACAATTTTTTTAACTACTTAAGTATCAGTAGCCAAAGGTAACTGGCCAATATTGTGAAGAATTCAAGATAATTATTTCACAAATGGAGACACTGATGTACCCATCCCACCTCAAATAAGAACACTTGAAATTACCAATCAAATTTCAACAAATTCATATTTCCCCATCTTCCAGTACATAGATTACACAAAAACTGCAAAACACTGAATCAATTTTGATGGTTCAATAGCAGAAACTGTCTTCAATTTGCTTTCCCTGGCTCTTTGTCTTGCATTCTTTTCTTACAACTCATTTATCACTTATTTCTGAAGTGTTTGATTACTCAACTAGGGGTTAAGTTGGTTTTTCATCTCCACACACTGTGATAACAGCATTACAACTAGGCAAGTGTTACACAGCAAGGGGATGAAGGATGAAAAGAAAAAAATACCCAAGGCTGCCAATCCTTAACGTTATGTTATTTAAGCTTCTGGAACCTCTCTCTCCAATTCAAACCGGGATTCGCCACATGTTGCTGAAAAGTCACATTCAAATGTGGGAACTCTCATGCTCGCCCTTCTTAGAGCAGGCAAATTACTCTGTTCCATCATGGCCAGGCTTTCATATTTAAGTGGGGGCGGGGGGTGGAAATCATGGATACAATTATAGAAATAAATAGCTTTTAGCCAATGGAATACAGGGATGCATAGTGGGCATGAAAACAAAACTCCTGCTTTAATGTGGGCGGAAAGGTTAAAAATAAATTGGGAAGTGTGATTTAGAGTCCCAGTTATAATCAACTAATCACGAGTTTGTATAGTTCAGTACATGCAGTGCATTCAACAAGAGACACAAGGGATTACATTTATGCTTGAGCATTTCAATAGAGATAAATATAACTGGAAGGCACCAACCGGGAACTGTAAAGTGAGAATGAAGTAAAAAAATCACATTGAAAAAGTGAGAGAATTTAAATTATTAGTATATTATCCATCAGGATTTATAATATTAACTTTTGTGCCAAGTGAATAAGAATTCACAATTATCTGTACACTTAGGCTCTGAATGCCAAATTGTGAGTCTGAACTAGCTGTCAAACCCCGAGATGAGAACATTAATTTAATTTTTGATTCCAAAGTTTGGAAATAAAAAGAGTTATAAAATGATAGAGACCTTCCAAAAAAGACATTCATTGAAAAATCCTTCTCAAAGTAACAATGGGAATTGTTATTCTTCCTATTTTCTGTATTTTATGAATGAAAAATTAAAAAAAAAATCAATTTGACTAATTAAGGTTTTTACAAGCCTTCGTCTTGTCTCAACTCATGAAGCTTTGCTCATTGATATCATGAGCACCAGGCATTCTTTTTTCACTGGAGCAATTAAAATAAAAATTGCCCAATCTATAGTAGACACTCCCATGGCAAATGCAACAACCAAACAAGAAACTCAAGGGAGTGGTTAGTAACATTCCTCAGCTGAGTTTAAATACTATGTGATGAACTGTTAAGCACAAATATCTCGAGATGGAGGATCGACTAGTTTATGCACACAAATGCCAATATTTCAAAAATACCACATGTTTTGTTTGGTCTTGAAACTAGAAGCCATAAGGACTATCTGACCAAAACCTAAACAAAGCAGAACTGACTTTTAACAACAGCTGTGCGTTAGCAGATGTGCAGCATGCATCTCCAGCTTCCTCGTATTCCACACTTCAAGGAAAGGGTGATGCATTCTCAAATCACTTCTGCTGTAATGCTTTGTAACAATAAACTGGAAGTGCTGCGATATGCTGGAAATGCATAAACACAGCATATTCTTCCTGCTGACTGTGCTAACACTTGAGGTCACAAACCTCCCCAAAACTTTACAATCACAAATCACTGGCTTAAGCAACGTTCAAAAGATGGCAGGCTGTGGATTAAAGCCAAAAACAGCACCAGAGCCTCAAAGTTTAATGTACATTTATAGAAATAGAAATGTTAGTAAAAACTGATGCATTGTTATGGAACGAATGCCATATCACTTATCTTACTGGTTTTGCACATCTTCACATTACAGAAGAGTACAAACAGATCTAAGTTCATGAATTAGTTTTTAAACTGGGTAAAATATGATTGTTGGTACCTTCCTTCAGATAAAACATGAAACCAAGGCCATATTTGCACTCTCAGGTGAATGGAAAAGACCCCTTGCCACCATTTTTAAGAGGCCCAACCCAGCCAATACTTGATCAATGGTACTAACATAGACTGGTTTTTGACATACAGGCATGTGTGGGGTTCTAGAGGTACCCCTACATCAGCAAAAGTGTATCCCGATTGCCTCAAATCACTTCGGGACTGCTAGGTTGCAACATGTACTATACAAATCCAATTAGTCGTTTATTTCCTGATGTGTAGACTTGCTAACGAGACTATCATCCAGAACCAAGTTTAAAAAAGTCAAAAGTCAGACGACTGCTGATTAAGCATCTGCTTGTCGTGTACCAGATTTGCACAACACTTCAATTACTTGGTCTGCAGATGAAATGACAAATAAATAAATGTATCACTTCATTCATCTCAAGTGCACTTCCTTGCAAGTTAAGGGTGGTCCCAATGCAGGTAATTAGGGTGGGCTATAAACAGTTGACTAGATTCACTCAACACAAAGTACATGCGAATAGTTTTTGACTTTCGATAACAAGACTATATCAAATACTCTCTTTACAAATAGATTTAAGTTTATGCATCAATGACATTCTCTATATAAACACCTTTTAATTTAGAAACTGGACTATTTGCATGTGATTTGCTATACCTTGCAATCAATATTTGCAACCTTGATATACATATGATATACAGTAAGGAAGCGGCCATCCCAGATGTCCCAAGCCGCTGAGAGGATTCTCCCGACACCGGAGCACCACCACCCGGCGAGAACATCCTGGAAAATTGGGCCTCCATGAAGGCGACTGCGGAGGCCTCAATAGGCCTGACTATGGGAGGACATGGGGATGGGGACTGGACATTGTGCCTTCCCTCATAATGGGAACCATTGTGGGGGGATTTTTTTTAATGTTTAAAATCTCTTTATTATTGTTATGTCTGTATTCTTTTTTATGTGCTGCATTGGCAAGAAACATTTCACTACACAATTGGTGTACGTGACCAATAAAATAACTTTTGTAACCTTTGAACCATAACACTAGCTACAGAAGACAACAGAACATAATTCCAAAAATCAATAATCCAATAAAGAAACAGAAACTTAACAACGTTTTTGATTTTTATCGTCTCTTCCCACTCAGGTGTTACAACATATCTTTTCTCGTCTGCTTTTTTCATCCAGAAAGATTTTCAGCAAATAAGAGCACCATCTCTCCTGGCCCTTTTAGCTATTCTCTAAACAGTTGGACTGTTTCTCTGACATTGCAATGAACAAGTAAAATATTGAAAAACCAAAGCCCACAGCAAACAAACTCTTTTAGGACACTTATCCATTCCCCTTGCCTGAAACTGTGCACTGCCCAATTCAATTCTGCAAACTTGATGTCATTTTTAACCCGAGATAAGCTTTGAATCACATGTCCATGCCATGATTATCATCCCTTACTTCCATCTTTGTAAAACTGCTCAGCCACTTTCTGCCTCTGTTCTGCTCATGATAGACTCACCTTTGCCCTTGTTACTCCTATAGCCCTCCTAACCACCCCACTTCATTCCACCTCATGGAACTGAAATAAAAATAATCTACTTCCTGTATACTAACCCATACCCTTGCTACAGATCTCTGTTCATTCTGAGCAGCGATCTGTACCAAGTCCTGATTAAAATGTTCAGAATAGATTCCTAACCGCTCCATGATATTTTACTTCCCTCTGCCTTAATCTCCACATTCCTATAATTCCAGCCTCTTGATAATGCCCAAAGTAAACTTCTCAAACATTATCAGCCATGCCTTGAGCTGACAAAATTATGAACTTTAATTCCTTCCTTAAGCATTTTCACTTCTTGAAACTTACTTCTCCAGCCATTTTGTCATGAACCACACCATATGGCTCAGTATCAAGTTTGATTTGAAAACATGCCTGGGAGGTAACTGAGGATGTGTTGTGCACCAAAAGCTGAATCTCCCACCACCTGTAATAGATAACATGCACATCAATCTAATATGGTGCTCAAGGATATAAGCCAGGTGTGATACAAGTTCAGTTATGAATACATGCAAATAGATGGTAATGGAGCACCTCTACTGATTTCAAATTTCCCCTAGTTTTGAGAAAGGTTAACAAAGATGCAACAGAGATAGTTCAAAAATCTCAGTGTGCAGATACTAATTTTAAAAAAATCAATAAAATGGAAGATAGGCAGTGAAGTACCACTTAAAAAAAATATCAGAAAGAGCTGCAGGCAAAATAAAAATGGATGCTAGAGTGAAGGAAAAATAAAAATACAATTTGGCTGTTATTCCGGATATGTGCAACATTTTAAAAATAAGCAATTGTTACACCAACAACAAAAAAGGTAAAATACGGTCATGAGAAGACATGGTGTTTGCGCTCCAAATGATCGCTTCAAATGTACTGAACTGTATCTTCAATTAATATCCTACAAAGTTAAACTTAGTTCCCATACACCTCAATCATCCCAATGGATAAGCAGTCACCCACCATTTCAATTTACACATTAATTTAAAGACACAAACCCAGCCTTCCTGTTCATCAACTTGCCCTATTTTCTCAGCTTTCACAGGGCCATCACAAAGGGCAATGGGAAATTGTCAATAAGGCTAATCGCCCTCTGGCTGCTTGGCATAGCACAGGCAAAACCCCTGTGTTGCAGGGGATGGGAGGAGGCCACATTTTAGAAAAACGTCCATATCTTGATGAACTGTAATGTGAGACAGATCATCTGCGCATGCAGGAAGAAGTCGGTTGAATGCAAAATAAATTGTGTTGATTTGTTTACTTTCTCCCAACCACAAATTCTGAGAGAATTAATTATGTTCCACACCACACATTTTTGGGCAGTGATTTCTGAATTCTGCAAGAGCAAATTTCCATAACCCAGAAGACACTAAAACTCGATGGTCACCTGTATTTGATGGATAGAATTGTCAGATGACTATCCAATTATAGGGAATATCAGATAAATTAAAACCCAAATTCCACCGACACCACTTTCAAATCAGGAGTAAAAGCTGCCCAATTTCCATCCCCTATTGTTCTTATCCAACAGTTTAAGTTTGCCAAGTTCAAATTAGTGTGTTTTTGCTGCAGAAGTCAATTAAATTGCTCACAAAACTGAAATCAAACCTAGAGATTCTCTGGGTGTGAACTGACCATACCACAAGTTGCATCATATGCACCCACATAGATTCCTCCCTGTCCATTATTAGAACCATGTACTCATTAGAGTTTTAAATTAACATTACTCAGCTTCATCTTCAATCTGCTGACAGACATTGTCTTAGTGTGTACATGCACAGCGCCTGTCCAAGATACCTTTAAAACTGGATCAAAAAGAAGAAAATCCATACTCCATACAGATTTAAGCTTCATACCATGTGATACTTCTTCCTCATGCCTCAAATTATTAGAAATTCAATATTCCTGTATATAAATGGTCATATCAAAATGATTTTACACAGAATTGGGCAAGATGATAACTACAGAATGTAATTGAGTTCTACACAGAATTTAATGTCTTCTTTACATTGATGCCAAATAAAAATAAATATTTGTGGCTTTATGTTCTTTGTTCGAAGAAAAAACATGCAGATATTTAATCATTTTATCTAAAAGTGTAATAATAAATACTATTATGACCACATCTGCATCAATAATCAGTAGCACTCTTATTATACCAAGTAATAAACCCCCAGGACCACTAACTGCAGTCCGTTTACTCCCAACTCAGTATCAAGAAGATCAAGATATTAAATGGAACAGTAAAGCTCATGAACACAATACATTATACTGGATCATATTCCACTTAAACTCACAAGGATAACTGAACAGCAAATATACTCCATGCCCAAGCAGTAAGCACCTAAAATGGCTCCTAGACGGGTGGGATGGAAAAAAATCATACTGTCTAGTTAATAGTTTAACCACATTCTATTTGCATTACATCAGATCCAGCTGTTATATTCCAACCAACACATTATAAATGTAAAGTCAGCCTTCCAAATTGATAAGAGCCTGATCAGAAGAAACACAGCAGGTTTCAATTGCCCATGAATCAGTAAACTTTATATTTGAATCATGTCTTCTATGTAACCAATATACTACAGCATTTCAATGCTAATACAGTATTCACACAATCCTGAGATGGAAGCTAGCAGCTCACCAAGGACTTAGTAGCTAGTTTAGATACTATCTGATCTGCCTTATTATGAGATACGACAAACCAACTATCCCCTTAATGACAAACTCTTCACCAATTCATTTTCTTCCTTTCAGCTTTTGAGAGGATGGAAGGGGCTTCTAAGCATTTTTGCTTCCCAAGTGCCAAGCTTAAAGTGCAATTACACCTTTTTAAGTGGCAAGGAGAAAAAAAAACTTTAATTCAACCATGCCATGTTTCAGATTTGAAAAAGTGGAAGTAGCTACTCAAGAAAAAGCTGCTTTTAATATTTAGGTTATAACTTCAACCAATTTTACCTACACATTTATTGGATTAAATCTCCATCTGTGATTTTGCTGACTTTCAGTTTGGTGTGTACAATAAAGATATCTCAATGCTGGTATGGATTGAAATGAACAAAATACAGTAGATGAAATCTAACTTTGAAGATTACTATTCAGTATAATAATTAAGATCATTTTGAATGATCTTAATTATTATACTGAACTTTTAAATTAAAATGTCTGCATTTTAAAAATCATTTGTTACTTTTAAAAATAACACAGATTCGATGTCACTGAATTTCCTTCTATTTCAATCACCAAATCTCCCAACCACAGACCCCTCATCAAAAATTAATGAGGAAATTAGAAACAAGGAAATCTTGCATTCAATTCACAATGTGTCACCCTTAACTAATTTCTCAGCTGTTATGCCAATACATTCAAAATTGTATCCCTAGATGAATATGGAAGGAATCAGTCAAAATTACAACTACAGGTTACAATCTAGCTATTTGTTTTGGCACTTTATATGGGTGGTGGACAGGAAATGGTCAGGACTGACTGAATGAGCAAATAGAATGACAAAAAGAATGATTATTAAAGAGATTTTACTGTGACTGGTGTTTACAGAATCTTACCCAAATTGAGTATGGACTAAATATTTTCAGGATGCGGATAGAGAAAGAAGTCCAAGAGAATTTGATAAAACAAAAAAATAGTAATTCATTGCGATTTACCGGTACTTAAAACTGTAAAAATAAGAACATTAAAGTTTGAAGACTTGAAAAATACCTCAGGAATATTTGGACGTATTTTCATAAGGCTAATAGTGAATCCAAATAATACTTTAATTTTCAAGGAAACATGCCCACGTAAAACAAGATTACCAAAGCCATCACTGTCTCCAAAGTATCACTTTAACTTAAGCTTAAAACCGACAAGAAAAAGAATAATGGATGTTGCATTCTTTTTAAGTTCTTCCCAGATTCAAATTAAGGGCTATAAGAGAATGCAACCCAGTAGAGCAAAAAAAAAGCATTACAGTAGAAAATATCTGATGAAAAGATCAAAAGGACAGGCAACAGAAGAGGAAGTAGGTATCAAGGAAACATGGGAAGTATCAGTCTGGTTTATTTATGACATAAACAGATCTGAGATGCTGCAAAATAGGTATTTAAATATTGTAGCTATTGCTAGTTCAGTGGCAATTAATGCTGATTTGTTTTAAGAATATTTCCTGACAGCACTGTACTTGTTGCTCCTGTGGTTACATCTGCATTTCACTGCTTATATCTCAACAACTAAAAAAAAGTGCTGCCACTCAGCAAAAACACACAAAAATATTTGGAGTAGTATCGTGTGCAAAGTCCTTCCTCATACTCTTACAATAACTGCCATATCGAAAAAGACAACTTAAAGATTACTATAAATGTAATCACAAATGGTTTATTAGTAGGCCCCATTCTATTAACATCTAAATGGCAGCTCTTGAAAGCCTCAAATGAAGCTTCCTCGAGCTGATAAGTGATCAAGAGGATTGCATTGTAAGCACATCTACACACTACAGTGGAATTCATAAAGGGTTAGGTATTTTTCTGAGTAGTTTAGTTCAATAATGCCTATTCTCATTCTGACTGCATAATAACAGTCCCAATTAGATGAATGTCATTTATAAAAAGGTGCACCAAAAGAATGACTGATGCAAACTTCAATTTTTGAAAATGTAATACAAAAATGTTTTTCAAATCAGTTCAAACCCAGAGGAAATTAAAACTGGGTGGATAAATAAGAATGCTGAACTACATTCCCTGTTGCTATTCTTAAAACTGTAATTAAAAATATTTGTAAATAGCTTTAAGTCTGAGACTGTTGACGTGGATGCCAATTTAAGCATGTTTAATGACACCTTGGCTGAGATCATTTAATTCAGAAAAGACACAACATTTAGTTGAAAGGCAGTGGAATACTCTGAAAAACCCAAATGGGATTGGAATTTTTTTTCCTGGTTTTGTATAGCTCAACTACATAATAATTTTAGAAATTTATCTATTGGAAACAGTGTCTACAACTACTTCTGCTTTTTGGCATACAATTTTGAATGTCACAATTCTTAAAATGTTAATGTTGAATTGGGAAAAAAAACATCCTCACAGTAATTCACTCATATTTGCATTTACATAGATAATCCACAAGACGTGTTTTACTACACATTTAGAAAAGAGGAACACTTTTCGAATTGTTGGATTTTGGCTGCAAAGTCTATCTTAACATGTTATTTTAAGTCACAACATTGAGGATTTATGATCCACTTCTACAGTAGAAATTTCAAAATGATATTTTAAGCCATTTGCTTAATGGGCCCTTTCTTGTCCAACCTGTATGCAATTTGCATAACAGTCATTCCATTAAATAAAGCACATGGGTGGGGTTACTTCATGAACAAGATATAAAAGTCTTATTGTATTATTTACACATTTACTGGCTAAAGTCACAGCAGTTACCCAGAAATAAATATGAGCCATCAAACCTTCCAAGTTTGACAGCACATACCACTGGACATTTATCAGCTAGTTTCAATCTGTTGGCAGCAAAAACATCAAATGGAACAATTAAAAATAAGATTGACTGGAACTGTGCAAGGTGAACTAGTACAAAGCAATACAATAACATGTATAGCAATCAACCTCCTAAGTTCCCTCAAAGAAGATATGCTGCTACAAAACATGACAAACCAAGGCTGTTGAGAAGACAATGATAGGCTCTAATTTAGGGAACTATTTAAACCCAAAACTTTACAGTACAGGATGTATGTGTAATGCAAACATCAATGCTGTCTAAAACCAGCAAAGACACATCTACATTTTCAATAAGTGTATGAAGTCACCAAGGTCATAATCCACAAGCCCAACAGGCAGGCTGACATGCCTAATGTGAAGGACAGATGTGGCTTTTAATTTAACGGCACAACACAGGAGGCTGCTTGTATATCAAAAACAGCCCTGAAAGGAAGGGTGGGAAAGAGCCACTAGACTAGTAACCGCTTCAACTTACAAAGCAACCTACAAAAAAAGCCTACTGGACTAAATATTTCAATTTCTTTGTTGTTTTATAAATAAAAATGTGACATCTTGGATTTTTGAAGAGCAAGGATGCCCAAAAAGTATCCATTTTCAATTACTGGGTTCTGCACTATACTTTCCCTTTTTATATAAAGGAAGTGAACTATCTACCCCCTTACAATGAACGGTTGGTTGTACTTTTAGCAGGCACAGCATACTAATTCCACACATTCTACACTTTATTTCAAGCCTCACCTATTATTTTTTTTTTAAAGGCCTTGTGACATCAAAGAATGTTAGAAGACATTGCAAACAACACCACTAGTTTATTAACAAAATCTAGATTAAATCTGTGTAAAGCTATAGCCTTTGCCTACTAGACTGAAGGGATATTTTACTTAATGACTCAGACTATTTCAGAAACCTTGACTTTTGGATTGTAAAATACTATTTCTCAGCAGGAAGTCCGAGAAGCTGGGATTTTTTAAATATTTACACTGAACATTAGGAGAAATTGAAATAAAAACAAAGCAGATGGATATTTGCTATATTTGTTTTCAATAGCTTGCATGGAGATTAGAAGATTCTATACTGCATCCAAACAAAATGAGGACTTGTCACATCATGCACAGCTTTGAACAAGGCAAAACAAAAACTAGTGGCAACTGAATTTTATTCTGAACTGCCAAAAGCAGCTGACATTTCAACTCTCCACTATCATACGAGGTCCAGGTTAACCTTTTTTAAACAGGGCTTCTGCAACAATAGTGTTGCTGCCATCATTATTCTGCCCATGAAGATATTCATTACATCAGGATAAACAAATGTAGCACTTCCTTGATTAATGAATCATACTGGAAAAAGTATGTAACTATCAGGGATTAGGGGAGGGTGAGGTGCAACAACCACGGACAGTGAAGAAAATGTGGACGAGAACCAAAAATGTATAAAAACTAAAAAAATCCTATTGATTTTGTATATGGCAGCACTGCTTTAAAATTAGACTGAGAAAATAAGGGGTCAAGAACTTCCTTCATGTATGCTGAATGGGGATATTCAGAAATTAATGTTATTTTAAAAAGGAAATGGGGAAAAAAAACGTCACCATGTTAGGGACAAAAGGTTTACCAATTTTATGTTGCATATGACTAAACCCACAAGATAAAGACATCTTTTCACTTCCTGGTGCTTTTTCTGGCTATGTAATCCTGATACTTTAAATAAACTACGCAGCTGGTTGCATCCAAATACATTTATTTCAATCTGATATGTTCCAATATTAGTTTGTGGATTCCTTTGATTAGTTTCCAATTAGATTTTAAATTGCCATGGTTCTCTTAAAGAACTCAATGCCACAAAGGATGCAAATTAAAAGCTGAAGTTCATGCATTGCAAAACTTGTGTGCAAGCATTAAGCAGCCAAGCTCATCTTAAGACAGGGGTTCCCAATCTTTTTCATCCTGTTTACACCTGGTAACTTTAATAGCACATTGCAATGTTATTTCACTTATTTATGAACAACTAATTATGAACAGATATCGGTATACCAAACACAGTCATTCAATGAGAAAAAAAAAATGTACAAATCCAGAATCAACAAATTTACCCCCTGGGTAGGCAAAATTATTACCCCAGGTTAGTAACCTTTGTCATAAGAGAACCATAAAATAAGTGCATTTCTTCACTGGAATAGCCTTTCATTTGTTTTCCAACTTTAAAAATGAATACAATTCTAGTTTTAACTCAGAACAAATATACAATAAATATTATTTTAATTTGCCAAATTTGAAGTTTTATTAAATAGCTCTGATAGGCTTTTCAATTATTATTTTATCTATACCGTATGTGTGTAGTCAGCAAACAAATACAGTACTGAAATTTAAAACTACTGTTCCTAAAACAAACACTTCAATTAAACACATAGGGCAAGCCAATTTCTAAAAGTACATAAAAATCAACCTTGAGACTTTTTTCTAAAAAAACATTCAGACCCTGAAAGAGACCCATCTAGTGCCCAATGGCATTTGTTAAAAAGACTGAAAGTTCTAATCAAGGTTATGGAGACTAAGGCAAGAAAAACAAAATTACAACTTCTATGGAATTTTCCATTTCCTCAGTTCAGGTGTCCTTTATCCCAGATATGTGAACAATTAATTGCTCAGCAACCCTGATTCTGATCAATAAGTAATTAATTATTTCTCCAATCTACAATGCAGTCCCTTGCTTTTGAATGTAAATACCTCTGGGGGAAGGGGGGGGGGGGGGGGAATAAAATGTACATTCTCTACAATTTCTGCTACTTTGTAACATCAGTTATTGGAAAGAAAACATGGCCATAACAATTCACTGTACAAAAGTGTTGTTTTATTTATCATATCATAAAAAGTTAGTTTTTTTTTAAAGTGCTGAAAATAAAACGCTCCCCAAAGTTATTCCCAGAGGCCCAAGATTCAAAGGCAGTTTGTTCTTTTAAAACGGAACCAAGAATGCCACAAAAGCAATATGGAGATGCTTTTTTTCTGCAAAACGCTATGCAACTATTTTGCAATAGTTACATTAATTAGTTCTACTCTGGATAAAAGTACCACAGATACTTCTATACGTTTTAGTCATTACGTTAGAAGATTACAGTACAATTCAAAAGCGACTTTCAGCACACATGTCTAAACATGGCGTGAAGGCATTCAAGCTATTGTCATGTCATTGTGTTTGCTACCTTTTCTCCCAACACAACCCCCAACCATACCGTCATGGTATTACTCAGCAAGTCACTGCCTGCTCCTAGCAGATAAAGTCTGAAAATCCTTCCATTTTCAACCGATTTCTTAGATACTATTCAACAGATACTTTTTTTTTCCCCTTTATTATTAAAGCGCCACTTAAAAAAAAAGTTGCTTTAAAGATCTTCACCAGAGGTAGGCGACCAACAGTCAACATAATCCTGGACCATGTGATCCGATACTTGCTGATTAGAATAAAACACGAGTGTTAAGACCTACACTTCTCGCATTCAATTGTTTCATAAAATAAGATGAGGCTTTATTCTGATCGACTTTTGAAGAGAGAAAAACAAAACGGAAATTAAACCCCCAAAAAAAACATTACCCAATGCATAAAACAGATCAACCAACAGTAAGGGTCACCATATGATTATGAAAACAATTAATAATGGGACAACCATTTATTTGAGGTTTTTTCCCCCTCCCCCCCCCCCTCCATAAAACAAAAATATTAAAAGTTGCCCAATTCCATCTGTTCTATTGATCGCTGTACAATCTGTATCAGTTCAGAAAACATCGCCACTGAGGACACAAACTGAATCCAAACGAAACAAAAAGAAACTGACAGCGATCAATGAACTTTCATAATGACTAACAAGGCTCCCTCAGACCTTCAAGTAGCAGTTCATTAATAAAAACTCTCCTCGTTTTTAAAACTTGCATTAAACGCAGCCCGGTCGAGCAATACGACTGGGAGCCCGCAATTCCTATTATTCAAAAGTTACATGTATATAAAATAGAGAAGGAAAGAGAAAAAAAAAATCCTAAGATTTTTCTTTTTGCGTAAGCAAGTTGAGAGGCTCCCTTGACTTTTGGCTGTTTGGAGTTCTTGTTGATGTATAGCTGTACAGTGGCTGAATTAAGTCATTTTATTATATTTAATTAAAGCTACTTGCAAAGAGGAATAACACCCCCCACTTTGTAGCAAATTAAAATACACTATACATATATTCGACAAAGGAACAAAACACACAGCAACAACAAAAATAAGATACACACCGCTCCCTGCATTGACTGACCTGCTTCTCCTGTGATGTTTGGACTCATTCCCTGAAGCCCTTTATTCCAAGCTATCTCATTATTTATTTACTCCGCTTCCCTTCCCTCCCCTCCTACCTTGCGCTGCCAGTGCTGCAGTTACTCGCTGCTCCCTGCGCTGTGTAATATTCTGCCTTTGCCACTCCAGCGCCGCTCGCTCACTCACTCACCCACTCACTCACCGCCTGCGTTCACGCGTCTCTCCCCCCCCCGGCTGCGCGTTCACGCCGGCCCGGGAGCGCGCTCCCTCACCCATCCCGCGTGCACGCGCGCCCTTCTATCTATCCCTCTGCATCTGCATCTGTAGGTCTACACACACACACACACACATATATGTGTGTGTCTCACTGTCCTTTACCGTGCGTGCACTGTCCCAGTTTTATGAAGAATGGGGACCAGGATGAGCAAGAGAAAAAAAAAATAATAACTTGATGATGCAGGAAATGAGCTGTATCCAAGATTAAATCTTTTTTTTTTTAATTTGTAATTTTGCCTTCCCCTTCACTGGGATTTGTTTTGAGACTTTGGACTCTACAGTCACGTGAACAACGAAATGACAAAGCCCTGTGTCACTGATCTACTGTGCATTTTTTTTTGCCCAGGATTATTTTGGAATCTTGACTTTTGTGTTCAAACTTTTAAATACAATTTTATTGGCTCACATACACAGATTTGGGATACATCTAGATACTTTTATATTCACTAATCTGTGGGTTTTTTAGGGATGTGATTTTTTTTTTTTACACATTTGGTTTATCAAAAAAAACCCCTGCACAGCTGCAAAGGGATTACTATGAAAATCTATCAGCCATTCCAGTACAGGTGATTTCTAGCAGAAATTTTGAAGTTATTTCCAAAGGAACTGAAAGACATACTAAAATGGGTTTGTTGATGCTTGGGTAACCTAATGCAGACTGGTGATATTGTTAGAATATCTTCAAAAGTGTGACCCCCCCCCCCCCCACCCCCCACCCCCGTTTCCAATTGCTTTTTATTTTATTTCTCCATTCCAATCAAACCAACCCCTCTGTCTCGAGCCTCCATATGTAGTAAAGAGTCAAGAATGTTTGGTGACAAAAATGCTGGAGAAACTCAGAGGGTGAGGCAGCATCTATGGAGCGAAGGAAATAGGAAGGGTTTCGACCCGAAACTTTGCCTATTTCCTTCGCTCCATAGATGCTGCCTCACCTGCTGAGTTTCTCCAGCATTTTTATCTACCTTCGATTTTCCAGCATCTGCAGTTCCTTCTTAAACATTTTGTCAAGAATGTTTTATTGTCATATGAACCAAAATGAATCAATGAAATTCTTACTTGCTGCAGTACAACAGATATGTAAACATAATACTCTAATAATCAACAAAATGTTCAGTCAATATATATATTCCCCGATGGCAGGGGTGAAATGAAAGTGTGACCAGGGTGCTGTGGGTCTCTGATGACGCTTTTTGCAGGAGAGACTCCTGTAGATCCTTTTTGGTTTGTGGGGAGGTCAGTGCCCATGATGGGAGTGTTCAACACTTTTTGCAATCTTTTTCATTCCTGGGTGTTAAAGTTGCTGAACCAGGTTGTGATGCAATCAGTTTTAATATGCTCTCCACTGTTTTTTTTTTTTTTTTACTGCAGATGCTGGAGAATCGAGGGTACACTGGAGAAACTCAGCGGGAACAGCATCTAAGTTTCAGACCCTTCTTCTGAAGAAGGGTCTCGACCCGTCGCCTATTTGCTGACATACCAAATCTTCGCAATCTTCTAAGGACATAGAGGTGTTGATGGGTTTCAGATTGCATCAATGTGCTGGGTTCAGGAAAGATCTTCAGAGATATGCATACCCAGGAAGTTGAGGTTTTGACTCTCTCCACCACCATCTCGCCAATGGAGACAGGTTTGCGGATCCTCGACCTTCTTCTCCAAATGTCAGCAATCAGTTCCTTGGTTTTACTGATGTTGAGAGCAAGGTTGTTGTTCTGGCACCATTTGGTCATTTGATTGATTTCCCTCCTATACTCTGACTCATCATCATCTGTAATTCATCCAACAATGGTGATGTCGTTGGTGAATTTGAAGATGAGGTTGGAATTGTGGTTAGCTACAGTCATGAGTATAGAGTGAGTAGAGCAGGGGGGGCTGAGCATGCAGCCTTGAGGTGATCGTGTGCTGATGGTTATCGAGGAAGAAATGTTGCTGCCAATTCTTACCAATTGTGGTCTGTTGATGATCGAGGATCCAGTTGCAGAGGGATGCGCAGAGACCCAGTTCTGTCAACTTGATAACCAATTTGAAGGGGATGATAGTATTGAACACTTGCTGTAGTCTATGCAGTCTATGTGGTTTTCTTGTCAAGTGGTCCAGTACAGAAGGGAGAGCCAGTGAGTTTGCATCCTTCATTGACCTGGTGTGCTGGTAGGCAAATTGCAGTGGGTCCAGGGTTTTGTTGTGGTAGGAGTTGATATGAGCCTTAACCAACCTCTCAAAGCACTTCATCACCCTGGACGTTAGTGCCACCGGTCGGCAGTCACTGGAATCTGAGGAATAGTACTTAATCTATTTTGGCACTTTTGGAATAAACATACTGAATTCAGCAATTCAACAGCTTAGATTATCAACAATCCCAGGTTTACATCTCCAGCATTCATTGTTTCAAAACAATGAACCGCTAAAACACAGGCAGCATCTGTGGAGGAAAATGAACAGTATTTTGGGTCAAGATCCTTCATCTGGATTAGGTATGGATTGGGAAGTAGTAATTATAAATAGGCGGGAGGAAATTGATTAGATAGATAGATAGATAGATAGATAGATAGATAGATAGATAGATAGATAGATAGATAGATAGATAGATAGATAGATAGATAGATAGATAGATAGATAGATAGATAGATAGATAGATAGATAGATAGATAGATAGATAGATAGATAGATAGATAGATAGATAGTTTTTAAGAAGGAAATGCAGATGCTGGAAAATCGAAGGTAGACAAAAGTGCTGGAGAAACTCACCGGGTGCAGCAGCATCCATGGAGCGAAGGAAATAGGCAAAGTTTCGGGTCGAAACCCTTCTTCAGACCGATAGATACCAATTCATACCAATAGATATATATATATATATATATATATATATATATATATAGAGAGAGAGAGAGAGAGAGAGAGAGAGATAGATAGATAGAATGAGCAAGGCAATGGATAGCATGGCAAACAAAGTTTTTCACTGTATCGCGATATTCATGACCGATAACACAATAAACAAATTCCAATACCAAGATTCTGGAATCTGATTCGAAAGGAAGTTGAAGAGTGAATCTAAATAAGGAAGGTTGGTGGCAGGTGGGAACAACAGAGGGAGGGGAGAGATGAGCAGTTTAGGGGGGGGGAAAGGGAACCAGTGGGAGGAGTGTTGGGCGATGAGCAGATAGAGTAGGTGCATGGGTGAGAGGGAGGGGAGGGGGGGAGTAACCGTGTAATGGAAGGCTTCTATCCAGGAGCTTATTAATTAATTAATTGGTATTTTCATGGAATAAATAAAACACTTGACCCAATTTACCCATGCAAGTATTTACGATCTTGCATCTAGCCTCATCAGGATCACCTTGTATTCCTTTCTCTCTTGCATATTTATTTAGCATTCCTTTGACTGTGCTAATGTTACTGCTTACAGTTTACAATTGTGTTCGGAGCATTTATACAAAGGTTGAGGGTACTGTGCTTGCACTGCAACTCAATTACTTTATTGACTCAGCAACTGAGTCATACTGGCAAGAGCTCTTGCAAGCTTTGTACCTTGTCTGTAATAAATTAAACAATCCCAGATTGAGAGACGATAAAGGTAGTGGTGTTAAATTCATGAAATTAACTATCATTTCAGCACCTGCACCAAAGAAGGAGAAATGTTCATAACAATTCTACAACTAATGCTGGTAGGATGCACATGCGTTATTGCACCTAGCAATGATGATCCTAAAGTTGATTTTCACCTGCGAGCGTTCCACTGGGTAACATATTAAAAGTTACTTAAAATAGTATTAAGGGGTGTATAGCAGCAATAGCCAAGTGATTAACATTCACTTGGAAAACAAAATGGATTTTGACCTCTCTTATCTGACATAAACTCCATTGGGCAGTTTAAGCTTAAAAGAAGGAATGGTATGTTTGTAGAAATTGGCAGCCAATGCTGTGATAGAGAAAGATTAAGGTACACCTTGAAAGTCCAAATGTTTTTCAGCATTTGCTTTGCACTATTTGCCAATGTAATTGCTAATGAAATAAATATGTGTATACTTTGTGTGTATATTAAGTACAGAATATCAAAGAATATTCATGATTTTGCATTGTATCAGGTTATCTGAGGATACAGAGAATGCTCATGCAGTTATCTGAATACTAGAAGTATGTTGTGTTTGTCAAACTATCATCCAGACTTTATCATTCAAAATAACCATCTGATTCTGCCTTCCACTACGTATTCTAATTTAAATTGTGTTATTAGTGCATGTATCTTCCATAATAGCCATGAACTTTCCGAGAATCACTGTTATTATGAAAACAAATTAAGAATTTGGAGAGTAAACTGCAGTGTACTGTAAAGTATGTTTGGTGCCTTTTTCAATTGCCTGTGCAAATCAGATATACATTTCTGAGCTTTGGTTTTCTGAATTAGTGATCGCTGTCTTTAAAATATATGGGGAATTCTAGATATAAAAAATTGCTTAGAATTTTCTTGGGCAAATAATTTTTCTTCACTCAGCAGTTTCCGCTGTATTGTCTTTCCGCTGACTGGTTTTCATGCAACAAAACCTTTTCATTGTACCCCGGTACACGTGGCAATAAACTAAACTAAAATAACCAGAGAGGAACATTTTCCCTGAGATTATATTTGCAAATGACCTTGACATGGCCATTTTTACCCTTCACATTGGTAAAGTATATTTTCATTTGCAGAGCAATGTTACATAGTCTAATTTCTATTCATTATTTCTTCTCTGCACCTCATGTAGCAAAATTGTAGCAAATTCTTTGTAAATTTGCTGCATTCCGCCAACTCAGACTGACAATCATCCAACGTGTACATGGAACATTCATTCTGATTTGCACTTTTCAGCGGATTAGGTGAAGTCTGGTATTACTGTACTTTTAGGCTAACCATACTGTCAATGTAACTGGGAATAGCCTAAAATAGTTTAGGCAAAACATATAATTTTATCATCAACCACATCAGCTTCCCCTGGTAAGGTTTTACTGCAATATTTATGGAGAGAACAGACAGCTGATGTTTCGGGTTGGGACCTTTCTTCATTCTGACCCGAAAAGCCATCTGTCCATTCCCTCCACAAATGCTGCCTGACCCGCTGGGTTTCATCCGTACTTTCGCTTTTGCTCAAGATTCCAGGATCTACAGTTTCTTGTATCTCCATTTTACTGCAATGTTAGTGTGAAATTATTTTTCAGCCGCATCTGTAGCAGATGTAAACACGGTGATGCACTACAGATGCTGTGTCTATAGTGCACACATGTGTATGTTTATGGATTTAGAAAAGCTGTTTCTGTTCACCAATTTAAAGCAGCCCCTTGTAAACTGGTTTTTGATGATCACTACCAACAACCTATTCATGTATGTCAACAGACTACATAATGTTGTTCAGCTCATTTTCCATTACAAAGGGAAAATAACAGAAGCAAAAGTAGTTTCTTGTTCTTTCATGACTCTACATTTATCTAAAAACCAGGGGCTGAACACAAACATCCACAAATGTATTTGCAGACTTCCGTATGCAAGCAAAAAAGGGTTGGCTATATAATCTGTCTTTTATGTCCCTTCTTACACCCAAAGAAATAACTAATTCTTTTGCGACCAGCATTTATGGGAATAGTCTGTCACTGGTAAAAGCCACTGCACTTCTTATCATGATCACTTTATAAATAGGTTCCAATCCAATAACAGGAACTGAGCAAAACCCAGAGAGAAAAATAGCTGCAAAATAATGTTCTCCATGCTGTAACATCAGAAAAAATACTGGAGTTTCAGCTTATATTTTAGGAGAATTTACAACTACATGTATCCCCCAAACTACTAAACATAAATATGTAAACAATAGATTAAGAAACTGGAGGCTTTTACTCATGAGGAAAAATGGAAGACAGACAAAGGAATGTAGTATGTAACACCTATATGGATTTACAGAGGATATTTAACTAATTATAATGGTGAGTGATTATTAAAACCAAAACAAATGCAGTAGAGGGATTGGGGTCAGAATGGTTAAAAAACTGGAATAAGGACAGATGCAGGATAAGGCAGGACTCTTCTTCAGACTGTACACCATTGAATCATAGAACTGTACAGCACGGAAGCAGGCCCTTCGACCCACCTTGTCCATTGTGACCAAGTTGGCATAGTAGGCTAGTCCCATTTGCCTTCATTTGGTCCACAGGCCTCCGAACCCTACCTACCATTCATCTATAAATCCTATCCAGCTGAAGGAAGGTTCCAATCCGAAATGTCGTCTGTCCATTCCACTTCACAGATGCTGCCTGACCCATTGATTTCATCCAGAACTTTTTTATTTGCTTTGTCCCATGTCGAACGAGTCATACTCATTTTTTCCATTGTGTCTTCAACTCGTCTATCTTGTTACAAATACCACGAAGTCCAAGGCAAGATAATGATTTGAAACCTCTGTCATTTCTCTACTTCCCATTATTAATTCCCAGTCTCATCCATTAATGGACAAAGTTTGCTTTAGGTGCTCCCTTCCTTCTGCCTAGCACATGAATGTTAGAAAATAGGAGTGGGTGGACCACTTGGTGTCTGCCCACCATTCAAAATGACTGATCTGCCAGAGGCCTCATCTCCGGTGTCATCTCCCAATAGTCCTCAATTCTATTTTCCTTACATAATGTCAAATACCTCTGAATATTCATTTCCCAGTCTTGGTAACCTTGGCTGCCTTGGAGCCATGTCTCCATGACGGCTGTGTACGACGGAACTACAGATGCTGGTTTAAACCGAAGATAGACACAAAATGCTGGAGTAAGTCAGCGGGACAGGCAGCGTCTCTAGAGGGAAGGAATGGGTGATGTTTCGGGTCGAGATCCTTCTTCAGACTGTCTCCATGGCGGCTATCAGGTCATGCTTGTTTATTTCTCGTTGTGCCTTTAACTTATCTATCTTGTTACAAAACTGTGCTGAATTTGGCAAAGAGCCTTCAATGTTCTGTTACTATTTTTCTTTACTCTATTTTCTTCTCCAATCTTAAATTATACACTTTGCTTCTTCCTGATACATATGGGTTATTGCAATCCCTGACACGGCCATACACTATTTCCTTTTCCTTTCTCTTTGCCTACTGAAATAACCCTCACCTGAATCCTTTTTTTAACTATTTCCAGCTGAATATATCTCAAGAGGATATAGATAGCCTTTTAGATTAGCATACATTATTTCAGGATGTATGACGAGCATCAAAAGAGGGCAAAAAGGCAGTTGGCAATAAAAGATGTGGAGGAGCAGTGAGACATGGGTGCATAATTGGATAAGTCATTGGAAAGGAAGGACTTGTTGAAAATATTATTTAATAAAACATACAAGTCCCTATGTTTCATAAACAGAAGCACAGCGAACAGAAGCAGGGAAGTTATACTGAATCTTTCTGAGCACTTATTTAGCACAGTTGTCGAGTATTTTGATCACCATACTTTAGGATGAATACAAGGTTCCTGAAAACAATTTACGAGAATGATTCCAGAAATAAAGGCTTTCAGTTCCAAGGTTCAGGTTGTTCACCTCTGGGCAAAGATGCACCAAATCTTTGCACTAAACGTGATATTATTTATCCTTTATCTCTGCACTGTGGCCAGCTTGATTGTATTAATGTATAATATTTTTTTTTATTGGATAGCATGCAAACAAAAGCTTTCCACTCTACCTTGGTACCCTTGACAATAATAAACTAAACTAAACTAAACTAAGAAGGTTGGGAAGACATTTGTTAGAGGTGTGCAAGACTGAGAGGCCTGAGAAGGGGTAAACAAAGAGAAGCAGTTTCCATTAATAGATGGATTAATGCTCAGGAAAGCACATTCAAGGTGAGGGGTTAAAGTGCATCGGGGATGTGAGGGAATACTTGTAAGAGTGATTATGATCTGGAATTAACTTGCCCGTGAGGATAAAGGGAGCAGAGACAATCAGACGTTCCAGAAGGAAAGGCATTTGCAAATCTATGGGAAAAGAGGAGGGGAATGTGACAGAGTAGATTGTTCTTCAATGAACCATTATGGTGTTCAGGCGAAACATGAAGTTCAGGGACTGGAGGGTTATGGATTATTTACAGGCAGATGAGTCAGTTTAACTGCCCATTACATTTGGCATAAACATTGTGGGCCAAAGGGCCCTTTCCAGTTATATACTATTCTATGTTATTTGTTCTAATATATATAGTCACAGTGTATATATATCAACACTTTCTAACTGTGACTGTGCTGTTGAATGAATTGCATAAAACTTACATTTAATTTGGGGAAACCTACTCCTCCTCACTGCCATCCTTATTTGGCCGTATGATAAAACAAACACGATAAGCTGACAGAATTAGCTTTGGTCCTGGTGCAATGCAATGGCTTTATTGCACTGAAGAGCTGAGCTACTTGGACTTTGAACAGAGCAGGCTCACTGTCCAGTGTTCAGTTAGCCAATTGCAGCATGATGTCAGAGTCGTTCCATTTGCCCTTGAGGATTCCTGCAGGAAGGATACATGCGTGAATAACAAAGCGCAGAAGCAGATTAGGCAGTGTCGTTTCCCATAATAAAATTGCTTATCGACATTTGCTAGAAGGACTCACGTAAAATCAAAGATTGCTTGTGGACACGAGAAACTGCAGCTGCTGGTTTACAAAAATAAAGACACAAAGTGCTGGAGTAACTCAGCGGGTCAGGCGGCAGCTGCGCAGAACATGGATATTTTAGTTTAGATTGTTGTCGCGTGTACCGAGGTATAGTGAAAAGCTTTTGTTGAGTGCTAATCAGTCAGCGGATAGGCAATGTTTCAGGTCAGGACTTTACACCATTGGGAAAATATAACCAAAGACTCACTGTTGCAAGAGCTGATGGAAAGGATCGCACATCTAGCAAAATTACCCTTGGATGAGCCTCCACAGGATTTTGAATTGTAGTTTTAAGTGATATATTTATTTGTGCTTAAATAACAATTTCTTTCACTGGTGGTATGTGGTATAGAAACTACCTGTTATATATTCATTTGTTTTACTGAATTTATTATTGTTAAGGTGCACTTATTAAAAATAGACAATAGACAATAGACATTAGGTGCAGGAGTAGGTCATTCGGCCCCTTGAGCCAGCACCACTATTCAATGTGATCATGGATGATCATCCACAATCAGTACCCCGTTCGTGCCTTCTCCCCATATTCCTTGATTCCGCTATCTTTAAGAGCTCGGTCTAGCTCTCTCTTGAAAGCATCCAGAGAACCTGCCTCCACCGCCCTCTGAGGCAGAGAATTCCACACTCACAACTATCTGTGTGAAAACGTTTTTCCTCATTTCTGTTCTAAATGGCTTCCCTCTTATTCTTAAACAGTGGCCCCCTGGTTCTGGACTCCCCCAACACTGGGAACATGTTTCTTGCCTCGAGCTTGTCCAAACCCTTAATAATCTTATATATTTCAATAAGATTCCCTCTCACCCTTCAAAATTCCAGATGACAGTCCTGCCGTCCAATAATTACCCTGGGGAACCTACGCGGTACACCCTCAATAGCAAGAATGTCCTTCCTCAAATTGGGAGGCCAAAACTGCACACAATTCTCCAGGAGTGGTCTCACTAGGGCCCTGTACAACTGCAGAAGGACCTCTTTGCTCCTATACTCAACTCCTCTTGTTATGAAGGCCAACATGTAATTTGCTTCCTTCACTGCCTGCTGCACCTACAGTGGCTTGCAAAAGTATTCATACCCCTTGAACTTTTCCACATTTTGTCACGTTACAACCACAAACGTAAATGTATTTTATTGGGATTTTATGTGATAGACCAACACAAAGTGGTGCATAATTGTGAGGTGGAAGGAAAATGATACATGGTTTCCAAATTTTATTACAAATAAAAAACTGAAAAGTGTGGCGTGCAAAAGTATTCAGCCCCCCTGAGTCAATACTTTGTAGAACCACCTTTCGCTGCAATTACAGCTGCAAGTCTTTTGGGGTATGTCTCTACCAGCTTTGCACATCTAGAGACTGAAGTTTTTGCCCATTCTTCTTTTGCAAAATAGCTCAAGCTCAGTCGAATTGGATGGAGAGCGTCTGTGAACAGCAATTTGCCAGAGATTCTCAATTGGATTTAGGTCTGGACTTCGACTGGGCCGTTCTAACACATGAATATGCTTTGATCTAAACCATTCCATTGTAGCTCTGGCTGTATGTTTAGGGTCGTTGTCCTGCTGGAAGGTGAACCTCCGCCCCAGTCTCAAGTCTTTTGCAGACTCTAACAGGTTTTCTTCCAAGATTGCCCTGTATTTGGCTCCATCCATCTTCCCATCAACTCTTGACAAGCTTCCCTGTCCCTGCTGAAGAAAACCATCCTCACAGCATGATGCTGCCACCACCATGTTTCACAGTGGGGATGGTGTATTCAGGGTGATGTGCAGTGTTAGTTTTCCGCCACACATAGCGTTTTGCATTTAGGCCAAAAACTTCAAATTTGGTCTCATCAGACCAGAGCACCTTCCTCCACATGTTTGCTGTGTCCCCCACATGGCTTGTGGCAAACTGCAAACGGGACTTCTTATGGCTTTGTTTCAACAATGGCTTTCTTCTTGCCACTCTTCCATAAAGGCCCGATTTGTGGAGTGCACGACTAATAGTTGTCCTGTGGACAGAATCTCCCACCTGAGCTGTGGATCTCTGCAGCTCCTCCAGAGTTACCATGGGCCTCTTGGCTGCTTCTCTGATCAATGCTCTCCTTGCCCGGCCTGTCAGTTTAGGTGGACGGCCATGTCTTGGTAGGTTTGCAGTTGTGCCATAGTCTTTCCATTTTCGGATGATGGATTGAACAGTGCTCCGTTCAAAGCTTGGGATATTTTTTTATAACCTAACCCTGCTTTAAACCTCTCCACAACTTTATCCCTGACCTGTCTGGTGTGTTCCTTGGGCTTCATGATGCCCAAGGAACATTGTTTGTTCACTAATGTTCTCTAACGAACCTCTGAGGCCTTCACAGAACAGCTGTATTTATACTAAGGTTATATTACACACGAGTGGACTCTATTTACTAATTAGGTGACTTCTGAAGGCAATTGTTTGCACTGGATTTTATTTAGGGGTATCAGAGTAAAGGGGGCTGAATACTTTTGCACGCCACACTTTTTAGTATTTTATTTGTAAAAAGATTTGAAAACCCATGTATCATTTTCCTTCCACTTCACAATTATGTGCGTCACTCTGTGTTGGTCTATCACATAAAATCCTAATAAAATACATTTATGCTTGTGGTTGTAACGTGACAAAATGTGGAAAAGTTCGAGGGGTATGAATACTTTTGCAAGCCACTGTACATGCTTACTTTCAGTGACTGTTGAACAAGGACCCCCAGATCCCGTTGTACTTCCCCTTTTCCCAACTTGACTCCATTTAGATAATAATCTGCTTCCTGTTTTTGCCACCAAAGTGGATAACCTCACATGTATCCACATTAAACTGCATCTGCCATGCATCAGCCCACTCACCCAACCTGTCCAAGTCACCCTACATCCTCACAGCATCCTCTGCATAGTTCACACTGCCACCCAGCTTTGTGTCATCTGCAAATTTCCTAATGTTACTTTTAATCTCTTCATCTAAATCATTAATGTATATTGTAATTAGCTGCGTTCTCAGCACTGAGCTTTACGGAACCCCACTAGTCACAGCCTGCCATTCTGAAAGGGACCCGTTAATCCTTACACTTTGTTTCCTGTCTGCCAACCAATTTTCTATCCATGTCAGCACTCTACCCCCAATACCATGTGCTCTAATTTTGCCCACTAATCTCCTGAGTGGGACCTTATCAAATGCTTTCTGAAAGTCCAGTTACACTACATCCACTGGCTCTCCCTTGTCCATTTCCTGAGACACATTCTCAAAAAATTCCAGATTAGTCAAGCATGATTTCCCCTTTGTAAATCCATGCTGACTCAGGACCGATCCTGCTACTGCTATTCAAATGTGCCGCTATTTCATCTTTCATAATTGACTCCAGCAACTTCCCCACCACCGATGTCAGGCTAACTGGTCTATAATTCCCTGTTTTCTCTCCTCCGCCTTTCTTAAAAAGTGGAATAACCTTAGCTACCCTCCAATCCACAGGAACTGATCCTGAATCTATAGAAGATTGGAAAATGATCACCAATGCGTCTACAATTTCTAGAGCCACTTCCTTCAGTACCCTGGGATGCAGACCATGAGGCCCTGGGGATTTATCTGCCTCCAGTCCCATCAGTCTACCCAACAAATATAAGAATACAATACTTATTCTCATGGTCATGCATTTTCTCGAATTTAGACAGCTCATAAAGAATTAAAATTGTATTCATGACTTACAAGGTTTGATGCAATTTAGTTTACTTTGATTTATCAGCCAGTTCTGCTACAATAACTGTTTCATGTTGTAGTTTTCAATCAGTGTTACAATTACGTTTAGGAATGGGGAAACGTTCACCCAATCTTGGCAATGCATCGTGACAAAGTAAGCTGCAGTACTTGCAAATTAGTCGAGTAATTCAACTGAACATAAAATATTACCACTGCCTAAAATTACCATTACCCACAGATATACAGTAGTTTAGGCTGAAATCCAGATAAGAATCATTTTGTTTACAAAACTCTACCGTCCGAAACATTTCTATTAATTATCTAACACAGCACACATTTTCTAATATAGTACACATTTCCTCTGTCTCTTTGCTACTATGTCTTAATGATTAACTCTGACAATCACATTGAATTTCATCAGAACTTGGATTTCTGAAGGTCTCACGTAACTCAGATTTGGAATCCATTATGCTGAACCAGATTTACTACAAGCTTGCATAGAAAGGCAATCAACACCATCTATTACAAAGAAAGCATCATGTCAATAATCCGGAATATTTAAGAGGATTTGGCAAACATCCATAAGAACAAAGGAAAATAAGTTTCACAATCAACCTGAAGCAGATCAGCTGCTTTACCTTTGGCCTATTTCATAAGTTCTCCGATAGCTGTACATGTTGTAAATATGCAACTTGTACCCTGGAAAGCATGGAGTATACGAATCAACACCTACGATACGATACGATAAACTTTATTCATCCCCGGAGGGAAATTGGTCTGCCGACAGTCGCAACACACAAGGTACACAACAACTTGAAATTAAAAGTGAAAACAAAAAGAAAAGGACAAGCGACTGTTGTCTGGCTGCCGTGTGCACAGCACCTTCACCAGAACAAATGAACAAACAAACAAACAAACACAGACTTATCCTCTGGGCAGAGGATTCTAAACTAGAGTGCCCCCCAACTCCCCCCGCACCGGGTCCCCATTGCTCTTTACGGCTGGTCCCCTCAAGCCGGGTCCCCATTGTCTTCCCCTTCCCCACCTATTGAGACAATGGGTGAGTCAACACTTCAGGAATGGATTGCTTTTCAAAAATAAGTAAACCATCGTAGATTGGACCGAGAGGAGTGTTAACATTTCTTTTTATATCTATGCATCCATTACATTTTCGGGATCTTTGTGTAATTTAGTCGAGTTTAGTTTAGAGATACCTTGCGGAAACACACCCTGCGGCCCACTGATTCCGCGCCGACTAGCCTGAAGGTAACGAAGAAAAGGCGTGTAAATATTCTTTGATATTTACACTATCGCAGCATCTCACATAATCATTATTCTTCCAAACTCACAAGGACTTCATGAACTTTGCTAACATTATAGATGCAATCAGGATTGACTGAATGAAATAATCAGTGTCACTGCTTGCAAACTATAATTACTACATTTCTTGGTTTTATTTTAGGTTTATTTGGTATCTTTAAAAAAAATCTCTCTGTACCTCTGTGACGGCTTTAGTCTGAGTGACCCAGAGCCTGTTGATAGGAAGTGTCATACCAAATAGTGAAAAAATGCAATGAGTCATTTTAAGCTTGTTTATATAAATATAATTTAGAACTAAATTAGGCAGTGATATGAAGTTTAACCTCTGTAAGGTTTTGTCTATGTGTCACTGAACTCCATGTGGGGTCCTTTGATGAGGGGTTAGTTGGGCCATGGGCTAGCCTGTGGAGAGTAATTTTCTGCCAACTGTGGAGGGCCCTGACCTATGTTAGATTGCACAAGGCCAGACTACACATAACCTTGTATGATTCTCCCTTCATGACCAAGGGACCATAAGGCTGGTTTCCATTGCAAACATAATCGGGACATCCGTAAGAATTGCCGTGGTATCATGTCATAGTGTTAATAGAACTGAAGATTCATGAATAAAGATGAGACAATAAATGGTTCTGTTGATGTGTACGATGCGATCCATTACTTTGTTATACAGAAATTGCTGATTTTTTACATCCAACATAATTATTCATTTCTATTGCTTCACCTTAGTTGGAATGTCACTTTCAAAATACCCCCACCTGGAATCACACCTATTTCTCCCCTCCCCCTCCCCTGTCACCTACATTCCCTCCTCTGGCTTCACAATTTGTAACTCTTCAATCTTTTTGTCTCACACCTTCTGTCTTTTGATTTCCCGCCTTTGTCCAACCAACTGCCTATCAAAAAAACCGTCCTCACCTGCATCCACCTTTTACCTGCCAGGCCTATTCCTTCTCCTCCTTTTCTTAAAGTTTTCTTTCCTCACTACAACCAGTCTGAACAAGGGTCCCGACCCAAAACATCACCTTTTTTTTGCCAGAGATGCTGCCTGACCCGTTGAGCCAAAATAAAACTGTGTTCTCCAGAGATGCGGCCCGACCTGCCGAGTTATTCCAACACATAGTGTCCTTTTATTCTAACTGAGCATTTGCTGTTCCTTATTTCTACGGTAATTCACCTAAGATGATATCATGTTGCAAATCATCTGATTCTATCACTAAGAAAGAGAAGGGCAGAAAATACATGGGAATCTAAGTTCTGCTCGGATTTGGAACTTCAGAAATTCATTATTAGAAATTCATTCATCATTGCTCAGATCCGGAGACATCCTGCCCATCAGTGTTCACCAGAAGGTCTGCTGTGATTTAAGAAGTCATTTCGCAAATAGCTTCTCAGCGGTAATTATTGGTGGACAATAAATGCCAGTCTCAACAATGACCTTATCATCTTGAAAATGAATAATTCAGTACTAAAATGCAAACCCTAGCAATGGTGTACAAAGCAAACCCAGAAATATCCCTAGATTATAATATATTTAATTACACATTCATGTGAATAAATAGGGTGGGACAGTGGCATAGCGGTAGAGTTGCTCCCTTACAGCGCCAGAGACCCGGGTTCGATCCTAACAACGGGTGCCTGTCTGTAGGGAGTTTGCACATTTTCCCTGTGACCTACGTGGGTTTTCTCCAATATCTTCAGTTTCTCCCACACTCCTCAGATGTACAGGTTTGTAGGTTAATTGGCTTGATATAAATATAAGCATTGACCCTACTGTGTGTAGGATAGTATTGGTGTGCGGGGATTGCTGGTTAGTGCAGACTCGGTTGGCCGAAGGACCTGCTTCCGCACTGTATCTCTAAACTAAACTAAACTAAACTAAACTATCAAACTTTTCATTCTGAAGAAGGGTCTCGACCCGAAACATCACCCATTCCTTCTCTCCAGAATGCTGCCTGTCCCGCTGAGTTACTCCAGGTTTTTGTGTCTATATAAACTAAATCCTTCCCTGGACAGCCACTCAATACGTTGGAGAGAAGTGAAATTCTGTGTCTTCTTGGTTTAATCCCTTCCATTGATGATATTAAAAAAATATTTCCTGGTCTCAGAATCTAAGGGCCAATGTGAGTCCAGTTGAATTTATTTTTAGAAGCACAAATGCAGTGAAAAGTTCAGGTACAATGAAATTCTTGCTCACAGCAGCATGACAAGCGCATGGATTCAAACAAACAAAAGCATAAATTATACTTAAATTACAAATAACATTCTGCAAGAAAGTAAAAACAAAAAAAAACAGACGTAAAAAGGAAAAAGACTATTTTCAGTTTGAAAACGGTAAATTAAGTTGGCAAGATGGCAAATGGACAGATTGCTTTGGAAACTCATAGTGCTTCGCAATGAATTATACAGATCAATAGTTATTCCAGATGATGAACTTGTAAACTTATCCATTAAGCCACTTATTGAAGTCCAGACTTTCCTTTCTTCAAGCGGTGAGGCATATTAAATTAAAGGAACTAACAGAACACAGGTAGGTTCCCCGCTTTTTTTTAAGCTGACATTTTTAGTAGTTTAAAAAAAAATCTCTCTCAATTTTAACCCGTGCTTCTTCTTTTCTGGAAAGCTTTAAATCCTTATTGAGATACAAGGACTTTCGTTCCCAGTTAGCTAAAGTGTTTTTTGTTTAGGTGTGAGCTTGAAGCCAACTAATTCATTTGGTAGGCTGACAATTGCATGGGATATCACAATCAGCACAAGTCACGTTAACGCATGCATAACTAACGATAATGCGCAATATTTTTCTTCTTAACTACGAAAAGAATTGAAATCAATTGTCGCATTTTTTTCACCATCAAGGCTGTGATCAACCAACTCAGCACGGACTGGGGATTGAACGTGTTACCTTCTAGTTAGGCCCTTGTTGCAATGCATACAAAGTCACAAGGGGAGTCTAAATGGCACATATAATGCCCTTGGCCTGTTATTATTATGTTATGCAGAGATCTGTTGTAGATAATAAATATTTAGTATCAGGAGAATAGCAAATTTCCATGTACCTAGTTCATCTAGGCTTTCTTTAGAAAGCTTTATTACACAATTGTACATGGTGGTATATTTTGTGTTTCATTGTACTAGTCTAGAAAATATTCCACAATTTTTGTAATGGATTTTGCCTGAGTTTTATGGTTATAGTGCTTTTTTTTTTTTTAACATCAACCAGGCATTTTAATGTTTAATAATGATAGATTGATAATGGCAATTCCAACATCCTAATCTCAGAGAAAGAAGTCCAGTTGGTTTAAGCAGTTGGTTAATTTCCCTTGAGATCTGATGCACAATTTTAAATTACAGTAGCAAAAACAATCAGATTGTACATGTGCAAATGGTAACAAAAGCATTTGGTTAAGCACTCACAGTTGGAATTTGCCAATTAACATCAGAACGTACCTCTTGAAAACAAAGAAAAAGTTTTTATTTTCATCTCACTGGTTTAATTTTCAAACAATACAATTGTATTATTTGTGCAAAATTCCAATTTCACTTGGTGCTACACCTCTAAAGTAAGGTGTTAAACGTTCTCAACTAATTTAACCAATAGTTAACATTAACCTCCAATTTAAATTCCATTTGGAATATTTTGGAGGACCAAGAAACCAAGAAACACCACAATAGTTTAACCAAAAATATCAAATCTAAATCATTTGTACATTCAGAAAAGCGTTGTATTAGTGAACTAGCAATGCCACTAATAATGCAGGCTACTAATAATGCTAGCAAGGGTAAGTGAATGTAATATTCTCAATTGTTGCTAATGAAACGATAGAATCAATTCACTGCTTGTTCATTTCTCTGGTTAACGATCGTGTAGCACAAAGGGACTCTGAAAGTGCTCAGTTGGCACATGTGTTTTCGGTCTCTGCGGGCATTTATTTTCTTCGTTGCAAACAAGGAAATAGAAACAATGCAATGTAACATTGTTGCTGAGCATCTGTGCTCTTGATAACAATAGCTTGCAATTAATATAGAACAGCTTCCCTGGGTGCCTCTCAGAGGCTCAATCTGAAATTAAAGACGCAAAACTAAAAAAAAGAGCAGCTGATTTTGAGCATTGGGGGTGGTGTCTAAAAATCTTGATCGCTTTTGGCCGGGGGTTTTAATGGAGCTGGAGAATTTTCAGCTTAGATTTCAATGTACAGACACAAAATGTTGGAGTAACTCAATGGGTCAGGCAGCATCCCTGGAAAACGTGTAGGCGACGTTCCGGGTTGAGACCCTTCTTCAGACTGATTGCAGGGGAGGGTGGAGAGAAAGCTAAAAGAATGCAGGGGCAGGACAAAGCACAGCAGGTCATGTAGGTAAATGCACGTGAGAGGGTTAAGCTAAACTGAACTGATAGGGTCATAGAGGTCATAAGGGATAGGAGTATAATTAGGCCATTCGGCCCAGCAAGTCTACTCCGCAATTCAATCATGGCTGATCTATCTCTCCCACCTAACCCCATTCTCCCCATAACCTCTGATGCCTGTGTTAATCAAGAATTAGGCAGGTTGTTGGACAGATACCAGTGTTGAACACACACACACACACACACACAAGAGGTGTAAAACAATAGGATTAAAGAGTTGCAAATTGTGTAGCTGGAGGTTTGATGAGGTGTGAATGTTTTAGGAATGTAGGTGGAGATTGGGAAGAGGGAGAGATATGTGCAAGGTCAGCCAGGACCCTGTTACAAGGGATATGGGGAGAAGGCAGGCACGGGTTATTGATTGGGGACGATCAGCCATGATCACAATGAATGGCAGTGCTGGCTTGAAGGGCCGAATGGTCTCCTCCTGCACCTATTTTCTCTGTTTCTATGTTTCTATGACTGAGGGAAGTGGATGGGGTAAATAAAGGGAGGTGGGTTATGGGGGAGAAAGAGGAGGGGTTTTTTTTTGTAGAGGTTATCTAAAATTGGAGAATTCAATGTTCATACCATTATGTTGTGAGCTACCCAAGGGCAATATGAGGCGCTGTCTGGATGTGGCTTCACTTGGCAATGGCGTAGATCCAGGTCTAAAGGCCCAGGTAGATAAATAGTCAAACTCCTGTGATGGGCTGCTTGGAGGGAAAGAGGTGTAAACTGTTTAAGTTGGAAAAGCCATGTAAAAGATCTCAACACAATATTTTAATTTTATCCGTTGCCCTTCAAAGTTCAGTGTCTGATTTGATAGATTGGTGTGGATGCAAAGAGAATGATTAGCTTAATCGCATCAATGGCTGCAGAATGACCATGGAAGAAATGATGGGATCAAGTGAAACTTTGATTAGGATTGTTGGCACAAGTGTACAGACACTGAACTGTACAAACTCAAACATTGTTTTAGGTGAGATAAGCGCAGATGTGCAGAATGAGTTACAGATTTGACAGTAGATGGTCTTTGTAAGGTTTGAAATATCATGACAGAATTCACCTTTATGAAAAGACAATAGACAATAGACAATAGGTGTCAGGAGTAAGCCATTTGGCCCTTCGAGCCAGCACCGCCATTCAATGTTATCATGGCCGATCATCCAAAATCAGTACCCCGTTCCTGCCTTCTCCTCATATTCCCTGACTGCTATTTTTAAGAGCCCTATCTAGCTCTCTCTTGAAAGCATCCAGAGAACCTGCCTCCACCACCCTCTGAGGCAGAGAATTCCACAGACTCACCACTCTCTGTGAGAGAAAGTGTTAACAAGCCCAGATTTTTAAATTTGTGTCATCTTATTTAATAGCATTATGGCTTTTGAGTTTGACATGTGAATAATTTTGCCATGTTGTTTGCTTTTGTAGCAATAACCGTTGCTATTTGACAAATAAAAGATATATTAAGTGAAGAGTTTCCACTGGAATGGAAAATCAATCAGGTTTCAATGGGCATGTAATACTTTCCACTTGGTTACTTGCAAATGCAACAGAAGAAAATATACCCAGTGAATTATTTTTCGCCAGACTACAATAAAAGCCACCATCTGATCCCTCTGTGGTCCTGAGCAACGTAAGAACCCGGAAGATGAGGGAGTGGGGGCCTGGAAAACGGAAGTCATGGAGATGACGAAAGAATGTGTGAGGTGTCTTGGACATAGGTGGGGAGGGATTGAACCTGGGGGGATAGGATGGAGTCTGAAGAAGGGTCTTGACCCGAAACGTCGCCTATTCCTTGCTGCCTCACCCCCTGAGTTTCTCCAGCATTTTTTGTTAACCTTTGTTTTTTCCAGCATCTGAAGTTCTTTCTTAAACATAAGAACATGGAATGTACTCATAACCATATTTTACTGATGAAATACCATATCGGAAGCACTTTTTGTAGCATTGCAGTCATCTCAAAATTAATTCCTTAAACTTTTGTTGGCTCTCTGCATTTATAAATCTACTACAAGGATAAGGTGCAAGAATACCTCAAAAAAGTACCGGTGTGGGGTCTTGGTAAAGGGGGAAGAAAAACTGCCGAGTTCTCCTCTTGCGAGATGTTTATAATAAAGTAACTGGCTTTTCTTCTTTCTTTACACTCCTGACTGACATCCACTACAAACCAACTGACTCCCACAGCTACCTGGACTACTCTTCCTCCCACCCTGCTTCCTGTAAGGACTCCATCCCCTATTCCCAATTCCTCCGTCTACGCCGCATCTGCTCCCAGGATGAGGTGTTCCACACCAGGTCATCACAAATGGCCTCATTCTTCAGAGAACGGGGATTCCCCTCCCCCACTATTGATGAGGCTCGCACCAGGGTCTCCTCCATACCCCGCAACACTGCCCTCTCTCCCCATTCCCCCACTCGCAAACAGGGCAGATGCGAGTGGGGGAATGGGGAGAGAGGGCAGTGTTGCGGGGTATGGTCCTCACTGGTCCTGGTCCTCACCTTTCACTCCACCAGCCAGCAAATACAACACATAGTCCTCCGCCAGTTTCGCCACCTCCAACGTGACCCCTGTCTGCCTTCCGCAAAGATCCCTCCGCAACTCCGCACTTCCCTGCACATCCGCTGCTCCAGATGCCAGATGATCTATATCGGTGAGACCAACGGAGGCTTGGCGATCGTTTTTCACCTCTTCTACTTTCTTTCCACGGTCCTGGGCCTCCTCCACGTTATTTCTCTCTCTTTTTGAACTTGAATTTTCTCAATTCTGTTAACTAAATTCCCTCTATCATCTCTATCTCCCTCCCCCACCCTAGTCGCACCAGCTTCTCATTTTCTTACAATGGCTTGTTCCCTTTATCAATATTATCTCCAGGTTTCCCTGGTAAGAAGGGTCAATCGATTGTGCTGCTGCCGCTGAGTTCATTTTGTTTACTATATCTAATCTCCGGGACGCTTTGCACACTGCTGTTATTTGTAAAAGCTTACGGTACCTGATGTAACTACGGTATAAATAAAGATATTAAAAATTAAAAAAAACTTTTGTTGGCTCTATAATAATAACACTAAAAGATAGAACAAATGCATGTTCCAACTGTAGACAAATTTCCCTCTGGGGATGAATAAAGTTCTATCGTATCGTATCGTATCATATCGTAAACCAATGCCACTTTATTATATTCCATTTCTGTCTATTGAATCCACACGTTTTCATAATCAATGAGCAAAAAACAAACAGCTGAAGGAAGTCAGTGGGTCAGACAGCATCTGCATTGGGAAATGAGGAATTTGGATCAAGAGCCTTTTTCAAGAGCGAAGTAGAGAAAAGGTAGCTAAGATGAGGGGATGAGCTGGAAAGTGGTAGATGAATCCAGGTTCAATGGAAGATGAGTCCGATGAGGGAGAGAAGGTTGGAGATAGAAACCAATCTGATAAGGTTTTAAGGTGGATCGTGAAATCCAGAACCAGAGGGAGGGATGATAGGTTAAAATAGAATGGGAGTGGGGGGAAATATGAGAACCAGAGGGAGTAGGTGTGGGTAATAAGCAAAAGAAGGAGATGGAGGAGGGGAAATAAATTGGGTGACAGGGGGCATAGAGAGTGGAAAGAAAATTGTGCGTGAGAGGATACGAGTAGATCGGAAGGAGAGAGAAAGATGGGGTGAGGGGTTGGGAGGAGGGTGACCTAAAATTGAAGAATTCAATGCTCATGCTGTTAGATTATAGGCTTCCCAAGCAGAATGTCCAGACAGTGTCCAGAATGTCCAGACATAGACAGACAGAATGGAGTTGGGAAGGGGAATTGAAACGTTCATAAGTTCATAAGTTCTAGGAGCATTAGGCTGTTCGGCCCATCAAGCCTACTCCACCACCAGATCTATCTTTCCCTCTCAACCCCATTCTCCTGCCGGGGTTGAGAGGGTCGTCCCATAACCCCTGGTGCCCCTCCTCATAAAGAATCTGTCAATCTCAGCCTTAAAAATATCCTTGGCCTCCACAGCCTTCTGTGGCAATGAATTCCACAGATTCACCACTAAAGAAATTCCTTCACCTCTCCTTTCTAAAGGTACATCCTTTTATTCTGAGGCCATGGCCTCTGGTCCTAGACTCCCCACTCGTGGAAACATCCTCTCCACATTCACTCTATCTAGGCCTTTCACTGTTCGATTCACTCTATCTAGGCCTTTCACTTGCAAGCATGCGCTCCAGCTGTCCCTGGTGGACGGAGTACATATCCAATGCACTTGGCCTCACCAATGTAGAGGTGGACACATCGAGAGCACAGAATGCAATAGATGAGTCGGGAGTAGGTGCATGTAAACCTCTGGCTCATCTGTTTAGGTCCCTGAATGGAGATGGAGGAGGTGCTGGGTCAGGGATTGTACCCTGTCTGGGAAGATGAAGGGTTGGGTGGGAAGGGATGATCAAACCAGGGAGTTTCGATGGAAAACAGAATGGGGCATGGAGGGGAAGATGTGAGTGATGGTGGGATTGCGTTGAGGTTGGCGGAAACCTTGCAGAATGATGTGTTGAATGTGAGGGCTGGTGGGGTGAAAGGTAAGGTTCAGGGCATCTCTATTGTTTTTCTGTCTGGGGGGAGGGGTGGCCAGAGCAGAACTGTGGGGAATGGAGGCGACATGGGAGAGGGCCTCATCCACAAATGGAGGGCGGAAGCCATGTTTCCTGAATCTGATGTCCTAGAGCAGAGAGCTTCACCATGAGACATGGAGAAACGGAAAGAAAGGAATGTTATCCTAGCAGGGATGGGGTGGGGGGAGATTTTAGTTTAGTTTAGAGGTACAACACGGAAACAGGACCTTCGGCCCACCGAGTCCACGCTGACCAGCAATCACCTCGTACACTAACACAACCCTACACCCGAGGGACAATTTACAAATTTTACCAAAGCCAATTTACCTATAAACCTGTACATCTTTGGAGTATGGGTGGAAACCGGAACACCTGGAGAAAACCCACGTGGTCACAGGGAGAACATACAAACTTTGTACAGACAACACCCATAGTCAGGACCAAACCCGGGTCTCTGGCGCTATAAGACAGCAACTCTACCACTGCGCCACCGAGCCATCCTTGTTGATGTTGCCGAGGCAGCTGTGAGAGCCAGTGAGTTTGTACTAGATGTCTGTGGACAATCTATCTCTTGAGATGGAGGCAGCGAGGTCAAGAATGGGAAGAGATGGTCACTTTTAATAAGCATCGTTCATGTTCCAATGGGTAATAAGCAACATTACAGATGGCAGCATCAGAAAAGCAACAGATTCATCTGTAATATTGCATATTATCCATTTCTTGAACAGCTAATATGTTACTTATCAAGTTATTTGTATCACGTTTGGTGCAGCCTTTAGAGATTTTTGGTCGACATATTATTGATCTCACTTGCACTCCTCCAACCTCATCTATTGTATCCGTTATTCAAGATGTGGACTCTTATACATCGGCAAGAACAAACGTGGGCTGGGCAATCGTTTCGCTGAACACCTTTGCTCAGTCCTCCTGGACCTATCTGATCTCCCGGTTGCTAAACACTTTAACTCCCCCTCCCATTCTTACACTGACCTTTCTGTCCTCGGTCTCCTGCATTGTCAGAGTGAGGCTAAATGCAAATTGGAGGAACAGCATCTCATATTTCGCTTGGGCAGTTTACAACCCAAGGGTATGATTTGATTTATCTAACTTCAAGTAAGTAAACCCCTGAATTCCCTCTCTCTCAATCACTCCCCGACCCAAGTAACACCCGGTTTTGTTCTTGCCTAACTACTGCTAACAATGGCCTGTTTTCTTTATCATTGTTACTTTTTTGCATATCTTTCATTCATTTGTTCTATATCACTCTACATCATCATCCATATCTCTCATTTCCGGTCTCGACCCAAAATGTCACCCATTCCTTCTCTCCAGAGATGCTGCCTGACCCGCTGAGTTACTCCAGAATTTTATGTCTATATTATTGAGAATTTGAAAAGGTTTTGATGTAATACAATAGTTAAGTATATCTTTTGGACACGTCATTTGGCCTCACAAGTATGAGGAGCAGAAAAAAGGTCAAATTAAAGTGTCAGGATTTGAAATATATATATAATGGGAAAACAAAAAATATTTTAGTAAAAATAGTAACAAAATGCAGATAAATTGTCATATTTACAGAAGTATGTTTAATTGTAGTTATCTGAAAGGCATGCATAAAATGCTTTGGTCATTCTAAATGCCAGCCTCAATCTAATGATAGCATGTCTGCTTCTAGTTCAAACGTCATGTTTTTAGCACCATGTCAAAAGGGTTGGCTCCAAATCTATGAAGATATTTAAGCACAGTTCTGAGATTCGGTGTTGCCCTTGAGTTGAAATGCTTAATATTCATCAGGAGTTGACAATTGTGGCATATAGGGTAGACAGTCAGAACCTTTTCCCCAGGGAAATTTCAGAAAATAGAGGGCATAGCTTTAAGGTGAGAGGGGCAAAAATTGAAGGAGATATATGGGGAAATATTTTTAAATGGATAGTGGTAGGTGCCTGAAACACACATTCAGCAGTGGTTTGTAAGTTTGTAACTCACAGGAGCATTCAGCCCCAAGTCTTTATCTACCATTCAATCATGGCTGATTTATCTTTCCCTCTCAACCCCATTCTCCTGCCTTCTCCCCATAACCGTTCACACCTTTACTAATCAAGAACATATCAATCACCACTTTAAAAAATACCCAAAGATTTGGCCTTCACAGCAGTATGCGGCAACGAACACCACAGATTCACCACCCTCTGCTAATGAAACCCCTCCTCGTCTCCTTTCGAAAGGATGGTAGTGGAGGCCGGCACGACAGTGGCATTTAAGAGACGTTTAGAGAGAACCATGTATGTGCAGGGAATGGAGGGATATGGAGAGTGGAGATTAGTTTAACTTGGCACCATGTTCAGCACAGACATTGTGGGCCAAAGGTCCTGTTCCTGTGCTGTACTGTTTTGTGTTCTATGTTTTAAGTTTCCATGTTATTGTTGAAAGAAGACAATTAATTCTCTGAGTACTTGCGTGAGTAGCTGTTAATCATGACTTTCAAATTTTGGAAGGCCATTGTTCTAAATTTGGGCAATTTCTGCTACAGCACATAATCATAACTGACAGTGTAGTTGAAAGAAAATAATGAAATAGAATAGTGTTTGTGGAAAACTGTTTATGCAATGACTGCAATCTGAGGATAACTCATTTCCTCCTCGAGCATCTGCAGTGCACGAAGTACTGAAACACAAAGTTAGCTTATATCTGATAACCAGGATAAACATCATGTCAAACATGGAAAATATTGAGTGAACAAAAATATAATTGCACTGAAGATTGTGGTTAATGTCATGATTACGGAGAACTTAGTTTGAGCATGAGTCAGCACCTTCAAAAGAGAGTTCTGGAAAAAATAAAGAAATTCAATGACAAATGTCTCTTATCAGCTCACCAAAGATTCACTCATCCCTTCCCACCCATACCACCATATCGCCAGATATTTTCCCCTGCAACTGCAGGAGAAACAACATCTGTCCTTTTAACTCCTCCCTCGACTCCATCCAGGGACCCCGACAGTCCTTCCAGGTTCAACAGAGGGTTGCATGTATCATCTCTATTCACCTCTACTGCGTCTGGTGTTTACCGATGTGGGCTCCTGTACATTGACGAGACCAAACGTAGACTCGGTGACCGTTTCGCTGAACATTCTTGCTCGGTCCGCCCAGGCCTATGGGGGTCTTCCGGTTGCCAACCATTTCATCTCCCCTTCTCATTCCCATACTGACCTATCAGTCCTGGGCCTCCTCCATTGCCAGAGTGAGCACACACATAAATTGGAGGAGCAGCACCTCACAATTCACCTGTGTAGTTTACAATCGGTGGCATGAACTTTGAATTGTCTAATTTTAAGTAACTTCATCGCACTCCCACTCCCTCCTTGCCCCCTTCCTCCATCCGAGTCATTTTTACCAGGTCCATTATTCTCCACATTGTGTCTCTTAAGATCACACCTTCCCCAGGCAACACTGGACCTACCAAGCAATGCCCTGACTGAGGTAATTTGATCACCTCACTCCACCCCCTACTTTGAAAAAGGGTCTCGACCCGAAACATCACCCATTCCTTCTCTCCAAAGATGCAGCCTGACCCGATGAGTTACTCCAGCATTTTGTGTCCATCTCCCCATAGATTTAGTTGACAAAGCCAGCAAGTAGCTGAAGCAGAAAGAGCATGATCCCAAAGTTTATTGCCCTCTGAGCAGGAGTAAGTTGGCAGGGGTCTCAAAGACTGAAATTGCTACTTATTACTTACCATAATAGGAAATGTGCATCATGGATATTTTGTGAGACAGGATCGGATTTAGCAACTTGTTCAAAGAGCATGATTCGTCCATGGATACCTATGGTCTAGATTCACACGTGGAAAGATGATAACTAAGCTATGCTTTAGCAAGAAGCCAACAGATTCAAGTGAGGACAACAGTTGATGTCAGTTTAATAAGTTTATTTTGCAAATTTGTCACACTATGTCCTTGCGAAAATAATGATGACAGAGGCATTCTTTCCTACATTAGAACATCAGTTGAAAAATCAGCTTTAATCAAGATTTCAAAGTACATTTTAGTTAACAAGTTGTTTCCAAATACAGTAAAAATCATTTTTTTGATGCCTGTATATATCCTCTTCTTCACATGTAACATGTCAGAAAAAAATGCAGAAAAACATCTTCAAGATATGGGGATTAGAACATTGGGATCTGCCTTGGTATGATAGATTAGGGAACAACATCAATGAGTTTTAAAAGAAAGAAAAGTGCTAGTTGTTTTTGTATAATGCCAAATGGCAGAATAAAAAAGAATGATCAATGTCCTACAACGAGACAACGATACCAGTGTCTCCACAACTGGGATTCGTAGCGTGTAGTGCTAAACCTTATGTTTTGACAAGGCCACAATAATTACATTTTTAGTGTCATTTGCAGGATAATATGAATATAATATAAATTAATATATATAATGAATTTATACATATAATACATATATATACATATAATATATTATAATTAGGATGGCTTCTAAAGTACTGACTCCTGCAGCCACAAACATGTTACTCGCACTACAGTGTTCTCATGGCATCATTATAGGACACCTTTAGTCTCTGCAAACTTGTCTTTTCATAGTTCGACCACAGGTGCGCCATATAGAGTGGTGTGCAATATGCTCTAAACAGCGTCATCTTCACCACATCTGTACATGCACCAAACTTATGCAAGAGAATATTCACCTGCACATACAGCATACGGCGTTGCATTATATCATTTTTTTTTGTGTTTTATATATTGAACCTCTTTTTGATGACTTTCCTGGTGTTTACTGAGTACTATGTTTACATATCTATTGTGCTGCAGCAAGTAAGAATTTCATTGTTCTGTTTCGGGACATGTAACAATAAAACACTCTTGACTCTTGACCTTTCAACAATGCAGCTCTCCCTCAATACATGATTAAAGAGTCAGAAGCTTAACTCAAGTGACAGGTGTCAGCGGTTATTGGGAGAAGGCAGGACAATGGGGTTTGGAGAGAGAGATAGATCAGCCACGATTGAATGACGGAGTAGACTTGATGGGCCGAATGCCTAATTCTCCTCCTATCACATGACCTTATGACCTTGTATTTGGATGTGGATTTAACCACAGCATTCTTACTCAAAGGCAGGAACACTATATATTAAGCTACCGATTTATTAAAATGGCATTGGTTATAGAAAGAGACACCTGTCACATTGACACAGATTCACACTTCTCTTGGCTAATCCTGCAGAGATCCATTTCCAAACTGAATGTAACTGGAGGAATGGGAATTGCAGGTTTTTGCATCTTTTCCTCCTACAAAATTTGCAGGCAATTAATTGTAGCTACAGGCTTCTCTCTGCCATTGTGGTGGTGCTGCGGGGCAGCGTGGTGGTGCAGTGGTAGAGTTGCGGCCTTACAGTGCTTACAGCGCCAGAGGACACAGGTTCGATCCTGGCTATGGGTACTGTCTGTAAGGAGTTTGTATGTTCTCCCACACTTCAAAGAGGTTTGTTGGTTAATTGGCTTGGTATAGTGTAAATTGTTCCTAATGTGTGTAGGATAGTGCTAGTGTGTGGGGATCACAGACTCGGTGGGATGGAAGGCCTGTTTCCACGATGTATCTCAAAACTAAGCTAAAAATTTGCAATGGTGACCAATGGCTTCCTTGTTGATGTGTGGTCTGGGCCTGTATTTCCGGCAATTCCTCAAATTATATTGTTCCACTGAACACTCGTAGTGGGTTGGATAACAATGCATTTGGTCCATTGTCCAACCATTTTTTCTAAGGTTCAAAGGTTCAAAGGTATTTTATTGTCAGAGTACCTATTTACAGTGAAACTCGATTTACCATATAGTCATACCAGAAAAAGCAACAAGACACACAACTACATAAAAGTTAATATAAAAATCCACCATAGCAGATTCCCAACATTCCTCACTATGATGGAAGGCAATAAAGTAATCTTTTTCACTCTTTATTCTTTAAGATTCCCCCATTTTCCGATTCTCCTCTGGATCAGGCACGGAAATCAAGGTCAAAAGAGGGTCTGAGGAAAGGTCATGTAGTTGCCCAAAAAAATCGCTTAAGTGGGACAGGCCCATAAGGGTGTCAGGGGTTATGGGAAGGCAGGTGAATGGGGTTAGCAGGGCAACATAGATCAGCCATGATTGAATGGCGGAGTAGATGTGAAGGGCCGAATGGCCTAATTCTGCTCCTATCACTTATGAACTTGTGAACTTATGAAGAAGCTTACAGGATGCTGGAGTAACTCAGTAGGTCAGACAGCATCTCTGGAGGACATGGATAGGTGACATTCTGGTCCGGGATCCTTCTTCAGACTGAAGATGGGTACCGACCCGAAACATCACCAAACCCTGTTTTTCAAATATGCTGCCTGACCCACTGTGTTACTTCAGCAATTACATCTCTTTTATGTAAACCAGTATTTGCAGTATCTTGTTTCTGCCTTCAGGAGCTCAATGGAGTCTATAAAACAATATGGCAATCCTGTAACAACGTGGGAATTAAAATACATAAAAATGTTTGCACTCCAAAAGATATCTTTGTCATTATAATTCAGCTGAATGAGAATCAGATGAGAACTGTAAATCATGTCCATATGAGGTGAATTGCTATTTTTCAGGTTAAATGGCAATGGAATAAAAACAGGCATAAATACAGATAATTTCATTTGCCAATTCTGCACAATGACGTGAGCTCAGGAAATTTTGGGTCACCATTTTGGTATTACATCAAGCTTTATCCGCATAATTTCATTTGCAAGTAGACCTCGTGCTTTTGGCTAAAGTCGCTAATAATCCTAAAAATAGTTCTCTATATTAATGTGTTCATGTTTGAGATTTCCTAACTAGGTAGATCTTCCTCCATGCTTTAAACCCTTCAGCTAATGTTGGAACTAAATGATTCTGTTTGAACTGCCTTCAGCTAATAGTAACATGTGTGACCATTCCATGGCAATTCTTGTGATTAGGAAGTGTTAGAGAACTATTAATCTTAGCACTGAAATGTTCAAAACAAAACCGAATAAAGCATTTTCCTTTTTGCCCTTGCAGCATTTTGGGAATTTATTGTCATCAGCAATTAGGCCTACCTAATTTCAATTCCTCAAAGATTCGGCTCATATTTCTCAACCCACTGTGGAAATGAATTTTTCAGTCCAGTTGGCTCCAAATCCATTCCTTGGTCCACGCTGAGCTGATGCCACATTTGTATATGTCTTCAGAAAAGCCAAATAAACTGCATTCCCTTTATCCACAGAGTTATGCTTCAAAAAAATCCATTACATTTCATACATAGACCGCAGAACAGTACAATACAGGAAAAGGCCCACATTGTCCATATTAAACATGATGGCAAGTAAAATTAATCTCCTCTGCCTGCAAGTGATCCGTAATCCTCCATTCCCTGCATAGCCATATGCCAATGTACTAGCCTATGTAAGAGCAAAGAAAAGCTAAGCGCATGGTGGCACAGTGGTAGAGTTACTGCCTTACAGCGCCAGAGACCCAGGTTCAATCCTGATTATGGGTGTACGGAGTTTGTATGTTCTCTATGGGTTTTCTCTGGGTACTCTGGTTTCCTACAACACTCCAAGGACCTACAGATTTGTAGGTTAATTAGGTTCGGTAAAAATTGTAAGTTGTCCCTCGCATGTTAGTGTAAGGGGATCGCTGGTTAGTGAGGACTTGGTGGGCTGAAGGGCCTGTTTCTCTGCTGTATCTCTAAACTAAACTGAACTGAAGTGCTTAAGTGCTGATGCTGGAAAAAACACAAAAGGCCAAGCACCACGTGTGAAGAGAGCAACATAGGGTTAACATTTCAGGTTGATATCTTTTGTCAGAATAGAAAGATAACACACAGGAACAAAACTATGTTACAGAAGTATACCGTTCAAGAAAGCAGAATGAGAATCAAATTATTCTCAGCTGTGACAACTCCCACGGTCAGAGTTCTTGCCAGTAAATTCAGGAAAGGAGAAAATGGAAAAAAAAATAAAAGGAACTTTTGATAACAGCACTTCCTCTGTATGCTGGTTCAATATCGAAGCGCCCACACCTATATATCACAGATAAATATACACATACATTCACACACATTGAACATCAAGGGAAAGCGTACTGTTAAAAAGAAATGTTTTGCTACTTCAGTAATCGTATTTTTAAAACCAATTGATTTATAATTTCTTGGAGGAAACAAAAAGATTTTACATCTTCCAGCAGTGGTGTAGTTGGACGTCAGCATTCTCTGCTACTGCTTGCGGTAATGAGTAATCGTAAAAACCTTAGCAGTCAGCTAACTGGAATTCCTTTCAGATCCTGCTAGTTCAGAAATTGTGTTGAAGTGCGAATTTTAATGATGTGCAATTAAACTTGTCACAAAGGCATAGCAATGTGTATCAACCTACTTTCTGCTGGATCGCTTATGCTAAGTTTGAGAGTGTGACTGAATGATTATACTGTGTAACAAACATTATTCTGTCACTCCACTGGAGTTGTTCAGAAACTAACTTATCTCTTAAAGGTCACAGCATCTTGCTGCTGTAAGTGGAGGTATATTGTTCTGGAAATTTTACGTCATACAATGGTGTTTTGTTGCTGATTTCATTAGATCCAGAGGCTCAAGATTTGGGTGTGAATGTGAGCACATAACAACTTTAATGGTGGAAAATATGTCAAATTGGACTGAAGTTGAATCCAGAGGAAGGGACAAGGGAGGAAGTGGGATGGTATCGTGAGTTAAGTTTCAGGACCTGCAATAGATTAACCGACAGTGTGACTAGTTGGGAGTGTGTGGGTATTGCTTCTTCGTTGCTGCTGCACCCGCTGAGTTTCTCCAACATTTTGAGTAGCCTATCTCCTTCGCTCCATAGATGTTGCTGCACCCGCTGAGTTTCTCCAGCATTTTGTGAATCTGTGGAATTATTTGCCACAGAAGGCTGTGGAGGCCAAGTTAATGGATATTTTTAAGGCAGAGATAGATGGATTCTTGATTAGTATGGATAGCAGGGGTTATGGGGTGAAGACAGAAGAATGGGGTTAGGTGGGAGAGATAGATCAGCCATTATTGAATGGGGGGGGTAGACTTGATGGGCCAAATGGCCTAATTCTGTTCCTATTACTTATGACCTTATGACCAGAGAAAAGGACAAGGCAAACAATTTGGCATCTGGATGGAGGTCAACTGAAGGCTTGGGTGGCTGGGATATGATTGGAGGTTAATGGCTAAGAATTGAAGGCCAGGTAGGAAGGAACTGCAGATGCTGGTTTACACTGAAGATAGACACAAAATGCTGGAGTAACTCAGCGGGACAGGCAGCATCTCTGGAGAGAAGGAATTGATGAGGTTTCGGGTCAAGACCCTTCTTCAGTCTCTGAAGTGCATCTCAAGGAGTGTCTCGACCCGAAATGTCCCCCATTCATTCTTTCCAGAGATGCTGCCTGTCCCACTGAGATATTCCAGCAATTTGTGTCTAATTGAAGACCTGGGTCAGAAATCAGCACCATGGAAGCTGAAGGGAGAGGAACCAAGAATGTCAGGGGACCTAAAGGTCGTGGAAACTGGAACATCAGAAGTTCAGGTGAGCGAGTTGGATGCAACATCAGAAGATAAGGCTTTCTGGAATTTCTGAGAGGGTTACCAGTTGATGGGTGAAATCAGAGAGTTGTCAATTATGTTTTGGGCCTCACTTTTAAGTGGGGGATGCAGCAGAGAGATAATGGAGGGGGATCTGCAGATCATTCTCTGTCATATATACAGCTACTATTCCCATCTCCAAACTTAGAGATCTATTAGATGCAAGGCTGAGATTTGAAGCCCATTTCACCTCCATCACCAAAAATGCCTTTCCACGTTCCGCAACATATCCTCTGTTGAATCCTTCATCCACGCTTTTGTTATGTCTAGATGTTACTATTTATTCACTCTTCTCATTGGGCTCCCATCTTCTACTCTCTGTAAACCTGTGCCCATTCAAAAGGTCTGCTACAATTATGTTTGCTCCAGACAATAATCACCATCATGCTCACATTTCGCTTGGGTAGTTTACACCACAGCGGTATGAACATTGACCTCCAATTTTAGGTAGTCCTTGCTTTCTCCCTCCTTCCCCTCCGCTTCCCAGCTCTCCCACAGCCCACTATCTCTGCCTCTTCGTTCTTCATCCCGCCCCCCCACCCACACATCAGTCTGAAGGAGGGTCTCGACCCGAAACGTCACCTATTCCTTCGCTCCATAGATGCTGCCTCACCTGCTGAGTTTCTCCAGCATTTTTGTCTACCTTTGATTTTTCCAGCATCTGCAGTTCTTTCTTAAACACACCATCATGCTTATGCTTGTTGGCCCTCATTGCCTTCAACTTCATCAAATCTTCAGTTTTATGGTCTTGACCACCCTATCTCGACAATCTCTTCCAGCACTGTGATCATGCAATCCTGGTCTATTGGTTAGGCTAGATTTGAATGGATTCACCACTGATGGCTATTGTCGTAACCTTCAGAATTAGAATCATAGCTTCATGGGACTGTGTTGTAGGGAGCTGCTGGGTAGGTTGAGACTATTCCTTGGAATGCAGGAGACGGGGGGGGGGGGGGGGGGGCGGGGGGGGGGGTTATCTAAAATTCTAAAATCCTATGGGTTAGATAGGGTAAATAAACCCTCAGCGTTAGGGAACCAATAACTAGCGTGTATAAGTTTAAGGCGAGATGGGAAAAGGTTTGAAATTAACCTGAATTCCAACTTTTTCACTCAGAGGCTGATACAGTATGTAAATGGGAAGAGCTGCCAGAGGAAGTGGTTGAGGCACGGTACTAATAACAACATTGGGTATAGTTGGGGCTGGGGTCAAGTCAAGTTGAAACTTACAATGTTGTAACTTACTGGTTTCTATTCCCCGCCCCCTTTAAGCTCACCAGGTTGACGGGAAATATTATCATGACTACTGTGTTACACGTAGAAATAGTGAAATAAAAGTGTGCTTAGGTAGTATATATAGAACATAGAACAGTAAAGGAGAGGAACGGGCAGTTTGGCCAACAATTCCTGAGCCGAACGTGGTGCCAAATTAAACTATTCCCTGCATGTGATCCGTATCCCTCCATCCCTTGCATTTTCATGTCCCTATCTATAAGCCTCTTAAATGCCACTGTTGTACCTACTTCCATCTGCATCATTTTGAGTTTTTGAATTTAGTTTATTGCCACTGTACTGAGGTACAGTGAAAAGCTTGTGTTGCGTGCTAGCCAGTTAACGGAAAGGCAATACATGATTACACTCGAGCCATCCGCAGTGTACAGATCCATGATGAAGAGAATAACATGAATAACTTTAGTGCTGGAAGATCAGCTAGCCCAGCATCACCAAAGTCCCAAGGGTGTTGGATTATAATATTTTTACAGTATTTGATAATATTCCTGTTGATGAATTTTGGACATTTCAGTGCAGTGGATTGCAGTTTGCGGGTTATTATTATGTTCTCTCAGCAAAGGTCAGAACTCAAACCTAAAAGTTATATTTATTAATGATTTCACCTCTTTGTAAGATGGAGGCAATCATGCCATCAGTCTGACAGCATGCCGACAAGGTTGTATATAAATTGTAATCAAAATAACCTGGATTAATGGAGAAAATGCACCGTGCCAAACAGGCACAGTCACAATTTTGCAGGTGCTGCACTCGTCGTTTGAGATCCCCTGAGAGATAGGAAGGCAAACAAACTATTCCCATTCCAGTTTACACTCTTTACATGTTTACATGTGATGCATCGAGGGCAAATATCCAAAATTTTACAATTAATTTCTAAATCGCACACAAATATAATTTCAGTTTTCGCTGACCAGGACAAAGCTGACAAAGATTACTGATGTTAGCCAACATTTTGAAAAGCTGTTTGCCTCATATGATTATAATAATCAAGGTCATTTTATAGTCAACACCCCAGGTGACAAGCTCCCCAGGAGTCTGTTTTTCTAAGATTTTGTTTGGATGGGTTTTCTATTTAGCCGAGTGCTTGTGAGTTGAACTAATATTCCACTGTTTGTCTCTTAGCACCAGTGGTGAACATTTTAAGGTATGAAAGAAAACAGAATGCAAATATGACTCAGTTTCAAGCAACAGACCTTGGTTCTAACCACAGAAGGGGACTGGTGTTTTATAGGTGTGAATTGTTTCACTTTTCACACTAACTACCTTATAATAGCCAGAACAAAAGTGTCAATTGATGCTGAATTGCAGCTATTTTGTGAACTTTAATCACTTTGAGGTGGATCCAAATCACGTCACAACACCTGAACTCCATAGCTGTACGATTTGCTCAAAAACGTAGAATCTTTATTCACTGCTTAATTCTCAGCGATAATCTCTTACAGGTTCCTCCACATGCATGGCTGATAGTATCAATCTTAGGCAAGACCATCTCTGTTAATTTATTCCTCACTGGTGGCATGGTGGCGTAGCGGTAGAGCTACTCTCTTACACCGCCAGAGACCCAGGTTCTATCCTGACTATGGGTGCTATCTGTAAGGAGTTTGTACGTTCTCCCCATGACCTGCGTGGATTTTCGCCGAGATCTTCGGTTTCCTCCCACACTCCAAAGATGTACAGCTTTGTAGATTAATTGGCTTGGTACAAATGTATAAATGTAAAATAGTCCCCAGTGTGTGTAAGACAGTGTTAATATGCGGGGATCGCTGGTCGGTGTGGACCCGATGGGCTGAAGGGCCTGAATCCGCGCTGTATCTCTAAACTAAGCTGACATAATCAGATCACACTCCGTCCACTTTCAGTCTCGCTGCCTTCTGTGTATTTACCAGCAAAATATACCTATTAACAAATTAATTTTTGACCTACTTGCCACATTAAAGTGCAACTGTTAATTTGCTAAACCACCTCCTCTCGTTCAGGAGTCAAGAGTTAAAAGTGTTTTATTGTCGTATATATCCCGAAACGGAACAATGAATTTCTTACTTGCTGCAGCACAACAGATATGTAAACAAAGTAATCTGTAAAATCCATAATAAACACAACAAAAAGAAGTTCAGTGTGTGTGTATATATATATATATATATATACAAGAAGTGTAAATCGTATTTGTAAAGCATTGGAGCATTGTAAATCGGGGAGCACCTGTAATATATATATAGATGCTTCGACTTGCGTTATACGATCGGCAAACGTTTGGCAATGGCAGCGAGCCACACGCCATTTCCGGTCATGTGATCACAGTGTGTTTTCGACTTGCAATATTTTCGATTTACGATGGGTTTATCAGAATGTAATCAAGATTAATCTATTCCAATGTTTTTCTTTGGGCCACTTCTTGAACTACCTTGAACTTGCTTTACTAATTGTGTTTTGTACTAGTATCTTGTTTTTGCATAGTCTTTTTTAATTTCATGGTCTTGTAATGTTTATGTGTAATTTATGTTGATGAGGACCATTACAAATAAATCTTTATATTAAAAAAAGTCAAGCAAATGAAAAAAAGGTCTACTTTGATAATGGCTTTTATTAACAAAAGACAATAGACTTTGTGCTAAGTGCAACCTCCTGCATTGGCATATTGAATTGGAGCTACACGCACCCTGCTTAGTGCATTGTTCCTTGATAATACTTGCACAGAACCTCCTCATACTGAAATAACATGTTGTCATCACATTTAAATTTTGAACGTGAGCAGACCTAGTAATGCATGACTTTCTATCACGAACAAGTTCAGGAATCATTGAAATTAGAAATTATACCAGGTCAGATGGTCTGATAATTGCTGAATGTCTTCGTAACTGATTTTATCAGTCTCTGTCCCAAGTTCCAACCACACTTCCCCCCCACAACATCCTATCATTATCATGATAATCACACAGGCTCGAGGAACTCAGCAGGCCAGGCAACATCAGTAAGAATTTCATTGACCCATCCGGGACATATGACAATAAAACACTCTTGACTCTTGACTTGAACACCTGTGGAGGAAATGGAAAGATGACATTTCAGATTGGAACCCTTCTTCAGAATGTCACATAGGTAGACATGTGCATAGGGACTTGTTTTCATATTTGAGATTGTGCATACATGCATAGCTGCTCACCGCTTCTGCCCTGCTTCCTACCTAACCTTCATTCCATTCATGTCTCTCTCCCTCTGTGAGCTACTTTAATCATGACCTCCTCCCATACTCCCTCTGGGATTCTTGAGGACTTCAAATAATTTTTTTGCGACAGTAATTCTGTTGTTGTTTTTTCGTCAGATGGAGATAAGTGTCCAAGAGGGCATAAGAGGTGATGATCACCGGCACATGCTGTCTGTTGGTTTTTGATTCTCCCTTGTAGTGCTCCTTATACTCCCTCACTCAGATGATGGTATAACGTAATGGGTGCCAGTGCGAGGATAGGAAATATTGCCATGAGGTCTTCTACTTATCTCCCACTGTCTCTCTCGCGACAAGATTATACTCAAAGTATTTTATCAGAAGTTATGGCAAGACCAATTACACACCACTATGGCATGAAGATGGGGGGTTGGGGGGGGGGGGGGGGGGGAGGGTTCAGAGGCTGAAGAGTAACTAAAAGGAAAAATGTTGCTGGATTGGAAACAAGAAAAGAAGGAAATGGCACCTGAAGATCAAGGTCCAAAAGAAGTGTAAAATAGAACTGCATATGCTGGTTTAAATCGAAGGTAGACACTAAATGCTGGAGTAATTCATCGGCAGAATCTCTGGAAAGAAGTAATGGGCAACTTTTTGGGTCGAGACCCTTCTTCAGACCTGACCTGAAAATCAGATGGTGAGTGGAAAGAGAACAGGAAATCTCATTAACAAATTATGTGCAGATCCATCAGCCTTGTCAAGACTACCTGTGGCCCAAGCATTCAAGGGCCACCCGACTTACAGCCAAGGGAAGAGGTGAATTTATTAGGGATAAAGAGGCAGTAGATCCTTAACTGTGATGCTGTGTTAAATGTGCATCTTTCATATTGTTATCTTCCAGTTGAAAAGATGAAATCTTGAGGAATCCCTCAAAAAAATCTATTTTGAATGCTTTATTGTTGAATGGCGATATCATAGTTATAGAAGCTACACTTTTCTAAGGATATTATTATGTAGTTATGTGTTCCATTTTTGGTCTGTGCACTTGCACCCAATAATAAAAATGTCATTATTCAAATCGCAGAATTCTTCCAGCAATCCTTTTGTAAATATTATTTGGTTTTCAACTTGTGCAACACAAGTACTTTGTCAGACAAACATCACTGAACAATAGTCTACTGATGTAAATCCTAATTGTATGATATGTGTAACTGTATTGGAAGTAGTACAATGGATATAGTTATTTAACTGGTGACTTGTCCACATGTGATTTTTATTTTACTCATTTTCTCGTGGCAAGGTCCTCAATGAGTTCACTGAAATTATGCTGGAAGCTCCATCAGCGTTAAATAATTCCTGTTGTAAAAGTCTTCTCCATGGCTGAGAACCTCTGCTTCTGTGAGAAGCAACTTCTGCTGAGAGTGTCTGAAGAAGGGTCTTGACCCAAAACGTCACCCATTACTTCTTTCCAGAGATGCTGCCTGAACCACTGAGTTAGTCCAGCTTTTTGTGTCTATCTTCGGTTTAAACCAGCATCTGCAGTTCCTTCTCATACATGTCGTCTGCTGAGAGTTTAGTTTAAGGTAGACACAAAATGCTGGAGTAACTCAGCGTGACAGGCAGCATCTCTGGAGAGAAAGAATGGGTGACGTTTTGGGTCGACATCCTTCTTCAGATTATTTTAGTTTAGTTTATATATCTGGTGCAGAAACAGGCCCTTCGGCCCACTGGGTCCATGCTGACTAGCAATCCCTGCACGTTAACACACATTAGCACTATCTACACACACTAGGGACAATTTATTATATTACCAAGCCAATTAACCTGCAAACCTGTACGTCTTTGGAGTGTGGGAGGAAACTGGAGCTCCCGGGGAAAACCCACGCAGCTCACGGGGACAAACTCTGTACAAACAGCGCTCGTAGTCAGTATCGAACCCGAACCCGGGTCTCCGATGGAGTAAGGCAGCAACCCTACCGCTTTGTCACTGTGCTGCCCTTCAAGCTATCGATGAGGATGGATTCGAACTCACACGTGCAGAGCACAATGGATTAGCAGTCCCTCGCCTTAACCACCCGGCCACCTCGTTAGATAAGCATGTTCAAAAATAAGTACTAAAACATTACGGTTCATCAGTACACGTAACAAATTGGGAGATATGCAAAAAATTCTTCATTTGATATATATCTAGAAGCAGTCTTTAAAAGTTAAAGCCTTTAAGCAGATGGTTAGAATGTAATCGTTGTTATGTTTGACTCATCAGTTTATTCATCTCTGGAGTCTGTCCTGCTCTCTCCCTCCCCCACATCCTTCCCTCTTTGATGGAGATGCTGACTCTTTATTGGGAAACAGACATGCAATGACTTTTTTTAAACTCTAAGTAGCAATTGGCAACAGGCTATGTAATCTAAGAGAATGACAGTTCAGAGAAAACCTGCTCTCAACCTAAATCTATCCACATGCAATGTCCACCATGCATTTCAAGAACAACCAGGAACAGCAGAAAAAAAGCAACAGTCACAGCTTGTATTTATATAGTGTGTTTTAAGGAGTACCACATCTGAAAGCATTTCTCTGGAGTATGACCAGACTTAAATTAACCTGAAGCCAAAGAGGGAGAAATTCTGTTTCTTCTCAGTTAATCTCAGTCATAGAGATAGGTTTTAAAACGTATATTAAAAATGTGAGGCGGGACATTCGGGGGGGGGACTTTTTAACTTAGTGCCTCTCCTCTTGAAGGTAAAGGTACCAGTAGTGCTGAGCTCCACACATAAAGGGAAGTGGAGAGTTTACAATTGGGTGGGATTGAAGAATACAATGTTCCTGGATTATTAAAGGGCTGTTGGAAGTTACAGAGCCGTTCAGAGGAGGCAAGACTAAGGAGGGGTTTAAACATGAGGAGGAGAATTTATTAGTTTAGTTCACAGGTAGTGTGGAGACAGGCCCTTTGGCCCACCGAGTCCGCGCCAACTAGGGATCACCCGTACACTGTTGTACACACTAAGGACAATTTTACAGAAGTCAATTAACTTACAAACCAGCACGCCTTTGGGATGCGGGAGGAAACAGGAGCACCCAGAGGAAATCCACGCAATCACAGGGAGAACATACAAACTCCACACAAACAACACTTGCAGTAACAAAAATATTTAATCTGCAAATTGAAAAATCTGCAGCATTTTTTAAAAAATGGCTCTTTGGTAAGCAAATGGAATAAATATCAATGGCCCCACATTTTACCTCAGGCTTTCACCCTATTTCTAGCTATAATCCTCCACAATCATTTTGTTTTAAGCTGAGCAGATTTTGAACTTTGAATATTGATAATTGTGAAACATAATGAACTTTAATATAACCAGTATATAACTTTAACATCACCAATGACTGGCTAGCTCAGTGGTGCTGTTGACCAGAACAGTTCACACACTCCACGTGCATGCTAACCAATGTTAAGTACAGCTGCAAGATGTCAACTCAATTCCTATCCTCAATGACTCAGCCTATGAAGGCAAGCATACCGAATGCCTTGTTTGCTACTTTATTAAACTGTGTCTCCATTTGAAAGAAGCAATGAACTTACATCCAAAGCTCCTCAGTACATTAACATTTGTGAGGCTCCTGGTATTTACTTTAGGTACTGTTCATATTTGATAGACAAAACACATTACCTTGCACTTGCCTGGATTCAATTTCTGACGCAAAACAAAACCCATCCTTTTTCTCCAGAGATGCTGCCTAACCCGCTGAGTTACTCCAGCACTTTGTGTCTATCTTGGACCTCTAGCCTGCCCAACTTCTCCCTATAGTTCAGGCCCTTGAGTCCTTGCAACATCGTCATAAATCTCCTCTGTACTATTTCCTGCATAATGACAAGTGTGGGAAGATTTATTTTGGTATAGATGTTATACAAATGCAAATCATGGTTCTACTGCTTTTAAAACAATATTGTGGCGGAATAATTACCATATAACAATTGATGTCAATTATAATGGAACAGAGAAGGGAACAGAGGGTTCTGGAACAAAGGTTTTATGACTAATTATTTTCCAAGTTGCTCTTGGTTTTTCAAAGCATTCACATCAAGTCGGTCCAATCAACTCCTAGAGTGCATTGTACAGAGACTCCAACCCCAAGCACCTTCTGATCTGGAGATTCTCCCGCCTGGATCCCCTAGGAAACTGGAGACTCCAAACTCATGTGCACGAGCGCGAAGCGTGAAGTCCCTTGCGGCCGGGTCCAGGGCCCGCTTAAGGGCCCTGGAAGCTCTAGGGTTCTAGATGCTCTCTGGTGCTATCTTAGGCTTATTTTTGAACATATGATCACACTAAATTAGTAACAATCCAATGCTTCAAATCATATATAATTGCTTAATAAAGATTCTTCATTTTGGTTTCTTGGAACATCTTACCACAGAGATGTGAGAGAATTAGAGAAAGCAGTGATCTCTGGAGTAAGGTTTTTCCCAGTTGGTTATTAACAATTTCACTGCTTCTGAAAATTTTCTGATTTGTTAAATTCTGATGAAATACAGTACTTACCAACTCAAAAAATCCAACGGTTTAATGTTAAGTCACTCAGTGAGCCATTCATAACCCGGCAAAATATGATTTACTAAATTAGTTTCAATGTCATTTATCATGCAAGTCTTCCATATCCATAGTCCTTGTCTTCCTTTTCTTTAGACAGAAGTATATTCTTGGTTGTATTTTCTTGTTGCTACCTTTGCTGCCCTTATCAAACTTTCTGGAGGGATGAATTTGTAGCTGGGCTCATCGCAATTGACCTTGCAGCTGAGAATTGCAGCAGTGGCATGGCTGGTCACGTTTTGCAATCTCACTTTCTGGGAACATTGCTTTGCATAAATCTGTAAAGCTGTCCCCCAGACTGAATGGCAAGTTAGACTCGGCGATCCACTGGCAGAACAAGATTTCTGCCTTTGTCACTCTGTCTTGACAGGAATCAGTCTCCTTCGATTGGCCAAAATAATCCACCATTCTTGCCTGCCTGCCCTCTCTTTTGACGGCATTGAGTTTTGCACGGTGGCTTGCCAGGCTCACATGCTTAACCATATCACTGATGCCCCCATGCTTCACGGAAAATGTAGTAACACAATACGTGCAAAAACAGTTGAGGTGCCGGTGTCCTTCTGATGAGGAGTCAGCCCACGAAATCGGTCTTCTCGGAACCACTCTGGTTTCCATGAGCACAAATACTTCTTTTTAGTTTTAATACTACTACTAGGTACTTCTAGTACTTCGCCGTCGCCTCCGGCATTCTTCCGTTTGGCAGACATGACTTTACTCGATCTCTAGAACTTGAAGTCTAGTCTAGGCTGTCAAGTGCATAGCCGGCCCAATGCATACATATGCAGCTATCTACGTAGCTACGTGTATGTAGCTAATAATACACGTACACACGTACGAGCTAGCTTCGCTCGATCTACATCCACCTTAGATAATCTGGACCATAAAACGCGCGCGTACTGCATCAAGGCCCACGGCCACGGTCACGGAGTCGCGTCGGATCGGAGTGTGCATGCTAAAGCACATAGAGCTACATTATGTACACGGTGCCGTGTGTATCTACGCGGGCCGGGGGGGGGGGGGGGGGGGGGGGGGTAGAGCGCCTAGCATGCACATTATACATGTATGCACTACATGCATTAAAACGTATATAGTATCGCGTGTGCGCATTTGGTGATTTATACACCGTGGAAATGCATGAAAATTAAATTCCACTTTTCAAAAAGGAGATTGGGCGGGAGAAAGAACATTTCAAGCGGGAGAAAATACATCTTAAGTGGGAGACACAAAGCCAGGGCGGGAGAAATTAAATCTCAAGCGGGAGAGCGGGAGATTTTGCGAAAATGGCCTTTCGGCGGGAGATCTCCCGCCGAAAGCGGGAGAGTTGGAGTCACTGATTGTACACAGAAAATAATAGATGTAGAAATAGCCTTGGAGAACCACATTCCTGTGGATCTTTTTAGCTGTTGATGGAACCCAAAATATGTTTAGTTTAGTTTAGAGATACTGCATGGAAACAGGCCCTTTGGCCCACTGAGCACGCCAACCATCATTCACACCCGTTTACACTGGTGTGATGTTATCATCCCACTTTCTTATCAATTCCGTACACATTCGGGGTAATTTTACCGAGGCCAATAACCCTGTGAATCTGCACGCCTTTGCGATGTGGGAGAAAACTCCAGCACCCGGAAAAGACCAGGCCCTTTCCTCAATAAAGAAGTTACAGGGAGAACATGCACATGCCACACAGACAGTAACTGATGTCAGAATCGAATGCCAGGTCTCTGGCGCTCTGAGGCAGCAGTTCTACCAACTATGTCAGATGTCCAATTTCAGATCTCTTTGCTTTTAGGTTTGTGAATTACTTTGATTAAGGAATCTCCTAAATTGTGACAAGGGAGAATGAAGGAGCCACATAAGTGGAAGATGAATAAGATTCAGGGTTATGCAATGGGCAGCCATCTCAGAAATGACAAATTGGCAAGTACTCCATTGCACACACATCCGTGGAGTCAGAGTCCCACAGCACCGAAACAGGCCCTTCAGCCCAACACAACCTTGCCCACTAAGATGCCCCATCCAAGCTAGTCCCATTTGGCCCACATCGCTCCAAAACTTTCCTATCCATAAATCTGCCCACATGTTTTTCAAATATTGTACTTGTATCTGAAGGGTGATGGATAGCCTTTTTTTTTTGGGTTGCAGGCCTGTGACTAGTGGTGTGCCTCAGGGATCAGTGCGAGGCCCATTGCTGTTTGTCTTCTATATCAGACATTTGGATTAGAATGTATGAGTTGAAGGTGCAGATAGCTATTAAAGACTATGCTACAGTTGGGATCACGGAGACATGGCTCCAGGGGGACCAAGGTTGGGAGCTGAACATCCAGGGATATTCAATATTCAGGAGGGATAGACAGAAAGGAAAGGGAGGTGGGGTAGCGTTGCTGGTGAGAGAGGAGATTAATGCAATAGAAAGGAAGGACATTAGCTTGGAGGATGTGGAATCGATATGTGTAGAGCAGCGAAACTCTAAGGGGCAGAAAACGCTAGTGGGAATTGTGTACAGGCCACCTAACAGTAGTAGTGGAGTTGGGGATGGCATCAAACAGGAAATTAGAAATGTGTGCAACAAGGGTAAAACAGTTGTAATGGGTGACTTCAATCTACATATAGATTGGGTGAATCAAATGGGCAGGGGTGCTGAGGAAGAGGAATTCTTGGAATGTATGCGGGATAGTTTTCTAAACCAACATGTAGAGGAACCAACGAGAGAGCAGTCTATTCTAGACTGGGTATTGAGTAACGAGGAAGGGTTAGTTAGCAGTCTTGTTGTGCGTGGCCCGTTGGGCAAGAGTGACCATAATATGGTTGAGTTCTTCATTAGGATGGAGAGTGACATAATGAAGTCAGATACAAGGGTTCTGAACTTAAACAAAGGTAACTTTGAAGGTATGAGACGTGAATTGGCCAAGATAGACTGGCAAGTGATTCTTAAAGGGTTGACAGTGGATGTGCAATGGAAGGTATTTAAAGACTGCATGGATGAACTACAACAATTGTTCATCCCAGTTAGGCAACAGAATAAATCAGGGAAGGTAGTGCATCCATGGATAACAAGGAAAATCAGGGATAGTATAAAAACAAAAGATTACGCATACAAATTACCCCGAAAATGCAGCCAACCAGAGGACTGGGAGAAATTCAGAATCCAGCAGATGAGGACAAAGGGCTTAATTAGGAAAGGGAAAATAGATTATGAAAGAAAACTGGCAGGGAACATAAAAACTGACTGCAAAAGGTTTTTATAGATATGTGAAGAGAAAGAGATTAGTTAAAACAAATGTAGGTCCCTTGCAGTCAGAAACTGGTGAATTGATCATGGGGAACAAGGACATGGCAGACCAATTGAATAACTACTTTGGTTCTGTTTTCACTAAGGAAGACATAAATAATCTGCCGGAAATAGCAGGGGACCGGGGGTCAAATAAGGTGGAGGAACTGAGTGAAATCCAGGTTAGCCGGGAAGTGGTGTTGGGTAAATTGAATGGATTAAAGGCCGATAAATCCCCACAAATAGTGGATGCATTAGTGATAATTTTTCAAAACTCCTTAGATTCTGGAGTAGCTCCTGAGGATTGGAGGGTAGCTAATGTAACCCCACTTTTTAAAAAAGGAGGGAGAGAGAAAACGGGGAATTACAGACCAGTTAGTCTAACATCGGTAGTGGGGAAACTGCTAGAGTCAGTTATTAAAGATGGGATAGCAGTACATTTGGAAAGTGGTGAAATCATTAGACAAAGTCAGCATGGATTTACGAAAGGTAAATCATGTCTGACGAATCTTATAGAATTTTTCGAGGATGTAACTAGCAGAGTGGATAAGGGAGAATCAGTGGATGTGTTATATCTAGACTTTCAGAAGGCTTTCGACAAGGTCCCACATAAGAGATTAGTATACAAAAGCACACGGTAATGGGGGTTCAGTATTGATGTGGATAGAGAACTGGCTGGCAGACAGGAAGCAAAGGGTAGGAGTGAACGGGTCCTTTTCAGAATGGCAGGCAGTGACTAGTGGGGTACCGCAAGGCTCAGTGCTGGGACCCCAGCTATTTACAATATATATTAATGATTTGGACGATGGAATTGAATGCAACATCTTCAAGTTTGCGGATGACACTAAGCTGGGGGGTAGTGTTAGGTGTGAGAAGGATGCTAGGAGGCTGCAAGGTGACTTGGATAGGCTGGGTGAGTGGGAAAATGCATGGCAGATGCAGTATAATGTGGATAAATGTGAGGTTATCCACTTTGGTGGCAAAAACAGGAGGGTAGACTATTATCTGAATGGTGGCAAATTAGGAAAAGGGGCGATGCAACGAGACCTGGGTGTCATGGTACACCAATCATTGAAAGTAGGCATGCAGGTGCAGCAGGCAGTGAAGAAAGCAAATGGTATGTTAGCATTCATAGCGAAAGGATTTGAGTATAGGAGCAGGGAGGTTCTACTGCAGTTGTACAGGGTTTTGGTGAGACCACACCTGGAGTATTGCTACAGTTTTGGTCTCCAAATCTGAGAAAATACATTCTTGCCATAGAGGGGGGTACAGAGAAGGTTCACCAGACTGGTTCCTGGGATGTCAGGACTTTCATATGAGGAAAGATTGGATAGACTTGGCTTGTACTCGCTAGAATTTAGAAGACTGAGGGGGGATCTTATAGAAACTTACAAAATTCTTAAGGGGTTGGATAGGCTAGATGCAGGAAGATTGTTCCCGATGTTGGGGAGGTCCAGAACAACGGGTCACAGTCTAAGGATAAGGGGGAATTCCTTTAGGATCGAGATGAGGAAAACATTTTTCACTCAGAGAGTGGTGAGTCTGTGGAATTCTCTGCCACAGAAGGTAGTTGAGGCCAGTTCATTGGCTATATTTAAGAGGGAGTTAGATGTGGCCCTTGTGGCTAAAGGGATCAGGGGATATTGAGAGAAGGCAGGTACAGGATACTGAGTTGGATGATCAGCCATGATCATATTGAATGGCGGCGCAGGCTCGAAGGCTGAATGGCCTACTCCTGCACCTAATTTCTATGTTTCTATGTTTCTATGTTTCTATGTACAAGGCATTATTAGTGAGTGTGCTGATGACACTAACTTAGTTGGCATCGTAAACAGTGAAAATGGTTATCAGGAACCTACAGGGCAACCTTTTCACACAGACGTGGAATGAGCTGCCTGCGGGGGTAGTTGAGGCGGGTACTATAACAATATTTAAAAGACTTTAAAGAGGTACAGTACAAGGATGTCAATGGGTTAGAGGGACCTCGAAACACAGGCAGATGGGACGTGTAGATTGGGCATCTTGGACAGCATGGGCAAGTTGGGCCAAAGGGCTTGTCTCCGTGCTGTACGATACACTGCGTATTTTTGACAGTATTAAAAAATGTCAAACATTTTTAGGATATATCACTGATTGAGATAGTCAAGTGTGAAAGCTTGTGATCAGTTTTCATGCATGTCCTTATCCACGAAGGAATGGGTGACTTTTCGGGCCGAGACCCTTCTCCAGTCTGAAACGTCACCCATTCCTTCTCTCCAGCGATGCTGCCTGTCCAGCTGAGTTACTCCAGCTTTTTGTGTCTATCTTTGGTTTAAACCAGCATCGGCAGTTCCTTCTTACACACCACAATCAAGCCATTCACAGTGCACAGATACATGGTAAAGGGAATAACCTGAAGAACATTTAGTGCAAGATAAAGCCAGTAACGTCCAATCATTTTAGCAAATTAAACAATATTTTACTTGCAATATTTATCTTTGGATTCTGATTGTTTAAAGCCACACCAAGTGTAATTAACTGAAATGACAATAAATACTGAAATGAAAAGGTTTTATTTATAACAACCATTTAACCTGCCAATCTGCATGTTTTTGGGATGTGGAGAGATTCATTCATTTTGAATATAATATCTTCTCAATTAATTAAAGCTATGTGGATGACCTGAAGCCTGAGCATGTATGTCTGATCCAGTACTGTACATCACAGGGAATGGGGTCACTGAGGCTGGTGCAAGCCTAGCATTCAGATTTCCAAGTGTAATCGGGATTCTGGGGAGAATAAACAAGGGATTACTGTTCGAGTAATCCAGATAGATGCTTGATAGTCTGGGTTTCCTGGGCTGAAGGCCAGCTTGCACGCTGTATGACTGGAAAACTACAGGAGGTTGGTGGTCTGGCATGGACTCGATAACTAATCTAATGTCAAAGTACAAATTGAATGAGTAGTCATGATTCAAGAGTCAAGAATGTTTTATTGTCATATGTCCCAGATAGAACAATGAAATTCTTACTTGCTGCAGCACAACAGAATATGTAAACATAGTACACTGTAAATAATATGATAAACGAGAGAGAAAAAAAGTTCAGTGTGTATGCACACTCACATATATTTATATCTATATTACTAAAAGTCTGATCTTGACCACTTCCTGTTGTTCTGTATACTGATTTTAGAAAAAACGCTGCAACGTACGACTGTGATTTTTGGCCATCTTACGCAGAGTCCCCCTCCGCTGCTCAGGACAAGAGGATTTTTTCCATCGATTAAAAATAAAAGAGTTATTAGTGTTTAAAAAATGTTGAGATTTTTTAAACATCTCCTGAAAGCCACGCCCCTTCCGGAGGGACTATAAAACCCGGAAGTGTTGAGTGCCTCAGTCAGACTCTGCAAGATGGGGGAGCGAGAGAGTCACATCTCGCAGTCTGAGCTGTGAATAACACTGAACACATGTCTACTAAACTGTGAGTGGTTTTATTGACCTGTCAGTGCCCTTAATTTGGTTTGAAAATATAGTTTGGAAATGCTAAAGCTGTGTTGCCTTTTGTTTGGAAATGCTAAAGCTGTGTTGCCTTTGGTTTGTAAATGCTAAAGCTGTGTTGCCTAATTAAAGTTGCCTTGCCTAATTAAAGTTGCTTTGCCTAATTAAAGTTGCCTTGCCTAATTGAAGTTGCCTTGCCTAATTAAAGCTGCCTCGGCTAATTAATGTTGCCTTGCCTTCTATATAATTAAAAGTCTAACCTTGACCACTTCCTGTTTGCGCTTTATATTGATTTTAGAAAAAACGCTACCACATACGGCTGTGATTTTTGCCCATCTTACTCGCATCAGGTGCCGAGGATTTTTCCCATCGATGAAAAATAAAAGAGTTATTAGTGTTTTAAAAATGTTGAGATTCTCTCTCCTGTCAATCATGCCACGGAGGCCACGCCCCCTCTGGTAGGAGGGGGGGGGATTGACTATAAAACCCAGAAGTATGGACATGGCTCAGTCTCAACAAGATGGAGGAGGAAGTGGTCACGACTCGCTGTCTTTAGTGGCCTTGCACCCTGCTTGAAATGGTATGAAACTGCACTTGAATTTGGTGGCCTTGCACCCTGCTTAAAGTGGTAAGAAACTGCATTTGAATTTGGTAGCCTTGCACCCTGCTTGAAATGGAATTTCAAGGAATAGCTGTGAGTCAACTGCCAGCCCACCAGCCGTGCATGAGTGAGCTGCCAGCATAACAGGCTTGAGTGACTGAGCCGCCAGCCCAAGAATCCATTCGGCCCACAATGTCCATACTAGCCTTCTGGAAACCAATCCCTTCAGCCCACAACACCCATACTAGCGCTCCAGAAAGCCCCCTCCCCCCCACTGGCCACCAATATTGGAATTGGTGGAGAGGTGGAATATTGCGTTGGTGGACCAGCCCTCCTGCGTGATGCTGGGGCCCAACGGGTCCCACTTAGTCCAGTATATATATATATATATATATAATTATATACACATACACACATACTTAAAAAACAAACAATAATAGTGTAATAATAATAATAACAATAATTATTATAATAATTATAATAATAATAATAATAATAATAGTAGTCTATTGTAGGTCAGAGCTTATATGAGGTTGCTGTGTTTAGTAGCCTGACGGCTGTAGGGAAGAAGCTGTTCCTGAAGCTGAACATTACAGTTTTCAGGCTCCTGTACCTTCTTCCCAATGGCAGTGGTGAGATGAGTGTGTGGCCAGGATGGTGTGGGTCCCTGATGATGTTGGCTGCCTTTTTGAGGCAGCGACTCCGATAAATCCCTTCGATGGTGGGGAGGTCAAAGCTGGTGATGGACTGGGCAGTGTTCGCAACTTTTTGCAGTCTTTTCCGCTCCTGGACGTTCAAGTTGCCAAACCAGGCCATGATGCAACCAGTCAATATGCTCTCTACGATACACCTGTAGAAATTCAAGAGAATCCTCTTTGACATACCGAATCTCCGTAATCCTTTCAGGAAGTAGAGGCGCTGATGTGCTTTGTTTATAATTGCATCAGTGTGCTGGGTCCAGGAAAGATCGTTGGAAATATGCAGGCCCAGGAATTTGATGGTTTTTACCCTCTCCACCATTATCCCATTGATATAAACAGGATTGTGGGTCCTCATTCTTCCTCTTCCAAAGTCCACAATCAGTTCTTTGGTTTTAATGATATTGAGAGCCAGGTTGTCGTGCTGGTACCATTTGGTCAATCGGTCGATCTCACTTCTATACTCTGACTCATCACCATCTGTAATTTGTCCCACAACGGTGGTGTTGTCAGCGAATCTAAAGATGGAGTTCGCACTGAGTCTGGATACACAGTCATGAGTATAGAGTGAGTAGAGCAGGGGGCTGAGCACGCAGCCTTGAGGTGCTCCCGTACTGATTGTTACTGAGGATGAAGTATTTCTGCCAATTCAAACTGTGATCTGTGGATGAGGAAGTCGAGGATCCAATATGGGAACCTCAGAGGGAATTTGGGACTTCTTTTCCCACGTGTGCGGCTCACAGAAATATTTTGGATTGTCAGTCTGGCCCTTGCCTCAATAAAGTTGTGCAGCACTTGCTTAATATCACATTAGAAGGTGCAGTTTGCTCCCTTGGCCACAGGAGGAATCAAATGGATAATTATGCAAAATTCTTCAACGCATGAAAAAAAAATGCATCAAGCAGTTCCCTACGCTGAAAGCCTGCACTAGTTTTGGGCACGTCCAAATGCGCCATGCATTGCAAAACGGGGCTTACTGCTGAAAGCACCAAAAGTCTTTCCTAGATGATGTTCCGCCGTTGTGGTGAATGAGATCATGGAGTAAGTGTGTCCATCAACAACTGAAGGAAGAAGATGATTAGTGGGGAAGGCCAAGGAAGGTAATAGAGGATGACAATGGGACATTTGGGGCTATAGGTTGGGTGGTTGTTGAAATCCATGAAAGCGTTAGGACTGAGAAATGACTGACGGGAAGGGTCTGAGGAGATGGTTGGAACCGTGGAGACAAGAAGTTGATCTGGGAGATGATCAGAGGTTACAAGAGAATTAGAGGTGGGATGCCAATGTGAAAACTGGAGAGGGAGTTGAGGAGAAGTATGAGTAGCCCTGAGGTTATCAGCAAAAAAAGGGTGGAATGGGCCAGTAGGGATGATTATCTAGGATGGAAACAATGAAAAACAATTAAAAAAATTGTTCATTGAGGTAGGAGCAGATCAAGCTCCACAGCAGTGTTCTGGTTAGTGTTATGTGGCTATCAGTTGCATTACCAACTTTATAAAAATGGGATTATAACAGCTTTGCAGATCATGCTGTTTGAGAAAGTCGCATTTATTCGATCAATTTTCCCTCCTGGGATAAATAAAGTTCTATTGCTTCGTGATTCAAAGTTCAATTGTGAGGTTCACGGATTAACATTATCAGGAATCCCCATATAACGCCAGACTGAAAGCAACATGTTTGGTTTATGCACAACATTCCTCATTGTAGTCCCATAGGTTCAATCCCTGAAGTCAACTCTCAAAGGAAAGTGCCACAAACTAGCAACGCCATCGCAACTATTAGTGAACAATGAGTGGAAGGGGGAATGGTGTCAAGATAGTAAGGGATGGGAGTGCCCTCCTGTGCAGTCAGAGGCATCTTCTCAAGTGACTGCAGGACAGTGCCTTTAGAAGGAATGTTGATTGATTGATTGAAAAGTACGGCATGGAAACAGGCCCTTCGGTCCACCACATCCACGCCGACCATTGTTCACACAACGTCTATGTTATTCCACTTCCTCATTTACTCTCTGCACAAAAGGGGACATTTACAGAGGTTAATTAACCTACAAACCCCCAGGTCTTTGGGATGAGAGAAAAACCAGGAGCACCCAGAGAAAACCCATGCTTTCATGGAGAACATGCATATACAGGATTGACCCCAGGTCTCTGGCAACTCTGTGCAAGAAATTCAGCAAGATAATTCAGACCTCGTCAAGTATTCCTGGCAGAATGTTGCTAGGGGATGTCTTTGTAAGAATATGAATGCAATATCTGAATATCAGCTCTTTGAAGCAACTTATAGTTTCCCCATGCAGGCAACTGCCAGTCCCCACTCTTCTGCTCTTTGAACGAAATGAAAAAATTATGCAAACTCTCCTTCATTCTGGGTGTTGAGTGATACCCAACTCCCCTCCCTACCTCTACCCCTAACACATCAACCAACTGTAAATATGAATGAGAGCAGTACAGCTAGGTGGAATGATTATAATGCTCATTAAGGCTAATGTATACTCATGTCGGAGCTTGGAATTATGTAGATTCAGGGAAAATGGCTAGAATACAACCTAGAGACACAAGAAAATGCAGATGCCGGAACCTTATGTAAAACACAATGCGCTGAATAAAAACCATTTTTCACACAGAGAGTGGTGAGTCTGTGGAATTCTCTGCCACAGAAGGTAGTTGAGGCCAGTTCATTGGCTATATTTAAGAGGGAGTTAGATGTGGCCCTTGTGGCTAAATGGATCAGAGGGTATGGAGAGAAGGCAGGTACAGGATACTGAGTTGGATGATCAGCCATGATCATATTGAATGGCAGTGCAGGCTCAAAGGGCCGAATGGCCTACTCCTGCATCTATTTTCTATGTTTCTAATTAGGGGCGGCATGGTGGCGCAGTGGTAGAGTTGTTGCCTTACAACGCCAGAGACCCGGGTTCGATCCTGACTTCGGGTGCTGCCTGTACGGAATTTGTGCGTCCACCACGTAACCGTGTGGGTTCTCCCTGCGAGCTCTGGATTCCTCCCACACTCCAAAGGCGTACAGGTTTGTAGGTTAAATGGCTTTGGTTAAGATTGTAAATTGTACCTAGTGTGTGCAGGATGGTGCTAGTGAATGGGGAACGCTGGTCGACACGGACTTGGTGGGCCAAAGGGCCTGTTTCCACTGTATTTGGAAACTAAACTAAATTAAATCGTAAATAAGAAGTTGCTTTTCAGAATAGTGAGATTGAGATAAAACAGAAAACGCTGGAAACACTCTTTGACCTGCAACGTAAACTCTGTTTCTCCTCCCACAGCTGCAGCCTGACATTGAGGCCTTCCAGCTTTTTCTACCTTTATTTTAGATTTCCAACATATGTAGTCTTTCTTTGATTTTCACTTCTTCGTAAGATTGAGAATCTTGCTGTAGATGATTTTTGCAATTTGCATTAATCTTGATGTCATCCAGCTATTTTGTTAGGCCGAAAACAAAAATATGCAGAGTTGATTTTTCCAATGGGCACTAGGACAGGCAGAATCATGAGTAAAGATTCCTGTGTGGGAAGGAACTGCAGATGCTGGTTTAAACAGAAGATAGACACAAAAAGCTGGAGTAACTCAGTGGGTCAGACAGCATCTCTGGTGAAAAGGAATAGGTGACGTTCGGGTCGAAGATGGGGCTCGATCCGAAACGTTACCTATTGCTTTTCTCCAGGGATGCTGTCTGACCCGCCGTGTTCCTCCAGCTTTTTGTGTCTAGTAAAATTTCCTGGCTCTCAGAAACCAATTTTCAACTATATTATGCCATTTTATGGCTTTGTCGAAACGAATGTCCAGACTAAGATTTTTTAATTGGTGCTGGAGCAGATCTCAAACATCTGGTTAAAAGTTACTCTGGGGTTCATCAGTGGTACTGCTTGCAGGCCTCTTATGGACTTCATTTGGGTGAAGTCAATCAAATGTTATACACTGATTAATGTCCCTGTCTGTGCATTGCCTAGGGACTTTTGTGCGTATGTGCCCATGAGATGGCTGGAGGGTCTGGATTAAATATCCCAACAGCAATCAGATATCATGTAAAATTCACCCACTTAGCACAAAGAATCTTGCCCATATGTAAATTAATGTCTTTTTTTATGTTCAAGATAGCAAAAAAAAACACATGCTCATGAATGTTACAGAATCATTTTTGGATCCCAAATGATTATTGTGCATAAATTTACTGATAGGTATATTCTTTAAACATTTCAATAATAACCACATTTCAAAATGCTTAATCATTTCAAAGCTTTTTGGGATGCCTTCAGTTTGTGAAATTGCTAAACCAAGTTTTAAATGACATACACTTTGCCCTAGATGCAATAATTAAAAATAATGCCTTGTGACTTTCATGTCAAAATGTTTCAGAGTACTGAAATGCTGAAGTTATTCTTGAGGTTATTAATTTTGGACCGGTTTGGTGTCGATTTATAGTTAGTTAACTAATACTGTATTCATGGATACAGCATCTTTGGCTTAGAGTGGAATCAGATCAGTTGGATTCCCCATTCCTAATCACTCTTTACTAATTCCTATCTTAAAATACATGACAGTGGAATTTAGGTTAAGTTCTGGCACTGCCGATTTGAGCAGACTGCCTTGAAAGCCAAATATAAGGACACGGTATTCATTAAAGAAGGGCCTTGAAATGAGAAGAAGGGAAAGGCAGGGTTGAGTCTTAGGGCACTGCTGCTGATTGTGGGACAGTAGGAAGAAAAAGCTGCAAGACACAGAGGCAAGAGAAAGTAATGGGTTTTTTTTAAGTAGAGGTGGGTGAATGGTTGGAATTAAGGGATTTTAGGATGGAGACTGAAAGAACAGGCATCTGTGTAGGCCAGTGAGATGAAAGGTAAATTGAAAATGGAATAGGATGTGAGTAAAATTCAAATAAGCTGAAGTTTACAGATAGTGCTGAGTAGATATCCCAGGAGCGCATGGCCACTGGCAATGTTGGGAGTAACTCAGGGGTTAAGAGCTTCAGTTGTATATAGTCTGAACCATCTTTCACTATGATTCACTGATCTTAAGATTGGGCCAAAAAATGTGTATAAAAATAAATGTTATGTTAGAATATTACCTCTAGATCGCATCCCTCTCTACTGGATACATTATTTCGATTATTCTTTATTTTAAGATAATTCTGAATTTCTATGCATTGTGGTCACAATGGAATTTTTTTCCCCCCCTAGTGTCAACGCACTTGAAGAATGGGCCGTGTCAGTATGGCAAAATGAATTGATCACTTTGAACAGAGAGAGGGGATGTGAGTTCAAATTATGCAAGTCAAAGGCAGGGTGAAGAAATGGTGGGGGTGGGAGTGAGAGAAAAATCAATGCACTCTTGTAAGAGATTATTTAGTTAAAATTGTTTAGACTTGTTTTATATTTCAGTCAAAAATAATCCTAACAGCAGGAAAGGATGTTCTACAATGTGATTTATGACCTTCAAAATGAATAACCCAGCAAAAGGGCCATATCGCCTGAAACGCTGTTCTCAGTTGCTGCATTCCAAGCACTACATTAAATGCATGGATGAATTCTCATGAGGTTACATTATACAGAAAATGGTGGAAAACAATGAAAGTGAGAGAAGGGCGATACATTTGAATACATCTGCTTCGATCCTTTCTTCCTTTGTCATTCTGTCACTATCACACTAATCTAGACTTGTGGAGCTGTGTAAAAAAAAAAAAAATTGCATAGGGGCTTTAAAAATAAATTAATAGAGAATACATACCAAGTGCATAACTTGGAACAGAATGAAAGAATAGTTCTGAATGGGAACAAATGTCTGCTTAAAATATCAATTGTAGTAGTTGCTAAATGGTCAGCTTGAAGTAAAACATCAAATTTATTGAGTATAAGTAAATGGCAAGTTTAGGCAAACAGATACAGTCACAGGAGAAAATAACTTCCTGAACTTAAAACACATTTCTTTTGAAACATAATCACGTGGAAAACCATGTTCTATTTGTATTATGCTGGTGAAGGGATTTGTCCCAGTTTTCATTAGTCTACTGACCTTTGAAAATTTATGGAACCATATTCAAGACTAAAATGTTGGCACTGATATGTATCAATGTATACATTTGTATTTAAATTGTTTTTATAAAGAGTTTTAAAGACTTTTTATTTTCAAATTCATGTAAAAAAAATATTTTTTAAAAAGCACAACAGTGCCTGTAGCTAAGCAGCCGTACTTACAACCTTAATTTATTTTAATTATGACCCTACATCAGCACAGCTGCTAAACAGGCATAAGTCACACAAATCTCCAGTTTCCACGTAATCAGCTTCTCATTCAACCCACATGTTCCGGCCTATCTTGAATATCTAGCAATGTAAGTCGACCCATCCCCCCAGTGCCACACCGTGTACAAGCCATCAGGGGGTGACTTCATTGTTCCTCAAATAATGCAGAACTTCTTCAATAGCGCATTAAAGCACTTAAATGCAGGGACCTTTCCAACTTCTAAAAAGTATTCTGCTTCCACGACACCAACGTTAATCTTAAAAATAAATCAAGAATGCGTGCTTCAGAATTTTATCATCACCTTGTGACTCGCAGCAAGCGAATCAGATTATTTTTTTACTGGAAATGATCAGGAGGTTGGTCTTTTTTAATTCACACCATTTCACGTGGTGAAGTGCTAGAATTCTGCACATGTTTCAATGCCGCTATTGTAAGCGGGAAATAATGCAGCAGTGTATTAGATATCGACAGGACCAGTGAGTTTCGCTGCAATTGCTTTTTGAACTTTTGCATCTATGAATGCAAGGCAATTTCCCCTCCTTCCTAAAAGTAGTGATGGTGCAAAAATGAAGGCAGTGGGCCCCACATGATTGATCACTACAAACAAACTGCAGGAGGGAGGAAATTATTCCAGACTTACTGTAACAGAAACATCTCGCAGCTGATTGCAAATGTAAAATAAGCATCAGTAAGCAAAATGTCAGAGCAGGTCTACATATTGCTCTGAGAAATGTACTTTTGAAAGTACTTAGTTAATTAACACCTGATCATTCCTCTCTTTCCATTAAACAATGAGCTATCCTACATTACCAGGCATGCGCATTTGTTGTTCAAGTTAAGTAATTAAGAACATCAGACATGTAAAAATATAATTTGCAAACTAAATCTGCACAAAGCTTCAAAGGGCCAATCAAACAAAGAACAAAGATTGACAACAGATGTTCAACTAAAAATGTAATTCTTTGCACTTCCTGAACAGAGTCAGTAATTTTTCTATTCAGATTTCAATATCTACGCACACATACAGAAACAAATGCACGCACACACACACACACACACACACACACACACACACACACACACACACACACACACACACACACACACACACACACACACGCGCACGCACACACAATTATAGGCATAAAATATTTATCAATTTCCGATTAAATGCATGTGTGTGTGTGTCTGAGTTTATATGTATGTTAAATAATTCTCCACTGCCATTAGCAGTTTTATCTAGTGAGTTGCTGATTTAGCAAGAAGGAATAAAATTCCATAAATTCTATCCCCTAACTGTGTTGAAAGTATCAGGTTGCTGAGTGAAGATTTGACTACAGGCCGAAGCCTCTTTCGGATGGAGAAGGGGAAATTGCTCAGGGTGATCAACATCCGGAGAGTTCTGCTGGAAGTGCAAATTTATGAACATCAGTAATGGGATTAGGCTTGGCCGTGATGTTTTTCACATCTGAATAGTCCATCAACACTTATTGTCAGGACTCATACATGAATAATGGATACTTGGAGCAGGCATGGATTTGGGGCAGGGAGGAGGAGTGGTGCTGTCTGGCACCTGTAGAACCACATTCCATTAAAAAAAAAGGCAATGTCTTTAAATGAAAAAAGGAAGAGAAGCAAAAGAAAAATTAGCAAGAAAAGAATAGCAAGATAAAAATAATATACAACATAACTTTATTATTTGATTCACTGGAACAATGCACATGTACATTCAAAATGAATTTGTTGCACACCAGTTGTGTATTAGTGTGTCAGCTGTAGCCTGTAGCTCATGCTTAATTGATGTTGCTCATTCTTCTGAATGAGGGGGGGGGGGGGGGGGGGGGGGGGGGGGGGGGTCAGACTTCAAATCACTATTCAGAGATCTGAGAATGAAAACCTTGGCAGATACTGTGGTGGTTCATTGATGTGAGGATCATTGGTGCATCTTTCAGGTGGGAATGGCAATTGAGACCCTGTGCTTTTTCACGGCTGGAAGTAACTAGTCCGTGATAATATTCTGACAGCGCAAGAGAGTTATGTGTAGGAAGGAACTGAAGGTGCTGGTTTAAACTGAAGATAGACACAAAGTGCTGGAGCAACTCGGCGGGACAGGCAGCATCTCTGGAGAGAAGGGATGGGTGATGTTCCGGGTCAAGACCCTTCTACTCTGAAGAAGGGTCTCAACCTGAAATGTCATCCACCGATACTTACTCCAGCACTTTGCATATCTTTCACTCATTGTTCCTTATCTCTCCACATCAACTAAATATGTTTTAAAGAGGCGGTTTATATGGCTGGACTCGTTTCCCTGATCCATGAACCAGTATAAAAAAAGCAATGGGGCCCTGGCATTCCCCAAGAGTCTGTTTTATTGTCATATGTCTAGAACAATCTCTCCCCACACCTAGTCGTATGATATGACACCAGCACATTCTCATTTTCACACCACAAACAGCAATTACAATGGCTTGTTGGTTTTATCCCTTTTTTTGATCAAAGATAAATCTTTTTTTGGGCATTATCCATTTCACTTTACATTGTTCCTTATCTCTCCAATTGGAGTTGCAACTAAATCACCCCTTTGCTCTTTCTAGAACATCTGATCTCTCGTTTCGATGCTTTAACCAATCTGATTTATTTTTCCCTGCATCCAATTGAGGCAACAGAAGAAGGGTGATGCTCGGCCCGAAAAAAGGGCGTCTTCGCCTATCTCCTTCGCTCCTTAGATGCTGCTGCACCCTGAGTTTCTCCAGCTTTTTGTGTACTCTCCAGAGATGCTGCCTGATCTACTGAGTTATTCCAGCACTTTGCGTCATTTTGCATATTGACCAGCATCTGCAGTTCTTTGTTTCTGCTCTAAGATCCTTCATTAAGATTGGTTGGAGAAATGTGCTAGTCTCACTGCAGATACCTTCAAAAGGACACCATAAGGGGTCAAATCTGTAAATTGTGCTCCAACACTACCAACATTTTGTGGGCAGCAGTTGACGAGGTAACCTATTTACTTAACTATCTATTTAAATATCCAGAGGCAGGCAAATTGGGACTACTGCAGATGGGGCATCTTGGTCAGTCTGGATGTGTTGGGTTGAAAGGGCCTGGTTCCATGCTGTGATTCTAGTTCATTTTTCAGAACCTGGGTGTTGGTGGCAAGAACTCACGTCGCTAAGCCAGCATTTATTGCACATCATAGAAACAAAGAACTGCAGATGCTGATTTATACCAAAGACGGACACAAAGTGCTAGAGTAACTCAGAGGGTCAGGCAGAATCTCTGGAGAAAAAGGACAGGTGATGTTTTGGGTGACCTGAAACGTCGCCCATCTTATTTTCTCTAGAGATACTGCCTTAGCCGCTGAGTTACTCCAGCACTTTGTGTCTATCTTATTTATTGCACATCCTCTACTATCCTTGGGAAGATGGATGTGATTTATATACAACTGAGTGGCTTTCTCAGCTACTTAAGAGTCAATCACATGTAGACCAGCCTGGATCAGGATGTCAAATTTCCTCCACTAAAGGACTTTAGTAAACCAGATGAACTTTTGCAGCAATCCTGTTGCTTTAGGGGCCATCATTATTAAGAACAGTTGTTAACTGAATTGGAATTCTACAGCTGTCGTGGTGGGTTTTTAACTTGGATCATTGGATTATTAGTCCAGACATCTAAACTACAGTCCCATAACCGAACCACTGTACCTAGGAGTGCAGACCCCTGTACTCTTGTCACTTGCCTCAAAATCCAGATCAAGGAATATGATGATGGCTAATGGATAAATGTTGGCAAAGGTATGAGGAGAACTCTGCTAAAGTTAAGTCACTGGACCTATTGCAACTACTCTAGAAGTGCCTCCGTTTACCAAGGTATCTAACAGATGTCACTTCCAACAGTACAGCTCTCCCTCAGATCATGATCTTAGAGTTGTTGAGAGGGGTTGAAAATATGAATCTCTCATACACTTCATCAGAACGATGAAGAGAAGGAAATAAATAGGTTTATATATTTCTTTCTTTCTTTTCCATTTATTTCAGATTTCCATCTGCTATTTTCTATCATTTTGATTAGGGTGACTTGGGGCATTAGTTTTGTCTTTTTGCACTATTATAGTCTGTTTGTTTATATGAGTATGAGTATGTATAAATATACCTATACACATATACATGTGTGTATATGTATATATAAACACACACGCGCGCACACACACACACACACACACACACACACACACACACACACACACACACACACACACACACACACACACACACACACACACTGACCGTTTTTTCCTCATTTATTATATAGTTTACAGAGTATTATGTTTACATATTCTGTTGTGCTGCTGCAAGTAAGAATTTCATTGTTCTGTCTGGTACATATGCCAATAAAACACTTGACTTTTTGACTATATCTTATTTTTTCACACCACCTCTGCATAACTGGTTGTCTTTGCAATGGGATTTTTTTTAAACCTGTGATCCACCTTTGCTCTGCATATTTAGCTGGGGAAATTCAAAGGCTGTTAATATCGGCAATAGATGCAGGGGCAGTTGTTCTAAAATCATCTGAACTACTGCATTTTAGCAAAGGACATGAAGATCAAGGAAATGATCTGTTCCGGCAGCTCCAAGAAAAGTTACCAGCAGCAGCAGCAGCCATTTATCTTTGCCAAGGCAATGTTTTTTTCCTATCCTGTGGGGACAGGGGAGTTAAAGTGATATCGGGACAAATCTGGAGTTACAGGCGATAGTGAAAAGGGCAATTATCTATTAAGAATATTTTGGGGAATGCATCCCCCTTGCCTCTCCCTAAAGGCAGCATCCATATAAAGAAGTATCCAAAGCAATGCTCATGTTTTATTCATGCTAAAATGGTATTTTCAACGGCCCAGTGAAATTAGGTGATGAATCAAAAATGTGCCTGATTCTTGGAATAAGATATTCAACAATTTTCCTGGCTGGTGGTATCAAAACATTAAGTGTTCCAAAAAATGGTTTATCATCCCGGATATCAGTTTTAAGGGCTTAAATTAATTTTATCTCTTTCTGGTGTCGGCCTAACAATGGAGACCCGGAGTGACGTAGGCATATGTTTGTACAAGACTGAGTGTAAGAAACAATGTACTCGGAGCTGCACCGTGTTCACAGAATGTGTAGCTCTATTGTATAGACATTGCCAACAGTTCGACTGGAGATTACGCACCAGTGAACAGAGCAACAACACAGCTTTATCTGTAAAAACTCTCTTTGCTGCAACCTGGTTAAATCAGATCCCTCCCCTCCAACCAGTCTTTATAAACTAAACAGAATATTCCACTGAGAACACTGTACTACCAAAATAGATGCAGCATTGCACCCAAAGTATTAAACCCACCTTCTTTTTTTAACTGTTGACTGACTCACTGTGCTTTCAATGCTTTCCATTTTTAATTCCAACCGTGACGTTCATCTGAATTAAATATTTTTTAACTCAATTTTTATTATGTTTTCTGTGTGGCTTTGAAATAGTATTTAAAACAAATTAAATTCCTTTTAGAAAAAGGGATATGTTGAAAATCATAATAAAGAGCAGACATTGTTAGCTGGCAAGTGTGATTATGGAGCCAGTGCTGTGTGCCAAATCTCTCAAAACTGTTGAAAAGGTAAACATCTGGTTAGTGCTTGGGGAAGCTTCAAGGTTTTCTCCAGAATCAGCAATTCAGCTGTTTCTGCTTCTGGCTCCAGACTCTTATGAGCTATTATTTGTTGTTGGCCTAACGTCAGTGCGATCTGATTAAAATAGGTTGGTTTAAAAATTCTGTTGTGCTCAACGACTTTGTTTGTGCTCCAGTGACATCACTGCATTGACGATCATTTGGTCCTCCACCGTTTTAGTACATAAAAATAACATAATGAAGATGGATGGTGTCGCTTTTAAAACAAAGCGGGTTCTCGCAACTGGTGGGGAAATTTTCTGCCATTCATTACACGTGCCCAAATGTTAAATACATTAGTCACAAAACATTTTTAGAAGTTAAGGTTTAATAGCAAACAGAGGATAAACACATTAGGGAACTCTGGGATCATTAGGTGGCAATATAACGACCCATTCTGTAACAGTTGTAAATGTAAACGGGTGTGTGTTTGAGAAACAGCGAAAGGAGGGTTTATTGTGGTCACACACTTGGAAATGCCAATGCAGGCAACAGCTTCATTTCTATCCCCGGATAAAGATTGGTGTTGAGTGGAATATTAAACCCATGAAGGCAGTATCAAGCAGTATGTACATCACCATTCTCCCAAAGCCAGGAATGATAAAATAAATAAGATTAACCAAATAAACAACATGTACTTTTTGTGGCACTTTCAATTTAAAAATAACTTGCCGCAGAGATGTAATCGGAAGAAACAGGCTGCAAGCTGGAGAAAGAAATAGTAAAGATAGGAGTGAAGTTGAAAAAGCAAAATTAGAACAAAAGTCTTAAAGAAAATAAAAGGTTACATGAAATAATTCTGAAGCATTGGATCTAAGTGGCTGAAAATGTAATAGCTAATAATGGGCAAAGACAATAAATTAATTTGTCTGAAAACCTCAAAGTGGTGAAAACCTCTTGCAAATATAGGGATCAATTTGACTAAGAAAAATTAGGTTGTTTTTCATTTTTAATTAAGGGATTCCATGAGCATCCTTTACGGAAACTGCAGATGCTGGAATCTTGAGCAAAAAATAAACTGCTAGGTCAAGCTGCATCTGTGGAGAGAATGGACATTTTTTTTTTTAATTAAAAAAATTAACTTTACACAGAATAAAAAATACATACAAAACCATGCAAAAAACACTTCACAATTTTTAGGGAAAAGGAATAGGTGATGTTTGGGTCCCGAAACGTCACTTATTCCTTTTCCCCAAATATGCTCTCTGACCCGCTGAGTTACTTCAGCTTTTAGTGCCTATCTTCGGTCTAAACCAGCATCTGCAGTTCATTCCTACAATTTTTAACGTCCATTCAATTGTGTCATTCTCAGTAGTATTAGCACCTGTCTTTATGCAAGACTCTCTTGTCACTCCCCTAGGGTGATATCCCTTCCCTTCTTTGAGGGTGTCCCCACCGATCTCAGCCGCTCAATATCCAGTGATGGAAGGAGCCTGGACCGTGATCCTCCCCCGTAGAGCTTTTGTGTTGGCTGTACCAAGCTAAAGTGCATCCTTCAGAATGTACTCCTGCAGTCTGGAATGGGGAAGGGGACATCTTACTGTGCCGGGGGGAGAATGGACAGACGATGTTTTTGGTTGGGACCATTCTTCAGATTTATGGTGTAAAAGCTTGAAAAGAGAGGTGGGAGTAGGAAACCTCGGGCAGATGATAGATGAATATAGGTGAATATTTGGGGTGATTGGCAGATGGGTGGAATCAGTTGCATAAGTTTAAGGTGAAAAGGAGACACCTGGGGGGGGGGGGGGGGTGAGTGGAATGGGAGAGGGGGAAGGAGGATGAGGAGGGATAAAAGGGAAATAGGGAACTCAAGGATAGGAGTTGAGCATACAGAGAAGGGGAAAGGAGCAGGGTGACTAGGCTGAGCATTCCCAATGATCTGCCCTAAATTACTTTAAATATTACACCTTAAAATGATGAACACAACAATCAAAATAAATTACGAATTATTTTTACATTGAAATATATAATGTAATGTTATGGCATGCATTGTTTCAATTTTCATAATGTAGGGAGACTCTGCATTGAAACAATTAATTGTTTGCAGGAGGAAAGACAATAGTGTGGTGGTAATTTGCCTGCAATATACATTGGATATGGGTCAGAGGCCTTATTTCCGTATACATAATTGAGTCATTCAGCAAGGAAACAAGCCCTTCAGCCCACCATGTCCATACAGACCACAAGTACCTATCTACATGAATCCTATTTCTCCTCTTGCAGTTCTTCAGTTCTCCTCTCGTCCACAATTCTCCTTCCACCCACCTATGTCATGTATCGTTTACATTGGTCATTGAACCCACAAACTTGCATGACTTTGGGAGGAAAGTGGAGAAAAACCATGTGGTCACAGGGAGAGCAGGCAAATTCCACACACAGCACCCAAGGCCGAAACCAACACAGGGCACTGGAGCTGTGAGACGGCAGCACTGTTTTATCATGGGATGACTTTATCTTGCAAAATTTACAACCCATACAAAAAACAACTTTTCATTAATGAATCTGCTAAAGTTTGTTCATTTTTTTCCTGGGATTTTATTTTCTCTAAAGAGCTACAGAGACCATGACATCTATGGATATGTAATTGGAGCTCCGGAGGCAAAGTGCATATGGAGTGAAGATGCCATTAGCGAGGATCCAGACGAATGATAGAACAGACTTGATGGGCTGAATGGTCCACTCCTGTTTCTAATAGCCAAAATTACCGCTGTTGGTGGTAACTTCAAAGATAACAATAATGAAGATCGAACTTAGCTTGTGTTGTTTGCTTGATTTCAACATTGGCAGTTTAATTTGTGGAAACTGTACTGGTTTCAAGAAAGGGCGAATTCTTGACTTTCTTCAATGGCTTAAACTGACACAACATCTGGCTTCGATTAAGGACATATGTTGGATGGGAAACAAAGCCACTCAATTGTACATGTTATTTTTCTTCTTTTACAATATGAAGATAAATGTTATTTTTTCTAAAAAGGCAACATTACCACATCTAATACCTGCCACTTCTTATATAAATTGCTCACATGCATCTCGTGCGACTACACGGGGGTCTGAACCAAGGAATAAAAAATTGCTGTTCAGATACTTTGCTATTGATGTACGTGCTAGTTAAATGTTGCCAGTCCTGTTCTTATATACATATTGCAGTAGGAAGGGAAATGTTTTATCTTCATGTAAGTATTGAAAGTTTACAAGGAACATATCCAAAGAGATGAATTTAGTTCTGACCAAAAAAAAATAGTGGATGAATTAATGGTTGGGAAGGGTTGTGATTCTTTTGTTAAATGTGTGTTAAATGATGATACCCATATGGCAGATTAACTTGAAATGTCAATGTAAGTTTTTCATGTTCTTTGGCAAATGTTACAATTAAAATTAAGCAGCTTTCCATTAATTGAGGAGGTGGGAGGTCATCTTTTGAAACTATTTCCGTTTTCTATCACTTACAAATTAAAAGGTAAATTAGGAAAATACTTAAAATGTTATTCATTTGAGAGAACTCAAGAGTCCATCTTTAATTCATTTCTATAATCTAGCAGCTACTCTTGCTACTTAGTCCCTTTTTTTCGTATTTCCTGAACCATTCCTTGAATCTCTGTGTGAACAAGGAACAAAAATGCAAATTAGTTCAAGTCATTCAAGTACAAAAGAAAATAAATGGATTTTTCATGGGCTGCAGAATCCATTCTTTACCATTTCATTTATCTTTAAAAAAAGACAGTTGCTTTCAACTTTTGATCTGCTTGCCCTCTATCAGATAAAGTGGTTGTTACAGTCCTGTTCACTATCAACTAGCTAAATCACGTTTGGTATCATCAAATATTATCTATCATTAGGATCAAGTGAATGTAACAAATCTAATTGCAAAATCAGAATGGCGTGTTTATTTGCACGTAGTACGTACATATATTAATGAGTGCTATTGTTTATGAATGTTACATGATGTTAACTTCTAGTACTTAACAAAGAGTCTTGGAGTTAGGGCTAAGGTTGTGGACATGTTTAAATGTGCTTTGTGAGAGACTGACATGAGTTATTTACATTTAGTCATTTAAGGTTAGGTATCCTTTCAGAAAACCAGTTTTGTCATTGTGATGAACACATTATTATTTTAATTAAAAAGGGACAGGTCTTTTAAACATTTGATAAGAACAAAATATGTAAAATATACCTGGCCTTCTAAACACTTGCATCTGCAGTTCCTTCCCACACATTCACTTTAAAATATTTAACCGTGACCTCGAAAATAACAGTATTTCTATTGACAAAGTGGGAAAGTGGCTGAAACGTGTGAAGGGCCCCCTTAATAAGAATCGTAGAGGGTTTGCACCATCGTTCCTTTGTATATCATGTGGGCCATGTGAATAAGATCTGGTCAATGATCCACTTTTTTCACTTACTTTTGCTAATTTTCTGGCATATTTTTCACTGGCAAACTATTTTCGCACAGTTGTCTTAGATTGTTATCAAAACCTTCAAACTTTAGAAATAATTGAAAGTGAGTTGGATTAATTATACAGCTTATCGGATAAACGTTTGAAAGTGAAAACAGGGATTTAGGAGCAGTGCATGAAGATAATTGTAAAGCTCTTTCAAACATTTGGCACATGTATGATGGATGGAGAAACCTCCTTCTCTGTATTTATTCCATGATCTATAATATTTATTTAGTTTAGTTTTGTTAAGAGATACAGTGCCAAAACAGGCCCTTCGGCCTACCGTGTTCACGGCAACCAGCGATCCCAGTAGACACACACGAGGGCCAATTTACAAATTTACCACTCCAATTAGCCTACAAACCTGCACATCTCTGGTATGTGGGAGGAAACTGGAGGTCCGTACAAACTCCATACAGACGACAGACGTAGTCAGGATCGAACCTGGGTCTCTAGCACTGTAAGGCAGCAACTCTACCACTGCACAACCGTGCCGGCCCATTTACAGTATTTCACTTTTGTATATTTTTTCGATATTCAACATCAGATAGGACCAGATGACTGATACGATTTGTATTGCTACAGCCTCAATCCTAACCTATAATAAATTCAATTTAGGATAATATACTTTTCTGTATACTCTGGAATTTAGAGGGATGAGAAGGGATCTTATTGAAACATATAAGATTATTAAGGGTTTGGACACATTAGAGGCAGGAAACATGTTCCCGATGTTGGGGGAGTCCAGAAACAGGGGCCACAGTTTAAGAATAAGGGGTAAGCCATTTAGAATGGAGATGAGGAAACATTTTTTCACACAGAGAGTTGTGAGTCTGTGGAATTCTCTGCCTCAGAGGGCGGTGGAGGCAGGTTCTCTGGATACTTTCAAGAGAGAGCTAGATAGCTCTCTTAAAGATAGCGGAGTCAGGGGATATGGAGAGAAGGCAGGAACAGGGTACTGATTGTGGATGATCAGCCATGATCACATTGAATGGCAGTGCTGGCTCGAACGGCCAAATGGCCTACTCCTGTCTATTGTCTATTGTCTATTGTCCATTGTCTATTGTCTATAATGTGTTCTTTTGGCTCACATGTTATAAAACTCCCCATTCCATGCGTCTGCTTCAGAAGTGATCTTTTAATCTGGCTGACCTTTAATTGCAGTGATTTGAGGAAACTAATTATCAAAAGTGATTATATTTGAAAAATACTTAATTGGCTCTAAAGGATTCGCGGCATCCTTTGTCGAGGAAAGTTGTTGCATAAATACATGTTTTTAGTCTGGAAATGTCACCCTATTTTAAGAGTCAAGGGTGTTTAATTGTCACATATGCTGACAATGGAACAATAAAATTCTAACTTGCTGTAGCACAACATGCACGTAAACGTAATAACACACAGGTAATACGCATGTAATAATCAAAAATACAGTAGAGGTCATAAGGTTTTAAGGAATTGGAGTAGAATTAAGCCATTCGGCCCATCAAGTCTGCCATTCAATCACGGCTGATCTATTTCTCCCTCCTAACCCTATTTTCCTGCCTTTTCCTCTGAACTTCAGACACTTGTACTAATCAAGAAAGGAAATAAATAATAAATTAAAATAATACAAACCTTAAAAATGCAAAAATAACCAAAGTTTGTTGTGCACCTAAAGAAATATAATAGCAACATAATAGCCATTGAGGTTGCTGTTGTGCAGTTTTCAAGTGCCTGATAGATAGTGAGACAGAGTTATTCCTGAACCTGCTCCTCATGGGACTGCACATGCATTGATACTCCATTTACAAGGCTACTCATGTTGGTTTAGGGATGTGTGGCCAATCACACTGAAGACACATGTCTACTCTTCCCTGCGTTTCCCTCAAAGGGAGTCTTGATCTTGAACTACAATTGCACTGACAATGACCACATCCGAGGCTTGGCCTACCTCCCTAATCCTCAGTCATGATCCTTGGGTCCTTCCCCTATCCTCAGCTATAAACATTCTTCCCTTCTTCCCTCTTTTCATTCTCTCCCTCTGTCGCATCACAGGTACCAGTCAATTCTGGTCTCCCTTTCTCAGTGGGCACAAAGCGCAGGCTGCAGCAGAGTAGTACAGGGGTGCGGCAAAGTGGCGTAGCGGTACGTGGTCTGTCACGATCACCAGAGAGAGAGCTAGGGGTGTGTAGGTTACAATTATACTAACTGGTGCGGGAGTGGTTAGCATGGACATCATCACTATCAATTAAAGGTGTATACACATATCATCTACATCCTTCCTCTACAAAAACAAACAGTGAGTGACAGGGCGACCACGTCTCATGCGCTAGGGTAAATGCAAACAGTAAGGCACGGGAATACAGAATCACACGTAATCGCCGTAACGGACCGGCGGCCTGACCAGGCGACCAGACCGGGTCCAAACCTCGCCTTAACCTCCTTCCCCGACAGGAACAAGCGGGGACGACACCGGGGCATGGTGTGGGCTACGGACAGGAGGCGTGGGTTCGAATCCCACTTCTGACACCATGTAAAGAAGATACACGGATACCATTGGACCTTTACTACTTTATTAATCATACATTATTGCCCTAGCTGTACGTGGTCTGTCACGATCACCAGAGAGAGAGCTAGGGGTGTGTAGGTTACAATTATACTAACTGGTGGGAGAGTGGTTAGCATGGACATCGTCACTATCAATTAAAGGTGTATACACATATCATCTACAGAGTTGCCAGCTTTTGCTAGTCCAAACCGACTAACTTTGGTCTACAGTGTCCATGTGGATGCCTCGAACCTTTTAAAGCCAATGTTCTTGTTTATTTATTTATCTATGTATTTATTTATTTATTTATTTATTTTTGTTTGTTTATTTTATTAGCTGTTAATACAGTACAAACAATACAGTGGCACCTAATTTTAGGTGCCAACTATGTCATAATGTAATAGATTCTATGTACAACTTCTAGTTTTATGTTTTTGAAAAGGAAATTAAAAAAAGACAAGCGATAGAGAGAAGAAAAAGAGGAAAAATAGATAGTAGAAAATAGAAAAACGTGAAGTGTGTATATAAGAAAAGAAAAAGTAGAAAGTAGAAATAGGTGAAAAAGACCCTTAATAAAGAACATTTTCAAATCTTTGTTCGGAGATGTAATTTTACCCACGACCTGACCTGAAATCAGTAATCTTTACGGTACTGCTGCATCACATGATTCCAAAAAGTCGATGAAAGGGGCCCAACTCCTTAAGAATTGATCATATTTATCTATTAGGCGGAGTCTCATTTCTTCAAGGTGTTCTTGTTTATGAAAGGGTGCACTGAGATAAAGTCTGTGTTGGGGGACCTTGACCTAAACAATGTTGGTGACATCAGCCCTGCAGATCCATTTGGCCCCCACGACAATTTCCAACTATTTCACTGCTTACATAGATATGAATTATTTGACTCTTACGTTATGTTATTGAAATATGAAATGTGGCATTTATTGATAATTTACTTTAATGACCCATTGACTTAATTATCCAAATCTTTATTATTTAACTTTAAAAGGCTTGTCTTTATTTTTTAAATGTCGCCACTACTTTTTAATGACCACACTTTTTCAAAGCCTGAACATATTACTGACCATCTTTGCAGATTAGAGCTGATTCTAACTGATTATTCCGTGTGCCAGTTTATTTTATGTTAAGTTATTGTATTTATAGTAGTCTTTATCACATGGGTATATAGTAAACAGTTTATTGTGAAATGGTCTAAAGATCACCAATACGGATCTGTCAATTAAAAATCCCATGAAAAGAAAGCAAAAGAAAATCACCGTACTGTAATAATTAACAAATTATGTTACCTCCAATAAGATTTTTTTTTTCCCCAGTGCCCAACGTCACCATTTTGATCATGAAAGGGTGTAAATTTATGCTGCACTAAGAAGATGCGTCCTACAGTTGTGACATTAAACCAAGGCTCTACCTTCGGAATAGTATCAGTGGAGAAGCCAACATGTCCTCAGTTTATCTAATCTGAATGGTGGTACCTCTAACAGTGCGGCACCCTCACAGTAGTGCACCCTGTGGCCATGCTAGATTTATGAGTTTGAATCTCTGGAATGGGATTCGAATCCACAATCTTCAAATCCCTATGTTGGATCTGATGCCTAGAAAAAATAATAATCGAAGGCGGAATAATGGTGCAGCTGTAGACATGCTGCCTTACAGAGCCAGAGACCCGGCTTCGATTCAGACTACGGATGCCATCTGAACGGAGTTTGTACTTTATCTGTGTGACCGCGTGGGTTTTCTCCAGGTGCTCCAGTTGCCTCCTACATTCCAAAGGCATGCAGGCTGTACAGTAGGTTAATTGGTTTCTGTAAATTATCCCTAGTGTGTAGGATAGAACTAAAGGGTGATCGATAGTTGGTGTGGACCCTGTGGGCTGAAGGGCCTATTTCCACACTGCATCTCTAAACTAAACCGAACTCAATTGTACTGTGACATTTAATTGAAGAATTTATCGATTTGGAAAATGATCTGCGGACTACTACAGGAATATTGTCTGTATTTCTAATTGACTAACATTTATGATTAAAAATTGAACTTTAATGTGTGATTAATTCCCAGAAGAAATTTCAACAGATTTATAATTACCACAGCAAATACGTGTAGGTACCATTAAATATTTAACACAATCATCACCAATTATCAATAATAATTGCTTTGGTCTTTTTACATATCAGTAAATAGTCTTGGAAATTTCATTGCATTACAAAATATCTAACAGTTCTGCATTAGGGTGGTTTCCATCTGGAAATCAATCAGTAAAATCATCAATAATTTTGTGTGTACATAGTGTGGTTTGGGAATTGTGTAATGTACATACCAGCAAAAGCCAGTGGTGAAATCAAACTGCATGCAATACCAGATTCACATTCTTGTTTTGCTGTTCTATCCGAATGAAGCACTTTGGACATAGCATGGGCCTTGAAGAGAGGGGCATAGAATATAGAACAGTTCAGCACAGGAGCAGGCCCTTTGGCCCACAATGACCGTGCTAAATACGATGCCAAGTTAAACTAATCTTACCTGCCTACATGTGATTCATATCCTTCCATACCTTCCACTTGCTTATCCAAAAGCCTCTTACATAGAATCATAGAATCATAGAAAATAGGTGCAGGAGTAGGTCATTCGGCCCTTCGACATTACATGCCTCTATCATATCTGCCTCCACCATGTAGATGTTATACGAAGGTCTGTTCTGACATAGGTTGATTTCAGTTTATTGAGTTTAGTTAATTGTCACATGTTTTCCGGATCGTATCTCCAAACCTAACATCATGGAGCTGGCGGCCTTGCTCGAGACTGACTTTGAGCCCCACCGCGCGGCTGTGGACTTCCCATCTGAGCCTGCGATCACTTGCCTGGGATTGACGCTCCAACCACAGCCTGCGGATTTCACCATCAAGGAGCTCGCAATCTCGAGTACAGGCTCATGCCGGGAAGTTCCAAAGTCACAAGAGGTTGGACTAGCCCCGACCCGGGGTCCGATCGCCCGACGCGGAGAGCTGAGATCACCCCCGATGCGGGAGCTTGATCGCCCCAATGCGGAGGCCCCCGACCGCGTGAGAACAAAGAAGGGAAGAGATTGAACTTTTTTTTTTGTCTTCCATCACAATGAGGAATGTGGAGGAGTCACTGTGGTGGATGTTTATGTTAAAATGTATTTAGTGTGTTTTGTTGCTTTTTATTGGTATGATTGTATGGCAAGTCAAATTCCTCATATGTTGCAAACCATCATTGACTAATAAAGTGTGATTATGATTATGATGTACCGAGGTACAGTGAAAAGCGTTTGTTGTGTGCTAACCAATCAGCCGTAAGACAATACATGATTACAATTGAGCCATCCACAGTGTACAGAAACAGGGAATAAACTTGAATACGTTTAGTGCAAGATAAAGTTAGTAAAGACTGATCAAAGGTTAAAGAGGTGATGCTGTCAGAGCCACTGTTGGAGATTCCTGCAATGAAGCATGTCTTTGAATCTTAAAGATGATCCCAATGTCTTCAAGGCTTTCTCCTTTCATTCTTAGTGTGGTTTCCAACTCTGTGCATTATATGTCTCCAACAGCTAATGTTGCATGATAATGTCACAATCGCCTACTACTTGCTGACAGCAAATCTGCCCCAAAGTGACCGAACTGCTTGAAGCAGCAGCTCATGACAGGCCAAGAGTTCACGCCACAAAATTCAGGCTTTGTTTGTGATTTTGTGACCAGCGCAAGGTTTCTGCAAATATGAATGCAGAAGGCAGAAGGAGCTGTGATTCTATTATCCAAGCACAAGCAGGAAATTAAGTAAGATTTCTCTAACTTCAAGAAACCCCTGCATTCCATCTCTCTCCATCCCTCCCCCACCTAAGTCGTATCAGTTTCAAAGTCGTCTTGTTGAGTCTCATTGCCTATAACTCATTCTCACCGAGCAAATAGCTAACAATGGCCTGTTTCCTTTATCATCGTTCCTTTTTTGCATATCTTTCATTCATTTGTTCTATCTCTCTCTACATTGCCGTCTAGATCTCTCATTTCCCTTTCCCCCGACTCTCAGTCTGAAGAAGGGTCTCGACCCGAAACGTCACCTATTCCTTTTCTCCAGCGATTCTGTCTGACCCGCTGGGTTACTCCAGCCTTTTGTGACTGTCATATAATTTATTTATTTCGCTAACACAAGCAACCATTACATAAACGAAGTAAGGAAAAGGTGAAGATTTTTAAATATTTTATTTCACCAAGTTTAGTTTCCATTCCATGAAAGATTGAAAAAAAAAAGTGGATGTGAAAAAGCTGTCAACTTCCTCTTTGCTCGATCTCTTAATTTTATATAATTTTGGTTATTCCCGAATGATAAAGCAACTTAATATCATATGACTGAGCTAAGTTTAAAGGAATGCAATCAACAGACAAAGCACGTCATAGACAGGACACCAAGGTACAGTAAATGTAATTGTTTTTCAATCGAAGTTGGACTGACCATGAAATTAATGCAACAAACTTGCTATCATAAATATATTTAAAGGGGATGGAATTATATTAATTATTTTTACTGTTGTCAAGGAAAATAATGGCGCTCCACAAAAGCCCCATAAAATTAAAGTGCAGCATAAATAATGTTAAGTTACCTGCAGCAAAATTGCCTGGAACCTTTGCTCCATAAATATGACGTATTGCTTAATTTGCTATCTCATTAGTTTAGCTTAGTTTAGTTTAGTTTAGAGATACAGTGCGGAAACAGGCCCTTCGGCCCATCGAGTCTACCCTACACACACTAGGGACAATTTACAATTATATCAAGCCAATTAACCTATAGCCCTGAACGTCTTATTGTGTGGGAGGAAACCTGAGATCCTGGAGAAGACCCACGCAGGTCACAGGGAGATCGCACAAACTTCGTACAGACTGCACCCCGAGTAGGATCAAACCCAGGTCTCTGGCACTGCAAGGCAGCAACTCTACTGCTGTGTCCTTTGATACCTTTTTGCAATATCTTAAATACATGTCCATTACCTAAATCTTACATTTAAAATGTTGCAATGCAATCTGATGATCCAAAGAAAATCTAAACATAATCATTCCAGAATTAATTTGTTATTCCACGAATTTTGAAGATCAGCAGATTGCTTGACTTTGAAACATTGCAGCAAATTCCATGCCAACTATATCCTCAACCATTGTTAATAAGTACCCAGAATCTTGTTCATTATTTCCTTCTCCAGGGATATGAATGACATCAAATTTGCTTGCCATTCGCTAGATTGTTATGAGCTCTAAATGGAGTAATAGAAAAGGGCCAAGTAAAAATAAGTCTCATTTTATCAAATGATTAATGTCTGGCTGGAATTACAAACAGATTATTGACAGTATCCAGAATGACGATGGTAAGGTGAACTTGGCTGCGTTCCATGTATGTACAATGAATAAGCAAGGGTGAAGTCATTTTTGTTTTTGAAAGGCTGGGATGTTACTAAAGAAAGTTTCGAACTTTCCTGATGACTCAACAGGTGAGAGCTGGCTGGTGTGTTACAGAGTGAAACCAATCAGAGAGGTCGAGAGGTGGTTCTTGCTAAGTCTAAGTGTTGGGTAAGTGAGACAAACAGGGAAGCATCAACTGGCCTTGCTAACATTGCTCATTGTGAGAGGAAGTATGTGGAAGTGGGGGGTGGGGGTCACTGAATTTGCTGGGAAATTAGAAGATCGCTTCACATCCAGTGTCAAGAATCGATATAAACAGGAAATAGGGGGTTGCCATATCTCTCAGAAACGACAGCCAAACAAGTAAAATCAGAAAATTAACTCACTTATCCCTTAAACTCCACTAAATAAAGTCCTTTGTTGATACTGTGTACTCTTGCATCCCCTCTCTCTCTGTCCGTCCCCCACCCTAGTCATTGTACTAGATTTACTGTCATCCTCATGAGTTCCACTGTCTGTATAACACGTTATCACCTACCCCACAGCCAACAATGGACCGGGGTGGGCTCCACATTACCATGATTATCGTTGCTTTTTGCATATTTTCCACTCGTTTGTCTTAAGTACCGTCTATATCTCTCGTTCCCCTATTCCCTGACTCTGTCTAAAGAAGGGTCTCGACCCGAAACGTCACCTATTCCTTTTTTCCAGATACTGACTAACCCACTAAGTTACTCCAGCTTTTTGTGTCTGTCTTTGGTTTAGACCAACATCAGTTCCTCCCTACATATGTTGTGCACTGATACTGATATTGTGCAATAAAACGACACAACGTCATTTGCGATGATCAAACATCATGACATTTAAAGCATATTACAGCATTGCATTTATATAGCATCCTTCACATCTCTTTCAGGAAAACGCAAAGCACTTTACAGCCAATTAAATACTTTTAAAATCACTACAGTAACGAGGAAACAGGAAACGCAATTTGTGTTGAACAATTCATGCAGACCGGCACTGTAACGATGACCAGGCTATTTGTTTTATAAATGTTGATTGAGTTTAATTATTAGCTAGGTTGACGTGGTAATTTCCCTGCAAAATAGCTCCCGAAGATCTTTTACATCCTGGAGTGTGCCAATGGGCTTTATTTTAAGGTCTCATCAAAAAGTATCATTTCCTCAGTCTCAGCCTGGATTTTTTGCTTAAGTCTTTAGGGTAAATCTTGAACCATAATCTTCTGACTCAGAGTGCAGCCAACTGAACCACAGCTGACACTGCAGCTAAGCAGATTATTAGCTAACACACTAATAAAATGGCACTACTGAAGGAGTGAAATACTACACTGAACGAGGCTAGACTGAACCTTAAAATTACTCAGCATGTGTAAAGTCTGTTCTGGAGATCACAAGGAACAAAAAACAGTGATATACAGCATTAATATATCAAATGGTGACTCTCTTTTTATACAAAATCATTACTTGGAAAAGCTTCAAAGGCTGTGATAGCTGACATTTATATCTGGTTACTAAATTAACCTCTGCCAGAGGTCACGGTACTTACCTTCCATTTGCCAATAATGGTCATGTGGAATTAAGCCTGATTGTTGTCATGCTTTCTTACTCAGCGTTCATTATTTTATATAATAGTTACTTATATATAATATTTTTGCTATAAGTAAATATATCTATGTTAATATAACTTAATATAACTCAAAGCTTTCCAGTTGGCAATTACTGCACAACTTACCACAGAAAATCAGATAGACATTACTGCCTGTACTGGCCAGGAATGTTGTGACTTGGTCTAAGTAGGAGAGGTTTCTGGAGCATACAGCAATCTGTATTTAATAATTTTGTATACATTCCAGAATAAACGTTTAACTTTCATGAGCCTGGAAATAAATTTTGGTCACATTAAATCATTGCATTTCTTTATCAATATACTGTATAGTTAGTTATCCATTAAAGCAGGAAAAGGATTTTTCCTTGGCAAGTTACTTAGAATGGCAGGAAATACTTGGTAAAAAATTCTAAGTTCCCATCCAGTGAATGGGTGCCTGCACAGATTCTAAATACCAACAGTTACCACATACATGGCAAAACCTTTAATCGGTAAAACAACTCATATTCTGTAAGATAATCATGTTTGGAGAATTTGAAGAGTTGTTTACTTTGAGTCCATTATGGAGTCTTTGTGAGTGATCTTGTAATGTTCGGTATCTGTGGTTAGAATTCAAATTAAATTTGAAATATATGAATATGAAGGAATCTCAGCACAGACCAAAACATATAGATGTTTTGCTGATTTATAAGTAATGCTTGTTCATGGAATTGTTTAATAGTAATGACCATGATTTGGGTGTTCATAAGGTCATAAGGAATAGAAGTAGAATTAGGCCATTCGGCCCATCAAGTCTACTCTACCATTCAATTATGGCTGATCTATCTCTAATCCCATTCTCCTGTATTCTCCCCATGACCCATGACACCTGTAGCAGTACAGCTGCTGCCTTACAGAGCCAAAGGCCCAGGTTTGATCCTGACCTCGGGTGCTGTCTATATAGAATCTGTTTGTTCTCCCCGTTACTGCATGGGTTTTCTCTGGGTGCTCCGGTTTCCTGCCACACTCCATAGACGTACAGGTTTGTAGGTTAATTTGGCTTCGGTAAAAATTGTAAATTGTCCCTAGCATGTAGTGCGTGCTAATGTACGAGAATCACTTGGACTCGGTGGGCCAAAAGGCCCGTTTCCGTGCTGTATCGCTATCTCTGTCTCTAAATATTGAATAGATATTTTAACTGGGCTATTTTTTGAGACAATAGGTAATAGGTTGAACAGTTTTCAATTCGCTCTGTTGTATGACTTGGTCAGCAAGTTGGATAGCAGGTGAAGTGCAACTAGTTCTGACACAATTCAATAGTTGCACTCACAAAACTATTTGCATTGCACTGAGGGAGATCAAGAAATACATCGGAGAAATGACACCACAAAGAATCCCATGTTAAGGACTGTAATTTATAATCATAGAGTAGATTGAGGAAGATTAATTTTCGATCCATCAACTGTGACTCAGACAGCCGAGCTGAGGGCTTGTCTGAGTCACAGTTGATTAGTTAATCATTTCAATCACTGCTGTTGGGTTGTCAATTAATGGAGATCGTTGGACTTCCCTTCAAAACATGGGGATACCTTCAGTGATGTTAATAGTATTTGTACAAAGATGCTTCACTTAATGTGTTTGTCATGTAATTCATATTGTAAACATAAGTTGTACCTGATTGTTTCACTGAATTTACATACCACCAAAACCAGTTTATGCAGTTAGCCTTTCTAATTTCAGGATTTTGTTAACATCATTACTGAGTGAGATCTTTGTGTTTGGTTTGCAAGGATCTTTTATTATTTTTATCTCCTTTCTAGGCTCTCTGAAACTCATCTTCAAATTTAACAGGCTTATTCAAGAAATTCTCCTCTAAACAATCGAATTCTCCTCTAAACTGCGTTGTCATCTGTTTACACACAGCTTTACTTGTATTTTGTGAACATGTTTTATAAATTGGCCGATGTATTCTGACTTTTGGAGTTGCTTCCTTGATGCAACACATCTCAAAGACCTTAAAGAGCCATTAGGGACAAATTAAAGGCCATTCATCCCATGAGTCTAATCTGGCCACCGAGCCTCCACTTATATTAATCCCATTTTGTTTCTTGGCATATTCGCATCAGGTATCCCTGAGTCCTATCAGTCACCTTTGCACTCAGGGTCATTTACAATGGTCAAATTAATTTTACCAATCAGCCTGTCTTTGGGATCTGGAATAAAACTGGAGCACCTGAGAAAAGAATCCTTGCAGTTACAGGTAGAAAACCTAAATTCCACACAGACAGCACCAGAGGTCAGAATTGAACTGGGCTCACTGGAGCTGAGAGGCAGCAGCTCTATGAACCGTGCCACTGTGCTGCCGTTTGGTCAATCAGAATCTTAAACTCCCTTTTCTAATTTTAGATACTTATATTTATTATTAGCCCATTTCACTGTATTTTATCCTATTTGTTTACAATCCAGTGATCATTGCTGGAAAGTGCACATCTGAATCTTGAATGGGGATATGATCATGACCATATTAAATATCGCCTTTGGTTAAAAAGCTTGCTGTCTTTCCTTCCCTAGTTTTATATTTAATATCGCCTTTGGTTAAAAAGCTTGCTGTCTTTCCTTCCCTAGTTTTATATTTAATATCGCCTTTGGTTAAAAAGCTTGCTGTCTTTCCTTCCCTAGTTTTATATTTCACAATAGCTTATTTGGGGAAGACGGTAGGAACATAAGAAGCAAAGGCATGTTAGGTATTTGTGTCCCTTATGCCTGTCTTACCTTTCTTTTTGGCTTGCCTTTCAAAAACATTTAAAAAAAAAAGATGCAGCATGGAAACAGGCCATTCAGCCCATCAAGTCAACACAAACCTTTGATCATCCCTTAACAGTAATTATATTTTATTCCACTTTCTTATCCACTCCCTCCACATGAGAAGTACTTTATAGAAGCAAATTAATCTACAAACCCACAGGTCTTTGGGATGTGGGTGGAAACAAGTGCACTCAGAGGAAACACACATGACCACAGGGAGAATGTGCAAACCCCATACAGGCTGCACCAAAGGTCAGGATCGAACCCGGGTTCTCTGGTGCTGTGAGGCGGCAGCTCCACCAGCTGCATCATTGTCCAGCGGCTGCAGCCCTTACCCAGCTTCTCATTTTCACACCACAAACAGCTTACAATGGCTTGTTCCCTTTATCATTGATACTTTTTTGCATATCTTTCATTCATTGTTCTTTATCTCTCCACATCACCGTCTATATCTCTCGTTTCCCTGATCCCTGACCAGTCTGAAGAAGGGTCTCGACCCGAAATGTCGCCTATCTCCTTCGCTCCTTAGATGCTGCTGCACCCGCTGAGTTTCTCCAGCCTTTTGTGTACCCTCGCCTTACCTCAGCATCGCTTTCCTCCACTAAGCCCCAAATCCCTGGCTTCCCTTATTAGCTAATGATATTATTAGTGTTATCAGTAAAGAAGAAGCAAATAGCAAAAAATCAGGAATTATTTCAAAAATCTAAATAATGCAGCTCAATTAAAGTGGCTATCAGAACACAAAAAAACCCTTCCAAGTAAAGGGATCTTTATGGAGCAATTTCCCAGCAATTACAAAGTTAATCATTAACTGGTGAAAGATGTTCCAAAAACATAATGGATTGCAAAAAACAGGTTTATTTAGCAAGAACCGACAAACGTTTTTAGTTAAAGGTTAAACTGAACTTCATTTGATTTGCTGCGATGTGGGTGCAGAGGTAACCGGTGCCAGAGTCGAACTGCGGTCTCTTGTAGTTTGGACATTTTTATTCAATTGTTTAATGTGCGTTACATCTCTAAAAACTGTGCAGAACTGAGTGTGTGGGTGCCTGTGCAGAACCAAGGGTATGTGTGAGGTTTAACTCGGACAGCTTTTTGCATACAGGTGGGTGGCAATGAATGCATGCTCACACTTGTAGTAGTAGGCCCTCCTCGGTCATGACTGACCATAGGTGATGCACCCTAGTTTGCAGGTGATGTGTGGTCGGATGCAAGCCTGGAGGACAGGCTGTTGCCCATGCAGCACGTCCCCCCTCTCCATGTCGCTGATCGTTCCAAAGGAGCAGCAGGGCCGTTACAGTTTGGCACCAGCGCCGTTGCAGGAGCTGCCAGAGCGACGAACTGCCGGATTTTCTTGAGGTTTACTCCAGGAGACTTTTCCATGACCTTTCCCTCTCCTAAATGGACTGCCTTCCCAGGTTGACAAGCCCCATCTGCCCAAGACTCATGGGGGCGGGAGCGTCTACCTTCCTGTGCAGGTCTATAGCTCACACACCTCAACTTATATTACGTATTGTGTAGGAAGGAAATGCAGATGCTGGTCGACACTGAAGATAGACACAAAATGCTGGAATTACTCAATGGGTCGGGCACATCTCATGTCTACATTTTTGTTTTGAACGATTATTTCCTTTGCCCCTCCTCCTTCCCCTATCCCAACATGCGCTCGCTTGGATGGAGCAGATATCAAAACACAACATGTTTTTTTTTAAAGCAGAAGGATTATAAATACCATTGCTTGATAAAAGGATACAGATATAGGAGGAGGTGGGGACAGCCTAGCTGGGGGCACCAACAGCGGCCGGGCCTCCGGCACAGAGACCGGCCCTGATGCTCAGAAGGGTAGCAAAAAGAGGAGGGCAATTGTAATAGGGGACTCTATAGTTAGGGGGTCGGATAGGCGATTCTGTAGACGCAGTCGGGAGACCCGGATGGTAGTTTGCCTCCCTGGTGCCAGGGTCTCGCATGTGTCAGAACGTGTACAAAAGATTCTGATAAGGGAGGGAGAGGAGCCTGATGTTGTGGTACACATAGGTACCAATGACATAGGCAGAAAAAGTGATGAGGTCCTGAAGGGAGAATTTAGGGAGTTGGGGGGAAAGTTAAGGAGAAGGACCAAAAGGGTAACGATTTCAGGATTACTGCCTGTGCCGCGTGACAGTGGGAGTAGGAATGAAATGAGGTGGAGGATAAATGCGTGGCTGAGGGACTGGTGCAGTGGGCAGGGATTCAAGTTTCTTGATCACTGGGACCTCTTTTGGGGAAGGCATGATCTGTACACAAAGGACGGGTTGCACTTGAGCCCGAGGGGGACCAATATCCTGGCAGGGAGATTTGCAAAGGCTACTGGGGAGACTTTAAACTAGAAAGGCTGGGGGGAGGGACTCGGGTAGAGGGGGCTAGGGGTCAGGGTGTGGGGCAAGAGGCAGAGAAGGGAAGCACTCGGATCCAAAATGTAGGCGAGAAAGATGAAAAAGATAATAGACCGAGAATAAGGGATGGTGGGTTTCTAAAATGTGTATATTTTAATGCTAGGAGCATTGTAAATAAGGTGGACGAACTTAGAGCCTGGATTGACACCTGGAAATATGATGTTGTGGCAATCAGTGAAACATGGTTGCAGGAGGGCTGTGATTGGAAACTAAATATTCCAGGATTTCGTTGTTTCAGGTGTGATAGAATTGGAGGGACCAGAGGGGGAGGTGTTGCATTGCTTGTCAGAGAAGATATTACAGCAGTGCTTTGGCAGGATAGATTAGAGGGCTCGTCTAGGGAGGCTATTTGGGTGGAACTGAGAAGTGGGAACGGTGTAGCAACACTTTTAGGGGTGTATTATAGACCGCCAAATGGGGAGCGTGAATTGGAAGAGCAAATATGTAAGGAGATAGCAGATATTAGTAGTAAGCACAAGGTAGTGATTGTGGGAGATTTCAATTTTCCAAAAATAGACTGGGAAACACATTCTGTAAATGGGCTGGATGGTTTGGAGTTTGTAAAATGTGTGCAGGATAGTTTTTTGCAGCAGTACATAGAGGTATCGACCAGAGAAGGGGCAGTGCTGGACCTCCTGTTAGGAAATGAGGCAGGTCAGGTGACGGAGGTATGCGTTGGTGAGCACTTCGGGACCAGTGATCACAATACCATTAGTTTCAATATAATTATGGAGAGAGTCAGAACTGGACCTAGGGTAGAGATTTTTGATTGGAGAAAGGCCAACTTTGAGGGAATGCGTAAGGATTTTAAAGGAGTGAATTGGGACACTTTGTTTCATGGGAAGGATGTAGAAGAGAAATGGAGGACATTTAAAGGGGAAATTGTAAGAGTACAGAATCTTTATGTCCCTGTTAGGTTGAAAGGAAATAGTAAAAATTGGAAAGAGCCATGGTTTTCAAGGGAAATTGGACACTTGTTTTGAAAAAAGAGAGATATCTACAATAATTATAGGAGGCATGGAGTAAATGAGGTGCTAGAGGAGTATAAAGAATGTAAAAAGAATCTTAAGAAAGAAATTAGGAAGGCTAAAAGAAGATATGAGGTTGCTTTGGCAAGAAAGGTGAAAGTAAACCCAAAGGGTTTCTACAGCTATATTAATAGCAAAAGGATAACGAGGGATAAAATTGGACCATTAGAGAACCAGAATGGACAGCTATCTGCAGAGCCAAAAGAGATGGGGGAGATATTGAACAATTTCTTTTCTTCGGTATTCACCAAGGAGAAGGATATTGAACTCGGTGAGTTAAGGGGAAAGAGTAGAGTAGATATGGAAACTATGAGATTCAAAGAGGAGGAAGTACTGACACTTTTGAAAAATATAAAAGTGGATAAGTCTCCAGGTCCTGACAGGATATTCCCTAGGACATTGAGGGAAGTTAGTGTAGAAATAGCAGGAGCTATGACAGAAATATTTCAAATGTCATTAGAAACGGGAATAGTGCCGGAGGATTGGCGTACTGCGCATGTTGTTCCATTGTTTAAAAAGGGTTCAAAGAATAAACCTAGCAATTATAGACCTATTAGTTTGACGTCAGTGGTGGGCAAATTAATGGAAAGGATACTTAGAGATAATATATATAAGCATCTGGATAAACAGGGTCTGATCAGGAACAGTCAACATGGATTTGTGCCTGGAAGGTCATGGTTGACAAACCTTCTTGAATTTTTTGAAGCGGTAACTAGGGAAATTGATGAGGGTAAAGCAGTGGATGTTGTCTATATGGATTTCAGTAAGGCCTTTGACAAGGTTCCCCATGGAAGGTTGGTTAAGAAGGTTCAATCTTTGGGTGTTAATGGCGGAGTAGCAAGATGGATTAAACAGTGGCTGAATGGGAGATGTCAGAGAGTAATGGTGGATGGCTGTTTGTCAGGTTGGAAGCCGGTGACCAGTGGGGTGCCTCAGGGATCTGTGTTGGGTCCACTGTTGTTTGTCATGTACATCAATGATTTGGATGATGGGGTGGAAAATTGGATAAGTAAGTATGCAGATGATACTAAGATAGGTGGTGTTGTGGATAATGAAGTAGATTTTCAAAGTCTACAGAGAGATTTGGGCCATTTGGAAAAAGTGGGCTGAAAGATGGCAGATGGAGTTTAATGCTGATAAGTGTGAAGTGCTACATCTTGGCAGGACAAATCAAAATAGGACGTACATGGTAAATGGTAGGGAATTGAGGAATGCTGTGGAACAGAGGGATCTAGGAATAACTGTGCATAGTTCCCTGAAGGTGGAATCGCATGTAGATAGGGTGGTAAAGAAAGCCTTTGGTGTGCTGGCCTTTATAAATCAGAGCATTGAATATAGGAGTAGGGAAGTAATGTTAAAATTGTACAAGGCATTGGTAAGACCAATTCTGGAGTATGGTGTACAATTTTGGTCGCCTAGTTATAGGAAGGATGTCAACAAAATAGAGAGAGTACAGAGGAGATTTACTAGAATGTTGCCAGGGTTCCAGCAACTATGTTACAGAGAAAGGTTGAACAAGTTAGGTCTTTATTCTTTGGAGCGCAGAAGGTTAAGGGGTGACTTGATTGAGGTCTTTAAACATAGAAACATAGAAACATAGAAATTAGGTGCAGGAGTAGGCCATTCAGCCCTTCGAGCCTGCACCGCCATTCAATATGATCATGGCTGATCATCCAACTCAGTATCCCGTACCTGCCTTCTCTCCATACCCTCTGATCCCCTTAGCCACAAGGGCCACATCCAACTCACTCTTAAATATAGCCAATGAACTGGCCTCCACTACCCTCTGTGGCAGAGAGTTCCAGAGACTCACCACTCTCTGTGTGAAAAAAGTCTTTCTCATCTCGGTCTTAAAGGATTTCCCCCTTATCCTTAAGCTGTGACCCCTTGTCCTGGACTTCCCCAACATCGGGAACACTCTTCCTGCATCTAGCCTGTCCAACCCCTTTAAAATGATGAAAGGGATAGACAGAGTTGACGTGGATACGTTATTTCCCATTGAGGGTAGGGAAGATTCAAACAAGAGGGCATGACATGAGAATTAAGGGACAAAGGTTTCGGGGTAACGTGAGGGGGAACTTCTTTACTCAGAGGGTGGTGGCTGTGTGGAATCAGCTTCCAGCAGAAGTGGTGGAGGCAGGATCGATTTTAACATTTAAGAGTAAAGTGGATAGGTATATGGAGGTGAAGGGAATGGAGGGGTATGGTCTGAGTGCAGGTAGATGGAACTAGGGGAAAACAAATGGTTGGCACGGACTGGAAGGGCCGAGAGGGCCTGTTTCCGTGCTGTAATTGTTATATGGTTATATGGTTATAAGGATACATGATATTCACTCGGCTGTTCAAAAGTGAAGCAGTGGCATGGTCAAGGAATGGTCAGAAATGAGAATTGATGGTGATTGATAATTGCATAGTTCTATTTAAAGCTCATTAGAAAATGAAACCATTCATGCTGCAGGCAGCTTGACCTTGAAAATCTTATGAGTGGCAAATAACGTTGGTAGAACTAAAATGGCGGTCATTGACAATTCTCAACAAGAGGGGATCTAACTACATTCCTTTGGCATGCAATGGCATCATCATTGCAAATTGCCCACTTTCAACCAACCGAGTGGGTTGGGTTACCATTGACCAGAGATTTAATCGTCCTAGCGCAATCAATGGGACAATTCAGGCGTTGGATATCTTGCAATGAGTCATCCAATTTCGGACTCCCAAATGCGTATTCCATCAAGTGGCCACTGGCAAAATGTGAGATGGATTTTCAATACTGCTCTCCACGTACATGGAATGTGTGTGGTTGCAAAGAACAGCAAAAAGCTTATCAACATTCAAGATGAATGAATATGCCTAATCATCGCCCCATCCACCACACTAATCATGAATTCCCTGGACTACAAGCATGTCATGGCTATAGTGTATATCATCTGTAAAGTACATGACAGCAAAGGATCAAGGCTTCTTCACCAGCTTCTCCCAAACCTTCCCTATCAACCACCAAGAAAGACAAGGGTAGCAGATTCAGCAATTTCTTCCTGATGTCACACACTATCGTAAATTAGAAGTTTAGCACTTACACTTCATTGATGTTGGCTCTACAAATACAAATCACTTTATTATCCATAGACTGTCCCTTGTTGCAATGTGCAAAGCTGAATAACAGAGCAGAGCTAATCACAGAACATTATTTATGGAGGAAGTAAGCACACATTTAATTGAAGTGTCAGATACATCAATGCATGTTAAAATCATACAACATGTACTTGATTCCTAGTAGTGCACTTGGACATATATACATTCCACAGTTTCTCCTGTACAGAAAATAAATGTACCTATACAGTGCACCAACTACTTATAAGTAACAGGTATCTCCTTAAGACTGTTCCACATCCTTGTGCACTATGGTATTAACAAATGGGTTTGCACCTTGACTGACTGGTACTTTCTACAGGGATTTCCCCCATGCAAGATATCCTACCTCATGACAATTGTAGCACCAGTCTATCTTGAACAAGCTTTCTCAAGCTGGGTGGCTCCCATATTGTTCACGGCAAGAGTTCCCATGTTTTGCACCCACATAACTTCCAACTTTTTCATCTTTTACACTCATATAACTTGTTAATTTCCTGCTGCAGCCCCTTGCAGCATCCACTAGACTTAAGGAGAAGGCACCATTATCACCATTACTATTTCTGTACGCCATTTCCTTACTGCCTCAGGCTTTTAAATTACCTCCGTACCAGCGTTCTACATGTTCCCATGAGCATTAAATCTACCTTACCTAGTGGTTTTGCCTGAATTCTCTCAACTGCTAATTGGTTCACAAACTGATCCCACAGCACCTGATCAAAAAATACCGTGAACTTGCACCTCTTTGCCATTATCTTCAATCTGACCACATATTTGTCAGTCATGTTGTTTGGTCCCTGGGTTGCTTGCAAACCTGTAGCTCACTAAAACTTAATTGGCACTGGATTCAAATATCCTTTCAAAGAATTTGCTGTGGGTTTATATGCAATGGTGACTGTAGTTCACGGTGCTGGGAAACTCACAAATATCACATATCTTCAGCAACAATATTGCTTTTCTTTTCTCATTCTTCTGTTCTGCATCGTCTTCTGTGACCTCTGCTGAGAATCTATTTACTTGATACTGTTCACCCTCAGGAATATTTCCATTCCCTCCAATAGCTTGTATCTCTTGAATTCACCTTATCTACCAAATACCCTGCCTGCTTCATCAATACATTACATGGTCCTTATTTTCTCCACACTGGACCATTGTCCTGTTACTTCCTCAAGGGACAACATCCCAAACTCAGTGTCAATGTAGTGGCTGTAGGTTCTTTAGTGTTGCTGCGTGCAAACACAAATGACTGTGATACAACTATCAACAGAGCATCCTGTATTGAAGATGATCAACTCTCCAGTAATAGAGTGCCTGATACAACAACATATCAAAAACCATATCTCATGGTGCACTCAATTCCACAGGAAACACTTATTGTTGTATGCACTACGTCAACAGCGCTATGGGAGAAGATTGAGGAGATTCAGTATGGCAATGAAGTTCTCTTGAACTTCTACAAGTGTACAGTAGAGAGCATATTGACTTGTTGCATCATAGCCTGGTATGCAATTTGAAAGCAACTTGAATGCCGGGAACAAAGAAGACTGCAAAAAGTTGTGAACACTGCCCAGACCATCATGGGTACTGACCTCCACACTGTGGAAGGAATCTATAAGAGTAGGTATGTTAGTGGCGCTGCAGTTCTGTCACTGCCCGTGTGCGCGACTTTGCCACCTTTGAGATGCGGGCGGGTTTAAAATGCGGTATTTCAGAAGCCAATTCAAATCGATCTTGAACAGGCTATTTAGTTGATGAAGAAAAATAGTTTCGACTGCCGTTCTCTGAAGTGATTTTTAAACTGCGCTTGCTAATTTAATTGCTGTAGCAAATTTAAAATCAGCCACTAAAGCCATGAACGCCGACAACGGGACGGACCTCGGGTAGGGGACAAGGCAAGGTACACCGTTTAATTTTTCATTAAAATGTGCTTCTTTGGATACCTTTAATCAAAATTTCACATTGCGAGAAGGTAATTTATTCCCCATACGAACCGGCAGTATTTTTTCCTGCCGATATGGGGTTTAAATTCACCGCAACCGCAATGTTCCAATCAATCGCGCTCCAGAAAATCTCACTCGCAAGATGATTTAAATGGCCATTAATTTACGGGAAATAAACATTAAATTCCTTCCATTTGGCCTATAAATTAATGACAATGGGATTTAAAAATCATGTTATATTGTGAAAATTTGTGTGAATGTTATTTGGACACTTAGGCTATTTAAAAATGTTATTTTCTTAAGAAATTGATAGATGTTTAGATCTAGTAATTGAATTTTGTAATTAGCTACAATTGGGTAACTAACTAATTATATGCTTTAATTTCAGGTTATCTAAGTAAGATTGTTTCATATTTGTTTCAGAATACTTCAATCTATAATAACTGAAAATGTCTTTCAGTTCTCTTAATTTTTAAGAAAGTTATGGGCTTTTGACTGTCCTCGATCACAGCTTTTGTGTCAAGTCAATGGAAAAGCAATAGGTAACAAGATGCTAATTTCCGAGTATGAAAATGGCCATAACTTTTTTAATACTGAAGATATGAAAGTGAATTAGGTGTCAAATTAAACTTATTTTTATGCTTTATATGATGGGATAAATTGCAGATTTGATCTTTAAAATATCAAAATGTTGTAACATTGCTAATAAGAGTCACTGCCAGCAACATCAGAGACCCGCACCACCTTGGTCAGTCTCTCATTTCACTCCTGCCATCGGGAGGAAGGTAGAGGAGCCTGAATATATTAACATCCAGGTTCAGGAGCATCTTCTTCCCTACAACCATCAGAAGATTCAGGGCAGGTACCAAGATCTGGGTGGAGTGTACAAACCAAATGAAATATAAACTAGGAGAGATAGGTGCAGCACACTCTGCAGACAGCAATAAAGAACATAGTCATCAGGTGCAGGGTGGTCTCGGGATTGCAGTAGTTGGTGCAAGTGTGGTCCAGACTCCATCCCTGTGCCGCAGTAGCCCACGCTACTTCATCTCGGAATAGAAAAAGGGCGGTCACGGTGGCCCAGCAATAGAGTTGCTGCCTTACAGCGAATGCTGCACCGGAGACCCGGGTTCGATCCCGACTATGAGTGCGGGTGCTGTCTGTATGGAGTTTGTACGTTCTCCTTGTGACCTGCGTGGGTTTTCGCCGAGATCTTCGGTTTCCTCCCATACTCCAAAGATGTGCAGGTTAGTAGGTTAATTGACTTGGTAAATGTAAAAATCGTCCCTATCCTACTGGGTGTAGGGTAGCGTTACTGTGCGAGGGTCGCTGGTTGGCCTGGACCCGGTGGTCCGAAGGGCCTGTTTCCGCGCTGTATCTCTAAAGTAAACCTAAATTAAAAACAAAAATTGGCTGCATTTGCAGAGATATGATGCAGATATCTTCGGAGAAAGGAGAGCAAAATGCACCCAGTCTGTCTTCATCCTGAGAGCTTAGTTTAGTTTAGTTTATTATTGTCAAGTTGTCCCAGGTACAGTGAAAAGCTTTTGTTTGTGTTCTGTGCAGTCAAAGAACAAAGTTATACATGAATACAATCACGCTGTCCACAGTGCTTAGATAAAGGATAAAGGGTACACCAATTAGTGCATTTAGCAACCTAAGTATACCTTCAACAACATAGTTTAGTTTCGTTCAGTTTAGTTTAGTTTTAGTTTAGAGATACAGCATGGAAACAGGCCCTTCGGGCCATCGACCAGCGATCCCCATAGACTAACACACACTCGGGGCAATTTACATTTATACCAAGCCAATTAACCCTCAAACCTGTACGTCTTTGGAGTGTGGGAGGAAACCGAAGACCTTGTAGGAAACCGCTGCAGGTTACCGGGAGAACGTACAAACTCCATACAGACAAGCGCCCATAGTCAGGATCGGACCCGGGTCTCTGGAGCTGTAAGGCAGCAACTCTACCGCTGCTGATCCATGCCGGAAAAGAGGTGTGGATAAGTAGGCTGTCATTTGGCAGAATGCCTTGTCACCAGAACGTTTAAATAAAACTGAGCTTGGCTAGTTGTGATCCACATCAGATCCTTCAGTTCTGTGTCGAGGTTTTTTGCAAACAGATGCATCAGACAGGACACTGTGCTCAGAACTCACGCTGAGGCAAAACACGAAAATGCTGCTGAAAGGCCATCTACTCGGTGAAAGACGCACTCTGAACTGCTTGAAATTTACTAGTCTTAAGGGCCTGTCCCACTTGGTGATTTTTTTTGGCGACTGCTGGCATCATTGACTGACGGATCAGGTCACTGGAAAGTTTGTGGCGTGATGCGGTGTGACGTGGCGTGATGACGTATGACGCGCAGTGTTTTTTTTCTTGTCGCCACTGGATTTTAAAGTGTTTTTTTCTTGTCGCCACTGGATTTTAAAATGTTCAAAATCTTTTGGCGACACTGATATGTTGGCAGTCATCGAAAAAATCGTCAAGAGGCACAGGCCCTTTACTGTGCAGGGAGCTGTCCACAACTGAATGTCACCTTTCAAGGAACAGGTCCATGTGCTGAGAGACACAGTGCAGCTGGCGCAAGGGCTGCATGAGGAAGAATCATTGTTGAAAGAACCTTTACCTTTACGCACCGAGGGAAGAAAAAACCCTCAGACCATTTGCACAAGGAGAGTACTGAATGAATAATTTATGTCACGTCGATTTCATGCAAATGGGATTATATATCTTGTACTGAGAATGGTGACAACTGAATGCACTTCTTTATGTTTAGTTTAGTTTAGTTTAGAGGTACTGCATGAAAACAGGCCCTTCAGCCTACCGATTCCGCGCCAACCAACAATCACCCGTATCCTAGTTCAATTCTACACACTGGGGACAGTTTACAGAAGTAAATCAACCTACAAACTTGCACGTCGTTGGTATGTGGGAGGAAACCGGAGCACCCGGAGGAAACCCAGTGGTTACAGGGAGAATGTACAAACTCTGTACAGACAGCACCCGTAGTCAGGATCGCACCCAGGTCTCAGGCCACAACTCTACCGTTGCGTCACTGGGCTGCTGTCTGTGGTGCCCATGTTTCCAAATCTTTTGAAGGAAGTAATATTTTGGAAAAACAAAATCAATGCATGCTCTGGCGCAATCACAGCAATCTTTTGCCTGCAATGGTTTGGGAATGGGGTGTAAATAGTAAAAGGAGATCTTAAAAGGGGACAAGGTATGGGGGTTCCCATATGGATATATTTAGTGGACCTAGCATATCTTCCTCTAGCGTAAAACTGTAATGGTTTAGTTTAGTTTAGTTTAGAGATACAGTGCGGGAACAGGCCCTTCGGCCCACCGGGTCCGTGCGAACCAGCAATCCCTGCACATTAACACTATCCTACATCCACTAGGGACAATTTTTACATTTACCAAGCCAATTAACCTACAAACCTGTATGTCTTTGGAGTGTGAGAGGAAACCGAAGATCTCGTAGAAAACCCACGCAGGTCACGGGGAGAACGTACAAACTCCGTACAGACAGCACCCGTAGTCGGGACCGAACCCGGGTCTCCGGCGCTGCATTCGCTGTAAGGCAGCAACTCTACCGCTGCGCCACCACGACTGCCCCGCGGGTGTAGCACATAACAGAAGAGTCCTGGCAACATGCATTTGTCTCACTTGTACATTTTAGTGACAAGATTAGGGGTGATCCTGGCTTGGAGAAGCCATCGATCGTGACAGTTTGAATGAGCCGAAATAAATCATCTTGTGTTTCAGTTAAAACATTGTAATTATTCCAACATCCTCGGATAATGACTGTCTCTGCTGATATTGTATCAACTCCTTCCGACTTTAGATTTGCCCTGAGCCTGATCATCTGCTGTTGTCATCAGCATTTAATCTCAAAGCAAAAAGATTAAAATAATATTGGCAAACCAGACTTTGAAATTTTGAAATTAATCATGGTCTCTTCTTGTAATTGACAAAGAGACTCCAGAAATGAAAGTACGGATTCAAACAACAATGCATGTGATCATATTTCCAGCAGGGGCAAACAGGTTTCAGTCATCAATTGTCAGCGATCAAACGTAAATGCAATGTTTTCTCCATAACGATATGACTATTCTACACGGAAAGCGAATGGAAACACTTTGCATCACTCCCTTTTTGCAAGAAGTAATAATGAAGCGCGATCATCAAGCTGCAAGATTTTACTGGGATACCTGCGGATAAATAAATGAAGTTTTATCCATATTGTCCTTGCAATTTAGGATATCTAGTTCTATCGGACAAGTTAAGCTCAGATGGCGATGATTTTGGCAAATGAGTGGAGTACAGGTACAGCAGCTTTAGATAAAATAGATATATAAAATGTGCACAAATGGAACAGATGCCTTTGTCAGCAGCCCACATAAGGAGTTTCAGCATTATCAAAGGTCAGATCTGCATTATACACTCTGCGGCAGCAGTCACAATAAACGGCTGCAGTTCCTTTGAAACTCTATGAAGGTTTTTTTTTTGCTGCTTTCCTTCTTTAATTCAAAACCAATAGCACGTTAAATATATACACAGTGGTCTGATTTTGAAAGTCGAAACAAAAACGAAGTGACCTAGAAATTCTATCCTGTAGTGCATTGTTAATGAGTACCATAAGGTAGAGTTTTATTGGAAAATTGATTGTGTTGTGCTTTGTATAATTTGAAGTCCACAATATTGGTTTGGATCCACCAAGCATCTAATCAGCTTATTCGCAGAGACACCTGGACACACACACAAAAGTATCCGGCAACATGAAATGGATATCCAGAAGTCAGTTCTGCGAAATTAATTTGCCTGCAAATCACATGGCCATTCACAATAAAGGTGAAGCCAGCTTTCTGTGACACTTCAAACACTGGGATCTCAACATCTCAACCACAGGGATCTGCTGCTGGGCTTTGGTTGCCAGCAGGTTCCCTATAAGGTGTGGAAGGAACTGCAGGTGCTGGTTTAAACTGAAGCTGGTTTAAACACAAAAAGCTGAGTAACTCAGGGTGTCAGACAGCATCTCTGGAGGAAAGGAATAGGTGACGTTTCGGGTCAGACCCATCTCGAAGAAGAAGGGTCTCGACCCAAAATGTCACCTATTCCTTTTCTCCAGAGATGCTGTCTGACCTGCTGCTTTACTCCAGCCTTTTGTGTCTATCTTTGGTTCTCTATAAGGTGTGGATGTAAGGATATAAGTCATAGAATCATAGTCATAGAGTGATAAAGTGTGGAAACAGGCTGTTCGGCTTAACCTGCTAACACTGGCCAACATGTCGCAGCTACCTTAGTCTCACCTGCCCGCATTTGGTGCATATCCCTCCAAACCTGTCCTATCCATCTACCTGTCTAACTGCTTCTTAAACGTTGGGATCGCCCCAGCCTCAACTACATCCTCTGGCAGCTTGTTCCATACACCCACCAGCCTCTGTGTGAAAAATTTACCCCTCAGATTCCTACTAAATATTTTCCCATTCACCCGTAACCTATATCCTCTGGTCCTCGATTCACCTACTCTGGGCAAGAGACTCTTGTGCATCTACCCAATCTATTTCTGGATATAGAAGACATCTACTGGCATCATGCTCAACACCGACACTGTGGGCCAAAGGGCCTGTTCCTGTGCTTTCTAAGTTATAAGCTAACTAGAACACATAAATGTATGAAATGTATTTAAGAACTTCTTGGGTAATCCCTCAGGACTGAAGATGACTTGGTTCCACTCTAGTTTTGATGGTTCTAAGGTGGGTAATGAGACACCTTAGTGGGAATCTTCCATAGATGGGGCCCTGTACAAAATGTACTTTGGCTTTCCATAATCTCCATGTTTACCAGGCTTTTCCTGGTAAGGAAAATGTCAAGGCCACATATTTTGAAGTAAAAGTATTATGTGTTGGGTCTGGTTTAATATTAGTCTGCCTTCCTCCAAATGTTATCCATTTCACTGCCTAAACACACCGATCGACTCAATCTACACTTCATGCTGCCTTGGGAAAGCAGCCAACATAACCAAGGACCCGTTCATTTCTTCTTCTCTCTCCTGGTGGGCAGAAGATACAAAAGCTTGAAAACTTACCACCACATTCTGGAACAACATTTCCCCCGCTGTCCTCAGACTACTGAACGGACCTCTCATAACCTAAAGGTGAAGTTCCAATCTCCCAACCTACCTCATTGCGACCCTTGCACTTTTATTTCATCTGCACTTTCTATGTAACTGTAATGCTATAGTCTGAAGTCTGAAGAAGGGTCTTGACCCAAAACATCACCTATTCCTTCTCTCCAGAGATACTGCCTGTCACGCTAAGTTACTCCAGCATTTTGTGTCCATCTTATGCTATAACACTGTTTCATTGTACTCTGCACTCTGTTATCTTTCTTGTTGTTGTGATACTTGGGTATGTATTGATTGTCATCATGTATAGTATGCTTTGACTAGATAGTACCCAAACATCTCGGTTCACGTGACAAAATAAGCCAATACCAATACCCAGGCAAACTCTAAAGCCTAATTTATTCTAGGTCCCAAAATTTAACTTTTACACTGTTTTTAAAAGAGTGACTGCCTAATGGCTTTCTCAGATGCAGGCCCATGACAAGATGTATTATTATCAAGAAAAAAATATTGAGTGGGGCATACCTACATTGAAATGTATGTGCCATTTCTGCATAACATACTGGTGGTCAAAAAATCAGCTGTCACACAATTTATATTTTAAACACAGGGGCTAGTTATAAATGTTCTTCTCCCGATGATACAAGGGATGTTTACATTCATGAACTATTGTTGCTACCATTAAAAAAACGCATTTACTTTCATCACTTCTAAATTTAGTTTTGTCGGTGACTTCCTTGCAGCTTCCTGTCTTGCACCTTTCACAAGAAGTAGTGATTTATGGCAAAATCCGGACATCAAACACCTAAAACAATTTTAAAATACAATAATGAAATTCCAATCCTTTAATGCGTCTTAGACATTTTTCTATCTTTCAATATGAAAGCAAATTGATATTTTGGTTATTTAACTGATAAGTTCTGTTTTGTCTTACTTGGCAAATTCTGGTGAGAAAAGTGCCTCCTGTTCAGTAAAGCAGTCTTGTGTAATGTAACAGGAGCATGCAAAAAAAAACTCACGTCTAATGCAATGTTACCTTGTTGCCGCAGAACACTAGTGCATGTTTTTCATTAGACAAATTGACAAAGCAGTACTGTGATTTAGGAACAAAATAATTAGCAAGCCCTCAGAGGTTGCTAATAATCCTCAGTCCAATTAAATTCCATCCTGCTCAGATAATGTAGGGGTAACGGCAGATAGTTTAACTTGTAAACATTTGGCAAATTTGTCTGAAGAAGGGTCCCGACCAGAAACGTCACTGTATTTCCTTATTCTCCAGGTTGCTGCCTGACCCGCTGAGCTACTCTGCAATTTGTGTCCCTTTGGCAAATGTTGTTACTGTGGCGGTGATTATATTCCTTCAAATAAATCTTTAACCTGGTTTCTTCCATCTCAGCTTGACAATGTGAATACTCTCCAGCACTAACCTTGAAACTCAATCAAGTAAGGGAGCCATAATGGGAAAAGACTGGTAAGTAAAACAAACTAGAAAGGAAGTATTGATGAAAATGTTCATTAATATGTTTGGCTGCAGTGAACAAAATTGGAAGAGCAATTGTCATCAATGTGTAGGGTTTGAGGTTCACCTCTGAGTTGGAGAGTATTTTTTGTGTTTAGGATATTTTAGGAAAATATTTTGAAATCATTTTTGTGTTTGATTTTAGGTTCCTGCGAGAAATAATTTAGAAAAATTGGTTTCCCCTGAGCCGGCAGCTGAAAAGGGGATAGCAGTGATGTGCACAGAGAGTATTCATAATGTAAAATTAGTTTAAAATATTATGTCACTAACCAAAAGCAATATCTTTGATTTCAACTGTAGTGTAATTCAGCTTATAAATCAGCGTACTGACAAATCCATGGAACAACTATCGATATGTGTGTCGACAACAAGACTGGACTGATATCTTTGAAAGCCAGGCAGGCAGATGGTCAAGTCAATTCCCCAGAGAACTGGAATATCATGGACAAATATTTTGTTTTATTGAAATATTGTTGTTGAAATATTTTTTTGTGTTTGATATTATGTTTCTGCTGGAATTTTTTTTTTCTCTGCATTTAAAACAACCCGTTCAGTCTTTTTACGCTAAAGAGATAAATTGTTTCAAAACCGTGGCGAGCATGAAGTGGGTGTGGTAGGAAGAGTGGTTGCTAGGCTGTGGGTGAGAGAGGAAACGGTCAGTTCATTTGCCAATGTTTCATTTATCACTGCATACGGTGACATTCTTTGGTTGAAGTTATCAACCTCCTGCAGTACCTTCAATAAAATCAATTGGATCATTATGGTGGTGCACATTTAAGTAATATCTATATAAGAACAGTCAGAAATTGAGATTTCAGTGAAATCAATGTTTTATAGATCAGTAGGTGAACTCCATCTTTATATTTATTTCCCCAAAAGAAACTTTTTCATATTAATTAAAAAATAAGAACAGTGTAAAGATGTTTCCAACAGCAAGGTACAGCATTTAAAGAGGCTCTTTGGCCCACCCATTCCCCCCAGGCTATCGATCAACCCATTGTTTAATGTTAGTTTAGTTTAGAGATACAACGCGGAAACAGACCCTTCGGCCCACCTGGTCCACGCCGACCAGCGATCCCCGCACATTAACACTATCCAACACACACTAGGGACAATTTAAATTCATACCAAGCCAATTAACCTACAAACCTGTGCGGCTTTGCAGTGTGTGGGAGAAAACCGGAGATATCAGAGAAAACCCACACAGGCCACGGGGAGAAGGTACAAACACCGTACAGACAAGCGTCCGTAGTCAGGATCGAACCCGGGTCCCTGGCACTGTAAGGCAGCAACGTGCCACTGTGCCGCCCTTAAAATGTGAAACCATTCCCATACTTTTCCCTGTGAGGGTTTGTTTTGTGTGAACGTATATATGTGCGTGCATGTGTAAATATGTATATATGATCTATATATGTGTATTTGTTTGTGTACTTATACACACACTGAACTTTTGTTTTCTTTCTTTCTCGTTGATTATATTGTTTACAGCGCACTATGTTTACATATTCTGTTGTGGTGCTGCAAGTATGAATTTCATTGTCCTATCTGGGATTGGGACACATGACAATAAAACAATCTTGACTATTGACCCTTGACATGCTCGATTTACTGTGTGCAAATAAACGACCAGCCCACACGTCTTCACGATGTGAGAGGAAAGCAGAGCATTGCAGGAAACCAAGCAGTCACAGGGAGTACATGCAAACTCCACACCAACAGCACCAGAGGTTGGGATCAAGGACAGTTCACTGGAGCTGAGAGCAACAAAATGTATTAGCTGCACCATTCTGTTACCCAGCACAAGATGCATTTAACTGAGAAAGAGTTGCAAAATCTCTAAGAATTCATCTTTCTGTACAGGGAAATTATTATTCAATGAGTTTAAAGTGATTAGAATAAAGGCACTAGTAAGGAACATCATTTTATAGATAATGGCTGCATTCAAACTGTGGACTTCCTTTATGCATAAATCACAATGATCATTTTATCAAGTAGTAAGAATAGCAATTGATGCAACATTTGGCCTTTAGTGATATCTAGATGAATTGACATTTATCACATTGGGACAAATTGTATCAGTCAGGTAAGTGTCATATGATGTGTACAGCTGGACCTCTTCACAGCTATAAATTAGGAAGTTTTCTGAATGTACAACAGAGTGTAATAACTTGATAAATCTTATATCAAACGGCTGTAGTTCCCTAACACGTCTCTTTCAAAAAATATTTCAACACATTTGTAAACAGGCTTGCTGATAGTGTGATTGTGAATATATAAATGGATCATTAATCATATCTGTTTTTATATTTTCAAATTTTAGTTTAGTTTAGTTTATAGAGATACAGCGAGGACATGGGCCACTGTGTCCACACCGCCAGTGATCCCTGCACCCTAACACTATCCCACACACAAGGGACAATTTACAATTTTTACCGAAGCCAATTAGCCTACAATTCCTGTACGTCTTTGTAGTGTGGGAGGAAACCGGAGCTCCTGGAGAAAACCCATGCAGGTCATAGGGAGAATGTACAAACTCAATACAGACAGCATCTGTAGTCAGGATCGAACCCGGGTCTCTGGGGCTTTAAGGCAGCAACTCTACCACTGCGCCCCTGTGCCACCCATTGATTGACAGTGAAATAATTGCCCTCATTTGTGTGTCACGCATTATGCCAATCGTAGAATAAACTTAGCCTGGTGTCCAGTAACGTGAATTTGTACAGTCAGCTATTTCAAGAGTATTTTTTATAAGAGTTCTCCAGTGTCATGACATTTCCACTTTAAGTCGTAAATATCCAGGTTGAAAAAATGTCTGGGTGAGAGAGAGGTTATTTTATTTTTTATACCATTTAAGGTGATTGAAACAATTTAGTTGACATTTGCATTACAAAGCAATGTCGCAGAATTCACAAGGTTTGTAAGGTTAAAGAAATTCTCTCAACAAATACTTTAAGACCATAGTGATCCTGGCTACAACACAGTCCAGGTTGCATTCCTTTTAGTTTGAGTTCAGCAATGCAGAACATAGTGGAGGTAAATGGACAGAATATAAAAATCACAGAATGTTTTATTCATTAGCCGTTCTTCAGATTCACTGAAAAAAATCTCCTACCACGTGGGGAAGTTACACATATCATGTTGATAAATGTTGATAAAATTTACATGTTACATGTGTGAGTTTTTCCACATCACCTGACAGGCACCGTGACAATATTCAGCCTGAAGTTGTGATTTGCAAACAGCTTCTGACTTAGCTTTATAAGGAAAAAAAACGATAATTGCCCATCTGCAAATCGTCCTGATTTATATATGTATATTTTTTGTCAGAATGCATTAAATTAACAAGCGATAATAATTATACTTAAGAATGGTTTAAAAATCTCTTCTTTTCTCATGCTTGTTTAGAATGAAAATGAACAGTACTTTTGTCTACAGCAAAAACACATAAATTAAGAGGAGAAAAGGACCGAGGGACCCAAAGAAATCCCATTGTGATCAACCCCATTTTGAATTACCAATCTCTTGTTTGATACCCACTTTATTAAGGAAAGGTAGAAGCCACAAAGCCACCCAGTAATAAAACATAATTATCCTACCACAGGTTCAACCTTTGTACTTTTCCAGAGAGTTCCAATACTTGTGATATTATCTGTCATATGTAATCCTTCCAGATAGAGTATAATTCACAGATAAGCATTACTTGAAGGCTTGGGCGGCTGAATGCAAATGTTTCAAAGAGCCTCTGGCGATTATTTAATGATGCACATGCACAAGCCTATTTCATACCATTTACTCACTATCAGACTGAACTTTGCTGGGATAAGCCTTTGACCTATTTCTCAGAATCTTGTTCTCTGACTCATTCTGCATACCCTAATTAAGACAGGTCACCGAAAATTGATCAGATCAGAAAATTCAAGTCCATTCTGGATCGCAGAGTGGTTAACATTCAAACAACAAAAGCATTGGCCTTCCCTTCGCAGGTCTTCCTGAGTCAGTCTGTGTGCATGCTTTCATAAGGTACCAATTATTCTCGTGAAGCAAATTTACATTAAATATTCTGCTCGCAAGTACAATTGACTTGAAATTTGTGTTAAATAACACACAAAGTTCTGAATAACATGGGAAAGATGACTAATCATGTTTCGCTCTTCACAGAACATTCTGAAATAATCATTTGCAATGCATATATTTATGAAACAAAAAGCAGGTTGGGAGAAATAATGATTAGAAGTTTAGTGATTAGATAAGGTGTTTGAAGAACTAAAAGAGACTTGATTTGTAAGGAGTACCTTAATGTATGGCATATGCTGCAGCCTTTTAGCTAATTCACATGTCTGTCTGCACTAATAATAGAGGAGGTTACGTGCCAATTATTCAGGGTGAAATCAGCCAGTAAGCTTAGTACAATAGAAGCAGTGTTCAGATCCTTGATCTGGCACATTTTTTAAACACATTATCACCAGCTGCTTCAGAACAGTCCTGATACATTATGGTCTCCATCTCTATCGAAGAATGTAAATTGCTTTAAATTGGCAATATATGTTATTTTATCTTTACATATTGTGAGGTGCACTAGTCTTTCATCATGCTGTATTTCCTCAGAATGATTTCCATATATATTGTCACTTTTTGCATTAGGGACGTGTACATTATTGTCAGCTGAAATTGGACATCCATTAAAATGCTTTGTCTCCGACACCACACACACACTGTTTTACATTACCGGCAGTAGCCTTACCTTCACAGCCCCACTTAAACTAATGCAGGTTATTGCTGTTGGCTCTGAGACAATGCAATGCAAAAAAATGTAGTTGCTTTTACACACCGCAGTTATACAATATAATGGAGAGTCAGAAAATAATAATTAGCATCTAATAGTCTTGTTGGCCATAAAATCTGGGCAAAACTAATCTAGGGTCATGTGCACATCTGTAATTGGCCATAATTTAGATGGCAATGCTTGCAGAATCATGAGAATTAAAGTCATATTCTAATTATGTTGTTGAATTTCTGAATGAGTTAAAATACCTCATGCCACGCATGAATGGTAACTCTTAGATTTAACTGGAAGACAGCTCAAAAAATAACTGTTAACCATTTAATTAAAATATAAACAATACTGAAGGCTTAATTAAAAACACTTCCTATTAATCTTGGCCAATTTGTGCTAATTAAGAAGATTAATTTTTAAGTGACAGTGAAACAAATTGCATCCAGGCCAAACACATTATGGATCAGATTTTAACTCCTATTTATTTTGCTCAGCATTATCCTTGGATGCAGGCTTGTAAATAGGTCAGCGAACTAGAAATTGTATTTTCTTCTCTGGTAGCTGCCTCTATTTATGATTACCTGAACTGACCTGAGATTTTGCAATTCCTCGATGTGTAGCTATTTTTGGCGAATACAAATTGCTGGAAGGCACGGCGGCGCAGTGGTCTATTTCCTGCATTACAGCGCCTGAGACCCAGGTTCGATCCTGACTACAGGTGCTGTCTTTATGGATTTTGTACGTTCTCCCCGTGACCGGCTGGGTTTTCCCCGGGTGCTCTGTCTTCCTCCCACATTCCAAAGACGTGGGAGGGCATGTTTTCTGCGCTGTATCTCTAAACTAAACTAAACTAAACTTGACAGGTCAGGCAGCATCTGTAGAGAAACAGAGAAATGACATTTCAGGTCGGGACACTTCTTTACACTGAAGGATGAGAGGGGATAAAGCAGGTAGTAGGGGTGAGGGGAAGGGGTGGGGCAAGAGCTGGCAAGTCATCGGTGGATCTAAGTAAGGAGAGCGTGATTGCCAGAAGAATCAAGTCGAGAGTCCAGAAAGATAGAGATAGTAACCAAGGCTGGAGATGATGAGTGCAGAAATGAAAGGGTGAGAATGGCGAAATATGATAAAATGGGAAGGTGAGGGCTGAAATGTAAAACCAGGGGGAAGGTGGATAGAAAAGGACAAAGGGGGGAGAAAAATGTGGGATCTGGTACAGGGAAGGGTGGGCGATGAGCAAATGGAGGTTTAAGGTAGATGATGTGGGTGATGGGAGTGGAAAGAGAGGTATGCACAGATAGAGATGGGGTAGGGGTGGAGGTGGTGGAAACTGGGTAGATGTGGAGACATATGGGAATGAGGAGGTTGCCTGAAAATGAAGAAAGCAATGTTCATGTCATTGGATTGTCGGTTTCCCAAGCTGAATATTTGGTGCTTGTTTTTCCTATTCATGTGTTGCCTCACTATTACAGTGAAGTGATCCCAGCACCTGCTGTTTTTTGTGTCTCCATGTACCTATGTTGCCACTAATTGGCAATCTCATCCACAGAATTTGTTTAAAAAAAAAATCAATGATATTATATGATTTCTGAGCCGGTTAAAATATTTGGTCCAGTGGCTAATGATAGATTAAATAAGAACCAAGAAAAACAAAATAACTATGATTGACACAGAAAGCTGGAGTAACTCAGCAGGACTGGCAGCATCTCTGGAGAGAAGGAATGGGTGACGTTGCGGGTCGAGACGCTTCTTCTTCAGAAGAAACGTCACCCATTCCTTCTCTCCAGAGATGCTGCCTGTCCCGCTGAGTTACTCCAGCTTTTTCTGTCTATCTTCGGTTTAAATCAGCATCTGCAGTTCCTTCTTGCACAAAATCGCTGGATTATTTGGTGAAGAGTGAAGCAAATCACTGCCCTGGCTGCCACTGCTTCAATCAAGATGTCGGGTTCCATTTCTCAGCAGCAGCAACACTCATCTTAAAGGTGATAATGTATAATAAGGATGATCGACCCCCTGTGGATTTTATCATGGCATCAGGGGAAGGGACCTTATGATGTTGGGTAGCCTTGGATGGTTGAAACCACTGAAGCATTTTCAAATTCATTCAAGCGATGTGGGCTGGGCCAGCATTTAAATGGCCATCTCTAATTGCTCCTGACAAGGTGCTGGTGAGCTGGCTTTTTGGACAACTGCCATCCTTGAAGTGTGGTGCATCCACAACGCTGTTTCTGGATTTTGACCCAGCGATGGTGAATGGAATGGAATACTTTATTGTCACATGTGACGAGGCACAGTGAAATTCTTTGCTTGCATACCCAAGATATACAAAGTGCGGCCACCTACGGCGCTGACAAAGTTACAAAGTCCACCGGCTCCCCCCCCCCCCCACCCTCACGGCAGTCCCCCCACGCAGGGTCTTCCATTGTCCATTGGTCTTCCCCTCTTCCCCCCACTCTCACAGCGGTTCCCCCACGCTCTCATCGAGCGCGGGTCGACCCGCAAGGCTTCACCGCCGCCACCGAGGTGCCAACGCCGCCGCTGAAGGAAAAGGCAACACATTTCCAAGTTGGGACATTGTGTGGGTTGGAGTGCAGCTTCCAGGTGGTGATGAGCCCATGCTTTTGCTGCCCTTGTCTTTCTCGCTGGTGGAGGTTACGGGTGTGGCGTTGCTGCAGTGCCTCCTGTGCATCAGTGGCAGAGTGAGAGAATGATTGTGGATGGGCTACATTTGAATTGGGCTACCATGTCCTATCTGGGGTTGAGTTTCTTAAGTGTTGTTGAAGCTCCTCTCATCCAAGCGAGAAGAGTACATTCCATCACACTTCTATCTTGAGCCTCGTGGTTAGTGAAGAAGATTTGAGAAGTCAGGATGAGTTACTCACCAAAAGATTCCAAGCCTCTGACTTGCTCATGGAATCACATTGTGTATCTGGTTACTCCAGTTCAGTTTCTGGTCAATGGTGATATCTGGGATATTGATAGTGGAGATGCCATTGGTGTCCAGTGGTGAAAGATGGATTTTCTCTTTTTTAGTTTTGTTTAGTTTAGAGATACAGCACGGAAATAGGCCCTTCTGCTCACCGAAGTCCGCATGGACCAGCAAATCTGCACATTAACGCTACCCAACACACACTAGGGACAATATTTTACATCTATACCAAGCTGATTAACCAACAGACCTGTACATCCTTCGAGTGTGGGACAAAACCGAAGATCTCAGAGGAAACCAAACATCTTGAAGAAAACTCACGCAGTTCATGGAGAGAATGTACAAACTCTGTACAAACTGGCACCTGTGGTCAGGTCTCTTGCACTGTATAGTAGTAGCTCTACCACTATGCCATCATTCCACCCTCTTGTTAGATATTATTATTGCTTGCTACATATGTGGCCTGAATGTCAGCCCATGCCTGGATATTGTCCGCATGGTCCTGCACTTGGATGTGGACAGCCTCATTATCCAAGGTGTTGAGAATGGTGGTGAACAATCACAACCATCAATGAACACCTATGCTTCTGATCTTACAATTTTAGGAAGATCATTGATGAAACAGCTGAAGATAATTGAACCTAGGACACTATCCAGGTGAAAATGAGTTAGAGGCAATGAAACTCACCAGGATGACATGGAACCAGTACAACGACTAGGGTGGGGGAGGGGTGGAGAGAGAGGGGATATTCTCATATTGGGCATACCTTGAGGAGATTTCACATTGGAGCAGTAAAGTGTACTCTGAATGATTCCTGGTCTATACTGAGAACTGTTCTCAGCTACAAATGGCTTTGTACATGGAGCTAATGCATGGCAATACAGGGCCACCACTTTTGTTCTTTCTACCCCCCAAACCCACCTGCCCTTTCCTTGGAAAGTCCAATTTTGCAGCAGTGTGGCACTCATTCAGTGGCACCCAAGGCTTCGTCATGACAGTTTCTTAACCAAGGTGTGTAAATCTAAGCAGCACAATGAACAACACAGTGTTATGTTTGCCTTAATTGTAATGTCACCAACTGTACAACGTTCTGTTAGCAGATTGGGATGACAAATATTGATACCAATATTTTACCAATACTGTACAGTAAAAGGATGTATTTTTTTGCATTAAATTACACCACTAATTTAATTAGATACTCTAATAAACCTTATAATCTTTAACAGATGGTTGGGAGGAGGGGTGCGCTTGCAAGCTGAAAGACTTTGATACAAATATAAACTGCTTAAGCTTCTTGTCTGTTGTTTGCAGCAACACAACGTTCATAACACAGCCAACCCCATAGCTTTGTGCGTACGTTCAGTCTGAGATATTCCAGATCTTAAATTGTGACTAAGTATTTTACCTGTGACGATCTTTAGCATTATTTGGGGGAAAAATAAATGTTCACATTCCTTCATGTACTGGGCATCAATCTAATAATATATCAGTAGAACTGCCACTGAAAGAAAGGATGAAAATCTTCTGCAGGATTTTGGAAATTGGCAGATGTCCCAAATTTTGATTGTATTCATTTGGAGCAGAACTAGCCCCAGTAGAGTCGTGGTCACCGATGCACTATAAATAACAAAAGAAACAATATGTAGCTTCAATGTCTCAAAAGATTCTGGCCCATGAAAACATGGGGAGAGAGCTTAATGCATTACAGTTAATTGAGGCATTAATCTGAAATCTAGTTGAAGACCTTCCCACGAGGCTCAAGTTCCAGATTTTTAATCAGTTTATTGTTGATCAAAACTGTTATGTGCAAGGAATATTCATCAACTCTTCGTATTGGTTCAATGTCTGCACAATGAAAAACAATCATATAGATTATTCTTAGGAAAATATCTTCCATACCTTTCAGCTGCCATTAAAATGTTAGTAATTCACTAAGCTGCTTCCAAACACGGAAGAAAAAGGTTGGAAGTTTTAAGAAGTGAAAGCTTCAACTTGTTTCTTCGGTTTTCAGCTTCATTTATTGTTGTGTGTACCGAGGTACAGTGAAAAGCTTATGTTGCGAGCTAACCCAATCAGCGGAAAGCCAACACGCCATTACAATCGAGCCGTTCACAGTGTAGAGGGACATGGTATGGGAATAACGTTTAGTGCAAGGTAAAGCCAGCAAAGTCCGATCAAAGATAGTCCATGAGTCGCCAATGAGGTAGATAGTAGTTCAGGACTGTTCTCTATTTGCGGTAGGATGGTTCAGTTGCCTGATTACAGCTGGGATATCTCAGCCTGAACAGTATTCATGCCTCCAGTCTGAAGAAGGGTTTTGGCCCGAAACGTTGCCTATCTCCTTCACTCCTTAGATGCTGCTGCACCCGCTGAGTTTCTCCAGCTTTTTGTGTACCTTTTATAATTCTGTTGTGCTGAAGCAAAGCAAGAATTTCATTGTCCTATCTGGGACACATGACAATAAACTTGCTTGAATCTTGGAAGAAACTGTCCCTGAATCTACGATACGTTTTAATGTTGTACTAATCTATGATCCTTGGTACTTTCTGCTGTTATCTCCTTGAGGCCTCCACCAGTCACCCTTCCATCAGGCTAACCACAGGAAGTCAGCAACACCCCTTCATCCTTGCCTCAACAACATTTTCTCGATTCACCTAGGCTTTTGCTTCTCAGCCCAATGACGTACAGCTTCTTAGTGGCCTAGAAATGTTATTGTGTACTTATTCTAAAGAAATTCACCTTGTGTGCCAGTGAAATACATCGGATATCTATTCCAGATCCTCTGTGTGTTCAACATGTATGTGCATGCAGGACATGGGGTCTATGCAGTGATGTTAATTTGGATGTGATACATATTTAACATAATATTTGTAAAATTGTCATGCATGTGTAAGTCCTTGAATACAAAGTCTCTTTGTAAATACTTTGCCAACATTCCAACAGTGGTGCAGCTGGTAGAGCTGTGCCAGAGACACGGATTTGATCCTGACCTTGGAGTTTGTATGTCCTCCCTGGTTTCCTCCCACATCCCAAAGCTCGTGTGGGTTTGTTAGAGAATTAGCCTTTATAAATTGCCCCAAGTGTGTGGGGAGTGGATGAGTAAGAGGGATAACATAGAAATAGTGTGAAAGGGTGATCGAAGGTTGGCGTGTTCTTGGTGGGCAGAAGGGCCTGTTTCCATACTGTATCTCTAAACTAAACTAAGCCTGGGGCTCTTCATTTGATCCTAAACTCAGATTGCCCCTTTGGCTTCCCATGGACAATACTCTTCCCTGACAAAGCCGGGCTTAATCTCCTGTGTGACCAACTCCAACCTCCTTGACTCTGGGCCAATCTACATCTTCAGTCTGCATAGGAAGGAACTGCAGATGCTGGTTTACACCGAAGATAGACAAAAAATGGTGGAATAACTCAGTGGGACGGGCAGCATCTCTGGAGAGAAGGGATGGGTGATGATTGGGTCGAGATGTCCTTGATGAAGCTGCTGGAAGAACTGATTAGAGTCTCATTCATGAAAAAGAATTAATGAAGGGAAATATCATAAAATTTGTCAGGGTTCCCTCCTGAAATTCTTTTAACTGTGCAATTTCCAGCATCTTTAACATGGAAAATATTCCAAAGTAGTGCAGAGATTCTAAGTAAAAGGGGAGTTATAAGAAGGGGGTGAGCGTAGTCTTGTTTGATTTTAATGGGGAGAAATAGCTGGAAGGACAAGGCTTTAGGGAGGATATCCAGAATTCCAAATTCTATAGCTACAGTATGCACTAATGTGGGCATGTGATGTGATGGGCTGAAAGAGTCAGTGAAGAGATGCATCTAAAGACAACAATGAAGACTTCATTATATCCTAGCCATTGTTATCTTTGGCTGCACTGCATTTCGAACAATGGAGTCGTATATAAGATTTATATTGGGTTTTTTAAATCTCACACTGCACCTGCTTCCTCCCCAAATATCTCTGCAATATAAATGTGCATTAATGATCAAAATGAATATCGAGTTCGACAAATTCATCCTATGAGTCTGGTACCCAGTTGCTAAACTATAGGAAGAAAGAGTATATCCTCTTAAACAACATCCAAGACACAGTTGCCAAAGGAATTTTTAGCATCTAAATTCAGCAGTAAATTATTTCATCCCAAATTATTTTTCAATTTGCAGCTGTACAAATATTATTGCATTAAATTGCTTGCTAACAGTTGTATGGTCAGGTGTCAGCTGTGGTTCACTTTGTAGTGCATTTCTCTCTGAGTCAGTATGCTGCGGGATTAAGTCTCCCTTTCAAGGCCAGAGCATCGATCGAGGCTGACCTCCCCCCCCCCCCCCCCCCCCCCAATGTGCTGATGTGAAGGACATAAAGGAATCTACCCTCTCAGGTGGCTGTGAATAATTGCACAGTGTTTCGAGTGTTTCCTAACCAGAAGCCTTGGATGAACCATGAGATCCGCATTCTTCTGAAGACCAGATCCCGGGCAGTCAGGTCTGGAGATACAGAGGTCTACAAGAAGTCCAGATACGACCTTGGTAAGGCCATCAAAAAGGCCAAAATGGACTTCTGCTCCAAGCTGGAGGATGAGACGGATGTTCAGCAACTGTGGCGGGGCTTGAATGCAATCACCTCCTACAAGGCAAAATCAGGAGGCAGCTCAAATGTCAGCACTGCATCACTCCCCGACGAGCTCAATGCGTTTTACGCACGCTTTAATAGGGAGAACACTGATGTGCCTTCCCGAGCCTTCATTCGCCGTGATGGTATTTCGGTCACAGTCACAGAGGTTGACGTCAGAAGATCCTTCAGAGGGGTGAATCCTCGGAAAGTGCCTGGACCTGACGGTTTACCCGAGCGTGTTTTAAAAAACCTGTGCGGACCAACTGGCTGGAGTTTTTACGGATATTTTCAACCTCTCACCTCTGAGGTCTGAGATTCCCACCTGCTTTAAAAGGGCATCAACAATACTGGTGCCCAAGAAGAGCAAGGTGACGTGCCTCAATGACTATCGACCAGTGGCACTAACGTCTGTGGTGATGAAGTGCTTCGAGAGGCTGATCATGGCGCAAATCAACTCATACCTCGACAAAAACCTGGACCCACTGCAGTTCGCTTACCTCCACAACAGATCAACGGTGGATGCGATCTCGCTGGCTCTCCACTCCGCTCTGGACCACATCGACAACAAAAACTCATATGTCAGGCTGTTATTCATTGACTACAGCTCGGCATTTAACACCATCATCCCCTCCAAGCTGGTTACCAAACTCGCAGAACTGGGTCTCTGCACATCCCTCTGCAATTGGATCCTTGACTTCCTCATTTATAGACCACAGCCTGTCCGTATTGGTGGAAATGTGTCATCCTCGATAACAATCAGCACGGGAGCACCTCAAGGCTGCGTGCTCAGCCCCCTGCTTTACTCACTCTATACTCATGACTGCGTAGCCGGACATAGTGCGCACTCCATCATCAAGTTTGCCGATGACACGACCGTTGTAGCACGTATCACTGATGGTGACGAGTCAGAGTATAGAAGAGAGATCGACCGAGTGATCAAATGGTGCCAGCACAATAACCTGGCCCTCAACACCAGCAAAACCAAGGAACTGCTTGTGGACTTCGGAAGGGGTTGGATGAAGACCCACAGTCCCGTTTATATCAACGGGTCGATGGTGGAAAGGGTCAAGAACTTCAAATTCCTGGGCCTGCATGTTTCCGAAGATCTCTCCTGGTCCGAGAACACTGATGCAATCATAAAGAAAGCACATCAGCGCCTCTACTTCCTGAGAAGATTACGGAGAGTCAGTATGTCAAGGAGGACTCTCTCGAACATCTACAGTTGCACAGTAGAGACTATGCTGACCGGTTGCATTGTGGCTTGGTACAGCAACCTGAGCGTCCAGGAGCGGAAAAGGCTGTAAAAATTTGTAAACACTGCCCAGTCCATCATCAATTCTGACCTCCCTACCATCGAGGGGGTCTATCACAGTCACTGCCTCAAAAAGGATGCCAGCATCATCAAGGACTGTTTGCAGAACGTTCAGGCAGACCAAAGAGTCAGTGGCACTCTGAATAGAAACATAGAAAAATAGGTGCAGGAGTAGGCCCTTCAAGCCACCACCACCATTCAATATGATCATGGCTGATCATCTAAAATCAGTACCCCAGCTCTGCTTTTCCCCATATCCCTTGATTCCTTCAGCCCTAAAGCTAAATCTACCTCTCCCTAGAAAACAGCTATGAATTGACATCCACTGCCTTCTGTGGCAGAGAATTCCACAGATTCACAACTCTCTGGGTGAAAAGGTTTTTCCTCATCTCAGTCCTGAATGGCCTACCCTTTATTCTTAACTGTGACCCCTGGTTCAGGACTCCCCCAACATCGGGTACATTTTTCCTGCAGCTCGTCTGTCCAATCCTTTAAGAATTTTATATGTTGCTATAAGATACCCTTTCATCCTTCTAAATTCCAGTGAATACAAGCACAATGCACCCATTTTTTCATCATATGTTAGTCCCGCCATCCCGGGAATTAACCTGGTGAACCTACGCTGCACTCCCTCAATAGCAATAATGTCCTTCCTCAAGTTAGGAGACCAAAATTGCACACAATACTCCAGGTGTGGTCTCACCAGGGCCCTGTGCAACTGCAGTAGGACCTCCTTGCTCCTAAACTCAAATCCTCTCGCAATGAAGGCCAACGTGCCATTAGCTTTCTTCACTACCTGCTGTACCTGCATGCTTACTTTCAGTGACTGATGTACAAGAACACCCAGGTCTCATTGCCCCCCTCCCCTTTTCCCAATCTGACACCATTCAGATAATAATCTGCCTTCCTGTTCTTGCCACCAAAGTGGATAACCTCACGTTCATCCACATTATACTGCATCTGCCATGCACCTGTCCACTCACCCAACCTATTCAAGTCTACCTGCAGCCTTATAGCATCCTCCTCGCAGCTCGCACTGCCAGCCAGCTTTGCATCATCCGCAAACTTGGAGATGTCACAATTAATTCCCTCATCTAAACCATTAATATATAGTATAAATAACTGGGGTCCCAGAACTGAACCTTGCGACACCCTACTAGTCACATGTGTCCCAGTGAACAGAGAATCCTCTGTTCTGGGGCTGCAGGGGCTGAACCGTGACAAGGACCTTGTGTCTTCTTCTTCTTCTTGCGTATGGCGTGCACATCTTAAAGTTGTAAGACAACTTGTTCTGTTTGATCTTCTGTTTGTGCACGCCAGGTTGATTGCATTTGTTGAAACAGGGTGGACCACGTGAAGGTGGCAATCTCCCACCCCACCTTGTGTCCTTCTCCAGGCCTCCTTTGCAAGTCCGCACTCTGCAAAGAGGTAGGCAATCATCTACCGTGAAGAAGTTGTCACAACCCGAAATGTCACCCATTCATTCTCTCCAAAGATGCTGCCTGTCCCACTGAGTTATTCCAGCTTTTTGTGTCTACCTTCTCTCCATAGCAGCTGTCCCGAGGGCAGCGTGCATCAGGAGTGACTAATTTAACCGTGCATTAGGGTTAGGGTGACATGGCATTATTTTTCTGTTCTCTAAAATTCCTTGTTACGTTCTGAAGGTAAGTTACATTGTTCTTTCAATCCTGACCTCCTTGTGCATCTTCAATATTGGCTGAAAATATGGCAAAGATAAGGGAAAGGCAGATGAAGCAAAATGGCAAATGTCTTTTAAAATTACATCTTCACAGCTTATATATTATGTAGAAAAAGATGACTCGTTGTAGCCAGAGGTTGAAGCTGGCTGGAATAAAGCACTTGATTTTGAACGGTTGCCCAATGTGCTGGCAAACAAGCGCTTTAGGCAGATTAATGATCAAACTATTCATTCTTCAGTGTTGTGCTGTTTTGACAAGTTTTATTTTCTGTCACCAACAAAAACATGCTGATTATGAAAGTATAGCCCAGCCCTGTCAGATAACAACTGACAGAGATTTCTCCACATTTTGGAACATATATGCGGTCAATTAAAACCATGTTGAATAGTTGCAGCTACTTGGTGTGGAGAAGTGATAATGAAAAAAGAAAACACGTTTTAGTGCCAATGATCAGATATTGGCAGATATTGGCTAATATAAAATATTGGGGTAAAAATTCTTCTCATGTGACTATTAGTAAATGCATGATTATGACTTGCTGGTTGTGTTCACTTATGCAAATAGGTTTCATTGAACTTAAAATTCTGAATAATATTTCTGTGCCACTTCAAAACAGTACCATGTGACCTCACATGCCAATCGGAGAAAGCACATGGGGCCATGAATATATTTAATCCAAAGGAAAATATCTTCAAAAGCATAGCGCCAACTGTCAGCCTAGATTTTCATTCTCAAATCGTTGGAGTAGGATGTGGCCATGATTCACATGGCAAAGAGGCAGGAGTGCAGGCACTAAATCAACTGATGATTAATAGTAAGATTAAATGAGAACTTACCAGTTTGAAGTTTGATCTGTATTTTATGAGGAGTTACGATGAGGGATTACGTGAAGACCCCGTCCAGCACGCATGCGCGACATTCTTCAAAGCAGCAGTGTGGATTCACCGAAAAAACACAACGATTGAAATAAATATAGTAAAGAAAAAATAAGAACTTAATTACCAGTTGATCTGTATAATAGAGGGTGGGAGCGGAGGGCACGTATATCCCTCATCGTAACTCCTCATAAAATACAGATCAAACTTTGAACTGGTAAGTTCTCATTTTATCTTACTATTTTATTTTGGAGTCACGTGAGTGACTACGTGAAGACTTCAAAGCTCTGTGATTCCGAACCGTGTACCAGCTCATGCTTCACTCACTGTCTGAAGACCTTTGAGGGAGGAAGTATGTTATCACAATCAACAATAACCTGTTTGTGAACAAAAATGGTTTATTAATAACAACAAAAAACAAAGAGCTCCCCCGGGCTTAAATTAAATATTATCTGCAGACTCTAAAATTCTGTCTGCAAATATAGCAGGTTCCGCCAGCAGCTTATTATAAAACCTTTGGAAAGTTCTTTCCGAGGACCATCCTGCTCTGGCCAGAATATGGTCCATAGGCACGTCCATTCGCCTAGCCGCCGACGTGGATGCAGCCCTGGTGGAGTGAGATTTGTAAACTTTAGTGTTGACTCCCCTGGACTTAAGCACCTGTTTGAGCCATCTTGAAATGGCTTGGCTCGTCACCTGACCATGGGGCTTCTTGTGGCTTATCCATAAGGCTTTTTCTCTCCCTCTTAAGTTGTAATTTGTGTCTATGTAAATGGCGAGATGGGTCTTGTCACATGTGGGTCAGATGAATATGCCCGGAACTCCATGACTGGAGGCGTGGTTCCTGGTCTTGTTTGTTTGACCAGACCCTGAATATGGAATGTGATACAGTCCAATGACTCTGTCATGCTGTCCAGCCTCAGAAGGTGGAGGGACTGTAACCTTTGAGCTGACACTAGTGCCATGAGCATGACTGATTTCAGGGTAAGTTGTTCCAGCATGAGTGACCTGGGTGGTGGCCATCCCCTAAGGTACGTCAGCACAATGCTGACATCCCAGATCTGAGTGTACCTTGGTCTGGGGGAATTAGTGTTAAAAATACCCCTCATGATTTTGACCACCAGTGGATGGGACCCCAAAGCCTGTAGTCCTGCTGCTGGAACCAAATAAGCTGACAACGCACTCCTGGCTGTATTAATGGCGCTGTAGCTGAGTCCATCCCGTTATAATCCAACCAGGAACTCCACAACAACTACCTGCTGTTGTGTAGGTAGTTCCTGTTTTGGAGCAATACCGTTCCCATTTCCTTATGTTGGTCAGGTATTGTCTCCTGGTGCACTCCCGGTGGGATGCGGTCATCATGTTGATGGCGTCCTCAGACAGTCCCAGGCCAAGTAGAGGTCTTTTTAGAATCTGCAAGCCAGGAGATTGACTCTGTCATGGCACGGGTGACTAATGCCTGACACTAGATGGATTAATAATACTGGACTGCTGGGGAATTCCAACGGTGTTTCGACAGCCATGTCGAGGGCCACTGGGAACCATGGCTGTGTAGGCCAGTTGGGTATAATCAAGATTCCTGAAGCGGAATCCAATTGAATCTTGCGTAATACCCGACTGATGAGGCGAAAGGGAGAAAAAGCATAGAAGAACATTTTCCCCCAATGCAGCGTGAATGCATCAACTGCTGCTGCCTCAAGGTCTGGTTCCCAAGCGACATACGGTGGTACCTGGTGATTCAGCCTAGATGCAAATAGATCGATATCTGGTGTTCCATATTGCTTTGTAATTTCAGCAAATACTTTGGGATTTAACATCCATTCGATGTTATCGTTAAATTTACGTGACCTGGTGTCTGCCACTGTATTTTGCTTACCTGGTAGGTAAGTTGCTGATAACCAAATATGTCTTTCGACACACCATTGCCAGATTAGGTTGACCAAATTGTCACATGATATCGACTTTACAACACCCATGTGGTTGATATAAGCCACCACCGTGGTATTATCTAATTGCAATTGGACATGTGCGTGATGCGTATTAGATGAATATGCTTTTAAATCATAAAACGCACCCAACATTTCTAAGTAGTTGATACCCCGTGTCTGTAAGCAAGATGATTCAAAATTAGTCCATCTGCCCCCTGTGCTGGATTGCATGTTAGTTGCTCCCCAGCCCAAAGCACTGGCATCCATTTGAATGGTTAATACTGGGTTGGTAATTATTATGGGACTGGAACTAAGCCTAATGTTCCTTGTCCACCATTGTAACTCTTGAATGGATTCAGCATTTAAATTCATAGCTCGGTCAAAGTGACCTGAGTTTTTCTTTAGTGCGTGCACTTTTGCTCTTTGTAAATTTTGATAGTGCAAAGGCCCAAATTGTACAGCTGGAAAGGCTGCTACCATTTTCCCAATGACACTAGCTACCTGCCGTATGGTTGGCTGCTGATTAACCATTAGTTCGTTGCATGAGTGTGCCAACTCTGATGCTTTCCCTTTCAGCAGAGTTACAGTCATGCGAATAGTGTCAATCATAAATCCAAGATAGTCCATGGTTGTGGATCGTGCCAAATTGGATTTATCTGAATGTATGACGAACCCCAAAGTTTCAAACAAACGTTTGGTGGCTGCTACTGCCAAAATGGCTGTCTCCAAGGTTTTCCCTACTATTAAAATGTCGTCTAAGTACGCCATGACTATATGCTTTTGTTTCCTTAATAATGCCAAGGCAGGTTTTAAGATTTTTGTGAACAACCTTGGAGCTGAGGTTAGCCCATTTGGTAAGGCTTTAAATTGCCATAGCTGTTTCATCCAGATAAACTTTAGGTATTTACGATGCTCCTTGTGTATGGGTACTGAGTAGTAGGCATCTTTTAAATTAATGCTTGCCAGAAAGTACCCTCTAGAAATCAATTGTCTGGCTGTTTCAAAAGTTTCCATCTTGAAATGTATATACTTAACAGACTCGTTTAAAGAAGTTATGTCAATGATGATGTGAGATCCACCATCTTTTTTAGTTTTAGTGAAGATATTAGACACAAATTCCAAAGGTTCATGTTTTGTTTTTTCAATGACACCTTTAGCTAGTAGCCTCATCAGTTCAGCTTGACCCCCTTGTTTCTCTTTGATTGAGAGGGTGAATACCCTTAGGGGTATATGCTGAACTGGCGGCATGCTTTCATGAACGAAGTCAATTTTACAGCCATGAATGCTGCTGAGTATATATTTGTCATTAGTGATAGACTCCCATGTATCCAGAAACAAGTGCAATCTCCCCCTGTTAGTATAGAGCCCCCACTGCTCATATGCTGAGAGGAACCACCTAGCTCCATGGTTACTGGTGCTTCTTCTGTCTCTTCGCTGGACGATGAGGTGTCTGCTGGGCTGTAGAGGGCTGCTGTTGATGTTGATGTTACTGTTGATGTTGATGTTGTTGGGGGTGGCGCATTTTCCATGGGGTCTGCTCTGGGCCCTGGCCTAAAAAAGGCTTACAGGGAATGGTTGCGGACCCCGAGCTTTCACCAGTCCCATATGGTAGTCGCCGACTGGTGGACGCCGTGGGGTACTGCCGCCTGGGTTTGTTAGGTCTGCTCGGTCCCAAACCTGCCCTCACGAGACCAAAGGTCTTGGACTCTTCCTCCAGGTCTTTCACCTTTTTCAGAAGGTCCTTCCCAAAGAGCGGAATTGGAGGTTCTGAACCCGGTGTTTTGCAAAGTCCTGCAAACTTAGGGTTGAGGGCAGGCTTGATGATTTCCTTCCGTAAATTGTTAATCTCATATTGAGTGGTGCACAGCAGAGCTAATGTGTCTTGCTGATTTGTGGAGATGTCCACACCATCAATGGACCGAGCATATGATGTTATTCCTGCAGTCAGGAGTTTTAGGGTTTTCTGGAACTTCAACTCCAGGTTCCTGATGTTCTGCCCCAAATGTCCCCAAATTTGGCTGTTTACAGCGGGTACATTCAATGATGTACAATTTTCTGGGGCTGTATATAATTCAAGAGCCTCATTGACCACCCGTTCTTGTATGGGTTTTGAGGACAGGGGTCTTCACATAGTCACTCACGTGACTCCGAAATAAAATGTATGATTCAGTGCAGCACAACATTTACTGCACAGCAATCTTCACTTGCATGAGCCTAAATGTATGCTTGCTTGTCCAGCATACGCCTCAGTGGTCATTGTGGCCCGGTGGGCCTGTTCCTGTGCTGCACTGCAGTTCGATGTTCAGTGTAATTGCACTAAAATAGAAGGAAAATTCATGACCTACTGTATAAACTTACTGTGGGCACATATTTCGTAAAACTCACTTCTGCAATATTATGAACTCTTGGGGAAACCCTTTTGTTGTTGTTTGTTTGTTCGTTTTTTTGCACAAAGTCCGCGAGCATTGCCACTTTTCATTTCACTGCACATCCCGTATGTGTATGTGACGAATAAACTTGACTTGACTGGACTTCAAATCTAGCAGGGGTGGTTGCAACGAGAGGGACACATTTCTCTGTTTTATGTCACAGAGACACATTTCGATGTCAAAAAGAAGACAAAGTTATTTTTAATAGCACCTTTGAGAAGTTGTGTTGCCACTATCAGTTGTGCATTAGAGGAGCAAGATTCAATTCAACGATACTTATTTTCTCACTTCCGATGCACGAAGATGAGTGAATAATCAAGAGAGTGTAACAATGAATGACTAGATTTTGCAGAGAAAAACCAATGGCTCGACATGTAACATCTGGTATTTATATGCATTGAACGCCTTCAACTGTTTTGAACACCATGGAAAAAAAAAATAAAGGAGACACACCATATAAGAGAGCAAACACCATATAAGAGTTGCCATGTTGCATAGCAAGTTTCACACACAATGAGCCAGTTCATAGCTCCACATTTAGATCATATATGTTCAATATAGTCTCAGACTATGGCACAAATCAACAGCATGAAAAACTGCCTTTAACATGCATGGGGATCCATCCCACACATCTGGGTTTGGATCTGACAATCAGCCCTCTGTCACTGCAGCAAATCTTAAGAACAATGACGTGAATTTGAAATTCAAATCTCAGCAGAGAGAATCATTGCCAATGATAAAGATTCATCAGCACAGTAATGGCCATTTATATGGTGCATTAAATATTGTGGGGGAGGGGAGGGGGGTGGAATGTTACTCAGGTGACCATGCATAAATGCATAATTATGACTGGTCAATTATGTTCACTTTTGCATGTGCAAAGTTATTAACATTTGCACATGTGCACAGTATTGTGAACCAAAGACAAATTTATTTTAGACTTTAGAGTTACAGTGTGGAAACAGTCCATGTCAACCACTGATCAACCCGTACACTAGCATTATCATACACACTAGGGGCAATTTACATTATTTTACCGGCCAATCAATCTGCAAGCCTGTGTATTTTTGGAGTATGGGAGGAAACCGGAGCACACAGAGAAAACCCATGTGGTCACAGGAAGAATGTATCAACTCTGTGCAGACAGCATCTGTAGTCAGGATTGAACCTAGGTTTCTGGCGCTGTAAAGCAGCAACTCTACTGCTTTGTTTGAGTCTTATAACCCCGTTCTAATCTGCCAAGTTATATGAACAACAGTCAAGTCAAGAGTCAAGAGTGTTTTATTCTCATTTGTCCTGAATCGTAACAATGAAATTTTTACTTGCAGCAGCACAACAGGTATGTAAAACATAGTTCTCAACAAATGAATTTTTATTTTCTTAAGATTTAGCAACTGTTGGCCATTGTAGTGATGAAAGGAAAGAGTTCCAGAAAGTATCTAACTAAAACTGGCTCCGAGTAAGAGTCACAAGACCCAGTCCTGACAAAGGGCTTCCATGCACAAAAGTGGAGGAAAGGGGTGAAGTCCGAATGAGCCCTCCCCCTAATATTTCTGAAAATTGAACGGAATCACATAGCTAAGTGAGCTGTCAAATCAGTCAGAAGCTCTTAATGTTTCTAACATTCAGGAACAATTTATAAATTGTACTTTTTTTCCCGCAATATTCAAACATTTTTCAAGTCAAATCAATTGAAAACATTTAAAAATGTATTGAAACATTTACATTTTGGGGATTGCTTCTGTTTATTTAGATTAACTAAATTCTTATCTTGTTCCATTATCGTTGTCATTCTAATGAATGGAGATGCTGTTCCTCCCTCAGGTCCCCTGCCTGGGGCAGATTGTAAAGAGGATTGACGACTGTGAGTGAGTGGTAGAGTGTTGCTGCAACTTTGTGCACTCCCTGCTGGACTCTGTGAGTAGCCCACTGTCAGAGCACAGTGGAGATTCCCTGGCAACTTATGTCAGGAAGTATGGCACATCCGCTTAGATCAGTGGTTCTTAACCTGGGGGTCATGTACCCATATGGGGGTAGTTTGGGGCTTTGCCGGGGGTCATGAAGGGGACACAGATAACGTATCAATTTGTTAAAGAAGGAACTGCAGATGCTAGAAAATCGAGGGTACACAAAAAGCTGGAGAAACTCAGCGCGTGCAGCAGCATCTAAGGAGCGAAGGAGATAGGCAACGTTTTGGGCTGAAGCGTTGAAGAAGGGTTTCGGCCCGAAACGTTGCCTATCTCCTTCACTCCTTAGATGCTGCTGCACCCGCTGAGTTTCTCCAGCATTTTGTGTACTAACGTATCAATTTGTTGAGCCCATGTTTAGGAACATACCACATACAGTATTTTGTTCACGTATGCGCGTACTGGTGCCAAAAAGGTTAAAAACCAATGGCTTAGATGCTCGGGAATACAGAACCAGCTGATAAATTCACAATTAAATACCAGACGTTACATGTCGAGCCATTGGTTTTTCTCTGCAAAATCTAGTCATTCATTGCTACACTCTCTTGATTATCCACCTATCTACCTGCATTGGAAGTGAGAAAATAAGTATCGTTGAATTGAATCTCCTCTATTTCACAACTGATAATGGCAACACAACTTCTCAAAGATGCTATTAATTTATGAATCTAAAGGTTGTTGGATTCTGAAGGGAAAGCATTTAAGATATATATGCTGTGTAGGACTTGAAACAGTTTTACTCGAGAGAACAGGCTTCGTTTCTCTGTTTTTTTCTGAACCATTACCCAAGATGGATACTTAGAGATAATATATATAAGCATCTGGATAAACAGGGTCTGATCAGGAACAGTCAACATGGATTTGTGCCTGGAAGGTCATGTTTGACAAACCTTCTTGAATTTTTTGAAGTGGTAACTAGGGAAATTGATGAGGCAGTGGATGTTGTCTATATGGATTTCAGCAGTGGATGTTGTCTATATGGATTTCAGTAAGGCCTTTGACATGGAAGGTTGGTTAAGAAGGTTCAATCTTTGGGTGTTAATGGCGGAGTAGCAAGATGGATTCAACAGTGGCTGAATGGGAGATGTCAGAGAGTAATGGTGGATGGCTGTTTGTCAGGTTGGAAGCCGGTGACCAGTGGGGTGCCTCAGGGATCTGTGTTGGGTCCACTGTTGTTTGTCATGTACATCAATGATCTGGATGATGGGGTGGAAAATTGGATAAGTAAGTATGCAGATGATACTAAGATAGGTGGTGTTGTGGATAATGAAGTAGATTTTCAAAGTCTACAGAGAGATTTGGGCCATTTGGAAAAGTGAGCTGAAAGATGGCAGATGGAGTTTAATGCTGTTAAGTGTGAAGTGCTACATAACCATATAACAATTACAGCACGGAGACAGGCCCTCTCGGCCCTTCCAGTCCGTGCCGACCATTTGTTTTCCCCTAGTCCCATCTACCTGCACTCAGACCATACCCCTCCATTCCCTTCACGTCCATATACCTATCCACTTTACTTTTAAATGTTAAAATCGATCCTGCCTCCACCACCTCTGCCGGAAGCTCATTCCACACAGCCACCACCCTCTGAGTAAAGAAGTTCCCCCTCACGTTACCCCTAAACTTCTGTCCCTTAATTCTCATGTCATGTCCTCTTGTTTGAATCTTCCCTACCCTCAATGGGAAAAGCTTATCCACGTCAGGACAAATCAAAATATGACGTACATGGTAAATGGCAGGGAATTGAGGAATGCTGTGGAACAGAGGGATCTAGGAATAACTGTGCATAGTTCCCTGAAGGTGGAATCGCATGTAGATAGGGTGGTAAAGAAAGCCTTTGGTGTGCTGGCCTTTATAAATCAGAGCATTGAATATAGGAGTAGGGAAGTAATGTTAAAATTGTACAAGGCATTGGTAAGACCAATTCTGGAGTATGGTGTACAACTTTGGTCGCCTAGTTATAGGAAGGATGTCAACAAAATAGAGAGAGTACAGAGGAGATTTACTAGAATGTTGCCAGGGTTCCAGCAACTCTGTTACAGAGAAAGGTTGAACAAGTTAGGTCTTTATTCTTTGGAGCGCAGAAGGTTAAGGGGGGACTTGATTGAGGTCTTTAAAATGATGAAAGGGATAGACAGAGTTGACGTGGATACGTTTTTCCCATTGAGGGTAGGGAAGATTCAAACAAGAGGGCATGACATGAGAATTAAGGGACAGAAGTTTAGGGGTAACGTGAGGGGGAACTTCTTTACTCAGAGGGTGGTGGCTGTGTGGAATGAGCTTCCAGCAGATGTGGTGGAGGCAGGATCGATTTTAACATTTAAGAGTAAAGTGGATAGGTATATGGACGTGAAGGGAATGGAGGGGTATGGTCTGAGTGCAGGTAGATGGGACTAGGGGAAAACAAATGGTCGGCACGGACTGGAAGGGCCGAGAGGGCCTGTTTCCGTGCTGTAATTGTTATATGGTTATATGGTTGTATGGTTAAGATCAGTGTTTAATGGGCTTGGCAGAATGTTGCACACTGTTATACTTTGTATTTCCGAAGTGAAGTAATAATATGTGTTATATTGAATCAAGAGTGTTTTATTGTCATATGTCCCAAACAGAACAATGAAAAATTTTACTTGCAGCAGCACAACAGAATATGTAAACATAGTACTCTGTAAACAATATAACAGACGGTCAGTACATACACACACATGCACACACACATATATACATATATATTCCTTCTCTCCCGAGACGCTGCCTGTCCCGCTGAGTTACTCCAGCATTTTGTGTCTACTTTCGATTTAAACCAGCATCTGCATTTCTTTCCTACACATTTATATATTTGTTTTATTTATATATTATTATATTTATATATAAAATAGGCATAGGTTTAAGTTGTTGGTAAGATGTACACTCTCAGTGGCAATAGACAAGCCTGATGCGATTCCTAGTTGAAGTCTACTTAAGTGGATACAAGGAACTGCAGATGCTGGTTTGCATAAAACCTATACAAATTCTCCAGAGGTGCTGCCTGCCGTTGAGTTACTCCAGCCCTTTGCATCTTTATTTTGAAGTCTACATATGTTTCCTGATGGGGTCATTCAATGATCTTCAAGCTTCACAATACAACTTGATGTTTTTCCTCTTTATTTCATGCACGACAATGCCAATGACAGCATTCTTATTGCTATCACTTTGCCAACTTAACTGAATCCACCGTCTTCTATTTCATTTACCCATAAGTGGAGTAAATATTTTAAACCCAAACCAGGTTTCCAGACCCTCCTGTTGTGACGTGACTATACGGAGGCTGAAGCCAGTTGATATAAAAGTCTTTACTCATCAGGAGAAACAGACATTTTCTTGGAGACCACCTCTGTAGTATCTGCCAAACTCAAAGTACATCATCTTTTTGTACTCTCAAGATCAAAGATGAGACTAGGTGATTCCATACAATTTCAATAACTACAATTGTAGTGTTTACTTTGATATTTTCAATCTGACAAAAGATGTATTTACAATTATGGGCACACTAATCGACGAGCCTCTTCTGAATGTTTAAACACCTATGTGGAGAAAAAGTAATGCAGTTCGGTAACAGAGAGCTCCCTGATTAACGGACAGTTCCCAGGGACACATTCGGAGAGGGGCATGACGTGCAGCTGGAAGGTCATCGACTTAGATACATAGATACATAGACAATGGGTGAAGGATAGGCCATTCGGCCCTTCGAGCCAGCACCGCCATTCAATGTGATCATGGCTGATCATCGACAATCAGGATCCCGTTCCTGCCTTCTGCCCATATCCCTTAATTCCGCTAGCCCTAAGAGCTCGATCTAACACTCTTTTGAACGCATCCAGTGAATCGGCCTCCACTGCCTTCTGAGCCAGAGGATTCCACAAATTCACAACCTTGGTGAAAGACGCTCTTTTCTCTGCCTGAAACTTGCTGATCTCCCAGCAGAGCGGGATGTCCATCAGGGAATGTTGCCGACTGGACTATTCCAGACTGCAGGAGTACGTGCTGAGGGATGCACTGAAGCTTGGTGCAGCCAAAGTCAAGGCTCTGTGGGGGAGGAACACAGTCTAGGCTCCTTCTGCTGCTGCACATTGGGGGGGCGAGTGTGGCCCCTCAAACAAGGGAAAGGATTGCAACCCAGGGGGCCACATCAGTAACATGGGTGCCGTGTATAATGTTTTTCTGCAAACACTACTAAATACAATATATGTATAGTCAGAGAATTTTTACACAGTTCGTGTATTGTATGTATGGATAGTCTTATAGCTTCAGAGGATCGGGAACCAAGTACCCAGAATTAGTGCTTTGATGGCTGACTGTCTTGAATACTGGAATACTGCAATTATTTATGGACAGACAAGTGTGCCAATGACCATGTTTCATGTGCCAAGTGACAAAATATACCTGGTCCATTTGTTTCCTTCATCTCAGTGGTGCAAAATAACTAAAACTGAAGGCATAGGAAGGAACTGCAGATGCTGGTTGAAACCAAAGATAGACACAAAATGCTGGAGTAACTCAGCGGGACAGGCAGCATCTCTGGAGAGAAGGAATGGGTGACATTTCGGGTTGAGTCTGAAGAAGGGTCTCGACCCAAAACGCCACCCATTTCTTCTCTCCAGAGATGCGGCCTGTCCCGCTGAGTTACTCCAGCATTTTGTGCAAATTTAAAGCTGAAGGTGCCTGGTTTGATGCAGGGTAAGTAGAATACCCCATTGTCTTACACTCAGCTGTCAGTAGACAGCACCCACTTGTTTACAAAGCTGTCCTTTTAATTTCATTACTGTTTGCAATGCATATGTAGCTCAAGAACACCTCTACTTTCTCAGTAGATTGAAGTTCTGCAGTTGTGCGGTAGAGACCTTACTACCTGGTTACATCATTCCGCAACTCCAACATCTGGGAAATGATGCACCTGCCTGGCCCATCACTGGTACTGACCCCCTTGTCATTAAAGGGGCTATATTCTTAGGCCACCTTGGTCATGGCTGACCATGGGTGTCTCCAGGGTTAGAGAACGCCAGTGCATGACTTTGTTTAATGTGGGGAGACTGGTGCACAGACAGCCACCACATGGTCCTTGACAGATCTGGGTCAGGATCCAGTGGCATGGAGTCCAAGATGACCGGAGACCCTTTTCTGCTACAGCCTTCATCTGCCTTCCCAGCCGTTGTGATGCTCCACTAAGGTCAGCCATCATCCTTCGCCTGTTCCACCGTTCCACCGTTGAGGTTTTGGTTGGATTGCTCTTTGTCAGAGTCCTCCCGCTCGACCTTACTACCATGGGTGGCCCTACCAGGAGCATAGCTCCAGACGGCATCGCTCTCAGGATCTCAGGACCACACAAGCTTCTCCACCTCGACAAGGTGACAATCCATGGAGAAAGACACCATTATCACCAAAGACCCACCCCATCCTGGCCATACGCTCATTTCACTCTTACCATCAAGACGATAAAGGAGTCTGAAAACTATGATGACCATGTTCAAGAATAGCTTCTTCCCAATGACTATTGGGTTCTTGAACACTGTTCAACACAAGCCAAAGCAACTTCTATGGACTATCATTGGTAGGACTTTGGTAGTTTTTGCACCAGTAGTAGGCTCATTAGACTATTGCATTTTTTAAATGGTGTTCTATTTTTCTGTGTGTTATTGCCTTTGTGCGCCTGTTGTTAAGCTGCTGCAAGTAAGAATTTAATTATTCTGTTGTCGGTACATATGACAATTAAACACTCATCACTCAAGTGTCAGGAGTGTTTTATTGTCATGGGTCCCAAACAGTACAATGAAATTCTTACTTGCAGCAGCACAACAGAATATGTAACACATAATACTCTGTAAACAATATAATAAACAATATAAAAAACGTTCAATGTGGATATATATTATCATCATTCTAGAAAATGTACTATTCCGTAAGGGAAGAGGAATACATTACTGGGTCATGTGACTGGGAGCAGCTTCCTTCTTCGGGGTGAAGATGAATAGAAGAAGGTTCTTTGTCACTATAAACAATGAAAAGTGCACATCACATACCGATGTATGTTGAACATACAGAAAGTACTTGTAAATGGCAACAGAACTTATTAATATTTCAGTACAAGCTTTTAGATTAGAGGAGAAAGGAATGGCAATCAGGCATTTGTATAGCAAAAATACAACTGCTGGAGTGGGTCAGGCAGCATCTGTGGAGGCAATGGACAGCCAATGTTTTGAGTCAGACCCTTTTTCAGACTGAAGACCCAAAACATTGTCTGTCCATTCCCTCCACAGATGCTGCCTGACCCACTGAGTTCCTCCAGCACGTTGTTTTTTTTTGCTTAAGTTTCCAGCATCTGCAGTCTCTTGTGTATACATTTATATGGGACCATTTGTAACCTTAAGATATACCAGTGTTTTACTCGCCAAGAAATACTTAAGAAGTACACTTACGGTCATAATTATATAGTGAAGTATGTTCCATACAGCAGTGGGATGTTGAACCAGACCCAACCCATCAATCTGAAAAGCTTTGCACAGTCCACACATGCCATCAATGATCTCGACGATGAAGGCAACCAATTTATTTGAACATCTGCATGCTTGAATCAAACTACACAATTGGACTGCTGAGTAAGCTGAATAATAGCATGCCGCAATTTCCCATCTGTCTTTGTATCATTCGCAAACTCTAATACAGGCACTCCCGGATTGAGGTAAGGGTCATGTTCTGTGAATCCTTGTTGAAGTCAGATTTTGTGCAAGTCGGAATCACCATCCCATCTCCTGCCTGAATTAACTCACTGAGAGTATTAACTGTTTCAGCGGCGTCTGGTTGCATCCAGGGCACTTTCCGTGGCGTGCAGCCTTCTGGGCAGACAACGCCGCCATTGCCGGCTTGAGTTCCGCCCTGCCATTGCCATTGGTGAACCTTCTGCGACATGTGGGTGTACTGGGTGGGCACCACCTCCATTGCCCGCTTGTTTCTGGTATAAACATGAGTGATTGTAGTGTTGTGAAAATTACAAACTGCCTTGATAGCACAAGGGACTGAGTACAGAATTATTTTTGTATGTGCTGCGAGCTCACCTAAGTTGCCTATGGTTTAAATTGGGAAGTGTCTGCATATTATACTTTTCATTAAGGTAATTGATATAGATTGTGAATATTGAGATTGAGACTTAAACACTGATTTCTCCATGTTATATTCTACTATCCTAAAATATCTATTCTATCCATTAACATGCTGCCGCAAGCATGATTTTCATTGTATCCGTATCTCACTGCACTTGTGCAGGTGACGATAAGTTTGATTTGACTTAACCCATCCTCAATCCATGCTAACATATCACCTCCAATCACATGCAATAATCTTGTGTGAGTCCCTGGAGTGAGACTCACAGTTTACTGACTCAGGGGCAATAAACTGTGAATCATAGCGTACACTACGGAAATCCTGGATCAATTGTGCTTGTAACTAAATAACCAATGTTTATTCACGTGAAATCCCAGAAAGGTACAGGAGTTATAACTTATATGGAAATAGTTTTGATCTAGTTGCATAAACCACATGTAATTCCGTATGAAATAAATGTCCTGTACGTAGAGTGTATAATGGGCTGGGTAACTAGCACTGAATTGGCTTTTCATTGAAACTGAGTAATCCAGCACCTGTTCCCATTGCAGCTGTAAGTGCTTCATGTGTTAGCAAGCAACAGGCAGCTGCAAACATTTATGAAATCTATAAATGCACTTTTGTAAGAGAACGTAAAGGTTTCCCCACTTTTTGTTCAGCGAAAGTGCATTACCCCGGACCAAACTGAATTCTTGTGGTGACCTGATATTCAATATGGTCTGCTGGTGAGGATTTTGTTCGACAAAGTTGATCTGTCCCTTTGTCCTCTGCCTCTTTCTCCTCTCTGGGCTCTTTTATATTATTAGTCCACAGAGGATTCCTGGCTTTTGGAGAGGATATTATAAAACGGTATTACTGAGTTACATAAATAGAATGAAACACTGGGTGCTGCACTTCTTTGGGTTCTTTGCTGGTCTGATTTTCTGTTTTAGAGTTGGGAAAGAATCCTACATCACATGTGGTAAAACAGCAACTGAAACATGAGGGCTGGTGTGAAAGTGAAGCACAGTTTTTCAATATATACATATGTAGCTACAGGAAGCTGTGGAGGTAGTTTCGGGGTAATGTTTCCATCTGATATTTCTGCTTTTCAGTCATACTAAATGAATCACGGCTCCAGTTGTTTGAATCAAATATTACTTACTATCCATAGCGAAAATAATAATGATTTATACCAAGTTCCAAACAGGTTCAAGGGAAAAAACGAATGAATAATTTGTGGACTCAAGGGAAAAAGAAATGGCCACATTCCCCCACAGTCTGCTTAAAATGTGCAATTGAGGCAGAGTGATTAACATTGAAAGTTCCCAGGCTTAAATCTTGCTCTCAATGGAAAAAAAGACTTGTCCCACCCTGGTTATTCTTTCTTCTACCCACTCCCATTGGGCAGAAAATACAGAAGCTTGAAAGCACGTACCAGTTGCCAGGCATCTGAATGGTCCTTCCATAAGCTACAGCAATGTCCCATTCACCTTTACCCCATTGAGGCCATTGGACTTTATCTTTGGAACGGAAGCACTAAAATGCTGAGAAGAATATTCTGCACTCTATACCTTTCCCTTTGATCTACTTATTGTCCTTGAAGATAGACATGAAGTGCTGGAGTACCTCAACAGGGCAGGCAGTATCTCTGGATAGAAGAAATGGGTGGCTTTTCGGGTCGAGACCCTTCTTCAGACTGAGAGTCAGGGGAGAGGGAGACACATAAGAGATAAGGAAGGTTGTATCAAAACATGACATCAAAGGGGACGAAGTTCAAGGAAAATGTAGTACACATCATTATTAGCTAGGGGAAGGAGACAATGAAGCATACGAAGATGAAATGTAATCGGGGGACAGTCAGACTGATCGGAGAACTAGGATGGGGGAGGGATGGAGAGAGAGGGAAAGAAAGTAAGTGTTACTTGAATTTAGAGGTCAATATTTGTACCGCTAAGTTGTAAGCTGCCTAAGCTAAATATGAGGTGCTGTTGAAGAGTCATTCCTTCTCTCCAGAGATGCTGCTTGTCCCGCTGAGTAACTCCAGCTTTTTTCTTTGGCCCATTATGTTGGCTTCCATTAATCTCATACCCCCACTTTCCCAGTAGCCTATTCTCTCTTAAACGGTGTCTCCCAGCAACTCCACCTGATTCCATGACGACTCATCTGCAATCGGGGTACTTTACAATACCCACTTATCCTACCCAACAGCGCCTTTTGGGGATATGTGGAAACAGAAGCACTTGGGGTGGGGAGTGGTGAAATCCATTCAGTGGCAGGGAGAAAAGACAAAACTCCACATAGAAACCACCGGAGATCAGGATTAAACATAGTCTAATTTCCTAATATACTTGTGTAGGAAGGAACTGCAGATGCTGGTTTAAAGATACACACAAAAAGCTGGAGTAACTCAGGGGGTCAGACATCATCTCTGGAGAAAAGGAATGGGTAACACTTCAGGTCGGAACCCTTCTTCATATCCATCAGTTTCATCAGACCCTCTAGTCTGAAGAAGGTTTCCGACCCAAAACAACGCCTATTACTTTTCTCCAGAGATGCTGCCTGACCCGTTGAGTTACTCCAACATTTTGTGTCTATCTTCAGTTGAAGGTGTGTTTGACTGAAAATCTACTCCGCCATTCAATCATGGCTGATCAATCGTTTCCTCCCAACCCCATTCTCCTGCCTTCTCCCCGTAACTCCTGACATCCCTTAAGGGGCTGTCCCACTTGGGTGACCTAATAGGTGAGTTTAGAAGAGTTTGAAAAAATGACATGTTGAAGACCTCCTTCGACTATGTTGAAGACCAGCTTCGACTAGCAACGACTAGCTATGACTAACTTCGGGAAAATTGGACACCGAATAGTGGAGAGTGAAGCCAACCTCCTTCGATCTCCTTTGACCTCCCTTCAACTGTGATGAAGACTATCTATGACTACCTTTGACTATCCTCGATTACCTACGACTAACATGCCGACCTACTACGACCTGCTACGACTAAACCTACGAGTAAAAAAAGTAGCTATTTTTTCCATGGCGACCTTTTTTTACTTGCGGGCATTTTTTAACATATTGAAAAAAATGCCGCGACCTAGCTGAGGCCTCGAGTACACGGAGACCAATCTTGAGCATAAAGGAGTTACAAAGATCTCCTACGGCCTCGTGTCGACCATGCTGTGAGTATGAGTCTATATAACTATATAACAATTACAGCACGGAAACAGGCCCTCTCGGCCCTTCCAGTCCGTGCCGACCATTTGTTTTTCCCTAGTCCCATCTACCTGCACTCAGACCATACCCCTCCATTCCCTTCACGTCCATATACCTATCCACTTTACTCTTAAATGTTAAAATCGATCCTGCCTCCACCACTTCTGCTGGAAGCTGATTCCACACAGCCACCACCCTCTGAGTAAAGAAGTTCCCCCTCACGTTACCCCGAAACCTCTGTCCCTTAATTCTCATGTCATGCCCTCTTGTTTGAATCTTCCCTACCCTCAATGGGAAAAACGTATCCACGTCAACTCTGTCTATCCCTTTCATCATTTTAAAGACCTCAATCAAGTCCCCCCTTAACCTTCTGCGCTCCAAAGAATAAAGACCTAACTTGTTCAACCTTTCTCTGTAACATAGTTGCTGGAACCCTGGCAACATTCTAGTAAATCTCCTCTGTACTCTCTCTATTTTGTTGACATCCTTCCTATAACTAGTCGAGGGCAAACTCGCCAGAACTCGTGGATTAGGTCGCCCAAGTGGGACAGGCCCTTTACTAATCAAGAATCTGTCAATTTCTGGCTTTAAAAAAATTATTGACTTGGTCCCCACAACCGTCAGTGGTGATAACCTCCACAGATTTATCTCCCTCTGCCTAAAGAAATACCTCATCTCCTTTCTATTTCCTCATCATCCTTTTATTCTGAAGCTATGACCTCTGATCCTAGACACTCCCACTAGTGGAAACGTCCTCTTCACATCCACTCCACCCAGGTATTTTATTATTCGGTAAATTTCAATGCGATCCCCCCTCATGCTTCTAAATATCAGTGAGTACAGGCCCAATGCCGTCAAACCCCCATCATATGTTAACCCAATTATTCCTGGGATCATTTTCGTAAGCCTCCTTTGGACCCTCTCCCATGCCAGCACATCCTTCCTCAGATGTGGGGCCCAAAACTGCTCACAATACTCCAATGTGGTCTGACCAGTGCCTTATAAGGCTTCATCATTATATCCCTAGTTTTTTATATTCTAGTCCTCTCTAAATAAATGCTAACATTGCATTTGCCTTCCTTACTACCGTTTCAACTTGCAAATTCATTTTTTGGGTATCCTGTGCCTGTACTCCCAAGTCCTAAGTCCCTTTTTGCTCCTCCGATTCCTGAATTCTCTCCCCATTTAGAAAATAGTTTACGGTAATAGAAAAGCCATATAGAAAACAACATCAGGCAATATCTGTGGAGAGAGAAACTAAAGTTTATAACCTCACAGTAAAAAGCACATCAGGGAATCTATTACTGATGAAGGATCATTGGCCTGACACATTAATTCTGCCCGCTCTCTCCACAGATACTGTCTCGACAGTTAAGCATCTCCAGCATGTTCTGACTTAATTGCAGATTTCCAGTTTTACAATTGTTTTACAATGTTTATGACTAATAATACCCTTACCTCTTCAGCTTCAAATCTCTAATGACACTCTAATACTGCTCTTCCAGTTCTAATCCGTTACTATATAACCTGTTCAGGTCAGGTCAAGGGGAGTTCCTCCCACCACGGGTACCATGTAATCCCGTGCTATCTGCTCCATGGTCGGAGAGTCGGTGACTAAACCGTCTCCCCCACCTGCTTTGCCAGGTGAGGAGGGCGCTGTGGACCCCTAGCAGGACCAAAATCAAGACCTGTCAAAGGGCGGATGAGCTTTTAGCGAGCCAACGGCCATCCACAATTCAGCAGAAGTTGCGGTCACTGACGTACATGGCATTGTAAGGAGTGATGATAAAGCACACACACCAAAATCCTGTACTTCCAGCGGCGGAAATCGGCAGGAACTTTAGGACAGACATAAGTGGTGCGTCCATCACCGTTCCCACCAGCACCACTGTGTCGCTAATGTTTTCAACCATGATGAATCAATCAATAACCTGTTGTCCTGCTTTCAGTGGTAGAAACCTCAACTCTGTAACCCATCCAATTTCCAACCTTTGCTACTCAAATCCAACTCTCTTCAGCACTAATCTGTAATTTCAGGCACTTCCTGCCCACTTTGTTTCACACCAACTTGTTACTAACACAGATTTTTGAAGTTCCTTGGGACATATTAAATCTGCTGCATAAACACAATTATCTATTTTTTAATTGGTAACCCTGTTTCAGGTTGAATATTCAGATGAAGCCACTTCCTTGATATAAAGCGCTGTGTTTTTTGTGAACTGTAAAACTATGCTAACGATTTGTACTCTATTTTCAGCAAGTGAAAATAGACATATGATTAGACTGCAATATCGGAAATTGCCACATTACTAAATCAAGTTAAATGCCTTTCAAAATCCATAGCTTTGCTGCTTCAATGGAATTTCAAATTCACCGAGTTGGATTAATTCATGCAGTACTGATTTTAATATTGAGGTGATGTATTTTCACTCTAACTATTCAATTGCATCTCTTTCTGTTTCTTTATAATTAAGCATCATTGAACAGCCTTGAACACGGACTGAATGTTTATGTATCAGCACTGTATTCCATTAAGAGTTTAGTCTGCCTTCAGTGCTAAGCTCAGGGCACAAGCTCATAATGGAGTCTCCTCAAGCTTTAATCTGTAGCAAATATAACCACTTGCCAGTACCAAAGACTTGCATAGATTGTGGCTGTGATATTCTATTTAGCACTGCTATTTATGAAATGTTTAAGCAGGATGGTGTTTTAATAGAGTGTCTATTTCAAGGCCACATTATTTAAAGAAGGGGCCAAGTGAATATTTTGATTTTAAACATAACTTGGATGTCAGATATTTTGATGAGCCGAAGCTTGTTGATGGAAACAAACATCTGTATTTTACTCAAACCTATATGGTAAGTTTCCACATTTTAAAAAAAGTTCATGAATGTCACACTTGCTGCCCAAAGCCACCTTAATGTTGAATTTGGTTTAGATTAGTTTAGAGAAAAAAGGGCGGAAGCAGGCCCTTCAGCCCACCGAGTCCGCACCCGACCCGTGATCCCCACACATTAACACTACCCTACACACACACACTATGGACAATCCTTTACATTTATACCAAGACAATTAACCTACAAACCTGTAGGTCTTTGGAGTGTGGGAGCAAAGCTGAAGATCTCAGAGAAAACCCATGCAGGTCACGGGTGGGAACGTACAGATTCCGTACCGACAAGCGCCCGTGGTCAGGATCGAACCCGGGTTTCTGGCACTGTAAGGTAGTAACTCTACCGCTACACCACCGTGCCACTAATTTAAATGGCTCGGTTTCATGTGGTCTATGCCCTGCAAGATGGTCATCTTGTACCACCATGTGGAGAGGCTGGAACTAGTGGCACTCTGGCGTAGTTGGTAATGCTGTTAACTCCAGGACCCTGGTTCAAATCTAATTTCCAAGCTGTCTGAGTGAAGTTTGCCCTGAGCCCGTGTTGGTTTCTTCCAGATACACTGGTTGCCTCCCAATGGCACGGTGGTGCAGCGGAACAATTGTTGCGTTACAGCACCAGACACCCGGGTTGGTTCCTGACTACAGGTTCTGTCGGTACAGAGTTTGCACGTTCTCCCCGTGACCCAGTGATGGAAATGGGGGGGTACGCAGGGGAGAATATTCCCCTGTGAACCCCTACTTTTCAGTTTCAATCTCGGGTTTAATGAGTACTGCAGAAAGATTGTAGTCGTTTATCACTTGATTCAACTGAGCCAAAAACAATTTGTTAACTGCCAATGTTAGGACTTGTTAACAGCCAGTAGTTAACACGTAGTTATACAATGTGTCACCAATACATCGATCTGCATTCCTTAGTCAATATAATTGTGTTTTGACCAAGGATCAATGACGCCGCGTTCCTTTGAATAAAATTCATGGGAGAATTTCTTAAAACTTAATGTCATTAAGGGCTCTAGACCGCGAGCACGGGCTTCTTCCTGGTGTGCAGGTATAGTCATTCACCCACGTTATTTTAAGAATCATAGAATCGTAGAAAATAGGTGCAGGAGTAGAGGCCATTCGGCCCTTCGAGCCTGCACCGCCATTCAATATGATCATGGCTGATCATGCAACTCAGTATCCTGTACCTGCCTTCTCTCCATACCCCCTGATCCCTTTAGCCACAAGGGCCACATCTAACTCCCTCTTAAATATAGCCAATGAACTGGCCTCAACTACCTTCTGTGGCAGAGAATTCCACAGACTCACCACTCTCTGTGTGAAAAATGATTTTCTCATCTCGGTCCTAAAAGACTTCCCCCTTATCCTTAAACTGTGACCCCTTGTTCTGGAGTTCCCCAACATCGGGAACAATCTTCCTGCATCTAGCCTGTCCAACCCCTTAAGAATTTTGTAAGTCTCTATAAGATCCCCCCTCAATCTCCTAAATTCCAGCGAGTACATGCCAAGTCTATCCAGTCTTTCCTCATATGGAAGTCCTGCCATCCCAGGAATCAGTCTGGTGAACCTTCTCTGTACTACCTCTATGGCAAGAATGTCTTTCCTCAGATTAGGATACCAAAACTGTACACAATACTCCAGGTGTGGCCTCACCAAGACCCTGTACAACTACAGTAGAACCTCCCTGCTCTTGTACTCAAATCCTTTTGCTATGAATGCCAACATACCATTTGCTTTCTTCACAGCCTGCTGCACCTGCATGCCTACTTTCAATGACTGGTGTACCATGACACCCAGGTCTCGTTGCATCTCCCCTTTTCCTAATCGACAACCATCCAGATAATAATCTACCCTCCTGTTTTTGCCGCCAAAGTGGATAACCTCACATTTATCCACATTATACTGCATCTGCCATGCATTTGCCCACTCACCCAACCTATCCAAGTCACCTTGCAGCCTCCTAGCATCCTCCTCACAGCTAACACTGTCCCCCAGCTTCGTGTCATCCGCAAACTTGGAGATGTTGCATTCAATTCCCTCATCCAGATCATTAATATATATTGTAAATAGCTGGGGTCCCATGCACTGAGCCTTGCGATACCCCACTAGTCACTGCCTCCCATTCTGAAAATGACCCGTTCACTCCTACTCTTTGCTTCCTGTCTGCCAGCCAGTTCTCTATCCACATCAATACTGAACCCCCAATACCGTGTGCTTTAAGTTTGTATGCTAATCTCTTATGTGGGACCTTGTCAAAAGCCTTCTGAAAGTCCAGATATAACACATCCACAGGTTCTCCCTTATCCATTCTACTAGTTACATCCTCAAAAAATTCTACAAGTTTCGTCAGACACGATTTACCTTTCATAAATCCATGCTGACTTTGTTCAATGATTTCACCGCTTTCCAAATGTGCTGCTATCCCATCTTTAATAACTGACTCTAGCATTTTCCCCACTACCGATGTTAGACTAACTGGTCTGTAATTCCCCGTTTTCTCTCTCCCTCCCTTTTTAAAAAGTGGGGTTACATTAGCTACCCTCCAATCCTCAGGAACTCTCCAGAATCTAATGAAGGAACTGCACATGCTGGAACAATCGAAGGTAGACAAAAATGCTGGAGAAACTCAGCGGGTGTGGCAGCATCTCACCCGCTGAGTTTCTCCAGGATTTTTGTCCACCCACATTATTTAGTAATTTGTACCCGTCATTTAGCAATTTTACAAAATTTTGAGATTTTAAAAATCAAGTCTGCAATTTATCCCATCAGATAAAGCATAAAGAGAAGTTTAATTTGACACCTAATTCACTTTCATATCTTCAGTATTAAAAGAGTTATGGCCACTTTCATTCTCGGAAATTAGCATCTTGTTCCCCATTGCTTTTCCATTGACTTAACTCAAAAGCTGTGATCAAGGACGGTCAAAAGCCCATAACTTTCTTAAAAATTAAGAGAACTCAATGAAATTTTCAGTTATTATAGATTGAAGCATTCTGAAACAAATAGGAAACAATCTTACTTGGATGACCTGAAATTAAAACATATAATTAGTCAGTTACCTAATTGTAGCTAATTACAAAATTAAATTACTAGATCTAAACATCTATCCATTTCTTAAGAAAAGATAAACATTTTTAAATTGCCTAAGTGTCCAAACAACAGTCACACAATAATTCACAATATAACATGATTTTTAAATCTCATTTTCATGAATTTATAGGCCAAATGGAAGGAATTTAGTGTTTAATTCCCGTAAATTAATGGCCTTTTAAATCAACTTGCGAGTGGGTTTTTGTGGAATGCGATGGATTGGAACATTGAGGTTTGCGGTGAATTTAACCCACAGTCGGCAGGAAAAATACTGCCGGTTTGTATATATTTTTTGTCCCCTTTTCGCAACATGAAAATTTGATTAAAGGCTTCCTAAGAACCACGCTTTTATGTAAAAATAAACTGTGTGCCTTCTTTTATCCCCTACGCAAGGTCTGTCCAGTTGTCGGCGTTCACGGCTTTAGAAGCCGATTTTTAATTCGCTCTTGCTAATAAATGATCCAGCGTAGTTTAAAAATAGCTTCATAAAACAAATGTCGGAGCGATTTCTCTTTAGCAACAAAATCCCCTGAGATGGATCGATTTGAACTGTCTGGAGAAAAACGGCATTTTAAACCCGGCACCAAAATCACGCACACAGGGAGTGGCAGAACTGCAGCGCAGCTGAAGGTAAGTTTTGTAACATACCGACGTCATTTAGGGATGTTATATGAATTTAAAAAAAAATCCGTTTATGCGTATTGTTTTCTTTCTCTCCTTCAAGGTTAGTTCTTCTGTTTGCCTTTATTCGCTTCAGTTTTATTTAGTGTTATTTATCACGTTGTGCTTGTAGCTTTTGAACGATTTAAACGTATGGATTTTTAAAAATTCATATAAATACATAGCGTTGCCCGAGTGCCAAATCGCTTCAGCTGTACCTGCAACTGAAGCTACGGGTGGATTAGTAGACCTTGAAGAGGCATTGACACTTTGTTTTTATATAGAGGGGTAATAGAGAAGGGCTCCGGACCACGAGCTCACTGACTGAATGATGCAGATGTCCTCACTGAGAATGACACCCTTCCGATCAATTATTTTAGGATAAGCCTTTCTAGAGAACATGCTACTTTTTGCTTTCCCATTTTCAAAATATAGAATTTTGAATTTGGCATTTGATTGGTACAAGGAGACTACAAAGCTCGTAATATCTATTTTTTTATGCACTGTAAGTTTCTATATTTCTACTCTTGGGTATGTATGTGGCAATTATGGTTCATGGAAGTTTCTCCCACACTACTAGTTATATTCGTAACAACATATTTAAATACGAGAAATTTTCGATCTTTCCCAACCCTATCGATACCCACCCTATGTACCTTATATCAGATTTAAATCGTAATTCCAAATTTTTTTTTTCTATTTGTCAATATTTTGTGGCCGATTATTTGGCGGCCAATCAACTGTTGTCTCTAAGGTTGATTGTGTCCAATCACCGACCAGCTTCCCCTAAAATTCCTGTCCAATCAACAAATCGGTCTCCTCCCGTCCGATCAGCCACTGTCTCCAACGGCATTGTGTCCAACCACATAATGCGCTGGTCACTCAGCGGCCAATCAGACACAACTCCGAGGGGCATTGTGACCAATCACCGACCAGCTTCCCTTAAAATTCGAGTCCAATCAACAAATCGGTCTCCTCCAATCAGCCGCTGTCTCCAAGGGCATTGTGTCCAATCACATAATGCGCTGGTCACTCGGCGGCCAATCAGACACAGTCTCCGAGGAGTGTTGTGACCAATCAACGACCTGCTTCCCTCACCGAAGCAGACAATGGCTAGAGCCAACACACAAAGGGAGAGAGAGAGAGAGAGAGAGAGAGAGAGAGAGAGAGAGAGATGCAAGAAAGCAGCGATGACATATAATGCACAATAAACTGTTTTACAAATACACAATAAACAAGTTATGCATTCTTCTACTCTTACATGGTATGACTGAACATAAAAAGTCTCCCCCCTCTCTCTCAGCCTCACGGACCTAAGTGTACCCCTAGTTCCAAAAAACCATTTCCATCACTGCCGTGACCACGTGGGTTTCCTCCGGATGCTCCGGTTTGCTCACACACCCCAAAGACGTACAGGTTTGTAGAATAATTGGCTTTGTTAAAAATCGAAAAATTGTCCCTATTGTGTAGGACTGTATGGGGATTGCTGTTCGGCGCCAACTCGGTGGGCTGAAGGGCATATATCTGCGCTGTATCTCTATATTTGTAAACTAAAAATTAATCTAAAAAATCCACAAATTAGTAAGCAACTCCGAGGCACAAAGGTGGACTGGCGAGGGGAGGGATGTCACGTCCAAGGAAGGCGATGGCTGGAGGTCGGTAGCAGCCTGGGTATTGCCTGGATCAGGCACCACTCGTAAGAACTAAAGTGCGGACTGGACTTTGAAAACGCCGCCAAAACATGGCGCCTCTTGAATTGGGGTCAGTACACTATTTCTGTACTCTTGCTAATCGAGGATGTGCTTGGTATGGGAATACTGTACTGGACTGTATGTAAGAAAAAGTATGTCACTGTGTCTGCACATGTGACTATAAAAGCACCATTGAACCAATGAACATTTCAAATTGGCCTTTGTAAATTGGCCCTTCATGTGAGTAATAGAATCTTGGGGAGGGGGGAGGATGTGGGAGTTTAACATAGGTCCAGTATAAATGGTTGATTGATGGTCAGTCCAGGCTTAGTGGGCTGAAGGGCCTGTCTTTGTGCCGTATGACTGTAACAAAACGGCTAAAAGTACTTTGACATTTGGTCACACCCTACGGATTAAACTGTCAGATTACATTCCAAATCAATCAAGGCTATTAAATGTTTTAATATTTTGGAACAATTAAAACAAAATTTAAAAACCCTTAAGTACTTGAGTAAATAATGAGCAATAACTAAATACTCAATTAAGGACACAACACGCTGGAGTAACTCAGCGGGACAGGCAGCATCCTTGGAGAACATGGATAGATGATGTTTGGGGTCTGATAGATGGGGTCTGAAGAAGCGTCCCAACCCGCCAGAGATGCTGCCTGACTCACTGAGTTACTCCAGCACTTTATGTCTTTTTTTTTGCATACCAGCATCAGTAGTTCCTTGTTGTTGTTAAAAATTAAATTAATTAATTTTACATAATATGGCGCCTCGTAACTATTCCTATCCAATTACGTGATTAGGCTCCCTGTTCCTGTGTCACTTTCAACAGGTCATTTACCTGCCATTTTTGCATACAGGGTCCAATGCAGAAGAGCAGTGAGGAGATTGTCAGTAATGATAGGCAGCAATTTTTGCACTTGCTTGCCGATGTGGGAATTTATATCTGGTGGCAATAATTCTAAGAAACCATGGCAGGTTGTGGCTTGAAACTACTGATACTGCTCAGCAAATTTGTCTCAATAACGTCTTTTCCTTCCTCTCCTGAGCAATTCTGTTGTGAGATCCATGTTCAAAAGTAAGTCATTCGAAAAAAAACAGCAAATACATAAATCACGATTTTTAATGCCAATCACCTTTTTAAGAATTCACTAATTGTGTTGATCTTCATCTACTTCGAGGAAAACCTGCAAATTATTTGGGTTTATGGAATATTTATTTTGAGGACAAAGTTCAGGTGTTGAGACTACCATAATGACATTTTATTGTCTGCCTTGTTCCCACCACAAAATATATTCCTATTGCAAAGTCTTGTCGGCCAATCCAAACATAATTTAGCTTTTTATCATACCTTCCTTATAGAACTCGCTCTCACCTTCTTTCTGAGAAAGTGGAATGAAAATCTACTTTCAGGAAGATAATATTCAATTTAATCAACCTGAAAGATTAGAACACATTCGATGGAAATAAAGGTATCTGAATTGGTATCAAATGACATCAGGCCTTTGGAATTTTGGTTTTGATATTTCACAACTAAAGTGTTGTCAAATCCAGTATAATTTACATGATGTGTTGTGTTTTTTTTAAAGGGAGGCCTCAAAAGCATTAATATCTTCCTGAATATTGTCAGCGTGCCACTGCATTGTAATTCTCCAGTTTTCCGATAAGACAAAGAATAGTGGGGTTTTTTTAATTAAAAAAAAAGATTACAATGCAAAAACAAACGGCACCCAATGTTTTCTGGGTCAGGTTTGTTGAAGTATATACACTGTATATTTATGTTGCTGAGAAGATTGGATCGCCAGCACTGAGATTGAGTGGAATCTAGTACAGGGACTGTGGCTAAACATAACTATAAACATTCCTTCTAATTGCTCAAGATTTAACATTACGCTTGAAAAGATAATTTGTGAAGTTAGTGCTGATTACAAAAATGTGATCAGATTTCCGACGTTTATGTTTTGCTGAGGGGAAACACAATGTCATCCTTTATCTGCAATTTGATACAATCAATGTTTCATTTAAGAATGGTTTGCATCTGTGTACATTCTAAAGCCAGACAAAATGGATGGTAATCTAACTTCTGAGGTAAGAGCATGCCATCTGCCATTTATAAATGCAATCATGTTACAAAGCCTTAATAAAATTTGCATTTGACTTGCTTTCTTATAAACCTTTTTAGACATGTTACATTGTCATTTTATGTATCATTCTATTATGCCTTACCAGATTCTATATTTGAATAATATATTTGACAGATGTGCTATATATTCTTTTCATGGAAACCTTTTGACATTTGTTTGCATTTCCAACACAGCTGACTTCAGTCATGACAATATAGTTCATGGATCACAGCTGAGTTTATATGAGGCGGCTTCACAAAATATTTGCGAGCTGGCTTTTTTAGGCTGTGGACTAGCATTTATTTTCAGTCGCAGGGCAGCTGCAGGTAATATTTTTTTCAAATAGATGATAAATGCATGCTCGGTCTTGTCGTTAAATAATCCTGCAAACCAGGATAGTCACGACATCAAAAGTACCAACACAAAGAAAACTACTGTTTTCACTTCCTCTTTGACCTAACAAAAAATGCTTAAAAATAAACTTACAATGCTTCAGTATTTATGTTAAATCTGCTTTTATGCAGAGTTTAACCAACAATTAGGACGTTTTCTGCATGTTTCCTAGACTGCAATGCATAATATTCCATCTTTGAACGTTTTTTTCTGTATGCAGGAGATTATAAAACAATATTTCTTGGAGCTAATCAGGACGATTTTTACATTCCAAAGCATCAGGAACGAACAGAAGTGACACAGAAGAATGCAAACTTATTTATTTTATTCCTCCCAGACTCTGGAGATGTCCCTAATGAACACAAAATGGAGTTACATGAAATGCATTACAATGAATGAATGAAAGCCAAACATCCCAACTCACTAAACTAACCGGAAAAGCTGTCAGGAAATCAGTGACAATAAATGAAAATATTTTCTTGGAATCATGAGAAATTCTCCCCTGATTCCCACAATGAAAATACAAGCCCATGACACAGGATCTGGGATTGCTTACAATGATCTCACCATTACATCTCTCAGCGAGGTATGGGTGGAGCCTGCACTTTGGGTGTACACATGAAGCTCTTAGGTTTCCTGAAACTTCTGATTGCAATGAACTTCGGTTCACATAAAAAGGCCCCAGAGCCCTCGAAATATTCATAAATTTCTGAAAACTCTGGGTGAAATCCAGAGTCTTCAATGGAATTAATTTCAGAAGCAGATTCCAATGTGAGAGGGTAGCCTGAGGCAGGCACGGAACTCGCTATCAAAATATGGAGGGGGACGGGGGACGGGGACGGGGGACGGGGACGGGGGGGCACAAATTTTTAGGCGGCCGCGCGCGCACGCGCACACTCACACACACATGCGCGAGGCTTCGGAGGCTCAATCCAGCGCTAAATGCAGCTCAGCTCTGCCTGTCTCGCCAGGTTAACCTACAGCCCTGACTGGACTGACGGGACACCAGTGCTGCTTCTTCGCGCTGGCCATATTTCCCGCAAGCCCAGGCAGGTTAACCAGGCAGAGTTGAGCTGGGTTTAGCGCTGCTTCTCTGCGCTGGCTCTGCTCATCCGCAGCCAGATCGATCCTGGCTGTGGATGAGGCGCAGGTCTGTGCCACGTCTCCCTCCTCCAATCATCGCGCTGAATCATCATGTCCCGCCCCCATTGCCTGCTGACCGACGTCTCTCTCGTCCAATCGACGCCCTCGATCAGCACTCCCAACTCCACGGAAAGCGGAGATTTTAAATCCGGATGACAAAAACTTGGGGGGGGGGGATGTCCCCCACCTCTCAAAACATGGGGGTGACGTGTCCCCTCTGGCCCCCCCGGGTTTTCCGCCCCTGGCCTGAGCGAGGGGGGGGGGGGGGGTAAACCCACGTATCACAAGAAGTACCAGTAAAATTCACATGCTTGCACACACACAAACACGCACACACACACACACACACACACACACACACACACACACGCACACGCACACGCACACGCACACACGCACACAAATGCACTCATACACATACACATATGCATACACATACAGAACCACAGGTCAGGACTCAGTTCACTGGAGTTGTGAGACAGTAACACTATTTACACATAAATATGTGTCTAAAGGAGGGATACACCTCACGTGCAGCCAGAACAGACTAGTACAGTTTGGCAGCGTGCACAGCAAAGGCACTTTGGGCCACAGGGCCTATTATAATGCTGTACTCTTCTATGTCTAAGAAAGAACTGCAGATGCTGGATTAAATCGAAGGTAGACACAAAATGCTGAGGTAACTCAGTAGAACAGGCAGCATCTCTGGAGCGAAGGAATGGGTGACGTTTCGGTTTCAGGTCGAGACGTTCCGGGCCTGAAGAAGGGTCTCTACCCGAAACGTCACCCATTCCTTCTCTCCAGAGATGCTGCCTGTCCCGCTGAGTTACTCCAGCATTTTGTGTCTACCTGTACTCTTCTATGCTCTGTGTGCATTGGGAATTACTCCAGTATTGTGAATATTGACTAGAATCTGTTCTTTTTCTGCCTGTTTAAGGGATGATGACAAAATCTTTTATATTTGATTTCCAGCACCAACAGGGGTCTTCTCACTGGAAGATATTATGCAAAAAGCATAGTCCCTGGCACACTGTAAGTCTGCCACACTAAATGTGGCTGGGGACTGTGGAGAACAGATATTGAATATGTGTAGGAAGGAACTGCAGATGCTGGTTTACACCGAAAATCGACACAAAATGCTGGAGTAACTCAGCAGGTCAGGCAGCATCTCTGGAGAAAAGGAATAGGTGATGTTTCTGGTCGGGATCTTCAGACTTCAGGGTCTGATGAAGGGCCTCGACCAGAAACGTCACCTTTTCCTTTTCTCCAGATATGTTACCTGACACTCTTAATTAAACTAAATATTAGGGAAGTGGAATGCCCACATCTCTTTGGAAACTATATTTCTAGGCTCTTCTGTCCGTTACACACATCAGCTGCTCGGCCAACTTCAGAAGGAAAATGAAAGAAAAATAAATTGATGATATCGGAAATCTAAAACAAAAAGTGAAAATTGCAGAAAAACACAGCAGGGTCAGGCAGCATCTGTGGGAAGAGAAGCAGTCAATGTTTTGGGTAGGAAGGAGCTGCAGATGCTGGTTTACACCGAAGATAGACGCAAAATGCTGGAATAACTCAGCGGGACACGCAGTATCTCTGAAGAGAGGGAATGGGTGACATTATTGGTCGAGACCCTTCTTCAGACTGAGAGTCAGGGGAGAGGGAGCCTAGAGATTGGTCGGTGGGGGCGCTGCGAGTCGGCTGCCCTGCCAGCAGCATGTTCGTTATTTCGACTTCTTTTGTTTTTTCTCGTGTGTCTAAATGTTAGTTTGGGTGTCTCTCGGTGTGTCTTGCGTGGAGGGTGATGGGTGGGGGAAAAGGGGGAAACCGCTTCCGGTCGCCTCCTCGACAGAGAGGCGACTTTTTCCATGTCGCCTCCCTCGCGGCCTAACAGCACGGATTGGAGCAGCCTTCCCCGGAGTCGGGCCCTAGAGCTTCAGCAGCGGGCGCAGCGTGGACTTTTCCATCGCGGAGCGGGCGAACCCTTGCCGGGGGTCACCAGAAAGGAGTGCTCCGATCGCTGGCCTGGTGACTTTGGCATCTGGGGGCTGTGGTCTGCGGAGCTTCTAGCCGCAGGCATGGCGTGGGCTTACCATCTGGAGCCTGGGATCCCTTGCCAGGGATCGCCGGAGAAGAGTTTCAACCTCCGGCCTGCGGTCTATAACATCCTGAAGCCGCGGTCTCAGGTAGGAACATGCCGATTCGGGCACTCCATGCCCTGGAGTGTGTTTGGCCCTCCTGATGTCGGAGGTTTGATCACCCCGATGAGAGGGCCTGTACATCTGGCCGTCTGTAGCGGCGACTACGGAGGGTTCATGGCCCCGACCACGGATGAACAAAGGAGGAGGACTCTCTGAACTTTGTTGCCTTCCACCACAGTGAGGAATGCTGTAGTGGATGTTTGTGTTAAATTCTATTGTGTACTGTGTGTTCTTTTTAAGTGTATCGCTGCTGGCAAATTCATTTCACTGCACCTTTGGCTGCATGTGACAAATAAAATTGACTTTGACTTTGAGATATGGAGGGGTATGGTGTGAAAAGGACAGATTGGGAGAAGGTGTTACACACAATTTTAATTGAATCTCTTACCACAGATGTTGCCTGACACTGCCTGCCTGAGACCTTCCAGTAGTTTCGGTTTTTGTCTCAGAGAAAAATCATAGATTTCACAACACGTGGTAACTCCCTGATTTCATTATATTTTTTAAATACACTGTAACATATGTAAATATGGTGCAAAGCATTCTGAGATCATTGTATACACATTAACCATTATCTTTGGTTCATAAGATCATAGGTCGTAGGACTACTCTGCCATTCAATCATGGCTGGCCTATCTTTCCCTCTCAATCCCATTCTCCTGCCTTTTCCCCATAACCCTGACACCCGTACTAATCAAGAATCTATCTATCTCTGCCTTAAAAATATTAATTGACTTGGCCTCCACAGCCTTCTGTGGCTATGTATTCCATGGATTCACCACCCTCAGATGAAACAAGTTCCTCCACATCTCCTTTCTAAAGGTACGTCCTTTTATTCTGAGGCTGTGCCCTCTGGTCCTAGACTCTCCCACTATTGGAAGATTTCCACCAATCTTCTGACACATTTATGGATGCTAATCCTGAGAAAATAAGGTGATGTCCAACAATAACAGTACAGGAAGTACAATCTTAATAAAATCTGCAAGGGTGATTTTCAATAGGGAAGTGTAAGTATCAAACCAGTTTAATAAACTGAATGCGTAAAACATTCCAAGGTGTTTCACTGAGAGCTTATTGAACAGAAGTTGAAACCGTCACAAGCAGAGGCAAATAGCCAAATCATAGCTCAAGTTGACTGGAGCAGGTTATTTGAGGGGAAAGGAACATCGGCCAAGTGGGATGTTTTTAAAAGTGTACTGAAGGGAGCTCAGGATGTGTACGTCCCCGTTAGAGTGAAAGTCAAAGCAGGCAAATGTAATGAAGCTTCAGGAAGGGTGCATGGGACAGTTATAGGCAGCTGGGATCAAGTGCATCCCTGGAGGAGTTTCGGGAACTAAGGAGCAAACTATAAAAGGAGATCAGAAGGGCAAAAAGGGGCCAGGAGATAGCTCTTGCGAGTATAAAATCACAAAAGATTTTATAAATACATAAGGGGGAAAAGGGTAACTAGAGAGAGTGTGGGACCTCTCAGAAATAAAAGTGGTCATCTCTGTGTGGAGCCACAGGAGGTGGGAAAGGTCCCCAATGAGTATTTCTCCTCTGTCTTTACCGAGGAGAAAGACAATAGGACGGAAGAAATTAGAGCAGTCACTGGAAGTGTCATGAGAACAGTCAAGGAAGTATTGAAGGGACTGTCGTGTTTGAAGGTAGACAAATCTCCGGGGCTTGATCAGATATATCTGAGGACATTGCGGGAAACTGGAGAGGAAATTGTGGGAGCCCGGATTGAAATTTATGAGTCGTCCTTAAATACAGGAGAGGTGCCAGAGGATTGGAGGGTGGCAAATGTTGTGCAGCAAAAAGCTTGACGAGGGAGGGCAGAACTGTAGATGTTTTAGATGTTGTAGATGTTCAGTAAGGCGTTCGACAAGGTGCCGCATGGAGGCTGCTCTGGAAGGTTAGATCTCATGGGATCCAAGGCGAGATAGCTGAATGGATAGCAAATTGGCTTCGTGGAAGGAAGCAGAGTGTGATGGTGGAAGGTTGCTTCTCAGAATGGAGGCCTGTGACTAGTGATGTGCCACAGGGGTCAGTGCTGGGCCCCTTACTACATCCATGATTTGGATGAGAACATACAGGGCAAGATTAGCAAGTTTGCTGATGATACAAATGTGAGTGGTTTTGCAGAAAAAGGTTGTGAACGATTGCAGCAGGATCTGGATCGATTGGCCAAGTGGGCAAAGGAATGGTTGATGGAATTTAATGCAGAGAAGTGTGAGGTGTTGCATTTTGGGACGTTGAACAAAGACAGGACCTACACAGTAAATGGTAGGACTCTGGGTAGTGTTTGAGAGCAGAGGGATCTAGGAGTACAAGTGCATGGTTCCTTGAAGGTCGAGTCGCATGTAGATAAGGTGGTCAAAAAGGCTTTTGGCACTTTGGCCTTCTTCTGTCAGAGTATTGAGTATAGAAGTTTGGAGGTCATGTTTCAGTTGTATAAGATGTTGGTTAGACTGCATTTTGTAATATTGTGTTCATTTCTGGGCACCATGTTATAGGAAAGATATTGTCAAGTTTGAAAGGGTTCAGAAAAGATTTACGAGGATGTTGCCAGGTCTAGAGGATGTGAGCTATAGGGAGAGGTTACGTAGGCTGGGTCTCTATTCCATGAAGCGTAGGAAGATGAGGGGAGATCTTATAGAGGTATACAAAATCATGAGAGGAATAGATCGGGTAGATGCACACTCTTTTACCCAGAGTAGGGGAATTGAGGACCAGAGGACATAGGTTCAAGGTGAAGGGAAAAAGATTTAATAGGAATCGGAGGGGTAACTTTTTCACACAGAGGCTGGTGGGTACAGGGAACAAGCTACTAGACGAGGTAGTTGAGGCTGGAACTATCCCATTGTTTAAGAAACAGTTGGACAGATACATGGATAGGACAGTTTTTGAGGGTTATAGACCAAGCGCAGGCAAGTGGGACCAGGACAAGCGAAAGGCCAGATTTAGAAGAGCTCAAATTTCAGGAGGGCGTTAGGTATGGAGGAAGCTATAATAAAGAGGAGATATAAGATTTTAAGACATGATTGAGAATGTTTTATCATTTTTAACGTCCTGCCATGGTTGGTGATGGAGGTAGATACGATAGTGGCATCAAAGAGGCTTTGGATGTGCAGAGAATGGAAAGGTCTGAATTATGTGTGGGTAGATGAGATTAGTTTGGCTTGATATCATGTTCCGCATTGACATTGTGGGCTGAAGGGCCTGTTCCTGTGCCAGGCCTTTCTATGTTCTAAGGTCTATGTTCAAACCGTTATCAATTTAGGAACACAATCCTCACATGTTGCAGTTAATAGTTCTACTCTTCGGATCATTATTGAATGCTTTCCTCACAGTTCCCACATTCTACTTTTGTTATAGAATCATCAGGCCATAGAGTGTGGAAACAGGCCTTTCGGCCCAACTTGCCCACACCGACCAACATGTCCCGTCTACACTAGTCCCACCTGAATGCGCTTGGCCCATATCTCTCTAAACCTGTACTATCCATGTACCTATCCAAATGTATTTTCAACATTTTGATAGTACCTGCCTCAAACTACCATTTCCGGCAGCTTGTTCCATACACCCACATCCCTCTGTGTGAAAACATGACCCCTCAGGTCCAATTAAACCTTAAAGGGTTTTGTTGTTTAATTTTTTACCTGTTCTTTTATTATTACTCAAACCATTTTTTTTGTTTAATTCTCTACACACTACATTTGTTCAAAATTGTTGGTAATCTAAAGCATCATTAATATTTCCTTCCTATTTTCCATTTTTTGTCAATGCTGCAGAAATTCTGTTTAATGCTTCCTTAAATTTGACCATTGCACTTTTTCAGGATGTCGTACAATTAATTTTATTTTTACATTGTATTTTTCATATTTATTGTTAAGTTCATTAATGCATGAACATTTTCCCAATCCTCAAAGTTACTGCAAGAAAGTGTACAAGAGCAAAGATTCAAGAGCAAAAATTCTACAATGCCCAGCAGGTGTTGTGAAAGGCACAATATAAATGTAAGTCAACAGATTTACAAAGATCTCACCAACATAGGTAGAGGTATGTGAAAGATATTTGAAAAGATAATAGACGAAATGCTGCTTCATAAAATAAATAAAGGCAGGTTGAAGGTTATATATTAATATGAATGGAGTAGTTAAACAGCAGGGAGGTGAGTATAATAATCAATTTGTTTTTGTTAGTTTACCAGGCTGTTGTGGCTAGGTTTAGTTTAGTTTAGTTTAGTTTAGTTTGCATATGCACGGCAGAGATACAGAGATACTGACCCTTCGGCCCACCGAGTCCGTGCCGACCAGCTATCCCCTCACATTACCCAAGCCTACATGCACTAGAGACAATTCACAACTTTTATCAAAGGCAAGTAACCTAAATACCTGTATGGTTTGGAGTGTGGGAGGAAACCGGAGGACCAGGAGAAAACCCGTTAGATCACAGGGAGAACGTAGAAACTCCATACAGAGAGCACTCGTAGTCAGGGTCGAACCTGAGTCTCTGGCGCTGTAAAGCAGCAACTCTACCACCGCGCACTTCGTCTTGAGCTAGTTACAATGCAGGGTTAAATAAATGAATCGAATGCGATGTATCCAGTTTGAAGGCAGGAAAACAACCCAGCAAAAGAAAGCAAGGAATATGAACATGGATGCAGACCAGGATAAGTGAATAAATAAGAGATGGGCAACTGGAATAAAATAAAGGAACGGGCAAAGTTATTCACTTTGGCAAGAAGTGTAGAAAATAATAATAATTTAAATGTTGAGGAGCTGATTAAATATTCTTCCAATTTTAGACTAGTTCAGGAAGTTGGCTTTTAACAAACGTAGCCACACCATTTTTAAAAGTGGGAGAAAGGGAAATGAGATAACTACAGACTGGCCACCCTAGCATCAATAGAAGGGGATTTGCTAGAAGTCTATTATAACAATTGTTATTTTATTTTGTATGTTCTGTATTTGCAACATATTTTTGAGATTCCTTAAGAAGGGTGGGCCTTTACATAAAGTTCAGCAGAATGAGAGATGAACTCATTGAATTGTACAAGATTCTATGAAAATCAGTTGCATAAATGTCAAGTGCTACTCCTTTAGCTGGAGAATAACAAACTTAGGAGAAAAGTTGCAGGATAAGTACATTTAAAAAAAGTTGCAGATGCTGAAAATCTGAAATAAAAACTGAAAGAAATGCTGGAAGCACTCAGCAGGGCAGGTAGCACCTGTGGGAAGAGAAACAAGGTTAATGTTTCATGTTGAAGACCTTTTATCAGAACTTAAAATCAAAAACCTGTCGATGGCGGAAAAGATTTCAATCTGAAACGTTAACTCTGTTGATACAAGGAAATGTGGATGCTTGTTTACAAAAAAAGACACAAAGTGCTGGAGTAACTCAGTGAGTCAGAGAGCGTCTCTGGAGAGCATGGACGTTTTGGGTCGGGACCCTTCCTCAGAAAGGAACTCTGTTTCTCTTTCCATTGACATTGCCTGACCTGCGGAGTTTCTAGCTCTTTCAGTTATTAATCGCACAATCAGAAGGCAGAGCACTTAACACTGAAGTGAAGAAAGATTACTTCCTTTCGATCGACTGTAAATCTTTGTTCTTTAATTCAGATGCCTGCATTGCTGAGTGTGGATAATGTTGATAGGCACTAAGGCAATAAAGGAAGATGGGGACTAGTTGGAAAAGTAGGAGATAGAAGATCTGCTTTTATTTATTGGATATGGGAGTGTGCTGAGGATCCATTTGCCCTACTGCTCCTAATAATTATTTTATTAAACTATGAATTTCAAGAGGTGTTATCACAACCCTAACTTGACCATGCTCACATTAATATGGGCATCTATGCGGTTTTAACCAAAGTCAAAAAGTCAAAAGAGGACAATGAAATTCTTTCTTTGCATAGCACAACAGAACATAGTAGGCATTGACTACAATTATATACGTAAATACACATATGAATGAATAATTTGATAAAGTGCAAATAACAGATGGAGGGGTATTAATGTTCAGAGTTTAGTCCGAGCCAAGTTTGTCCGAGCCAACCAGATGCACTGATGTCGTGTCTAATGGCCCTAATGCCATTTTACACTAGTCCCATTTAATCCACACTAGGCCTACTGAATAAATGGTTAACCACAGGACTTAACATGACAGTAGACTGTTTATATCCGCACCTTTGATGCTCTTTTAAAGACACTCGTATTTTTGATGTTCATCGTCGTGACAATCCTTCAAAGATCTCTGGTAAATTTACAATAATTGGCACGCAACAGAAATCAATAGTATTTTCCAAAAGAGGAAGCATAATGAGGAAGCTGAGAGGAAACCTATAAATGGAGAAACCAACAGGAAACAAAAGTTTAACAGTTTATGTGTAGGAAAGAACTGCAGATGCTGGTTTAAACCGAAGATAGACCCAAAATGCTGGAGTAACTCAGTGGGAAATGCAGCTTCTCTGGAGAGAAGGAATGGGTGACGTTTTGGATCGAGACCCTTCTTCAGATTGTCTTCTGAGTTACTCCAGCATTTGTGTCTACCTTCAGTTTAACAATTTATGCAGGAACAAACTGGAAACATGGTGCATTAAACTCAAAGCAGTCTCTTACCCCAATTTATTTGTCAATCGTATAAAAAAAATAATCACTGATATTTTGTCGATGACCAATGAATTCAATTTTATTGTTGTTGGTTCCCAATTGTGCTGAAGGTCAAATTAACAGTAAAATTACAAAATTGTGTACGCATTTTGTTATGTGTAATAACTTAAATTCATGTTTCCAGTTTGTTCCTGCATAAATTGTTATCCAAAACGTCATCCATTCCTTCTCTCCAGAGAAGTTGCCTTTCCCACTGAGTAAATTGTGTACGCATTTACTTAAGTGTAGCCTAGTCTGGCCTCGGCCTTGTCTGAAGATGGGTCTTCACTCAAAATGTCACCCACTCCTTCTCTCCAGAGATGCTGCCTGTTCCACTAAGTTATTCCAGCATTTGGTGTCTATCTTCGATTTAAACCAGCATCTGCAGTTCCTTCCTACAACATTGCTCGGCCGTTTTGGAACTGGTTGCAAACTAATATGAATCTAATTTACAGTTCCTTTATCTCTGCATATTTGTGACAGATAGTAAGTATAAACAAACCCACTTGACTCTCTCCATATCTTCTAGCACATGGAAAGCAATCCTCACGTTGTAGTCTGGTAATCTGACACCAACTACATGGGAACAATGATTAAGGAATTACTGGGTGAGCAATGAAAGACGGCATTGAGTTTGAATTGAAGTAATGATCCAGTATCCATAGATCGCAAATGTAAAAGCTATGAGATCTCATTAATAAAGTACCTGAAAATAATTTAGTCTATTTGATACTCTTTTATATCGTATTTCTCGTTTTAATAAATTTCTAATTTTAAGTTTACGTGCAGAATCTACTAATATTTTATTCATTTTAGTCACTTCCTCATTCACATTATTCATGACTGAACTGTGACATTAGTTAGCAGCACCTTGTTATGGTATGTCAAATAATAAAGGAAACCTTAGAATTTCATCTAAACCTGCCTTGTTCTTATCAGATTTCTAAACATATTCATTGGCTGCAGGAGTTGTAGGCAAGATTGAGAAAATGACCAATATTCACCTATTCCCACGGTTTAGTTTAGTTGAATTTAGTTTAGTTTAGTTTAGTTTATTGTAACGTGTACCGAGGTACAGTGAAAAGCCTTTTGTTGCGTGCTAACCAGTCAGCGGAAAGACAATACATGTGCACCAGGGAATTGTGTAGGAAGGAACTGCAGATGCTGGTTTAAACAGAAGATAGATACAAAAAGCTGGAGTGCGTCAGGCAGCATCTCTGGAGAAAAGAAATAGGTGACGTTTTGGGTCGAGATCCTTCTTCAGACTGCTCTAGTCTGACAGAACCAGTGAACTCTATGTTTCAGGGCTTGAACATGAAATATTTATTGATTGACTCAGAAAGTAACCTTGCTGATTCACCAGGAGGTTCACATCTACATGTGTAGGAAGGAACTGCAGATGCTGGTTTAAACCGAAGATAGGCACAAAAAGTTGGAGTAAATCAGCAGGACAGGCAAGTATCTCTGGAGAAAAAGAGCAGGTGATGTTTCGGGTCGAAACCCTTCTTCAGACTTACATTGCATTTACATGATACATAATATTTACAATGTATTTATTCCATTAAACAAATCTTTTAATCTACTTTAATATCAATGGCTCAATGAAGGTCAATAATCACCAGTGATGGCAATTTATTTGAATCCACGTAAAATGCTACAAATAGTCCAAAAGAGTAGGTGATTAGAAATGGAACGAAACTCCATAAGTACAAAACTAGATTAACTATCAGAATAAATGATATTTTGCACCTCTGGAGTTATACCAAAGCTCACACCACGAAGAGAAGAAGAACCACGAGAGAATTATATCGGAAGGATAGCATTACCTTTCAGGTCAAAAGATGAAGTTTGACCTGACAGATGTTTGCAGAGATGAGATTGAACTGTTTTCGATCAAATGAAGTCAAAGGGAAAGGGCAGGAAATGTGAGATCCCCCAAACCAATCTGACTTTAGGGTATGGAGATCATTGTCTCCCATAAAGTGTTAATATATGGAATAGCCGGATGTGGTAATAAGCGGCAGGAATGTAGGTTCAATGGGTAGCTATTTCACATAAACACTGAATAACGATAACAATGTGTAATCAACCTTAATTGACAAACACATATAGTTACAAGTTCAAATTATATTGAATCTGTACAGATATGAATTTTCTAGCTTGACAATGGAATTGGAATAAAATTTGCTATATGCCATCTGAAGAAATACATTTTTCTACACATATTTGTTCAATTTGAGAAATGGCCAACATATTATGAAGGAGGTGAAAGAGAACATGTTTAATTTATTTAACATAGAAGAGCGAGGTCTATTCCAGAAAGGTTAAATCACACTGTACTGCTTTCCTCAATATAGGAAATAGTACATGTGAAATTTCAAGTAATGTTCTACGCCAAATGTAAGCACTTACATGAGTGGGGCATAGAAATGCCTTTCTTTTGCTTCGAGTCCTGGAAAATATTTGTCAATAAATCAGGATATTAGAGAAGCCCTTTATGGTCTCAGGTATACAACATTACTAAACCCACTCTAAAACATTGCAAGTGTTCCACATTAGGATAATCAATTGGAATAATAGGCACTGAAAGATAGAAGGAGACATTAGGTCATTGTGATCAAGAGCTTGTTCAAAGCAGTGTCTTAATGAAATACAAGAGAATGGCAGAAGACGTTTCGGTACAAGGACTTGTTGTACCGAACCACAACATTTTGCTATGTTCCATACATGGATACAAGTGTTTGTTTGATGTAGCAGGGTGAATGAGAGCTCTGGGTCCTGTGTAGCGTTAGCCCCTTTGAGAATAGTTGCACCTGAAACAGGAAATGATCGGCAAAAGGCACACATAAAAGGGCAAGTTATTGTCATTATGAAAAGGTGCTTCCAAATGGGGTTGAATATGTGAGGGGCTATGGTGAGTGATGCTGTTAGATGTGCCTTACTGAACAACTGTACTTGTGATATTTTTTAAGGGAGCAGGTGGAACACACGGACACATAAATACACTTAGCCATCTGGGTAATGTATTATTGTTACATGTACTGTTGTCTGCTTATGCATTATTCAGCAATAATCTAATTTACATCAGTACATTTGACATATGAAATGCAGGTCCTACCAAGCTCAAAGGATTCAAATCTAAAATCCCCAGAGATGAGTCATATTTATTCTATGCTATAAGGGTGAAAAGTCGTGAAGTGCGAGCAGGGAATTAATGCTAATGAACAGGTTATACCAGAAGAGCAGGGAACAAATATACAGAATTAATTTCAAAAATGTGACAGAATAAATACACTGTGCAGCTATGATCAACAAGCATTCCAGTCTCTATAATGCAATTTACCTTGTCCTTCAATCCTGCTTGGTCGTGCTAAATCTGCTGGATAGTAGTGGCGTAGGAAGGAACTGCAGATGCTGGTTTAAACCAAAGATAGACACAAAATGCTGGAATAACTCAGCAGGCCAGGCAGCATCTCTGGCTAGAAGGAATGGATGAGGTGTCGGGTCGAGACCCTTCTTCAGACTCTGTGTCAATAAGTTGAATTCTGTCTCAAATTCTTTCAGTTGAAGCCAATGCAATAAATTCTAGAGGTAGAGTGCAATGCCCTAATACAGCAATATAACTTGTATACTTTGGCTGATGAGATAAATGTTAATAGAGGTCCAGATAAAGAAGATCATTTTCCATGGAAATCATCCTGTCCTGTGATCTAATTTCCATTGAGATATATTTAATACAGAGGCTTATTTTTTTAATTTTCTAATGCACTATATCTGCTCCCAGTGTGGTGTGTGTGTGTGTGTGTGTGTGTGTGTGTGTGTGTGTGTGTGTGTGTGTGTGTGTGTGTGTGTGTGTGTGTGTGTGTGTGTGTGTCTGTCTGTCTGTCTGTCTGTCTGTCTGCCCGTGTGTGTCTGTGTGCCTGTGTGTGTGTGTGTCTGTGTGTCTGTGTGTGTGTCTGTCTGTCTGTCTGTCTGTCTGCGTGTGTGACCTTATTTTCAAATGCTTCTAAGGGATTGAAACATGGCCTCTGGTTCAAATGCCTTAGGTAGCAGATAAACTATCAGAATTATTGCAGAGGGATTGTAAATATATCAACAAAGGCACATATCTTGTGTTTCTACCACACAGTTATATTTACCACTTGCAATTTATTTTTCTCTTTTAAGATATGCAACTTCTTCTAAGTCCCACCAAATCCTTTGAGCAATTGACAATAAGTTGACAAATTGTCGTGCTTGTTGCATCCTTGGCCAGTGTAGGAGCTCTCATCTCCGCATTAATCCATTGTGATGCTTTGTGACATTTACTGACCTTTGTCGGACTTTCTCAGATTTCTTTTGATCAACTCACAACTAATATTGCGCACTTCACTGTTGCAGCAATGACCTTTACAATATTCATGCCCACTATTTACTTAAGAAAAATCTAAGGGATGTTATATTAGGTGAAAATGATTGGGCATTAGCTTTTAGCTGTTGCAAACGTCATCACAATCTTGAATCAAAATTTGATATTTCATCACTTAAAACAGTGGGGTGAAATTTATAGGGAAACAACCTTTTCTTGTCTTTTCAACCAAAAAAAGTCCAGGAAAAGACAGCTCCAGCCAATAATAGTCACCTACATTATTAGGCTGGGAAATGATAGCACCCTTTGTCCCTGCAACAAAGAGAACTATTCTTCAATCCCTTTACTGCTGTGTGACCCAGAAAGGTTAAGGTTCAGAACTTGTTCCCAAAATATGCATTTAAGAAGAAAAATTAGAGTACAAAGGGAAAGAATATGTCCTGAGGTTTAAGAAAAAATCACTAGCTATTTGTGCCACCAAAGAATATTACTAATGAATGGGTTTTAGGATGATTTATCTTGTTCCATGAGTTTGCAAAGAGACAAGAAACAATAGCAACTCACTTATAAGCTGGTACTTAATACTGCATTCACTTAGATCACATATACATCCTTTGATTAAAGCTATTTTCACTAAGTAAAATTGTCGCGATCATATTAATTACTTTTATCTACTATCTAAATGTTGGCTCATTGTATGCCAAGTAGTCTAACTGTTTTTAGCTTGTTATAATTTTTCCAATTACTTAGGATAAAGTAATCTCTGCTTTAAGAGAAAATAACATTGGCTTCTTTCCTGGAATCTCCAGATGCATAGGTTAAAATTGTGAACTGTAGTATGGATGAAAATGTCTTTATCTGTTGCAAGCATAGTGATGCATCAAATGCATCCTTAAACAAAACAAAAATGGAATAGGATGAATAGTTAGCAGTGCTTAAAGGGCCACTATACTCATGAAAGCAACAGTGTGCTTTACTTTAAGGGGTAAAAGAACAAATGAAATGCACACTATTATCACAAGCATACAACAGAATGGTGTCTTTTGACACACTTTGTCTCTGTAATTGCTAACATGTTGCAGCAAACAATTAAAAAAAAACAGTATTGTCCATTAAAAAATAATATCCTTGGAGCAGTGGGAATGAAAATTCCCTTCCACTCCCACCAATAAGCCTGTGCAAAAAGACAACTACTTTATGTAAGCATTCAAATTATTCCAGGCCATTTGCAACATGAGTTGGTGATGTCCTCTCCCTGCTGAAACCTAAACACTACATGTAGCCCAGTAGAAAGAGCAGCTGGACAGCCAGGGTACTTTACCCCCTTTTTGGTAACAATGGATCTGATTTTTTAGAAATGCAGCTGCAGTGTGATGAAGATTGTCCCTCTAATTTTTTGTTGTCAATTCATTGATTTTTTTTTTAGCCTTTATTGAATTTATGTTCCTCTGTGGCCAGTATTGCAGCAAGTTATACTGTTACACATGTTTGTTTGTCACTCCTGAATTTACAAAAGAACCCATCCTTTATACTGCAAAGGAATTTTTAAAATGAAATTTGCAATAAATTAAAAGATACATACTCACAGGTGGAGGATTGACACAGTGATTGGAATGTTACAATCTTGTGATAAACCCATTTTCATGAGTAATAATTAGATGTTACCGCTTTACTACTCTTAAAAGCAGAAAATATTGTAAATGCTCATAATAAAGTCATACAGCACGGAAACAAATACTTCGGCCAAACGTGTCCATGCCAACCAAGATGCTCTGTCTATGCTTGTCCCACCTGCCTGGAATTGGCCCATCTCTATACCTATAAAAGTCTCATCTTGTGTGTGTGTGTGTGTGTGTGTGTGTGTATATGTGTTTTTGTATTTTCGCCAAAACGCTACGCGGTTGCGCTTACATTTTTACATATTCTGACAAACATTTTCCCCCTCCACGCAGTGATCAGGTACACTTAAGATTTGATCCTATATTTTACAAGTTTTTGGTGAATAAAATTTTAAAAAAAAGACAAAACTGCCTTTTAAACCAACTTTCTCGCACAGATTCTTCCACCAGCTTCGACTGATGACGTCACAATGAAGTGGGCGGGCGGGAAGGTGGTTGGCGCCCGTTTCACACACAGACAATTCCAGCCTGCTCAACCACTCTCTATAGCTCATGCTCATACCCTTGAGTCATGGCAACATCCCTGTAAATCTTCTCTGCACTCTTTCCATTTTACCGACATTCTTTCCATAGCAGGTGACCAAAACTGGACCCGCTCTTTAGGGAACCTGCTCCATATATCCACCACCCTCTGACTTCAGACAGTATCATCAATGAAGAGGGATAACCATGACCTAATGACGTTGCATGCAAAAGACTTCTTTTGTACCAAGTCGGAAGCAGACATGAGTCATCTGGCTATGAGCTTGCCATCCTGCCTGGAAGCTGAACCACAATGGTGGATTCAATTGTAGATGATGACACCCAGCTGCTTAGATGACGAAGCCTGGGGTTTCCGCTAATTTTTCACTCTGCAATAACTCTCGCAAAGTCAGCATAACAATGCAAAACAAAAAATTCACTGAACCTTTGAGCATATGCTGCTTTCAGTGCAATTTGAGATTTTTTTTTGCTATCATCTGCTCCTGTTTTAAAATCATTAGGTCGGGTTTTTGGTGGGGAATACCTGCTGTTCTGTGCTGGCATTTCCCTCTGTAACTTGCAGCATGTTCAGGATTTTCACATATGACTGACTGTAGGCATGCAGAAATCTCAAACCTGCTGCCAGATGTTTGTCATTGTTCTCCTGCTCTGACATTGGCCTCCCTCCAGCTTGGAGCCGGCTGACAGCTTCAAGGAATTAAAACAATGGTATTTTAACAATTCTTTTAATAGTTTAATTTAGCTTAGTTTAGAGATACAGCACGGAAACATGCCCTTCGGCCCACCGTGTTCGAGCCAATCAACGATCTCCGCACACTAATGGTATCCTACACGCACTAGGGACAACTTACATTTATACCAAGTCAATTAGCCTATAAACCTGTACGTCTTTGGAGTGTGGGAGGAAACCAGAGATCCCGGAGAAAACCCACACAGTTCAGGGGGAGAATGGACAAACTTCGTACAGACAAGCACCTGTAGTTAGGATCGAGCCCGGGTCTCTGGCGCTGTAAGGCAGCAACTCTACCTCTGCGCCACCATGCCACCCTTGTTGGAATTTAATTGACTAATTTCAAATGTTTTTATGTTTTTAAGTTTGAATTGTTGTAATGGTTTAGTTATTTTATAAAGTTTCTTAAACGTTGCTGAATATCAGAAGCATTTAGATGCATCCATTTTTGGCAGTCAACTCAACCAGGCTGGTTTGCTTGTCAAAATATTTGCAGTAGTTATATGCGGCCTCCTTTGCACACACTCCCTCTCAGCCCTTACTCCTCCCCTCAATATGATGGAGTTATATCTTTTAAATTTAATTTAGAGATACAATGCAGAAACAGCCCCCTTGGCCCAGCAAGTTTGCACCAATCAATGGTCACACGTACACTTGTTCTATCTTGACATTGTACAGAAGCAAATTAACCGACAAACCTGCACATCTTTGGAATGTGGGAGGAAACCGGGGCACCCAGAGAAAACTCACGCGGTAACAGGGATAACGTACAAACTACATACCGACAGCACCCATAGTCAGGGTTGAACCCAGGTCTCTGGCGCTGTAAGGCAATAACTCTACCGCTGCGCTATTGTGCATCACATTATAGAAGTCAGTCCACAAGCTCACTGCCCCACCAGTGAGCCACTATTGTGAGTTTCCCTTCTTGGTGATAGTTCACAAGCGAAAGAAACAATAGAAACGGAAGTAGGACTAGGCTGAGACATAAGGAACTGCAGATGCTGGTTTACAAAAGAAAGACACAGCACTTGAGTAACTCAATGGGTCAGGCAGCATTTCTGAGGAAAAATGATAGATAATGATTCGGGTCGGGACCCTTCTTCAGAAAGGAATATCCATTCATTCTTGTGTGCCTGATCTCCCATTCAATAAAATTGAAGTCACTTTTCTGCACGACACACTAAACAATAAAGATGCAACTTTGAGGCATGAACACACGAGAAGGTAGATTTTAATATTCTTGTATGAATAGGAAACTCACTACTCTACCTGTATCTAACTAAACATTACGGTTATGTGTTTTGTAAGTGTAATTTACTGCAAATCAAAATCCTAGTTTTCACAGTTGGGAGTTTGGCATTGATTATAAATACTTTAATTTTGCGATATGCAACTGCATTACAGCAGTCTGAATAACAAAAATTCTCCCATACAGAATTCACATTTCACTAGCAAAATGTTTGGGATGCATAATAAAAATTTGCTCTTTTAAAAAAAATTGCATTTCATGACGCAAGCACAGATGATGTGGCTTCACATTGCGGAAGATTGGGAAAAGGATGGTTTTCTAGAAACTCATCTCCAGTGTTAAATGGGAGTTCCCCGCACCTATTTACAACGTATATGGAAAGTATACAGTAATAATCCAACTGCACCACATTGCTACTCTCAGCAGAAAATGCAGGAAGTGTTTATCAGGTCTCTTCAGTGTAGACCTTTTGTTTGAAAAAATTGAATAAAAGTTTTGTTTTTTGCATAGACGTCAGCTCTTGTAGAATGTGTGTTTTTTGTGTGTGATTCAATGTGCCTGTGATGCTGCTGCAAGCAAAGCTTTCATTGTTCTTGTACATCACTGTATGTGTCCTTAAGAAAATAAATTCAGCTTGACTCGACTCGCAGTTCATTGACTTGAAGGAATTCCCCTCTCTATTGAATCGGAAATTGCATTTGAAATTATGTAAACAAGTTGAATGGAAACCTGAGGTAATAAACACACTTTGCCCCAATTATGCAATTTTGGGTAAAGATTGCTGATTTGTGTTAAAGTTGCAGATTCTGCCCAACTTTGAAACTGGACAGGAAATTCTAAAGCACCCAGAAGTGTGTCTATTCTCCAATATTATTGGGAGATTTAATATTTTTTACTCCAGTTCTTACTGCCTTTTTTTTCCAACTGCCTAAGGTCTAGTCCCAGATGCAAATTTCCAAACTCTGATCACGGAAGGGTGGTTCTGGCAAATGGAGGACAAAGATCTGTACTGGGGTCAGGTCACTGAGAAAGGTTAGGTGCAAGGTGATGTTGGGTTGGAGGTGGTATGGAATAAATGGAGCAGTTCATCTGGATGGATTAGAGGCTGGGTCAGGGGGCAGTAATCAGTTCAATGATTGGGGTAGGGTCCAGTTACCCTTGATGCCTAATGTAGAGGTCATTGTTTACTTGCAAGCTTGGTGAATATCACAAATGAACTTTGATAGAGGTACATTAAAATGCTGGAGAAACTCAGTGGGCGAGGCAGCATCTATGGAGCGAAGGAATAGATGATGTTTCGGGTCGAGACCCTTCTTCAGACTGATGTGGGATGGGGGGGGGGGGGGGGGCGGGAAGAAGCCTCCCCCCCACTTGATAGAGTTACTGTATATAAACTTAGGCATAGGTAAGGTAGACAGTAAAATGCAAGGGGAAAGTATACAGTGAAAGGCAGGAATCTTGGAGCAGAGGGATCTTGGCCTGCAAGTCCATAGCTCGTTGAAAGTGGTAACGTAAGTAGATAACATAGAAACATAGAAACATAGAAATTAGGTGCAGGAGTAGGCCATTCAGCCCTTCGAGCCTGCACCGCCATTCAATATGATCATGGCTGATCATCCAACTCAGTATCCCGTACCTGCCTTCTCTACATACCCTCTGATCCCCTTAGCCACAAGGGCCACATCCAACTCACTCTTAAATATAGCCAATGAACTGGCCTCAACTACCCTCTGTGGCAGAGAGTTCCAGAGACTCACCACTCTCTGTGTGAAAAAAGTCTTTCTCATCTCGGTCTTAAAGGATTTCCCCCTTATCCTTAAGCTGTGACCCCTTGTCCTGGACTTCCCCAACATCGGGAACAATCTTCCTGCATCTAGCCTGTCCAACCCCTTAAGAATTTTGTAAGTTTCTATAAGATCCCCTCTCAATCTCCTAAATTCCAGAGAGTATAAACCGAGTCTATCCAGTCTTTCTTCATAAGACAGTCCTGACATCCCAGGAATCAGTCTGGTGAACCTTCTCTGCACTCCCTCTATGGCAATAATGTCCTTCCTCAGATTTGGAGACCAAAACTGTACGCAATACTCCAGGTGTGGTCTCACCAAGACCCTGTACAACTGAAGTAGAACCTCCCTGCTCCTGTACTCAAATCCTTTTGCTATGAAAGCTAACATACCATTCGCTTTTTTCACTGCCTGCTGCATCTGCATGCCTACTTTCAATGACTGGTGTACCATGACACCCAGGTCTCGCTGCATCTCCCCTTTTCCTAATCGGCCACCATTTAAATAATAGATAAGGATGGTAAAGAAAGCATATGGCATATCAGTCAGTGCGTAGTGTCTAGAGGTTAGGAAGTCATTTCACGGCTGTGTAAAACATTGGTTAGGTCATATTCAGAGTATTACATGCAGTTCCAATTGGTTTGCACTATTATCATCTGGATACCAAGTGTAACTGATAACTTAATTGTATTATTGTTTATTGTATATTTAGATGTTGTGTTGTTGTGATAATGAGCCTTTAAAGGTGCAGGATTTCATTGTTTTGTTCCAGTGCATAGAAACATAGAAAATGGGTGCAGGAGGAGGCCATTCGGCCCTACGAGCCCGCACCGCCATTCAATATGATTATGGCTGATCGTACACAATCAGTAACCCGTGCCTGCCTTCTCCCCAAATCCCTTGATTCCACTAGTCCCTATAGCTCTATCTAACCATTAGTCATATGATTAATAACTGCTCTTGTAGACAGAAGGAATGGTAGGTGCTGATTTGTTAAAAAAAAACACAAAGTGCTGGAATAACTCGGTTGGTCAGGCAGTATCACCGGAGGGAATAGATGGACAATGTTTTGAGCCAGAAGAAAAGTTTCCTGACTTAAAATGTTATCTATCCATTCGTCCCAGAGATGCTGTCTGACCCGCTGAGTTACTCCAGCCACTTTTAAAAAAAAACACTCTTGACTCTTGACTCAATGTACGCAGACTAACAAGAACCAGAGACCATCTTACTACGTCTTCATTAGCTGGCCACTGTTTTATAAAACTGAAATGTCAGGGCAGTTTTATTAAATTCTTGCTAAATCTGGATGAGTGTGCAGCAATTTAATCTGTTTAAAAGCTCGGTTCAATATGTTCATGCCTCCGTTGGTAATAAATCTGCATGCAAAACATACTGTCAACCAGAGAGAAATACAAGTCATGGCTTGCAATAATTTGATACTAACTGAAGACTGCAGGACCTGGAAAATCTAATCCTATTGATTCTGATGTGATGATCAGAATTTTTCTTTCTTCAGTTTTCAACCCTCCTTCTTTCCTGAAGGCATTGATTCACTCTAAGTATGCTACGACACCCATGTCCTCAACTTTCTCAATTGGTGGCTATTCTTCATTTGTGATAATGTTTATGGGGAGAGGGGAATCATTCCTTTGGGTTACACAAAAAGCTGGAGAAACTCAGCGGGTGCAGCAGCATCTAAGGAGCGAAGGAGATAGGCGACGTTTCGGGTCGAGACCCTTCTTCAAAAGGAATCATTCCTTTTCCTGTTTATTCATCCACTTCTCCAGGACTTCCTGGATACCAGTCATTGAGAACATAATTTCCTTATAATTGTAACCCACTATAGGCAGTGGACAGTGGAGTCAGAGAGTCATATAACACAGAGACAGGCCTCTCTGCCCAACACATCCATGTTGACCAAGGTGCCGCATCCTAGCTAATCTCATCTGCCTGCCTTTTGCCCTCATCCTCTAAATCTTTCCTGTCCGTGTACGTGTCTCGGTGTTGTTTAAATTCTGTTATGGTATCTGCCTCAACTACCTCCTCTGGCAGCTCGTTCCATATCCCAGTGCAAAAACTTAGGTTCCTCTTAAATCATTCGTCCCTCACCTTAAACCTATGTCCACGGATTCTTGATTTCCCCTACCCTGGATAAAAGGCTGCATTCACCCTATCTATTCCCCTCATGATTTTATGCACCTCTATAAGATCACCCCTCAGTCTTCTAAGGGATAAAGTCCTAGCCTGCCCAATCTCTCCCTGTAGCCAAAACCCTCAAGTTCTGGCTACATGCTCATTAACGTATGAGGAGCGTTTGAAGACTCTTGAGCCTGGACTCGCTGGTGTTTAGAAGGCTGAGGGGGGGATCTTATTGAAACCTGCCAGATAATGAAAGGCCTAGATAGAATGTTTCTAGTAATGGAAGTCTAGAACCAGAGGCCACTATCTCAGAATAAAAGATGTACCTTTAAAATGGAGATGAGGAGGAATTTCTTCAGCTAGAGGGTGGTGAATCTGTGGAATTCATTGCCACAGACTGCTGTGGAGACTAAGATGCTGAGTATCTTTATAGCGTAAATTGATAGGTTCTTAATTAGTAAATGGGAGTAAAGTAGGAGAATGGGATTGCGAGGTGAACAATAGGTTAACAGGAGTAGGGGGCGCTGTCCTGTATGAGTATGGCTGCCCAGCCTACAGCTGTCCATTTTTTCACCTCTTTTTTAAATTTTCAGTGAGTTAAAGTGTTTTGTTTTTGGAGGTTTAGTCTTTTTTATGTGGGGGGTGGAAGGGGGAAACTGCTTTTCAGGGGAGGCAGCCTTGCTCTGAGCAGCACCTTTGACCCGTCCTCGCAGCCTAACATCAGGGTCTGGAGCGGCGTTTCCTGAGGGGACCAGCCAGAACCTCGGCTTCAGCGGCGGCACAGCGCTGGAGCGCTATCGCGGAGCGGAGCGAGCGATGCCTTGCCCGGGTTGCCGCGCTGCAACTCCGGCATGCCGGGACCGCCGATGAAACATCGCGGAGCTGTGGGTCTGTGGAGCGGCCAGCCGCGGGCGGCGGCGCTGAACTTTACATCAGGAGCCTGGGATCTCTCGCCAGGATTGCCAGTGGTGGAGCTCCGTCCAGCACGGCCTGTTTGCTTCGGAAGCCGCGGTCTCGGGTAAGAAAGCGGCCGTTCCAGGTATCCCATGCCGCTGTGAGGATTCTCCCGACGCCAGAGCACCATCATCTGGCGAGAAGGGCCTGGAACATCGGGTCCTGTAGCGGCGACTGTGGAGGCCTCAATAGGCCCGACTATAGGTGGACATGGGGATGGGGACTGGACTTTGTGCCTTCCCTCACAGTGGGAACCATTGTGGGGGGATGTTGTTATGTTTAAATTTCTTTATTATTGTTATGTTGTATTCTTTTTAATGTGTTGCAATGGCAATCCGCATGTCACTACACCAATTGGTGTATGTGACAAATAAAGGACCTTTGATCCTTTGAACCGTGATTGAAAGGTGGAGTAGACTTGAAGGGCTGAATGGTTTAATTCTGCTCCTATATCTTATGATTTTATAAATCTGGACGTTCATTTTTTTCCCATTCCGAATTTTTACGAGTGGTTAATTTTCCCAAAGATATTGATGCCCAGTGGAAGAAACATTCCACTATGGAAAATGAGAATCTATCTAGATTCTCAATATTAATGAAGTTATCATTGCCACCTCCAATTCTGATGTGGGCATTACAATTTTAACGTGTTGTTTTGAACAGGGGCTCATTGTCCCCACAAAATTAAATTGCCAAGCTTAAAAAGGAGACTGAAAATGTCGGCATTTTATCTTGTAATGAGGGGCATATGATTATGCTCGGACTTCCTACAATGAAACGAGGTCTCCACTGAATTGACTGCAGTTGACAAAAATAAAATTTGGCATTGCAAGATTCCCATGAAACCAAGCCTCCTTTATGCAAAAACATAATATAATTGTCAATGGTATACATTGCAAGGCAGGAGTAGTATATCGGAGTGGATGTAGCTGTTAGAATGATATGAAATGTGAGAATTGCTGTTGATAAGCTGCCAAAGATCTCGATGTCAAAAAATTGTTGGGGCCACAAATTAATCTGTCATCTCAGAGCTGATGGAACTGATCGTGAACAATGTAAAAGCCGCATTTCCTGTAAAGCAAGTTTATTTTTCTCTGTACCAGAGTGGACGCATTGTGAATGCTTAAATCTGGCTTGTCAAATTATGGGTTCAGGTTGTGGTCCGAGGCTGCGCAACGCTGAGTGCTCCTTTGGAGTACAATTTGGGGATGCCAGTGCATTGTTTTCAAAATGGTCTGTCTTTGTGAGCTTTTGGACCAACTAGATTGAATAAATTACTCTTGGTAGTGACTCATCATAGGTAGTCCCATTTTGAATCTCCTTTGCCCCAGCTATTATCACGTGGTGTTAACACCCTAATTAATCCACACTGCAAACTTCCTGATTGCTCTGACATCTCCCAAACCATGTAGCAACTTGCCCAAATCCCTACCATTATATTTCCAACACCTTGTCTGTCTTTGTCATATTAATTAGCAATCTGGGTGTGAATGCAGGTGGCAGGATTAGTAAATTTGCAGATGACACTGAAATGGTTAGGTGTAGCACAGTAGCAGAGCGCTAGAGTTGCTACCTTACGGCACCAGAAACCCGTCTTCGATCCTGACTATGGATGCTGTCTGTATGTACAGTCTCTCTGTGACCACGTGTGTTATCTCCGAGTGCTGCGGTTCCCACCCACTTTCCAAAGACGTACAGGTTTGTAGGTTAATTGGCTTTGGTGGAATTGTAAATTGTCCCTAGAGGGCAGCATGGTGGTAGTATGCTGGGATCGCTGGTTGGCGTGGTCTCAGTGGGCCGAAGGGCCTAGTTCTGCGCTCTATCTCTATATTAAACTAAACTAAACACCAAAGTCAGTAGTAATGCAGATGATGGTGATATTGCAGGCAGTGAAGAAGGGTTCTGACATGACAACAGGATCTAAATCAACTGGAAAATTGGGCAAAAGAATTACAGAATGAATTTAATCACACAAGTGTGGGGTGATGGATTTTGGGAAGTCAAACTAGGATATGGTGTACACATTGAACGGCATGACACTGGGGATGTAATAGACCCAAGAACACAAGAGAGGAAAATGCTGGAATCTTAAGCAATAGGTCCTGCTGGAGAAATGTAACGGGACAGGCAGCATCTGTGGAGGGAAATGAACAAGTGACTTTTTGGGTCGAGAAGTTGATCATCAAAAAACAACCTATAAAATACATTTGGACAGGTACATGGATAGGAAAGGTTTAGAGGGATATGGCCAAAGACAGGTAAATGGGACAAGCTTGGGTAGGGTTATAGAGTAATACATCGTGGAAACAGGCCCTTCTAATGTGCTACCTAGACCGTCAAGTTCTTCCAGAGCTTTGTTTTTTTTCTGCAAGGGGACCGAGGGGTGCAAGTGCATAATTCCTCAAAAGTGGCAGGACAGGTAGGCAGGGTGGGGAAGGTAGTATATGGCATGCTTGGCTTCATCAGATGAGGTACTGAGTACAAGAGTTTGGACATTGTGTTACAGCTTGAGTTGTAAGGAGGGAACGGGTAGGCCAGACTGCTCACTCTCGAGCGAAGAAGACTGAGGGGTGACCTGATGGAGGTTTATAAAAATGTAGGTTTGTATTGGTTGTCGGAGAGGTATTTGCCCGGACTACAAGTTGATGAAAAAAAATCATTCTGCGCTTCTGTTCCCGTTTTTAAAAAAAGTTGCTGGTCGATCACATCGCTGGATTGAAGTTAAACGTAACTAAACGCCTTCAACATCATGGATCAAAATCAACATCAAGGACTTCCACATCAGGACAAAACAAAAGTTATGGTGTTTATTTAACATCTTACTTTGCTTTTTTGTGTGGTTTCATTTTAATCTGATGATTCAAAATATGTTATGTAGGCCCTGATATCGGCCGTGTCTTGCTTGCCGATATCACGGGGCTTTTATCATGGCAACGGCCACATTCCGATCTATCACAATCCATTCCAAAGATAATCAAATGCATGATTTTTTACACAATCATGTCATAAGAACATCTAACTCATCTATATTTTGTGTTATTGTCAATCCATGATCAATATTTTCATAATAAATATCTGATTGAAAGCTTCCACAGTACATCATTTTTTGTTTTTATTCAGGTTTAATATGAAAATGTTGATCATGGATAGACAATAACACAAAATACAGATAATTTAGATATTCTTATGACATGATTGTGCAAAAAATAATGATTTTGATTATCTTGAGAGTGGCTATTTGTGGATTTTAAATAAACGTCTGTGTAAAACGACCCTTGCCTGAAGCAGTGTTATAAACCAACAGAGTAACATTTATGGGAATTAAACATTCAATTCCTTCCATTGGCATAGAAATTCATGACAAAGTGAGATTTAAAAATCATGTTATATTGTGAATTCTTGTGTGGATGAGATCAGTTTGTTATTTGGATACTTTGGCTATTTAAAAAATCTTTTTAGTCTTTTCTTAAGAATGGGATAGATTTTAGATCTAGTAATTGAATTTAGATGAATTGAATTGATTTGATGACACTGATGAACATGATTTATTTTGTTGGGTATTTACTATTTGTTTTAACGTTACAATAATATTAAAGTTCTGATCTTGAGAATATCACATTTTTGAATTTTTAAGGCAGTCTGGGTGTTACTATTTCTGTCACAACGGTCAATTTTGTAGTGATCTACAATTAGGTAACTAAAGGGCTGTCCCACTTGGGCGACCTAATCTGCAAGTTTTGAAGAGTGTCTTCGACCTTCAAACTCGCAGCATGGTCGATACGTGGTCCTAGGAGGTCCTATGAGGTCGCTGGAACTCTCCTTCATGCTGGAGGAAAGTTCCCGAATACTCGTGGCCTCAGCTAGGTCGCAGAAAAATGTTCAGCATATTGAAAAATTTTCCGCAAGTAAAATTTGGTCGGCATGGTTCTTTTGAACTCATAGTGCAGTGGAGTGGGGTCACTATTTAGTTACAGGCAGTCAAGGGCAGCCATTTCCTTCGCTGACCGGGCATTTTGATTGGCTCATTGGCATTTTCAGACCCAGGGAAAACCTACCGGTAATGTAAAATGCGCGCTAAACTTTATTATACTTCTTAAAAGTGTCTCCACTCATTCTCCCCCACTCTCCCCCACTTCTCTCGCCTTCTCCCCCCTTCTCCCCCCCTTCCCCTCCCTTCTCTCCCCTTCTCTCTCCCTCTCTCCCCTTCTCTCTTCTTTTCTCCCCCTCTCTCCCCTTCTCTCTCCCCTTCTCTCTCCCCTTCTCTCTCCCCTTCTCTCTCCCCTTCTCTCTCTCATTCTCTCTCCCCTTCTCTCTCTTTCTCTCCCTCTCTCTCCCCTTCTCTCCTCCCCCCTCCCCTCGCGCTCTCTAAAGGACTTACCATTACTGTGCAGCCGTTTACCTTCTTCTTCATCGCAGGTGTGAATTTCAGACAGCGCTCCCCGGCTTTCCCTGCCCCCCCCCCCCCCCCTTAGCGATGTGTTTGTGTGTGCGGTCAGTCGATCCAGCTCGCGGTTTCAACATGGATGGTCGACCCAGCTCGAGGTTTTCCAGGCGAGTGCCCTTGAGCTTGAAGGTTGAAGACACTCTTCTTAACTCGCGGATTAGGTAGCCCAAGTGGGACAGGCCCTTAACTAATTATATGCTTTATTTTCATGTCATTCAAGTATCATATTTGTTTCAGAATGCTTCAATCCATAATAACTGAAAATTTCATCAGTTCTCTTATTTTTTAAGAAAGCTATGGGCTTTTATGTCAATTGACTGTCCTCGATCGCAACTTTTGTGTTAAGTTAATGGAAAAGCAATAGGGAACAAGATGCTAGTTTCCGAGTATGAAAATGACCATTAACCTTTTTAATACTGAAGATATTAAAGTGAATTAGGTATCAAATTAAAGTTATTTTTCTGATGGGATAAATTACAGGCTCAATTTCAAAAATCTCAAAATATTGTACCATTCCAACATAAATGGAACACTGCCAGAGACATTTAAAATACTTTTGGATAGGTCCATGAATAGGAATGGATTGTGGAACTAGGAATGAATAGGATGGATACTAGCTACATATAGGTAAATGGGAGTAGCTCAGGTATGCATGGACAGGATGGGCCAATGTAACCATGCTGTATTACTCTATGGCATGGATTAGGGTCGACCTCACCACCCTTGCTCTCAAAGTGCCAATCTCTGGGCAGTCACTGCCACTTCACCAGACCAACCATGCCTCAACTGGGCAACCTGCCACTGCCCATTCCCAGGTTCTGATTGTGCTCACGGCTACTGGCTCTCCCTCTCTTCCAGACCCGACCTGTCTTATGTGCCTCTGGCATTGCCTGGTTTGGACCTATAATCACTATCCTCCTGTCTTCAGTCACCTTCGGCCTTGGATGCAGCAGTGGGTCCGACTGAAACATCCATTAACATATTAGGCATCAACCCAGTACCATGTTTTCATGTCACACACTAATTTCTAGCCTCTTTGATCCTGCAGGCTGTCCACACATTCTGTAACCATGCTGTCGTTACCACACCCAGGTGGAGCCACCAGTTAAGATGTCAACATGCCAACCATAGAACCAAATGGCTGTTGATGCCTTCGTGTTGGGTGCCAGCATTCGCAATGTTCAGGCAGGGTTGTAGATTACAGGGAGACTAACAGGATTTCCTCTTCCATAAGCAGCACTACTGTGAACAATTTTATTAACCTAGCTGCATATTGTGTATTGAGAACATCTCAACTCTATTGGTGCTGTTATGTTGGTCAATATTACGCAGCAAGACATAGCAAGTTAATAAATATCCTGCTCTAAATCAGGCAAGGTTGTTTGATGGAATAATATTGGCTAGGATTATTCATCCTTGTTCAGTGCCATGTAAAAGCTAAACATTTCACTGTAAGCATATGTGGTTGTTAATTCAGCTCTTAGTCATCGTGTTTTTTTTTTCCATACTCCGGCTTCCTGTTATTGTCCATTTTTGTTTTTTTTCTGAAGTTCCAAGTTTATTCCATGAATCACCATTTCATTACCTATGGCTTTTCATCAGCAGTTCAAATTCATTGCCATTTTGTTTCTTGCATCAAGACTCACCAAAAGAAATACCCGACCCTGCCCATTAAATGTTTCTGAGGCAGCAGCACATCATTGAAATAGCCCATCAAACTGGAAGAATAGGCTTTACACAAAAAGAGTGACATTTATTGAGGAACATTTCTCCTTTAAGGCTAGAGCAAAATCTAACTATTGTCATTAGCTGTAATAACATGAAACCCTGAAGATTTTTTCGTTACTTGTACAAAGTACCTTTGATGAAAGTTTTATGACTGATTAGTATTCAACATACAAATGCCCTAATGGGTTTCAGACTAAGAATATTTACTTAATATATTTTCAACATGTAATGCTATCTCTGTAATTATTATTTTATTAAAATATGGGTGGGATTGTCGGGCAAGACATTCTGAATACCTACCACATATTAAAATGGTCACAATTATTATTCACTGTTGGTTTCACAACTTCCCTTTTGTGAAACAAAGGCAGTTTTAGACATCCAGAATCGTGTCATAGCACACGTGATCACTGCTACTGACTGAGGTCATGAATTACAGTAAGGATGTTACTGCGAAATGTGATTCAGACTTTACTCATGTTGACTGTAGTCACATTATCAAATTGTTAGACTTGTTTCGTGTCAACTTCAAATAAGATTTGAATATCAGCCACCAAAGAGAGAAAGAAAAACAATGTCAGAAGTGATTTTAGAAAAAATTGTATCTCATAAAGGAATAGGAATTAGTTTTATAATTTACAATACACAGGCAGAATGGTATCACCAACAAGCTACATTCCAGACAGGGAGAAATCTAGTTGCCAACATTGTAGGCTCTTAATTCACTGACGCTCCTTTATTTAATCTTGCATTCTGTTTCCTTTTTTTTGCTCCTTCCTTTTTCTCTCTCTCGCTAATACAGGAATGCAGTTGAAAAGTTAAACATTAAGCCTTTGTCAGTGCAGTCTCGAGGTTAGGTTGAGTAGTGTCTTTAAAGTAAAGTTGCTGATATATGATCTCAGAGATTCAATCCAGCACTGACATTAAAAACAGGTGCTCTGTGCCTAAAGGCATTGTGCCAGTTCCCTCCTAATTCTTGTCAACATTTTAATTTACAAAAGATGTAATATGCCAGGTTCCTTGCACTCATTTGGAATTAAAAAACATGAAGGGAACCTTTTTAAAAAAAAATATTTAGAGTCTTGAATGTGACATCGACTGTCTGTATTAGTGCAAATCCAAAACTCCCTGCTTTTACCATTTTGCTGCAAGTCAATATGAAGATTCCTCATGACTGACTACATGAGATCTGATCTGATAATTCCTTCAGCAAAGGCCTTTGGTGCCAAACACTGAGACTGTTGTTGGAGTTTCATGAGTATACTGAACCATGTGCATGTACTTAACTATGTAATACATGCTCGAAAACTAAAAATAGCCAACCGCTGTTTCAAACTGGGATCCTTTGTCAGGAAGACAGTATCCTTTTTCTGGCTGCGTAGGCTGTTTAGCAAGATTATTACATATAGATTCTGCAGTGTTCTTATTACGACAGTGAAGCATTATGCGAATATATGACAGGCAAATAGATGTCAGGGAAACTTTAAATAATGTGATGACCACAAGCTGTGAAATCCCTGTGTTGAACACATATAGCAGTTAAAGTATAGCACCATGTTAGTCATAACATAGACATTTCACCAGAGATTCAGAAGAATATGTGCACTTCTGCCATCTAACAAACTCTCCACCAACTCATAAATTAGTTACCAAAGAAATCTTAAAAACCGTATTTCTATTTGAAAGATGGCTGTTTGGTAATCATTTCAATAATAAAAAAGTAATCTGATATTTCAAAAACACTGTATAAACTTTGAAAAAAATGCCAGGTTTAGGATTAGAAGCACTATTCTGTGTAGAATTAGTATACTTTTTTAAATGGTTTATTTGAATAAACTTAAAGGATGGTCATGAGTTAAATATATTCACAAATTATAAATGTGAACATTGTAGAAAAACAAAGGCACTCTTTCTTTTTCCAAATATTAATCTAAATGTTCAGTCAATAATTTCCCCCTTGATACCTTGACACAGTAAAGACTTGTTTGGTAACCAATTGGCTACAATGGTCCATTGTGTAACAATAAGACCAGTCTTTGGAATTGCAGAGGTGGACACTAAATGCTTTTAACAAATCATTGTGAATGGTATGGTTTTTTTAAACCTCAAATGAAAAAAACTATAATCGTATAATATGAACAGACTCTGGCAAGCAATGCAATGAATTGCAACTTGACAGGATTGAATTTACAATTTATTTTAAAAACAGTGTGATGGAAAGGGGGATAAAAAACAGTCAGTCCTTCATTCTCCCTATTTTTGATTTGTTATAGGTAGTAATCTATAGACTGTAGCTGGAGTTATATGTATATATATAATCAGATTTCTTTTGGTTTTCTCTCTCTATTAAAGAAATAGCAAGGTTTGGTTTCAGCTGGAAACCTTTTGCGCATCACTCAAATCCTTGTTATTAATCTATGAATTTTAATGATTTTTAAAACGTATCATTTGTACTATTGCACAACAAAACCAAACTTGAGTTGCACTTTGATCAAAGTTCATGGGATGAAAGTAAACAATAAAGTTCCTGCCCGATTTTCCTTCCATAACCTGGGGTGTTGTTGTTAATTGTAGTCCACTGCAGCCTTACTGATAGAGATTTGCTAAACAACATTGTTTAGTGACCAAGCCTCTGACCTTTCTGATATGTATAGTGCAGTAACCTACGGGTTACCACTGAACTCATAAAAAAAACAAAGGACACTTAATTAAAAAAAAAAAAATCCGTTCACAAATCAGACAGCCATTGAGATTGGGGCTGTGAGTCCTGATGTTTAAAAACTCACTTTCATTGTCTAATGTCCATATCCTGGCAGTTCAACATATAATTAATCCTATGTCATTGACAGGAGAGGAACAGAAGGGAGGAAACTGGAGAACAATTATCAGCAATGCAAATGTAGTCATGTGGGTTCCTACTTGCCAATTTGCTTCATCCGATTTAAAATGGAGCAAGAGACGGTGATGATGAAATGATTAAACCGTGTCTGAATTAACTCATTATCTTGCTTCATTGCATCATCATAGCTGAAGGCATCAGGCATCTTTTCCATTGGCCTGGACATGTTCTGGAAAAGAAACCAAAGACATTATAAATAATAAATGCCATGATATTTGATGTACAATTCAGCCCTTGTGGCTTCAAGCTTTCCACATAAATGCCTTTTTAATAATTAGCGATTTGGCCTCGGATTATCTACAGCTTTTATTTGAAACACTGCAGCTTTTATTTGACTTGGAATTGTTTTTCCTGCCTTACAACCAGTCGAATATATGCATTTTACCATCTAATCAGATAGTGCTCCCTTCTCATGGAAAACAAGCCTTACGCCATGCTTAAGTCAAAAACTCAACTTCACATTCTTGCACTCCTCCACAGCATTTCTAAACTCTCATTTAAATGCCTGAAAGAGTTATTATTGTCCAAACTCTTCCTCGAGTTGTGCAGAGCTCCACAGCTTATCGTGATTCTCACAAACAGGGCATTCTGCTCCCAAGTGGCCCCAATTAGCATCACAAATTATGTGCTTTGTGATGGAAACCATGGTGCCTTTTCCACCATCACTTTCTATGAGCATCTCCCAACCCAAACCTACCACCTCCTCCTGTGCTTCTCTCCCCTCATTCAGTTCAACATGGTTGCCCTCATGTGGTTCCAGCCTTATCTGATTTAACACATAATGTAGATATGCATTTATGTAGGACTTTTCATGTCCATTTCAGTCCACCTTGTTTTACACTTAGCAATGAGCTTGTGCAAAGGAACCACTACCCTTCCATATCTCTATGTCTCCCTCTCCCCTGACTGTCAGTCTGAAGAAGGGTCTCGATCCGAGACGTCACCCATTCCTTCTCTCCAGAGATGCTGCCGGTCCCGCTGAGTTACTCCAGCATTTTATGCCTAACAACAATTACGTTTCTTCTTTGGTCTGAAATGTTTTGGTGTTTGGTCTGCTGATGCCCAGCAGCACCCAAGGCAACTGGTCTACACAGTCCGGACCCGTGAGCCGAGCCTTCAGCGCCGACTTGAGGTGGCAGTGGAAGCGCTCGTTGAGCCCGTGGGCCTGTGGGTGGTAGACAGTGTGTGGTGCAGTCCACAAACAGGACGTGAATTGTGCCCCCCGGTCGGTAGAGATATCTGATGGATCCCCAAACCGGGCAATCCAGTTGGCCGCCAGGACCCGAGCACAAGACGCGACAGAGGTGTCCGAAAGCGGGACAGTCTCCGGCCACCTCGTGAACCTATCCACGATGGTGACTAGGTGAGTGGCGCCTCGGGATGTCAGTAACAGACCCACCAAGTTGACGTGAATGTGCAGAAATCGGGCTGAAGGGACAGCAAAATCCTACACCGGGGGCCGCACATGCCTCTGCACAGGGGAGGCAGGCATGAGCCCAGGCCGCAAACTGCTTGTGGAGGCCGTGCCAGACAAACCTGTCTGCCACCAGTGTGGAGGTCGCCTGGACGGACGGGTGGGCCAGGCCGTGGATGGCGTTGAAGATCCATTGAGGGTGAAGCCCGTGGACCAACATGGTGGCATTGGCCAGGGCGTCGGCCTCGGCACCCTCGAACGCCGTGTCGGCCTCGGCGGACCATTCAAGCTCCCGCGGCTTCCCGCGAGGCACTGGGAGAGGGGCCGCATGATTTGGGCCGCTGCCGGCATGAAACGGTGGTAAAGATTTACCATCGCGACAAATTCCTGCAACCCTTTTACCGTGCGCGGCCGGGGAAACTGCCGAATGGCCTCCACCTTCGAGGGTAAAGGGGTGGCAGCGTGAGACGTTACGCTGTGCCCCTGGAAGGAAATGGAGCGGAGGCCGAATTGGCATTTGGAGGGGTTGATGTATGAGGTCGTGGTCCAGGAGCCGCTGGAACAGGGTCCGCAGGTGCTCGAGGTGCTCTTGTCGGGTGCTGCTCACGACCAGGATGTCGTTGGGATAAACATAGACGAAAGGCAAACCCCTACCGACCATGTCCATGAGCCTTTGGAACGCCTGTGTGGCGTTTTTTAAACCAAAGGGCATGCGAAGCCATTCGAACAGCGCGAACGGGGAGATGGTCGCGGTCTTGGGAACGTTGTCCGCGTGGGCAGGGATTTGATTATAACCGGGGACCAGGTCTACTTTGGAAAAGAAAGTAGCACCCTCGAGGTGGGCGGAAAAGTCTTGGATGTGGGGCATGGGGTAGCGATCCGCGGTTGTCATCGCTACAATGTCTTTTCCTGTCACTAATCTCCTGCTCAGGAAAAGCATTGAGTGGGCACAATTGTCTCGTCACAGTAGAATTCGGATGTTTTCCTGCATTAAAAGGCTCTGTGTAAATGCAAGATTGTACTTCTATTTGCAGTGGGTCCCGTTTTTGTAACAGCTGCATCAGAATAAGTCATGGAATGAGGTGCACGGGAGATACATGCCAATATATCAATAGACAATAGACAATAGACAATAGGTGCAGGAGTAGACCATTTGGTCCTTCGAGCCAGCACCGCCATTAAATGTGATCATGGCTGATCATCCCCAATCAGTACTCCCGTTCCTGCCTTCTCTCCGTATCCCCTGACCCCACTATTTTTATGAGCCCTATCTAGCTCTCTCTTGAAAGCATCCAGAGAACCTGCCTCCACCGCCCTCTGAGGCAGAGAATTCCACGGACTCTCCACTCGCTGTGAGAAAAAGTGTTTCTTCGTCTCCGTTCTAAATGGCTTACTCCTTATTCTTAAACTGTGGCCCCTGGTTCTGGACTCCCCCAACATCGGGAACATGTTTCCTGCCTCTAGCGTGTCCAAGCCCTTAACAATCATATATGTTTCAAATAGGTCCCCTCTCATCCTAAACTTCTGTACAAGCCCAGCTGCTCCATTCTCTCAGCATATGACAGTCCCGCCATCCCGGGAATTAACCTTATAAACCGACGCCGTACTCCCTCAATAGCAAGAATGTCCTTCCTCAAATTAGGGGACCAAAACTGCACACATACTCCAGGTGTGGTCTCACTAGGGCTCTGTACAACTCTAGAAGGACCTCTTTGCTCCTATATTCGATTCCTCTTGTTATAAAGGCCAACATGCCATTCGTTTTCTTCACTGCCTGCTGTACCTGCATGCTTACTTTCATAGACTGATGAACAAGGACCCCCAGTTCCCGTTGTACTTCTCCTTTTCCCAACTTAACGCCATTTAGTTGTGTGAAAATGGACAACTTCAAGTGGCTCTTGCAATCCCTCTCTATCCATGATCAGAATGAATGGCGGTGCTGGCTCGAAGGGCCGAATGTCCTCCTCCTGCACCTATTTTCTATGTTTCTATGTCTCCCCCCACCCTAATCATCCAACCAGTTTCACTGTGTCCTCCTAAGCTTCATTATTTGGATCCACTCATTATTACCTTCTCCACAGCCAACAATGGACCATTGTGGGCTTCACCTTTCCTTGGTCATCTGGCTGGTTTTGATTTGTTTCCAAAACTTTCATTCATTTGTTCTTTATATCTCTATATATCTCTAGTTTCCCTCTCCCCCGACTCTCAGTCTGAAGAAGTGTCTCGACCCGAAACATCACCCATTCCTTCTCTCCAGAGATGCCTCCTGTCCCGCTGTGTTACTCTGGCATTTTGTGTCTATCATGGAGGACATAATCCGCCTTTTATAATTTTATGACTTCTGCCTGGTGGAAACATGTACAGGCTGCAAGAATGATGAGCGGTAAACCATATATTACATGCTTTAGAATTAAATGGGTTGAGGAAATACCTTTAAAAATATTTTAAGCTATCTTTTACTTATTGGAAAATTTTTGCATTTTTTAAAAATAAATGTTTTCAATTTTTCACCATCCTTTCCTGAAGGCAGAGATTCCTGCTGCATTTTCCGTCCATGAGTACACCAGAATATAATTTTGATAAGGTCTTTATTCTTTATCCATTTAAGCTCAGACAGAAAAAAAATGATTCAACTATGGGAAGCATTACGGGCAAAGTCAATTCCTGCCCATAATCATCATTCACAGATTTTCAAGTCGAGATTACTGCGTAATGATCAAGCTGATATTATTCCCCTTCACAACAGGCATCTTGAGGCCTATAATATCATCCACACCAGATGAGATCAACCAGCTCAGCAAAGACCAGAGATCGAATATCCCTGACCTATTTTTCTCGGTTCCACATTTATGTATTCCAGCCTTCTGGATAAACTGAAGGCATAAAGAAAGAGACATTTGAAGGAATGGAACAGCAGGATTAGTTAGAAAAAGGAAACAAAAGCCATTAAAGCAGCAAATGGAAAAGAACCAGAGAAAACCAAAGGTTTAAAACTGCAGCAGTATTTCGCTTGTAAATCTAGACACTACGGTATAAATAGCAGATTCAACCTTGGTCTTAAACGAAGTGGATACATTAGGAATAGTTTTGTTGTTCCTTTACTTCCTTCAGGTCTGCATGAAAAAAAAAACAAGAAAACAAAAACACTGGTTTTAAAAAAATAAATGGATTGAATATAGAGAATCCTCTGAAACAAACTACTGAAGTGTAAAACTTAATTGAAAACAGCTTTTAGTTCCAGCATGTGTTTGGCATATTTTTAAATATTTATTTTAGTATCAATTTTTCAGCAGTTAGTGCATTCCACCAACAGCCCGGTGTAGTGTGAGGAGGAATGTACTATATTTAGCAGTTATTGACTGCTTTTATTATTTCTGAAGTTGGAACTCTGAAATTGTATGATACCTGAGTGGTATTTAAAACAAATATATCTTGCTCCTTAATATTTGTCGTCCCAACTGACTTGCACCGATGCTGTTCTTTTGCCATGTTTGCCATGAGATTTAAAACAGCCCTAGATGGATTTGGGTCCAATTGTCAAGAGTGTTCATTATGTATCGCCAATGGAGCAATGAAATTCCAAACTTACTGCAGCTTAAAAGTCCTGTAAACACAATAATACACAGATGATAAATAATAATCAAAATAGAATAATTTAATACAACCTTAATACTAGTTTGCCATAACAGTGCAATAAAACAAAGTCTGCGGTGAAACTAAAGGCATGGACCATAGAAGACCAACGTTGCTGAGGTTAGTGCTATGTAGTGTTCAATGGCCTGAAGGTTGATGGGCAGAAGCTATTCTTGAACTGGTGACCACAGTTTTTGAGCTCCTGTCCCACCTTCCGGATGCATGGCACACCTGTACATGTGCCACTCTTCCTCAAAACACTCTTGAGGAGAATTGTATTAGCAAAATGGAAAGTGTATGTTGTAGTGTTCATTTCTTACATGTGGATACAGTACTTGGTCCACCATGCATTGCTAAGCAATAAATAGGTTAACCCACAAACTTTAGGCAGCTGATCAAAAAAGATTTGAGGAAAATGACTTCAGCGCTTCAACGCTCCACATTAAAGGGACTTTTTAAGTGTACGCCATCATGACACCACTGCTGTGGAGGTTCTGGTTGCCTCCTGATAGTGGATAATTTCCCATGTCTCAGACAACTCACCTCTTTTTATTGTTGTTGTGAGCTGAACTTGTTCATGGGGCCAAAGACAGACACAAAAAGCTGGAGTAACTTAGATTAGATTAGATTAGATTCCTTTATTGTCATTCAGACCTTTTGGTCTGAACGAAATTGTTACCATGCAGTCATAACATATAATAAAAAAACAAAACACACAATAAACACATATTTAACATCCACCACAGTGAGTTCTCCAGGCACCTCCTCACTGTGGTGGAAGGCAAAAGTCTTAAGTCATTGTCTTCATCCCTCCTAGTTCTCCCTCTGCGCTGAGGCGATCCAGGCCTCCGCCGCCGCTGGAGCACCGCAGTTCTAAGCCGGGCCACCGCCGCCGCAGTAGAAACGCAGCTCTAAGCCGGACTGCTGCCGCCGCTGGAGCATCACAGCTCTAAGCTGGGCCACCGCCGCCGCTGGAGCACCGCAGCTCTAAGCTGGGCCGCCGCCGCCGCTGGAGCACCGCGGCTCTAAGCTGGGCCGCCGCCGCCGCTGGAGCACCGCAGCTCTAAGCTGGGCCGCCGCCGCCGCTGGAGCACCGCAGCTCTAAGCTGGGCCGCCGCTGGAGCATCACAGCTCTAAGCCGGGCCGCCGCCGCCGCTGGAGCACCGCAGCTCTAAGCTGGGCCGCCGCCGCTGGAGCACCGCAGCTCTAAGCCGGGCCGCCGCCGCTGGAGCATCGCAGCTCTAAGCTGGGCCGCCGCCGCCGCTGGAGCATCGCAGCTCTAAGCCGAGCACCGCAGCTCCAAACCAGGCCGCCGCCGAACGCCACCACAGCTCTGCCATTAGGCCTCAGCACAGATGGTGACGGGGAAACTCAGCAGTCAGGCAGCATCTCTGAAGAAAAGGAATAGGTGAAGTTTTTGGTCGACACCCTTCTTCAGACTGAGAGTCAGGGGAAAGGAATACAAGAGATATGGATGGTGCTTAGGGCAAATGAATGGAAGATACGCAGAAAGCAATTATATTCAAAGAAATATGGAGCCCACAATGGTCCATTGTTGGCTGTGGGATAGGTAGTAACCAGTTAATACCGACAGTGCAACTCAACAGGCCAACAGTAAAACTAATACAACGAGGAGCGGGGATGCAAAGGTCACTTGAAGATAGAGAAATCAATTTTCATACTGCTGGGTTCTAAACTGCCCAAGCGAAATATGAATGGCTTCTGGAACCACCAGCACAGAACAATCTCCGAAAACCAGACATTCTTCATAGGCATCTTCACAGCATGCTTATGAATGGGAAACATTGCTTATGAATGGGAAACACTGCACCTCCACTGACTCCTCTGTCAAGCTTCTCAAATTTGCGGACGACACAACCCTGATTGGACTAATCCAGGATGGGGAAGAATCTGCCTACAGACAGATTCTGGCGGCCTGGTGCATTGCAACAACCTGGACCTCAAGACAGTGGAATTGATAGCAGTCTTTAGGAGAGCTCCCCCTCCCCACACCCCACTCAACATCAACAACACCACAGTCACATCTGTGGAGTCTTTTAAGTTCCTGGGAACCAACATCTCCAAGGACCTTAAATGGGGGGCTACCATCGACTCCACAGTCAAAAAGGCTCAACAAAGGATGTACTTCCTGCGGCAGCTGAGGAAGCACAATCTGCCAGAGGCAATGATGGTCCAATTCTATACAGCCTTCGTAGAGTCTGTCCTCACCTTCTCCATCATGGTCTGTTTTGGATCAGCCATCAAGCACGACATCCGGAGGCTGCAGCGAATCGGCTGCAACCTTCCCTCCATTGATGAACTGTGCACTGCAAGGGCCAGGAAGCGAGCGGGTAAGATCATCTCTGACCCCTCTCACCCTGGCCATAAACTATTTGAATCACTTCCCTCTGGAAGGCGACTCCGGACTGTCAAAGCTGCCACAGCCAGGCATAAAAACAGCTTTTTTTTCCACGAGTAGTAGCTCTACTCAATAACCAAAAATCTGTAGTCGCTTTTTGCTCTGGTATTTTATTTAATTCACATGTTTAATCAATAATGTTTTATTATTAATGTTTAATGTTTTATGTGTCATTCCTAACTGTCACTGTATGTCGTTGTCACTTGTGGGCGGAGCACCAAGGCAAATTCCTTGTATGTGAATACTTGGCCAATAAACGTATTCATTCATTCATTCATTCATTCACTCACATTGAATACATGCAGTACCTCCAATGGAGAACTCACAAAGGGCCTCATCTGATGCAAATTGACATTGACATTGACATTTAAAGGAAATAGCAGAGGTGATGAGAAATGATCAAAGAAGTGGATTTAGAGTAAAATGCAGGGGAGGAGAAACTTGATGAGGTTTATGGAAGGAATTTGAAGTTTTAGAGCCTGGATGGTTGAAGAAGTGGAATCTGAGTCTATATTTGCTTTGCAAATATCACACACTCTCACAGTATGGTCATATATGACTAGCAATCCCAGGTCAATATTTACACAGTGTAACTAACAGATAGTGAGCCTACTCTGATTCTATCGTAACACTGACAGCTGAAAGGGATTGAGATGGGATTGGAACTTGAGACATCACGGTGGCACAACTAATAGAGCTGCTCCCTCACAACGCCAGAGACCTCGGTTCAATCCTGACCTTGGGTGCATAAAGTTTGAACCTTCACTCTGTAACCTCTTGGATCTCCTCCCTCATCCCAAAGGCATGCAGGCTTGTAGGTTAACAAGCCTCTGTAGATTGCCCCTGGTGTGTAGACTGAGTAATTTCAATGAGAGCAAATTACTAGAACCAATTCTGATGGACCTTCATTTAGAAAGACAAATTAACCAAGGGCAGCTAGCATTGATTTGTTAAGGGAAAGTCACGTCTGACTAACTCAATTGTGTTCTTTACAGAATTGAACACAGACTTTTGATGAAGGTAGTGAATTTTATGTGTTTCACGGAAGAGCTTTACGCAAGTTCTTCTAAGGTGGATTGATTAAAAATCTAAATGACCCATGGAATTATGGATACATGACAATTTGGATCCCAAATTAGCAACAAGTGTTTAGTAGCTGGAAGCCCAACAGTCCTCAGTCTCCCATTTTGGTTGTCAATAGGATACCATAAAGTTTGATATTCATTTGTGGTGGTCTGTTAGTGATTTATGCTTAATCCAGGGAAGATAATAAATAAGCATGCAGATAACAGCTAAGCAAACTGTCAATTTCAGGAAGATATCTATGGACTAGGTCAGCTGAGGTTAAGAGTGGCAAATGGATTTAATCCAGGCAGGCATGTGTAATGCATTTGGAGATTTGGAACAAGGCAAACAACTATACTATAAATGGGTGGATATTGAGAGGTGCAAAGATTTGACAATATTTTCTGAATTATGTTCCTTTGTGGCATCACCTGAAAAATTAGGTCTCCTTGACACAAGAAACAGCTGGCTTGAGTCACTCCTGGAGTATCCATGCTTGCATTGAGCTTCTACGCCTTTTGCATACAGCATCAAAACAGCCCTTCAGCCCAACTAGCCCATGCTGACCAAGATGCCCCATCTACACTAGCCCCACTTACCCATGTTTGGTCCACATCCCTATGAATCTGGCAGCTTGTTCCATATACCTATCACCCTCTGTTTTTAAAAAAAGTTGCCACTCAGATTCCTATTACATCTTTCCCCCCTCACCTTAAACTTATCTCCTCTGGTTCTCGATTTCCCTACTCTGGGCACGAGACTGTGCATTTACCAGAGCTATTCCCCTCATGATCTTTTACACCTCTATAAGATCACCCCTCTTTCCCCTGTGCTCTTAGCATGCCCAATCCCTACCTGCACCTCAGGTCCTCAAGTCCTGGCAACATCTTTGTAACTGTAGTTCAACCCAAAGGGAGCCATCAGTTGATGTTCTCACCCCAATACTGGGAATATGATTTAGAGTCATTCATTTGGAAAACATTTTCATTTCTTGGGCCAGGTCCTGTTTGGAACCTCTTACTGGCAGCCCTCTCTTCACTGAGCACCAACGCCTGATTCACAATGTTTTCCACTGCCTGATCTGCTTAGCATAAAGATAACAACCCGAAACGTCACCCATTCTTTCTCTCCAGAGGTGAGAGAAGCCTGTCCCGCTGAGTTACACCAAATTTTTGAGTCTACCTTCGGTTTAAACCAGCATCTGCAGGTCCTTCCTACTCATTAACTCTGCAATGGTTGATCGATGGAGCCACGCGCCTGTGCCCTTGTAAATTTCAGAAGTTAGCTGCAGCGGTTCCAGCGACTGACATGGTCACGTGTGTGACATGGAGCATCTCACCAGCTCCACATAAATTTGCAAATTAAATTCTAGGCCTGAGAGTGACTGGAAAGATGCGTTCTATTTATTTACCAACTGTTCTTAAAATCCCTGTCATTCATCAAGTTGTGAGTCATCTTTCAGCATATCGCCTCTTCATAGCTTGATTAGGTTTTATTTGGATTTGGACTGCATTGAATGTGGGATGTAAATCCGCCAACAACATACTGCAAATCACCACAAGCCTGACGTTGTATCTTGCTCTTATCTTATTCCTGGTGCAGAGAAGGCAGAAGGGCACAAGAAGGAGGGAGTGGTTTGTATGGGTCGGAGGGGGGTGGGGGTAAGATTGAGAGATGGTGGGAGATGTTTAGTGGTGGTGGAGCGGTGGAGATTCAGGGAGAGGAATGGTGGGGGATGATCTTGGGCTGGGGGGAAAGCTGAGATGGAAGAAGTGGGGAAGTGCACACAATCATGAGAGGAATAGACCGGGTAGATGCACGGAATCTCTTGCCCACAGTAGGGGAACCGAGGACCAGAGGACATAGGTTCAAGGCGAAGGGGAAAAGATTTAATAGGAATCTGAGGAGTAACATTTTCATACAAAGGGTGGTGGTTGTGTGGAACAGGCTGCCAGAGGGGGGTAGTTGAGGCTGAGACTATCCCAATGTTTAAGAAACAGTTAGACAGGTACATGGATAGGACAAGTTTGGAAGGATATGGACGAAGCGCAGGCAAGTGGGACTAGTATAGTGGGACATGTTGGCCAGTGAGGGCAACTTGGGCCGAAGGTCCTGTTTCCACACTGTATCTCTCTATGACTCTATAACTCTACGACTTTAATTGTGTAGATGTTCAGTTGTGTTCATATTCATGCTCACTTGACCATCAATCCTGCAATTGGAGCAAGATCTTGCTCTGTCAAGTGAATGCTGTGCAATGGCCACCCCACATTAAAAGAAACCAGACACGGGCAACCCCTTCCATTCAAGTAGGTCGTAGTTGTTGACTTTCCCAGATACACAAAGTCCTAGAATTCCAGTCAGATATTTGTGAATTTATCTTTGTGATGCAAAAACTTTAAACATTTAACGCTGGCCTTTGCTTGAACAAGGTTGGATGGATAATACTCTGGGACCATTTAAATCTGTTATCACATTTATTTTGAAACTGTACACAAAGAACCTTGGGATTTTAAATGAAAACAAATCATCTCACTCATGTTATAACCTATTCATAATATGTTATATGATTTTCAAATTACATGATTACAATAGGCAAAATTACACTTTGCTTTTTTTAAATTACTAACTGTAGAATACACTATAGTTAGTAATTTAAAAAAAGTACAAGTGTAGAGTAGAGAGCACATTGATTGGATGCATCATAGACTAGTTCGGCAACTTGGACACTCAGGAATGAAGGCGATTATAGAGGGTCGCACATACTGTTCAATCCATTACAGGATGTGTAGGAAAGAACTGCAGATGCTGGCTTAAATCGAAGATAGACACAAAATGCTGGAGTAACTCAGCGGGAAAGGCAACATCTTTCAGTCTGAAGAAGGGTCTCGCCCCAAAACGTCACCCATCCCTTCGCTCCAAAGATGCTGCCTGTCCCGCTGAGTTACTCCAGCATTTTGTGTCTATCTTCAATCCATTACAGGTACTCATCTCCCCACCATCAAAGGCATCTATCAGAGGCATTGCCTCAAAGGCAGCCAATATTTTCAAAGACCTTTACCACCCTAACCACAGTCTCATTTCCTGCCTTTGGAAAGAAGGTACAGGAGCCGTAAAACCTGGACCTTCAGTATCAAGAATAGCTTCCTCACAGCAACCATCAGGTTCCTAACAACACGCAATACTAACCACAGCAACTGAACTTCCATGGGTGGTTTTTAGTTGCATTAGGGACTTTTTTTAAGCACGTATTACAATTATGAAACTATTGAATGTTTTAAATTATATTTCTCTGAGTGTATTGCTTTTACTGGCCTGCTGTAAGAAAGTATTTCATTGTTCCATTGTTCATGCACATGACAAAGAACGCTCTTGACTCTTAGTGTAGAAATAAAGAACTGCAGATGCTGGTTTATACCAAATAAACGCAAAGTGCTGGAGTCACTCAGCAGATCAGGTAGAATCTCTGGAGAAAAAAGAATAGGTGACATTTCGGGTTGGGAACCTTCCATAGACTCCGTTCTTCAGTCTGAAGAAGGGTCCCAAACCGAAACACCAGCTATCCATTTTCTACAGAGATGCTGCCTAACCTGCTGAGTTACACCAGCACATTATAGAAACATAGAAACATAGAAAATAGGTGCAGGAGGAGGCCATTCGGCCCTTCGAGCCAGCACCGCCATTCATTGTGATCATGGCTGATCGTCCCCAATCAATAACCCGTTCCTGCCTTCTCCCAAGATTATGTCTAATCTTGACTCTTAATCGTCTATCTGCGTCATTTCAAATATGTTGCCAGGTTCTCAATTCCTAACTAGTTAATCGTCTGTGAATTTTCTCCTCTACAGCTTTATCATATTTTGAAAGAATAATCCTAATTTGGTTAGCAAAGGTCTGATCTCATAATTGCAAAAGTTTGCAAAATGTCATTTTAAAAAGTATTTTTATAGCTGCAAGCAACAAATCAGGTTCTTTATTTATTATTATTCTTGGCCTTAAAACAGCATTAATTAACATTTTGTACAGAAATGTGCACAATGCATTGTAACTCTTGAGAGACCAGATGTAGTGGTTAGCCTTTAAAAGGAATACAAACATAAAACAAAACAGGAAATACACAGTATTTAACATCTGAAAGATGAAAAACATGTTAGTGTTTTAGATTGGTTTCTTCAACGATCCCCTCAGTACTTGCAGCATTTGCTGTTTTCTGTCTGACACTGCTGTGTGGATTTTTTTTAATGGCAATCATTGAATTTTAAATTTCTCCTGCATTGTATTTTATAGTGTAACCAGTGCCCGAACCGAAGTGGGAATGTTGAAACCATTGTCAGGTGCTATTTACTTGGAGATAACTTCTGAAGCATTTGGTTACATTCCGACGATAAAGGTTTGTCTTCAACCTCTCATTATGGAAAATCAGCTAACCCAAGTACAAAGCAGATCTGCTGAAAACAGAGCTTCAAGAATAGATAACTCAAGAGAAAGAGAGAAAGAAAATGTGTTACGTTGTAATCTGTTTCCTGAACTGACCACCGCCTAATCCGCTCTGTTATCTGAAAGCCTGGTCTCAAAATCCATGACAGAAACATAAAATGCTGCCCTGTGAAAATTAACGTTGTATGTCATATGGACCCTGTGTAGAGAGCTACACCCGGGCAGTGCCACACTGACAACCTGATGACACCCAAATAGCAAGAGACAGAGAGCATCCACAGTGACTGGACTGATCTGAAGTCTCCCGTAATTAGCAACTGTGAATTAACTCGTACAGAAAATACCAGAACTGGTTTGATAATGCCCAGGAGACCCACAAACCTATGTCATAAATACAGTATATCCTTAATTTGGGAGCTCCATCTGTTGAGAGAAGACCAACAGGTCATCGAGCCATCGAGTCATCAACTGATACAGTGTGGAAACGGGCCCTTTGGCCCAACTCGCCCACACCGGCCAACAATGTCCCATCTACCCTAGTCCCACTTGCCCACGCTTGGTCCAATTTCCGCACAAACCTGTCCTATCCATGTACCTGTCCAACTGTTTCTTACGCTTGAATTGAATTAGCCGAACTGAAAACTTGTGATCTAGAACATAGAAAAGTACATCGCAGGAACAGGCCCTTTATCCCCCAATGTCTATGCCAAACACGATGTCAAGATAAATTAATATCCTCTGTCGTGCTTAATCCATATCCCTCCATTCCCTGCAGATCTAAATTACAGATAATGGGTGAAAAGAATGCAGGAGACGCAGCAGAACACTAACAACTATGAGGTGCATTGATTTTCAGAGACCCAAACATTGTGAACGGAGCCAAGAAGGAATGTGAAGTTTTCAAGAATAAGAGTACACGGGAAGAAAGGAACTGCAGATGCTGGTTTAAACTGGAGATTCTGCCTGTCTCGCTGTGTTACTCCAGCATTTTGTGTCTATCTACTAGAAACATGTTGGGTCATTCCTCAACTGCAGCTCTTTCCTTGGCAAATCTACCATAGACTATCCCACAAAATATTATATTGTCCAATTTCACTGTCACTACAGACTATCAAGATGAAAAAGCCATATGTCAACTGAAAAATGACTAGACCCAGGAGTTTAGTTTAGTTTCGTTTATTGTCGTCACACGTACCAAGGTGCAGTGAAAGGCTTTTTATTGCATGCTATCCAGTCAGTGACTATACATGATAACAACCTGGTCACACACAGTGTACAGATGCAGGATAAAGGGTATCATATTTAGTGCATGATTTATTTCAGTAAAGTTTGAGTAAAGATAATTAAAAGGTCTCCAATTAGGTAGATGGGAGGTCAGGACCCATTCTCCAGTTGGTGAGAGGATGGTTCAGTTGCCTGAAAACAACCAGGAAGAAACTGCCCCTGTATCTGGAGGTATGTCTGATGCCTCTTGCCTGATGGATGTGGGGAGAAGTGAGACCGTTCCTTGATTATGCTAGTGGCCTTGCCTATACAGTGTGAAGAGTGGATGGATTTAGCATAGTAATTTAGTAATAATCATAATCATTTAGCCCATGATTAGAAGGAGGATGCCATGCCTGGGGGTAACACCTTAGTCATGACCATCCCAAAGACACTACAATCATGACCATCTCCAAGGAAGGAGATGAATGTAACTGCAATGACTACAGAAAGTGGCCTTCCTGCTGACCTTCACAAGGAATGTCATCATCATCATAAACGTCTGCACTTGTCCAACAAGAGGGACTATGAGGAATCCTTCTACATGTTGATTGCCATCACAAATGTGTGTGCATCCTTTGGTTGCTTCACGATCGCATGCATGGTCCATAACAGACCCACTCTCGGTGCTAATTGGTGTCAAGCAAAACTATATATTTGCCACAACACTTTCCTCAGTCTTTCTCACACTGTAATGTTACACCTCAACTCCAACAAGCTTTCTACTAGAGTGGAGCTGGCGTGTCGGCAAATGGGATACTGTATAATCCACTTCAGAATAAGGTCACTGAAATCTCTGTCTGCGAGATCTGCAGATGTGTGTATGTGTGTACGTGTACATGTGTGTTCATGTACGTGTGTGTGTGTGAGTGTGTACAAGTCTTTGTTGACTCATCCATTGAACATCAGAGAGGATAAATCCTCCAGTGAACACCTTTAAAATAAAAGTCCTCTATCACCTGGCCCCCACTGTACAATTAAACAAAGAGCATGTCATCTTTTACCCAGTGGAGTTTGGTGTAGCAAGATAACCATGATGAATTTCTCCTGGCCTTTCAATTTAATAAAGTTTGCTTTGCAAAGCACTTTCCAAAAATGCATCCCTTTTGTCAAGTGGTGATGAGCCTGCAATATCTGATCTAATTTATTGTTCGGTTAGTGGCATACTTCAAATGTAACTTTACATTTCTTCATCTCTGTGGAGTTTACCTTGCACAAACTTTCTGGTTTTTCAATGTAGCCAAGTAATGGAATTGCACATTGTATTGCCCATTTCAAAAATTGATTGAAAAGATAATTGAACAAGATCAGATGTTTTTCATTTTATTCCAGTATTAAAAGGCCACAAAACTGTTTGTTTCTGCAGTAAATAAACTGAATCATTCAGGCAATTCATATTTTTCAAATGTATTGTTTTGGGTTGACAAAGCTTTAGTTAATCCAGATCAAAAGATATCTTTTGATCATTTCAATCATTTTTTTTACGAGGATGTTGCAATGACCTGAGGGCCTGAGCTATAGGGAGAGGCTGGGCAGGCTAGGTCTTTATTCCTTGGAGCACAGGAGGATGAGGGGTGATCTTATGGTGGTGTGAAACATCATGAGGGGAATAGATAGGGTAGATGTACAGAGTCTTTTACCCAGAGTAGGGGAATCAAAAAAATCAGGGGATATGGGTTTAGTGTGAGAGGGGTATGATTTAATGGAAAACTGGGGATAAATGAGGATATTGGGTATGCGGAACGAGCTGCCAGAGGAGGCAGTTGAGACAAGTACTATAAAAACATAGAAAAGACAATTGAACAGGTACCTGGATAGGAAAGGTTTACAGGGATATGGGTCAAACGCGGCAGGTAGGACTAATGTTGGTCGGCATGGGCAAGTTGGGCTGAAGGGCCTGTTTCCGTGCTGTATAAGTCTCTGACTCGACAACTCACGTTAATGATTAATCATGCAAAAAGGCCATTTCCAGCACATTGAAAGAGTTGATGGTTAGGAGATATATAGATTGGTTTTGTTTCTACTGTACATTGCCTGCCTTATTTCTCAGTCTTGAGTGAGTGTTGAATTAATCTTCCTTTCCTACTCTATTGCATATCCTTCTTACAAACAGGGAAAGACTGTTGGCATAATGAATCAACAGGGAAAGACTGTTGGCATATTTAAATATGAGAAATGTTTTATTCAATCTTCAAGGAGATAGATGGGGATTTTTTTAACACGAATAATGGAATGAATGTGTATGTAATCAAAAAAGAAAATGATAGATATAACACAGATCAGTCTGTAAATGAAAAAAAGATTAAACATTTCAAATGTCTGGAAAATAATTTATTGACAAATACGTGGCACGGTGACGCTGCAGTAGAGTTGCTGCCTTGCAGCGCCAGAGACCCAGGTTTGATCCTGACTACGGGTGCTGTCTGCCCGGAGTTTGTACGTTCTCCTCATGACCGCGTGGGTTTTCTCTGGGTGCTCAATAGGCTGAATATCCTGTTTCTAACGTGAATCATATGGCCTAGACATTCTTTGGCATGGTGAAAGGCATGTTAAACTTTGTGCCGGTGGGTAATTGATTAGCCTGAATTATGTTGTGGAAAATGTGGGAATTGGTGAAGGTGAAAGTGAAAGTGGTGAACATTTCCCGGTCCATGATTGAAACGTAGAAACATAGAAAATAGGTGCAGGAGTAGGCCTCAATCAGTACCCTGTTCCTCCCTTCTCCCCATATAGCCCTTGATTACATTGGCCCTAAGCTATCTAATTCTATATTGAAAACATCCAGTGAATTGGCCTCCACTGCCTTCTGTGGCAGAGAATTCCACAGATTGGTATTGACCTTCCCACCTTTGATGGAGATCTATGATGATGCTATCTCAGGAAGGCAGCTAATATCAACAAGGACCCACACCACCCTGGCCACACTCTCATTTTGCAACTGCTATCAGGAAGAAGCCTGATCTTGAACCACCAAGTTTATTTTCTGCATTATTATAGCTACTTTGTATTATGGTTATAGGTTTATTGTATTTTTGATCATTATATGTTATCTGAGTGTTTTTGTATTAACGAGTGGGTTAAGCTGCCGCAAGAAAGAATGTCATTGTTCCATTGTAGGTACATAAGACAATTAAAACACACTTTAAGTGGAGTGCTTCTTTCATCTTTTAGTGGGTCACCAACAAAATGTACTTGTACGATTGCACTTCTTCTTTGAGGAATTCACTGCTCTGAGTTGTCACTTCCTCCTATTGTTGCTGCCAAAATTGAACATTAATGTTAGGTTGCAAGCTTGTACTGTTCGGTGTCACAACTGTAAAGTTTGCAGAATTAAGGAAATTGCTCCACCAATGTCAACTGTGCATTCAGCTACCTCGGTCCCAAGTTCGTGAATTTACTTCCTGAACATTTCTGCCTTATTAACCCTTTTCCCGTTAAATTTCCCTTTAAAGCCTGCCTCTTTAACCCAGCTTTAGACTGGCAATAATCAATGATACATAAAATAAAACTCTGTGGTTCACTATCAAATCTTGTCAGATGCCACCATTATGTGAACAAAGCTATCTTATTGTTGTTGATCATTTTTTGGCCTCATGTTGGCCAACTGTAACCCTGGGTTGCGGTCAATTTGTCGGTCTTAAAGTGGAGCCCTTGAAATAAATCCTTCAAGGTCAAAACCAGGTCCCAGTGTGGTACAGAGGAAATAATAAATATAAGGAGAAAGACTGTGGATTAACTAAATATGTGCATTCCTGAGATAGTTCTAAAACAATTTTTTTAAACATGATCTTCCATTTGCACTTTGGAATTTCAAGCACATCATTGAAAGAAATAATAACTACTGGCATACACTTTCAGTCAGCTCTGATTGAATTAATAAAAAAACAGATAAGAGAGGAATGGTAATGATGTTACCAGATTCTTGTGCTTCTAGTACATACATCATGTTATACACAGATACAGTAAACCCACATTAAAATGGACTGGGAAGGGGTGGGGGGGGGGGTAAATGATGTCCATGACAGGCGATTATCTGCTATAACTGAGTAAGGTACCATTCTGTAGGAGGAACTGCAGATGCTGGTTTACACCGAAGATAGACACAAAATGCTGGAGTAATTCAGCCGGACAGGCAGCATCTCTGGATAGAAGGAATGGGTGACGTTTTAGATTTTCTTCAGACGGTAATGTCTTCGGACTAAGACAAGAGAAGTGTCTCTACCCAAAACACCACCCATTCCTTCTATCCAGATGCTGCCTGTTCTGCTGAGTTTCTCCAGCATTTTGGGGAGGGGGGTCTATCTAAGGTATTATCACTGTATGTAGGTGAAACAAAGGACTGCAGATGATGGTAAACATGCAAAAAGACACAAAGTGCTGGAGAGACTTGAGGCGGCAGAATGGTGCAGCGGTAGAGTTGCTGCCTTGCAGCGCCAGAGATCTGGGTTTAATCCTGACTATGGGTGCTGTCGAAATGGAGTTTGCACGTTCCCCCCAAGCCTCTGTGGCGGTGAGGACTCAGTGAGCGGAAGGTCTTGTTTCCACACTGTATCTTCAAAAACAATTCAGCAGTTTGGCAGCATCCCTGGGGAACATGGATAGGTGACCTTGGGACCCTTTGTCCGACATTCAGTCTGCTGAGTTACTCCAGCACTTTGTGTAGTTTCACCCTAAAACTGGGTGCTGATGCTACTGGTCTGCCAGCGAGCCCTTCTTCACCCTCTGTCACATAGTCTGGTTTATGTGGCTGTTGTTGCAGCTCATGTTGCAGCCTCTGGCCCTGGCAGCGCTTTCTTCGGGCTGCTGCAATTGGGCTGCGGTCGGACACTGTGGGGCTCCCTCCCCTCTCGCCAGCTGCCGCTCCTTCCTGTCAGCCATCGCTCCGACATCGTCTCCGCCTCCTTCTCCCCCATAGTTGCCGGCACCTTCCAAGGTGGAGAATGTTGGCAACTCCGGGTGGGAAGGAGTGACGGTGAAGCGGAGGAAGAGGACGAGTGGATAGAGCGACGACAGAAGGAGGAGGAGAGGGCGGTGGAGCGGGGAACGGATAAAGATTCAAGATTCAAGGTTCAAGATAAAGCGACGGCCTACAGGATGAAGAGGGAAGGGAGCTCCATGGTGACTCAGCGTGTCCCGTCAGTGGCAGCGTCCTGATGAAACCGCTGTCGCAGGGGGCTGCAACGTGAGTCGCAACAACAGCTGCGCCAACTAGTGGGTGAAGAAGGGCTCGTGAGCCGGGCGCAGCGTCAGAAGCGGCCGTGGAGTTCGATCTGGGGTGGCGTCAGCAGGTCCATCCGCTCCCACCAAAATCCATTATAAAAGAACATACACAAATAGCTGGAGTAGCTCAGCAGGTCAGGCAGCATCTCCGAAGAAAAGGAATACGTGACATTTCGGATCGAGACCCATCTTCAGACTGAGAGACAGGGGAAAGAAAAACAAGTGAAATAGACGGTGATGCAGAGAGATATAGAACAAATGGATGAACGATACGCAAAAAAAAGTAATGATGATAAAGGAAACAGGCCATTGTTAGCTGTTCTTCCTAAACACCATTATAAAGGGGTCAGTTAAAATGAGGGAATACTGTATTCTAACCTGCAACATTGATAAATGTGGTTAAGGCCAGAGATGGTTCACAGCACTGTTGCTGGTATTTGACCCTGCAGCTAATCAGTTGCTGGAGAATATACACACATGCTTCTTTGATGGCTTAGCGAGTGGATTCTATGAGCAGAAGAATGATACTGAGCAGGAAACTCAGCTGCAGAGCGAGCATTTATTTGCACCAGATGGGTTGGACCTGTGCCTAACTTGGTGTATGAAGTGTTCATGCACATTTAGGCATGTATTGCATTTCTGAATAAGATAAAAGGCATTAATGCATGGGATGCTGCAGCCCACCTGCAAAATGTAGAGTTACAGGTCATGACAATAACTTCTTGTGCAATATTGATTACATCCCAAGGCTGACAAACTAAATTTCACCAATGCAATAAATACAATGGGCTGGGTCATCTTAGAACAGACACTGGACCAAAGTGCAGTTCTCACCCACTCATTGAGTTATAGTGTACGGGAAACAAATTGTTTGACACAACTTGTTCATGCTGACCAAGATTTCTATCCATGCTAGACTTGTTTGCCTGTGTTAACCCTATCCCTCTTTCTACAAGATGCTGCCTGATACACTTTCTGCACTAACACCAGGACATTTTTTATTGAGAAAACTGGCAAAGTTAATGGTCAGTGCCTGCAAAATGAAGCACGATGGATCCCAGATAGACAGAAAAAGCTGGAGTAACTCAGTGGGACAGGCAGCATCTATGGACAGAAGGAATGGGTGACGTTTCGAGTCGAGACCCTTCAAGAAGACTCGAAACGTCACCCATTCCTTCTCTCCAGTGATGCTGCCTCAGTTACTCCAGCATTTTGTGCCTATCTTCGATTTAAACCAGCATCTGCAGTTCCTTCCTACACATGATGGATCCGAGTCTGGGATTGCCATCCAGATCACTGCTGCCAAAGGCCTTTAAACTATTTTAAAATGGCCCTGAGAATTAGATGGCCATATAGATGTTATTTAAATACGCATTGTGAATGATTCCAAAAATGTGAAAAACAAGTTTATCATTTTAAAAAACTAAACACAAATTATAAATATTGATGAAATAAAAAAGTATACCACTTTCCCTCAACATGCAAGTTCTCAGCAACATGTCCAGGAGTAGATTGTAGTTATCGACATTTGACCTTCAGATTTACCTGGTGAGACACAGGAGGAGCCAGGGCCGGAAGCACCCCATAGAGCTCAAAGCCTCCAAGTGGCGCAACTAGTCCCTCAGAACGGATCTTTGGAGAAGGTTTGAGTCAAATGGCCGCAGGCCTGTAAGACGGCAGTCTGGCATCAGTTCGATAAGGATGAAGAGCTGGTCATAAACTGCTGTAAGCAGGGCTGGAAGGCAATGTGTGTGCCCATCGAGGTTGGCTGCAGAGGTTTTGCATGGCAATCGCTCTACAAAGCCTTGAGCGCACTGGGAATTAAAGGAATGGAGAGGAGAAGAGCCATCAAGAACACCACAGAGGCAGTGGAGAAAGCCTCGAGATGGCGCCGGATCTTCTTCCTGTGTCTGGCCATCTTCTATATCACGTCTTTCCAGTCGGTCAGTGACGGTTAATGGTCGGTGGTTGCAGAATTGGCTACTTCAGTCAGTCACTGTGGTACAGTTTCTGTCATCAGCATTGCCCATGGAGGCTTCTGCTTGCATCCCATGGCGCTGGATCAGGAGAGGGGATCGATGGGGAGGAGCTAATGCCACCCGAGACCAAGTTGTGGTCTGATCAACCGCGGCTGGGTCGCCTGGGTGAGGGTGTCTGATGTTGAAAGACCCGAAACACCCAATGACCCCAGGTTATATCACTGATGATGTGTTCAAGAGCATCAATAAATGTATTTTTTTTAAAATCAATTTTCTATATTTTACAGAAATGGTTTATTGTTTATTATGGGTTTTAAAGAGCAATATGTTTGCCTCTCTGTTAAGCTGCGGCAGGTAAGAATTTCATTGTTCCATTTCGGAGACATATCACAATAAAAGACTCTTGACTCTTGAAGGTCCTGCCCTGATTTGACTTCCCAAAGTGCAACACTTCACATTTATCTGCATTAATGTGCATCAACCGTTCCTCAACCCACTTGCCTAGTTGATCAAGATCCTGCTGTATTTTTTGAAAACCAGATACTTATTAAATATGTCTAAACAGGGACTAAAAGTTATTAAATGGACAATCGGGCAATATTTGGGTAACCATTCAACATCCATCCATTACAGCTGAACTATTTACCCTCAAATAAAGTTTCACCCTTTTATTAATTCTGTTATTGGGAGCCACCAATCTCATCAGCTGTGGAGGCACGCAAGCTGACCTCTCCTTCAAGTGGCAACATCCATACTCATGAAATAGCTAATCAAAATGTTGACAGTATCAAGCTACTAAGGTTCAAATACTTGTTATAAAGTGTCGGATGCAAGTTATCTTTCTCAATTGAAAATAGTACCAAATGGAGTGGCCTTGCTTCAAAAAAGAGTTCATTCTATCCTTTATAAATGACAGATTCATTCTCCTGAGGAATGAGGTTGAACGATGAAAAAGGGTTGTGTCTTGCTTCTCCACGCAATCACATTTGTGTTACCTATGTGAATAGCTGCTGAGACACATACCCCTTGTTACTGGCTACAAGTTTCTGCCAGGATTGATGCAACTCAGGGTAGAACACTTGATTGAAAAGCCTCAGGGCTTGAGCTAACATGCTTTGCATCAATCTTTGCCTTTTGAGAAAAGGGATTTGTCTCAATTTGACTTACTTTATACATACTTGTCAATTTTTGATGCAAGTGCAAGATGTAAATCGCATGTGCTGATGGGCCACTGGTAATAATATGACAAATTATTTGAAGCCTAAATTTAATATATACATATTTTGGACATCTGCTATGGTATTGCTTGTTAGTGGTTTGGAACACAGTTAAAATGATGTTGCTAAGATGGAGCAGTGTTTAACTAACCTGGTCTTTTTAAGCTGTTCTGCATCGTGGGTAAGTGATATAAAGAAGAAAATGCAGGTAAAGACTTTCTGTTGCCAAGCTTGCATGGTTAATTATAGGATAATTGCTCCTACAGGAATATAGGATCTAGGAACATACAAACAGGAGTAAGCAGTTTAGCCCCCAAGACCCTTCTACATCATTCATCATCTTCATGATTTACGCTGACTCCATACTCTTGCACTGTTCACTATATCCCTTAATACTTGTAGTCACTAATAAACATATTTCCAGCTTAAGGTTGTAAGAGTCTAGTACGGAATAGGTGAACTGAGCAATTTGGTTTAGTTTAGTTTAGGGTGTCAGGTGCCATGGGTAAAAGGCAGGAGAATGTGGTTGAGAGGGGAAGATAGATCAGCCATGATTGAATGGTGTAGTAGACTTGATGGGCCAAATGGCCAATTCTGCTCCTATCACCTATGAACTTATGAACATTATTATTACCACATGCACCAAAGTATATTGAAAAGCTTTTACACTTTAGACTTTGGAGATACAGTGCGGGAACAGGTCCTTTGTCGCACCAAGCCAACGCCAACCAGCGATTACCCACACTAACCTACACGCACTAGGGACAACTTTTACAATTTACTGAAGTCAATTAGCCCACAAACCTGTACATCTTAAAAAGTGTGGGAAGTAACAGGAGCACCCAGAGAAAACGTACAAACTCCGTACGGAAAACACCCGCAGTCAGGACCGAACCGGATCTGTGGTGCCGAAAGGCAGCGACTCTACCATTGCGTCACTGAGCTATCAAGTCAGAGAAAAGACGAGACATGTTTACAAATACACAGGACTAGACGTTAAAAATCCGAAGTGCCAAATATCAATTTACTCCCGATGGTGATGGGAGCCTTCTGCACTCTCCTATGCTCCTCCGATGTTGAGAAAGGCTAGGCAGACACGTCACTGGGTCATCAAGTGGGCACCTACTTTCATCAACGTTTCGCTGATTGAACCCACGACGTCTCCAGTAGGCTCAGCGGTGCATTCTGGCGTCCCAGAACCACCCCCCTCTGCATCTGTCTAGTCGGTTATTTGGGAGACCAAATGGGGTCTTTCCTCTTCAGCCAGAGCCACTGGCTACTCCGCTCTGCCACCCGTGACGTTTCTTTGATGGCCTGGCGTAGGGCTTGTCCGCTGATCCTCAGGTCCTTCATCAGTCTTCAGGTAGATGTTGCCACGAATCCTCGACATCCAACTTCTACCGGGCAGATCTTAGCTCTCCAGCCCCGCTGTTCTGCCTCCGCTGCAAGCTCTGTATATCGCAGTTTCTTTCTTTCGAAGGCTTCCTGCACAGCATCCTCCCAAGGGACTGTGAGCTCCACAAAGTACACCATGCGCCGAGAGTTCGACCAGAGCACAAGATAAGGCCTCAAGTTGGTGATGGCTATCTCTGATGGAACTGTAAGCCAACATCTGCCAATCCCGGGCTGCCTTCAGCTGTCCAAGCTTGGCCCTTGGTGGAGTTTTCCATTGCCTTTGTCCCCCCCGCCTTCGACAAAGGCAATTGTCTTAACTGGGTTGGTTGTTCTGGGCGGCAGGGCATTGTTGGCTGTTCTCCTGCATTCCAGAGTCACTGCCAGGCATTTGAGCACTTGATTATGTCTCCAGGTGTACCGTCCTTGGGAGAGGCTTACTTTACACCCAGTGAGGATGTGCCTAAGTGTGGCTGGTGTTGAACACTGGGGGCATGATGGATCTTCGCCCATCCATTGGTTGAGATTTTTTGGGCTAGGAAGGACATCATAGGTTGCCCGAATGAGGAAACTTATCCTGCTCGCCTCCAGCTCCCACATGTCCTTCCAGCTGATCTTCCTCTTTTCCGCACTCTCCCATCTCATCCACTGGCCCTGTTTAGCTTGCGACACAGCCTTGGCACACCTACTCAACTCCTCCCGTCGGCGGACTTCGGCCGCGACCAACTTCCGACGCTCCAGTGATGATGCCTTGTTCCAGCAAGGTCGCTTTCCGCCAAGCCCCAAGCCACTTCTTCCATGTTGGATTTGCCCTACTATGGCGCCTTGCTGGAGAGCAGATTTTGCCTGCTGTGTCGCATTCTTAACCGTCCACTTCCTTCCTGTTGCCAGGGTTTGAGCAGCAGCTCGATTGACAGTGTCCCTTGATTCTGCCAGGGTCATCTCTAGTCTGACTTTAGTGCACTTGTACTCCTCTGTGAGACTAGAGAGAGGCAGCTGGAGTACCCCCTGACCGTACAGGCCTACGCTGCTCAGACACCGAAGAACACCTAACCACTTTCTCATGAAGGAGCTGATTGTTCTTTCTGTCTTCTCGACTCTTGTGAGGGTGATGTCACACATGGTTAGTGGCCACATAAGGCGAGGTAGTAACCCAAACTGCAAGCACCAGATTTTCAGCTTTCCAGGCAGCATGGATTGGTCGATGTTCGCTGGACCTTTGATGACTTCTTGCCTAAACTCGTTAGCCTGATAAGTGTCTTTCAGTTTGGAGTTATACCATCTTCCCAGACTTTTGATTGGCTTCTCTGACACAGTTGGAATAGGTTCTTGGTCAATGAAGAACCTTTGATCTGTCAGTTTGCCTTTGATTATAGAAATGCTTCTTGATTTGGATGGCCTGAATTTCATTCTAACCCCAGTGATGTTCTCTTGAAGCTTCCCTAAAAGGCGCCTGGTGCAAGGTGCTGTTGTTATGATTGTCATGTCATCCATGTAGGCCCTGATGGGTGGTAGACGGACTCCAGACTTCAGCCGCTCGCCACCCACTACCCACTCGGAGGCCCTTCTGATGACTTCCATAGCCATTGTAAAAATCAATGGGGAGATGAATACAATCAAGCTGTCCACAGAGCGCAGACGAAGGATAAAGGGGACAACATTCAATGCAAGATATAACATTGAGGTCCGATACAGTCCGATTAAAGAGAGCTCAAAGGTCTCCACTGAGGTAGATGGGAGGTCAGGACTGCATTCTAGCTGACGAGAGGACTGCTCAGTTGCCTGATAACAGCTGGGAAGAAACTGGCAGCCATTCTTGGAAGTTGCTTGCCATTTGCCTCTGAACGTAACATCTGATTTTTTTTCTGATGTGAATCTCACTTGGTGCCACTTTAAAGAAGGAACTGCACTGGAGAATTGGCAGCGGGTGCAGCAGCATCTAAGGAGCGAAGGAGATAGGAGACGTTTCGGGCCTTGGCAAAGACATTAGCATGCACCCTGCTGCTGGACACTGGAAGAATGCAAAGCAGGTAGATTGGCACGTCAGTCATTGTGCAGCTCTATTTTGCTCTCTTAATCTTGTATGGTTGTGTATGCAGAGAGCAGAAGGAAGCAACTGCTGCTGCCGAATTCCTAAACCAGCCCTTCGAAAGGGAGTGTCAGTTAAGTGGATCTTTTTTCTTGACAGTCTGACTCAATAACTGGTCGGTCATTGCCATTAGTATTTTAAGTGATAAGCGCTGAGCAAAAGTGTTTGCTGACTTCAAGGTTTCCAAACAAACCCGTTGCACCTCTGCAGTAGGTGCATTGATAGACCTCCCCCCAGAACACTGTACTATCTGGACACTGAGCAGAGGGTACTCACAGCAGCTCCAGGTGCAGGAAGAAGGAGAGGGAGGAGAAGGAGAGGGAGGAGGGGGGGGGAGGGGGCATCAGCAAGTTGTATTCATTCAAGAACGTGTGGCGGCACAGTGGCGCAGCAGTAGAGTTGCTGCCTTACAGCGTTCGATCCTGACTATGGGTACTGTCTGCACGGAGCTTGCACTTTCTCCCTGTGACTGCGTGGGTTTTCTCCAGGTGCTCCAATTTCCTCCCACACTCCAGATATGTACAGGTTTGTAGGCTAATCGGCTTGGTATAATTGTGTGTAGGATGGCATTAGCGTGCAGGGTGACCGCTAGCCTAAGCATTTGATCCATTTTGTAACTACAACTGCAATGGGCAGGGACTATATGGCCAGTGGCTCAGAATGTGATTGTGGATGTTAGGCCTTATGCATTACATTCTAAAGAGGAATACAGCGTGTTATTTTACTGGGTGATAAGGTCTGGCCATTGTTGTTCCACAGTTGAACCCCTGTATATGTTCAGCATCAGCTCAATAAGAACTACACTGTCACATGAATAATAGAAAACTCACAAGACATGAGAGGAATAGATTGGGTAGACGCACAGCGTCTCTTGCCCAGGGTATGGGAATCAAGAACCATAGGACGTAGGTTTAAAGTGAGGGGGGATAGATTTAATAGGAACCTGGGGGGCAATTTTTTCACACAAAGGGTGGTGGGTGTAGGGAATGACCTGCCAGAGGCGGTAATTGAGCCAGGTACTCTCGCAATGTTTAAAAAACATTTGGACAGGTGCATGCATAGGACATGTTTCAAGGGATATTGGCCAAACGTGGGACTAATGTAGATGGAACATGTTGGTCAGTGTGGGAGAGTTGGGCTGAAGGGCCTATTTCCACACTGTATGATTCGATGACTTGAAAACAGAATGCAGCCATTCATCCCATCTTATCTGTGCTAGTTCAAAAAAAGCACTTCCCATCTTAACCCCACCCTTTCGTTCTGGATTCACATTCTGCAGTTTTCAGTCCTTCAGGTATAACAGGGGCATCATTTAATGGTGAAGAGGGTTTTTTTCACTCCAACCCTTTCAATAAAAGATTCCATACCCTCACTACCCTCTGGTAAGCACTTTCCCGCACATTCTCTTTTCAGTTCCAACAATATTGTGAAATCTGTGCCATCTGTGTACAACATTCACCGGCAGTGAGAGAAATAGTTTCTTCCTATTTACCCTGTCTGGGACCCTTTTGATTTTATACCCTTTAACTGAGTCTCCTCTGTCCGAAAGAGAACAATACAGACAATCCAATTATTTTGCAAAGCTAACATATTCCAGTCCTGGTAAATTAACTCAGTACCCTGAGCAGTGCACGCACATGTGAAGACATTTTTGCTGAGTCCAGGGGTCTTAAACTAATGTGATTGAACAGATAATTGTTTTCCTGAAAAAAGATGCTTCTGCTGTCTTAACCTTGCCGAGGCTGTGTGCAGGACTTAATCCAGTGAGGTTTCCACCCATATGTTTGCTACACCCGTGGTATTTGTCTGTAAGAAGGACGTTTGGCTGAGGAGGAAGTGGGATGTGAGAAAGATTAGTTTGGAGAATGGTTTCATCTGCATCCATGCATTCAACAATGCGGGTTTTCACATACTGTAGACTTTAGACTTTAGAGATGCAGCATCCCTGATCAACCAACACAACCCCATTGGTTCACCGAGTTCCCCATGAACAGTAATTCATGTATACTAACACTATCCTACACACCAGGGACAGTTTTACTATTTTCCCAAAGCCAAATAACCTACAAACCTGTACGGCTTTGGAGTGCAGGAGGAAACTGAAGCCTACATGGTCACTGGGAGAACATACAACCTCAGTACAGACAGCACCCGTAGTCAGGATCGAATCCGGGTCTCTGGTGCTGTTAGGCCGCAACTCTACCACTGAGCTGCTTTGCCGCCCGAGGACTGACCAGCCCCAGACTGAGGGCCACCTATGCCTGCAAAGAAAGACATTTCCATGACAATGGGGTATAAGGTTTTTTTTTAAATTAAAAAAAAATATATATATATTTATTAGAAGTAAGTACATTACATTTTAATGGTACCTTTTTACAGGTTCCCAGAGTTATTAAAACATTATTTGTACAAATTCCTTTTTTTTTTAGAAAGAAATGAGAAAGAAAGAAGTAGTGAAGAGTAAAAAATAGACTAGTGAGTGTAGAGTGAAGAAAGAAATAAGTGAGAAAGTAAAGCAGAAAGGAGATTCTCCCACACAACAAGTCGATGTTTTTTTTATATTGTTAATCATTTTTCAGTCAAACCCTGAATTTTTAATTTTATGATGATATTACACCACATGATTCCACAAGGTCAATAAATGGAGACCAACTTGTTAAGAATTGGTCTTTTTTTTCTATTAGGAGGAGTCTCATTTCTTCCAAATGGGCCGTTTCCAACATATTACCAATCCACATTTTGAGTGTTGGTATAGTAGCCTTTTTCCAGAATTTGAGTATGAGTTTTTTCGCTATTATTAAACCATAATTGAAGCATGAGATTTGGGATATATTTAATTTATTTACATATATAAGGTTTTGTTGATGCTGTTATTGTGATTAAATATTTGGCAGTGTACGCAAGGTATGATGTATGTTTTTGGCCCTGTAGCAGTTGTGAAGTTGATGTGAAGGACATTCAATGTTAGTGCAAGTCCTGACTATAAAGGATTGTTGCCAAGTGAACAATGAGGCGTCAGGCATTGTGAGGTTAAAAGTGCACTTGCTAGGATACAGCATTTGAAGATGCATTCATTGACTTTCGTAAAGTTAGTGAACTTCTCGTAACACTGTGGTAAACACTGACATACTTTCAAAACTATCTGTTTCTATTCACTTTTTAACACATCCAGATCCGTATTTCTCATGATGTAGAATCGTGGCATTTATCCCATTGTGTCCAGTTAACAAACTTCTGTTTAATTGTTTGGTTCTCATTTCTCTTCCATTTTTCTTGGTCTTCTCCCCTGCATGGCTCTCAGTCTGATGAAGTGTCACGGCCCGAAACGTCACCCATTCCTTCTCTCCAGAGATGCTGCCTGTCCCGCTGAGTTACTCCAGCATTTTGTGCCTATCTTTAGCCCGAACAGGAAGCTGGAACAGGAATCGGGCCAAATATGGAGCAGGCAAGGGATGTGCATCTTAGGCAATAACTTATGTTTTTCACTTTCAAAGTTTGTATAACTGTGGAACATTTTTGCCCATTTCTGCTTTTATTTCAATTTTTCAGTGTTCGTCATTTTAATCTTCCCTCATGGTAAACTAGATTGGTTACTAAAATAACATTCAGCTTGAAAAGACAGAATGTTAAGACAATTTTTGATTGATTCTTTTACAGACCCGCAGATAAGCTAGTCCTACAGCTAATCTACTGAATTAGAGAGTAGAAATGTGCAGAATTTCCTGCTTGTGCAACAGTGTAGTGCTGTGGTCTGTGTAAAATAGTTCATTTTATGCCTTCTTACTATCTAATGATGTCTTGATTAGGAATATGCCATATATAGGAGTTTTTACAGGCTAAGATAAACAGGTTTTATCTTAGACTTTTCTTCATAAGGGAATGTTTGATCTATTCAAGTATACCTGCACACCACATATCTTCCATTCTAATTTTTTCACTTATCACTTTCACATGCTTTAAATGCATTCCGAAACAGTGCAAAACAAACACGAGTGTATGTAACAGAAAGAGGAAGTCAGCCATTTCCTGCTGATGCCAACATATGGATAAGCCTCTGGTGAGAGATCAGGTTGCATTGCATAATGTTTGATGTACCACCCAATCTAATTATAATGGAAATTAATTTAATGTATTATCATGTGGTCTATGGTTTATTTTATTTTAGGTCCTCAGGTGTTTGATGCAGTAACTGGAGATATGGCAAGGGTGTCCAACGGCATGCAAGTTCCATTCAATAATTCAATGGTCCAATGGTACATTTTTATCGCATGTACCTCACTAAAGTAAAATCCATTTTTTGCATACATTCCGGTGACATTAGGCAAAATTACACTTAAGAACAAGAGTGTAAGAACTGTAGATATAGAACACAAGAGCCGCCAGGTTTCTGGCGTCATTTTGTACTCTTCAAGTTCAGAGTTCTTAAAAATGTAGGGCGTTAACTTAGCCCTAAAGGCCCGGTGAACTCACAAAAATGTGCCTCATTTTCCTCAGGCCAATCTTGCAGAATATGTAAAAGCCACTTCAATTCGGCTTAAAGGGATCTTCTCTTTATAGGTCTGCGGCCAGTGGGAGGATCTCAACTCAGACCACTGTGGGATCTGCCATCACCACATCCCACAGCCCATCGGAAGTGACTGGGGATGCTCCTCACAAGCTCACAAAGTTCACGCGAAAGACGACAGCCAGGTCAACCCTTCCAACTTAGCAATCAAACAGGGACTCAACTAATCAATCCCTGATCAACCAACACTGCCCCATCAACTGTTTCCCAACAACCACTGGCCAGTGTACACATATCAGCGAGTCTATTTCTAGTTCAAATTTCCAAGTAATGTACCTGACTGATTCCTAATCCTAACCATTGACCCCATTCTACTGGGAGACTGATTCTTGAACACCAGTCTCTCCCACTGACTACATTCCTCATTCCTGGCTACAAACCCATCGACGACTATATAACCATATAACCATATAACAATTACAGCACGGAGACAGGCCCTCTCGGCCCTTCCAGTCCATGCCGACCATTTGTTTTCCCCTAGTCCCATCTACCTGCACTCAGACCATACCCCTCCATTCCCTTCACGTCCATATACCTATCCAACGCATACACATCCTTACGCATTCCCTCGTTATCCTTTCTCCAATCAAAAATCTCCACCCTAGGTCCAGTTCTGACTCTCTCCATAATTATATTGAACCTAATGATATTGTGATCACTGGTCCCGAAGTGCTCACCAACGCATACCTCCGTCACATGACCTGCCTCATTTCCTAACAGGAGGTCCAGCACTGCCCCTTCTCTAGTCGATACCTCTATGTACTGCTGAAAAAAACTATCCTGCACACATTTTACAAACTTCAAACCATCCAGCCAATTTACAGAATGTGTTTCCCAGTCTATTTTTGGAAAATTGAAATCTCCCACAATCACTACCTTACCATATAACCATATAACAATTACAGCAGGGAGACAGGCCCTCTCGGCCCTTCCAGTCCGTGCCGACCATTTGTTTTCCCCTAGTCCCATCTACCTGCACTCAGACCATACCCCTCCATTCCCTTCACGTCCATATACCTATCCACTTTACTTTTAAATGTTAAAATCGATCCTGCCTCCACCACCTCTGCCGGAAGCTCATTCCACACAGCCACCACCCTCTGAGTAAAGAAGTTCCCCCCCACGTTACCCCTAAACTTCTGTCCCTTAATTCTCATGTCATGCCCTCTTGTTTGAATCTTCCCTACCCTCAATGGGAAAAGCTTATCCACGTCAACTCTGTCTATCCCTTTCATCATTTTAAAGACCTCAATCAAGTCCCCCCTTAACCTTCTGCGCTCCAAAGAATAAAGACCTAACTTGTTCAACCTTTCTCTGTAACATAGTTGCTGGAACCCTGGCAACATTCTAGTAAATCTACTACCTAAAGGTGGTAAGGTTGCTGCTTTACCAAGCTGGAGACCCGGGTTCGATCCTGACTACGGGTGCTTGTCTGTACGGAGTTTGTACGTCCTTGCCGTGACCTGCGTGGGTTTTCTCCAGGAGCTCCGGTTTCCTCCCGCACTCCAAAGACATACAGGTTTGTAGAATAATTGGCTTGGTAAAATTGTAAATTGTCGCTAATGTGTGTAGGATAGTGTTCGGGTGCGGAGATGGCTGGTCGATGCGGACTCCCTGGGCTGAAGGGCCTGCTCCCGCACTTTATCTCTAAACTAAAGAAAAACTAAACTAAACTAAATTAAACTAAACTAAGACTGGTCATACCTTTATTTAATCCGGCATAGCCAACCATCATCTTAATCCCTTTATACATTAATCAGCCCTAACTCATCCAATCTCCAGTGCTGTACCTGACCATCCCACTCAGCCCAGCACCCCTTGTAGAAGTCACTTACTTCCTTCTTAGGTGTTAAGGCAAAGCCTTGAAAATGCAAGCCCTGTTCAGTGGCAGTCAATTCCTTGAGCTTCATGGATCATTGAGTTTGCCAGTAGCTGAGCAAAATACTCATAGTCCCACTGCAAAACAACTGCCTAATGTACATTCACAGGCTCTGAACAATTTCTGGCAGACACCCACACATTCAATTTAGTTCAATCTGAAGCCAGGGTCTTAAATCTGAATAAAGCGAACTATAGAGGCATGAGGAATGAGTTGGCAGGAGTGGACTGGGAAAGTACATTAAAAAGTAGGACATTAAACAAGTAATGACTAACATTTACAAAAATTAATTCATAGTGCGCGCAGGTAATACACAGGGGTTTGGGGAAAAAGTAGTCTGCTGTGGCAATCAAGAGAATATGAAGATAGTCTTAGATAAAAGAGAAAGTCTAACAGTACTGCAAGAACAAAATATAACATTATCCTGAGGATTAGGAGCAGTTCAGAAGAGTGCAGAAAAAGGAGCAAGGCTTAAAAAGGATAGAGATTATGCAGTACAAAACCAAGCTGGCAAGAAGCATAAAATATCTGTGAAAGCATTTTTTTGGTGACATAAAAAGGAAAAGATTAGTTGAAGTTAATAAGGGTCCCATACAGACTGACACTTACAGAATTATACAGGAGAATAAGGAAATGGTAGAGAAATGAAATATTTTGTCTCAATCTTCATGGAGGAAAATGGAGCAAACCTTCCAGAAATGTGGGTGAAATGGAGTTCAAAGAAAATGCCGTTAGTAACAAATTAGTTTGGGAGAAACTAATGAGACGGAAAGGCAATAAATACTGGACCCAGGTGACCTGCATCTTGCAGTTTGGAAAGAAGGGGTTGTGGAGACAGCACGCCCACAGTCATCTTCTAAAGTTTCAGAGATGCTTGAGTAGTTTGCACAGATCAGAAGGTTTCAAATGTAATCCTACTACTTACTGGAGGAGGGAGAGAGAAACCAGCAACAACTAAGGTATCAAACTGACATCAATTGGAGGAAAGATGTTGGAATCTATCATAAGGATGTCCTCCTCAGTGGGTCAATGATACTTTATTGTCACATGTACCGAGGTACAGGTTTCGTTTAGTTGCGTTTAGAGACACAGCGCGGAAACAGGCCCTTTAGGCCCACCGGGTCCGCGCTGACCAGCGATCCCCACACATTAACACTACCCTATGCCCACTTGGAACAATTTTGACGTTTACCAAGCCAATTAACCGACAAACCTGTACATCTTTGGAGTGTGGGAGGAAACCGAAGATCTCGGAGAAAACCCACGCGGTCACGGGGAGAACGTACAAACTCCGTACAGACAGCGCCCGTAGTCGGGATCGAACCCGGGTCTCTGGCGCTGCATTCGCTGTAAGGCAGCAACTCTGCCGCTGTGCCACCGTGACCGCTTTTTGCCTACAGTTCAGCAAAAGTATTACTATACATGAGCATGTAATTAAGTACACGTGCATTGGAATAGTACACTGAGACAGTATACAAGAGTCGTCATGTTTGGCACCATTTTTCAAGATTCAAGTCTGAAAGTTGTTTCAGATGTAGAGCTCTCGACTGGGCCACAAAAGCCTGCTGCCCCTGTAGTGTTGCAGGGATGGCCTGGCCAAGCGAAGTTGTCGGTGTCCTCCACTGCTGCTCCACCGCTCTGTGCCGCTGCAGGCCGTGTCCGACCCCTTCTCTCGGCCCCCTGGAGTGGCTCCCGATCCAGTCACGCTCCAGGCTGCTGCAGGGCCTCCATTGGCCTGCTCCACCAATTCATCTAAATCTCAATGACATTGAGCAGGATCAAAAACCAGAGGCTATGGCTGAGCAAGGATTCACCTTGAAATACACACACATGCAAGGATGATTAGTAAAGATGAGTTTCAGAAAATAGATTCCAAATGTGAGAAAAAAATCATAGAAATCACATCATCATATATTGATCGTTTATTAGACCTTGCACCAGGTCCAATTTTGATTTTGGGCAGAGTAAATGTTGTGGAAATTACTTCCAGGTGAAATAATATCTGATATAAAATTGGACTGGACTCTTCCATCATTATTGGCAATAATATGCAAGACGTTTTACTGTGACAGGTATGCATCCAGTGAGCAGAGATGTACACACCCACCACCGATTCTCCAGCATCCTTGATTCCAGAGTCTTGTTGGACCAACAGAAGTCTCAGCCACCGAGAAAAGTCAAACGGTACCGCCTACGCTGCCCGGCAGCCAACATGCCGGCCTGCACAGCCTCGGAAGTCGGCTATGGGAACGGATCTGCCGGCTCCGGCTGGGCCGGAGTTCCAGAGGGCCGGCCGCTGGGGGCAAATTCCGCCAATCGTCCACGGAAGTCCCAATAAAGGTCGAGATTGGCTGCCTCACCCAGCCTAGGCGCCACATTTTCAGGGAGACTTTGAGGGGAATGCCGGACCACCAATTGCTGGACAATCGTTGGTGGACCTGTAATAATCAGTGAACGACCATAATCGATAGATTTCCTGCTCTTTGCGTAGCTCAGGCCACCATGGTCACATAGAGCAAGATGATCTTCTCTAGCTTAGCCCAGTGCTGAGGTCACATTGATCCCAACCTCTCCCACATCCCCTCATCGATTTCTTCTTGCTATTATCTTTCTTTCTTTCTCTATTCCTGTCTCTCTCCCACTCTCTCTTGCTCTCTCTCTCTCTCTCTCTCTCGCTCTCTCTCTCTCTCTCTCTCTCTCTCTTTCTCTTTTTTTTGTTTCTCTCAATCTCTCTCCATCTATGTTTCTATCTGTCCCTTACGTCCTCCCTCCCTTTTCCCTATTTTTCTCTCCTTCGTCTCTTTCTCTCATCCTCCCTCCCTCCGCCCCATGTTTTTAAGCCTTTCTGTGATTGCCGCACAGTAAAGCATTGGCAACAGATGCGTGTCCCACTAGGAACGGTGCAAGCCCAGCTTTAACACTTGTTCCTGGCTGTAAAGCAAGCTGCATTTTTTCAAACTGGTTGGTTAGTTTTCTAATTGTTTGCATGGAGCTGAATTCTGAATTTGTATTAAGTACGGACATATTTTAATGTGCCAGGAATAGGTCTAATCCAATTTCTAGAGAAAATAAATTTTCTTTAATGCTGTGGGCAATAGGCCTTGAAGTTATTAACTAGCCAGTAAATTGAGAATTTATGAAACCCAGAGGATTCTTTTTTCATCCTTTGAAGTCATTCAGTTTAGTAAATGCTTTAAGTTGTAAATTACTTAAAAGCCATTTTTATCTTATTTGCGGCCAACATTACAGAGAATGTTATCTTTTTCATTCCAATTACTAAAAGTGAACCGATCACTGATTTCAAAGGAACTTCCAAACTGCGCAAAACTTTTCAGAAGAATTGACATCACTTTTGGGTAAACTTCTAGCAGCCACTTTCTCTTTTTACTCACTGAAGTCATTAACATTGCTATTATTCGGGTGTGAGTGAAATAAACTTTAACTTCTGGGTTCTCAGCACATAATATTTTTCAGGCTAATTGTGATTCAGCGAGAAAGTGTAAAGGGCGGCATGGTGGCGCAGCGGTCGAATGTCTGCCTTACAACGCCAGCAGCAGCAGTGACCCGGATTCGATCCCGACTGCGGGTGCTGTCTGTGCAGAGTTTGCACGTTCTCCCCCTGACCGAATGGGGTTTCTCCGAGATCTTCAGTTTCCTCCCACACTCCAAAGATGTACAGATTTTTAGGTTAGTTGCTTTGGCGTAAATATAAAATTGTTTCTAACGTGTGTAAGATAGTGTTAATATGTGGGGATCGCTGGTCGGTGTGGACTCAGTGGGCCAAAGGGCTTGTTCCTGCGCTGTATCTCTAAATTTAAAAACATTGTATACTTTAAGTGAGCTGTGTAAAGTAAGTGATAATACATTATCTGAAGCTTGAAGACAACGACAATCTTGAACCTACACTTGTCCTTTCCTCATGCATGTTCTTCCCACATCCTCGAAATACTCCGAGCCTAGATTAGTATTGAATATCGACACCCACACTTCAAAACCGACCATGTGGTCAAATTAGTGGAGTGCTACTCACGCTCACAAAGTGACAGGGATTTATTTTTTCGTTTATGTTGTCAGTTCACAGATTGACTCACTGGAATTGTACCTGGGGAACTGTGGGAAATGTCCCCAAAAGTCTACTTCTGCAAACATAAAAAGTGATTTAATGAATATCAGCAATTACACAAGAAAATGCTTACATTATTTTTTTTTTTAATATATAAAAGGCAACAGTATATATTTTGATTTTCAACAACCTTGACAGTTAAATTGGTTAAATATACAAGTCTCTATTTTCCAAATCTGTCTCAAAACAACTTTTCTTTTTCAAAACTGAGTCAACCTGAGAGCTTCATGAGATTCAATGGAAACCAAGTGGTCCATCAACAACAGCGCAGTGGCATGGTGGCGCAGAGGTAGAGTTGCTGCCTTAAAGCGCTTACAGCGCCAGAGAACCGGGTTCGAACCCGACTATGGGTGCTGTCTGTATGGAGTTTGTACGTTCTCCCCGTGATCAAGTGGGTTTACTCCAAGATCTTTGGTTTCCTCCCACACTCCAAAGGCTTACAGGTTTGTAGCTTAATTGGCTTGGTATAAATGTAAAATTGTCCCTAGTGTGTGTAGGATAGTGTTAGTGTGCGGGGATCGCAGGTTGGTGTGGACTCACAGGACCGAAGGGCCTGTTTCCACTCTGTATCTCTAGACTAAACTAAACTAAACTAAACTAAACTAAACTAAACTAAACTAAACTAAACTAAACTAAACTAAACAAATTGAGGGCACTTTTTTGTAACTTTGCAATTGATAATACCTTAGCAAAGTACTAAAGGATTGCCATAGAGTTAGATATGATGACATATATGTGTGCTAAACTCACATAAATACCTGTTTTCTCAAGATGCAAAACATATATATTATCAATTATATGCTTTAATAGATTTAATTATAAATTCTGAGTTTTAATTGATATTAATTTCTTAATTGTTAAGATATATATTGTTGTCATTATTATATCTTATCATAGGTTGGATCCAGGCTGGTGTAAATTGACTTTTAAAGAAAAAGTATTTTTCAGTATCGTTGACATGGCTCACTTTGCCTTCCTGAAACTGCTTGCTGCACTATTCAAAAATCCATCTCTGAAGTGAACCAAATATAGTTGATTTCCACCTCTGAAACACAGTAACAAATCAAATGGGTTTTTCCAACAAGCCATTTGAATTTAAATTCCATTGCTGGCATCATAGCATTTCAAGTTAAGTCTTCATGTTTTTCATCATAACCTCTGGGTTATTGGTTAAGTAATTCAGCCGCCACAACCTCTACATACCTCTCCTGCTGTTCTTCACTATTTATCTACTTCGTACTTCTCGTCACACCACTTTTCCTGGAACTTATTGGGAAAAATAAGCACAAAATACAAATTGGTATATTTATTAATGATTGTTTCTGTTGGTGCCTTCATAGCCCATGCATTTCTCAACTACAAGTTCTGATAGCATTGTCCAAGGGTGGCAATGGTTGAGCCACTGCCTCACATCTCCAGGGATCTGGGTTCGATCCTGACCTTGGGTGCTGTCTCAGTGGAGTTTGCATATTCTTCCCGCGATTGCGTGGATTTCCTGCGGTTGCTCCAGTTTCCACCTCCACCCCAAACACATGCAGGTTCGTAGGTTAATTGGCCTCTTGTCCCTACAAACCCACAAACCTGTACGTCTTTGGAGTGTGGGAGTACATAATAATGTACTATTCGACAACCTGGTAATCTTCACCCTGAGCATCACCCTTAATAGGGAGTGGGAAAGTGGGATAATATTGCACTCGAATGAACGTGTGATCGATGGTCAGCATGAACACTGTGGGCCGAAGGGCCTGTTTCCATGCTATATCTCTAAACTAAATTAAACCCAGTAAGGTCCACACATATGCTGATGACATACTGCCGCACCTCAAGACTATTTCTTGAACTGTTTATTCCCAACAATATTAACTTGTCCAAGATCCAATGCTCGTTGAACATATGACTTCTTCAATATTTCACTGAACCATCTAATGCCATTGTTTTCAGTCTAATACACAGACTTCAATCCCCAGCCATCACATTCATTTTTCTATCTGGCAATTTTCTGAAGCTGAATGAGATAATTTGAAACCTTGGTGCTATATTTAATTTCGAGATTGCCTTCTGACTACATATCCATTCCATCATGAAGATCACTTACGTCATCTCCATAACATAATTTGACTCCAAAGTGCCTCAGCTCCTCTGCTGAAACCTCAACCATATTCTGAGAGTTGACACTTATAATTCCTGGCTGCTTGGGCTCCTATTTACTATCCTACTTATGTGTGTGTTTGTCCAAAGCTATGCTGTCCGTATTCTAACTCGCAATAAACACTGCATCGGCTCACCTTTTGGGTCGGTGCCCTTCTTCAGACTGGAGTCTTCAAAGTAGACCATCAAGTCTACTCCGCCATTCAATCATGGCTGATCTATTTCCCCCTCTCAACGCCATTCTCCTGCCTTCTCCCCATAACACCCTGACACCCATGCTAATCAATAATCTGTCAATCTCCCCCTTATAAATATCCATTGACGGCCTCCAAGGCCTTCTGTTGCAATGAATTCCACAGATTCACCACCATTAGACTAAAGAAATTCCGCATCTCCTTTCTAAAGGTATGTCATTTTATCCTGAAGCCCCTGGTCCTAGACTCTCCCTCTAGTGGAAACATCCTCTCCACATCCTTAGACTCGGTGGGCCATAGGGCCTGTTTCCATGCCGTAGTACTGAACTGAATTAAAACTTTGTTTCGTCTCACTTTGGCCTGCGGCACAGATCTTCATTCTGTCTGGTTCCTAAATCCCAGCATTCTCTTCCTAAAACTCAATCTCTCTACCCTTCTCTCTTTTAAAGGAATCTGTCAAAACTAAATCTCTGTCATAGCTTGTGATCATCTACACTAATATCCTCTTGTGGCTTAGTCAGCTTTTATTTCATAATGCTTCTATGAGGAGATAAGGGATGATCCAGCCAGCTCCATACCCATACACCTTCCCCGCAAACTGACAAAGATTTTTTCCCCAAAACACTTATTCAATTCCTACGTCTCATATCATACGTCTCTATCAAATCTCCATTGAGCCTTTTCTGCTTCAAGAAGAACTGATCCAGATTCTACATCCATCGTTGTAACCGAATCCACGTTTCCCTGGAACCATTACAATAAACCTTTCCTGCTCCCTCTCAGATTTCAACCAGTTGTCTCTGACCGGACAATTGCTTTTCCATGGTCAGTGCCTACATGCCAAAATACCCTGACTGATTTATACTTGAAACAGGAGGAGCATTTCCTCTGTCTGTTGTTTGTGGTGAAGATGCCCATCGAGAGAAATACATTTAGTAGCCACAGAAGATGATTTGCTCAATGCCTTTATGTCTGCTTTCTCATCTTTATATCAAATTTAGCAACAAATATAAAGCAAGGCCCTACCCTATCATATGTGATTATCTTTCTGCTCAAAATGAAAGTAAAATCCTTTCACTAAATTGTCTTTGACGTTATAACGGGAATAGTGCCGGAGGATTGGCGTACTGCGCATGTTGTTCCATTGTTTAAAAAGGGTTCAAAGAATAAACCTAGCAATTATAGACCTATTAGTTTGACGTCAGTGGTGGGCAAATTAATGGAAAGGATACTTAGAGATAATATATATAAGCATCTGGATAAACAGGGTCTGATCAGGAAGAGTCAACATGGATTTGTGCCTGGAAGGTCATGTTTGACAAACCTTCTTGAATTTTTTGAAGCGGTAACTAGGGAAATTAATGAGGGTAAAGCAGTGGATGTTGTCAATATGGATTTCAGTAAGGCCTTTGACAAGGTGCCCCATGGAAGGTGGGTTAAGAAGATTCAATCTTTGGGTGTTAATGGTGGAGTAGCAAGATGGATTCAACAGTGGCTGAATGGGAGATGTCAGAGAGTAATGGTGGATGGCTGTTTGTCAGGTTGGAAGCTGGTGACCAGTGGGGTGCCTCAGGGATCTGTGTTGGGTCCACTGTTGTTTGTCATGTACATCAATGATCTGGATGATGGGGTGGAAAATTGGATAAGTAAGTATGCAGATGATATTAAGATAGGTGGTGTTGTGGATAATGAAGTCGATTTTCAAAGTCTACAGAGAGATTTGGGCCATTTGGAAAAGTGGGCTGAAAGATGGCAGATGGAGTTTAATGCTGTTAAGTGTGAAGTGCTACATCTTGGCAGGACAAATCAAAATAGAACGTACATGGTAAATGGTAGGGTATTGAGGAATGCTGTGGAACAGAGGGATCTAGGAATAACTGTGCATAGTTCCCTGAAGGTGGAATCGCATGTAGATAGGGTGGTAAAGAAAGCCTTTGGTGTGCTGGCCTTTATAAATCAGAGCATTGAATATAGGAGTAGGGAAGTAATGTTAAAATTGTACAAGGCATTGGTAAGACCAATTCTGGAGTATGGTGTACAATTTTGGTCGTCCTAATTATAGGAAGGATGTCAACAAAATAGAGAGAGTACAGAGGAGATTTATAAGAATGTTGCCAGGGTTCCAGCAACTATGTTACAGAGAAAGGTTGAACAAGTTAGGTCTTTATTCTTTGGGGCACAGAAGGTTAAGGGGGGACTTGATTGAGGTCTTTAAAATGATGAAAGGGATAGACAGAGTTGACGTGGATACGTTTTTCCCATTGAGGGTAGGGAAGATTCAAACAAGAGGGCATGACATGAGAATTAAGGGACAGAAGTTTAGGGGTAACGTGAGGGGGAACTTCTTTACTCAGAGGGTGGTGGCTGTGTGGAATGAGCTTCCAGCAGAAGTGGTGGAGGCAGGATCGATTTTAACATTTAAAAGTAAAGTGGATAGGTATATGTTCGTGAAGGGAATGGAGGGGTATGGTCTGAGTGCAGGTAGATGGGACTAGGGGAAAACAAATGGTTGGCACGGACTGGAAGGGCCGAGAGGGCCTGTTTCCGTGCTGTAATTGTTATATGGTTATATGGTTATAGGGGATTCATAAAAGTCAAAAGCATGTCTGACCACTGATGCCTGCAGAAGAAAATTGCATAATAGTCAATGAGCTGGTTATCTTCACCATGAGCATCATTTACACATGGAGCACAATGCAAACGTTACATTTTCCATTCGTCAATTTCATACTTTTCAAAGTTCTTAACATATCTTATTCTGTTTTGAAACCACCTGAGTATTTTCACCTCCCTGTCCTCTTTTGGGCAGCACAGTGGTTCGATCCTGACCTGGGTGCTTCTCTTTGTGGAGTTTGCAAGTTCTCCATGTGAGTGCGTAGGTTTCCTCCGGGTGCTCCCGATTTCCTCCCACATCCCAAAGATGTGGGGGCTTGTAGATTTATTGCCCATGTTGTGTAGGGGGTGAGAAAGTGGGATCAAATAGAACTGGTGTGAATGAGTGATGGATGGCTATGGTGGACTCAATGGGATGAAGGGCATGCTTCCATGCTGCATCTCTAAAATAAAAAATATATAACAACGATCCTTGAGGCTTAGACACAAAGTGCTGGTATAATTCAGTAGGTCAGGCAGCATCTCGGAGAAAAAGGATGGGCGATGTTTCGGATCGCTTCATCAGACTGAAGAAGGGTTCCGACCAGAAATGTCACGCATCCTTTTACTCCGGAGATGGTGCCTGACCTGCTGAGTTACTCCAGCACTTTGTGTCTATCTTCAGTATAAACAAGCATCTGCAGTTCCTTCCTACACATTTTATCTTTCACGATTGCCTTTTTGACCAAGTTTTCCATATCATCACGAAGTCTTTAACACTGTGTTACTGTTATTTTCTGAAGAATTACCTGTGAAGTGTTACAGAGTATGTTTATTTAATATATGTCTTATATTAAACATGAGATACTAATGCAATTTCCTCCTGCATGCAAAAATAAATAGCAGAACAGATCTTCCCCTCCCACACACATTGCATTGAACTTGATATCAGATACTTCCTACCTCAGAGACACTCAAAAAAGGAGAAATCCAGGGACAAGAGGAAGGAAAAATGTAATATAGTTCTCAGCTTGTTTTATACTTCTGACGTCTCCTACATATACATTAGCAATTCTCAAGTGTACACTTCCTAATCTGATAAGATTGTACTCCAGCTTTTCCAGATGGCTTAGAAATATACTTGACTGGTGGCAAAATGAAACTGCAAAGTAGTTTGCAAGTTAATTCATGGTGTGTACAGAGTTGATTGGACTTGGAAAATACAGTGGAGGCCTGGGGTGAATTTGGAAGGAGGAAAGAACTCAGGATTTTCCATTCTTGATGGGTACGCATGTGTTGATGGCGCTCCCTCCTCTGGTCAAAGGTGCTGGTAAACACTGGGTGAGGGTGCGGCTTTTGGGTGCTGAAGTGCCAACTGAGTATAATATCGCTTTGTGTCAGTAGTATATTCCTACTGCACATTCAGGAAGCCAAAATCACTACTTGGTTTGGACTTCATTAATATTTTTCTTGACAAACCATTACGCTGGCTACTGCATGCAACAGTGCCAGCCACACACCTTAGATTGACACAAAATGCTGGAGCAACTCAGCGGGTCAGGCCGCATCTCTGGAGAAAAAGGATGGATAACGTTTCGGGTCGGGACCCTTTCGTCCAGTGAGTTGACAAAGGGCAGAGAAGGAAAGACAAAAAGATAAGGAGATAAGTATAGAAGAGGTGTCAAATGTAAACCCAGAGAAAGTATATCAGTGGGAGGGGACCGGAGGAAGGGGGAAGGGAGGATTGGGTACTCATCCAGGTGGGGCACCGGAAAGAGAGGCTGTAAAGAGGGGAGGGGGGAAATAGAGGATGGCTGTTTACCTAAAATTGGAGAATGAAACTACCCAACTACATTCCAGGAGAAACACAAGTTTTTATCATAACTGTGTAGCCCCTTGTTAACACCTTCCTGATGTACACATGTGTAAGGTTGCAAAGTTGGTCATGATAACACGTATTCTTTTGTGAATCACAATATTATTTGTCTTCAAAAAACATCTAATTCAATTCTTACATAAACAATAGCAATTAATGTTATTAGTGGCAGTATCTATATCCTGGTTTCTAATCAACAGAATTTCACCAAATATGATAGATCGTTGCTCAAAACAAAAAAATAACATAGTATTATAAAGAAAGGTTTACACTGCTCAGATGGGAAATCATTTCTGTCCATGTTATATAAAGCTTAGAATGGAAATTCTGTCACATTTTAGAGAACTCAAGGAAATAATTCTAACTACTGCTATCCAAATCCATTTGGTCAACCCTTTCCATCTTGATCATTTGTACTATTCCCTTTCCATATGATTATTTATACTATTTCCTGGATTAAGCAACGGATAGGAGGAAGTGAGCTGAAGGAGACAAAGAAAATCTCTGTACACAGCACTTTTTAAGAAATACAAAAAATGAACTAGTAAGAAGATTAGAGGAGATAATTCATTAATGTAGAACTGATTATTCAGTTTTTTTTTAAGTTTAAGAAAGGACAGCAAATGCGGAAAAATCGAAGGTGGACAGAAATGCCGGAGAAACTCAGCGGATGAGGCAGCATCTATGGAGCGAAGGAACAGGTGACGTTTCGGGTCGAGATCCTTCCTCAGTCTGAAGAAGGGTCTCGACCTGAAATGTCACCCATTCCTTCTCTCCAGAGATGCTGCCTGTCCCGCTGAGTTACTCCAACGTTTTGTGTCTATCTTCGATATAGACACAAAGTGCTGGAGTAACTCAGTGTGTTAGGCAGCATCTCTAGCGGACAAGGATATACCTTTAGGTTTGGAACCCTTCTTCAGTCCCGGTACATAACGTCACCTATCCATGTCCTTGAGAGATGCTGTGTGACCCGCTGAGCTACTCCAGCATTTTGTGTCTATTTTTATCAACCAGCCTCTGCAGTTTCTTGTGTCAGAAAAATAGCATTCCTGATACCGCCTTGAAAACCAACCTCTCTTTCTTCTTAAAATGTTGTCATTGGTATAATGCATATTCCTCTGGTTTCTATTTCAGATTCCCAGCATTTGAGTATTTTATAGCTGTGCAGAAAGGAAGTTTGTTCACGAGGCATCATGGTTGCATGATCCCGATGTCCCACATATTGTGTTTGGTAAATCAGTTGTAGTGACAGGTTTGTACAGTGACAGGTACTGCAGTCTCTTTCTCAGTACTAAACGATGTGGAAGTGGGTTGACGCTATCTTCCCGTCATCTAGTTTTCTACCTTTGCTGACAGTCACAGAGGAAGGTTCTTACAACCTTGTGCGTCAAGAGCGTTTCCTGTCCCAGGATGTGAATTGAATCTTATTAGTTATTATGGTGTGAAATGGGTTTTTTAAAGAAAATCTGTGAAGATTTTTAACAAGGGGATTTAACAGATGATTAAGCTTTTATTTATTTAATTTTATTGATTACGTGCCAAAAGACAAATAAATTATGCGTATAATTTTGTTTTGTATATTTATGTCTTAAAAGAGACATTCTTGCATTTTGGATGACATAATGTTTCCATTGAGATAAAATGTGCAGGAAGGAACTGCAGATGCTGTTATACACCGAAGATATGTTTGGCCCTTATCCTTCTAAACCTTTCCTATCCATCTACATGTCCAAAGAAAAAAATATTTCACCTGGTGCAGAGAAACTAAGTGGGTAGCAATCATTGAAAACAAATAAATTAAAATAATTTTGTATCCATAATTAAAATAATTTATTTACCACTCATTTTCCCCTTCCCAATGTGAACAATTTATACTGGATGTTTAGTTTAGTTTATAGATACAGCACAAAAACAGGCCCTTCAGCCCACCAGTCTGTGCAGACCAGCAATCCCTGTACACTAACACTATCCTACACACTAGGAACAATTTTACAATCTTAACCAAAGCCAATTAACCTACAAATCTGTACGTCTTTGGAGTGTGGGAGGAAACCGGAGCATCAAGGGTAAAACCCACGCAGTCACGGGGTGAACGCACAAACTCTGAACAGACAGCACCCGTAGTCAGGATCGAACCTGGGTCTCTGGCGCTGTAAGGCAGCAACTCCACCACTGCGATATTGAGCCGCCCAGTTCCTTCCTACACAGCTTAAAGAATGCATGATTTCCCAAATAGCAATTTCTCTTTTGGGAAGCTTTTTGTATCATATACATTGAAGAGCACCTCGTTTGATGTCTGAATTAGCTTATGCGGTGAAGGCCAAGAGAACTGTGACCCCAGGTTTCATCTTTCCGTTTGCATTTAAATTGACCCGATTAGGTTAGGATCTTGCTCCTGACTGCAGTTATCTGCAGGAAGTGGATTGTGTCTGAGAACAGTTTAGGGGTTCAGCTGTGCTGCCTAATGCAGTCAAATATTCCTGTGACATTTGCCGTCAACTCCTAAATATGAATACTTTACAAAAATAGAAACTCTTTGGTTCTTCCTTGCCCCTGTGAACGCATTGATTCATCAGTAGTTCTACATGTCACAGAACACATAAATACATGCACCACACATTTGGCATATATTAGTAATTTTCCAACGGAGAATAACTTCTGCATTCAGAGGCTTTAAGTTACCAGGAAGTCCTATTTCTTTTTTTTGTATGTTTATTTCATACTTTATGTCAAGCACATTCTATTCTTCAGCCAAATGTATTTTAAAAGGATAATGCTAGTTTATTTTTTTTTAAATGCATAGGTATTACTAAATAATGTATGAGATGCTCTGAAACCTCTATGTTTTGTAATGCTTACAGTGCATTAGCTGTAATTCAAGTGACTTGGGGAGGGGTGGAGTGGATGGAAAATAGCAAAGAAAGAGAATGCTCTTTCAAAATCGTAGTTCTATTGACCTTGGCTTACGGGAATTCCCTTGAAATAAGTACAACTCTTCTGGAAGGTTTTAAAATGTGTGGAACAGCGAAAATGCTGCACAGTAAATGAAGACTTTATGCCGAGCTGATTATTTTCTTTTCTTAATTACTGTTAATAAAAATGGTACCTGGATTCTGTTTCCCAAGAGTAATTTCATGAAAGCAGGATGTGACAGAAAACTTGCAACTGCGTTGCAATGTTCCTTGCACACTTCTGTTAAATAGTTTTTTCTCTGTCATAATTTATGAATAGGCTGAGAGTTTTATGTAACCTGTGTATTGTGGTTCCTGGAAAATTTTAATTTGCCTAGGCACAGCAAGAATTCTATTAATGTCAGCATTGAATTGCCTACCTGTTTCACCTGTTCAACTGGTCTTGTCTGTGAATATTGGACTCAAACCTGCACACTGCACAGCCGGTTTGAAAGCCATTTAACCAGAAGTGGCATTGTGCAATGTCCAATGAGTCTGTAAGTTCTAAAGAAGCTTCTTGGACATGAAGCAAGTTGTTCTTTAAATTAGAGAAATCAGCATTGTCAAAAAATTGCAAAACGTTACACAGATAATTTTGTCATGGAAATTCAAACATTCCATGGGCTTGGAGAAATGAATAAAAATGGGCATTGCCTCTCTCTCCACCCCTCCCCCACCCTAGTCATCCTGCCAGTTCCACTATTCGCATACCTATATCACTTCATTATCACCTCTTCTACAGCCAACAATGAACCATTGTGGGCTCCATCTTTCCTTAGTCATTGGTGCCAGCTTTGATTTGTTCTGAACCTTTTCATACCTCTATTTTCCCTCTCCCCTAACCTATTCCTATTCTCCGGAGATGTTAGATTTATCTCTGAGGGCTAAAGGAATCAAGGGATATGGGGGAAAAAGCAGGAACGGGGTACTGATTTTGGATGATCAATCATGAACATATTGAATGGTGGTGCTGGCTCAAAGAGCCTAATGGCCTACTCCTACACCTATATTCAATGTTTCTATGTTTCTATGTTGCCTGACCCGCTGTTTTACTCCAGCATTTTTTGTCTCCATCTTTGGTGAAAACCAGCATCTGCATTTCTTTCCTACGCAATACTGAATGCATGTTATTTAACAAAACTGATCATGACTGATATTTAGCCAGCTGATGGAATGTAATGTTGAGCAGATTGAACCTCATTGAGAGAATTTGGAAGATTGCTGGAGAGAAGAGATGGGAAAAAGATGGACTCGATGATGTAGGGGACTGAATGTGTATTTTAGTGAGCAGATTGTTGAAGATGGAAAGATGTTTGGTTGGTGAGTTCAATGGCAACTCAAAGGATAGGAAAAAGCCAGGCGAGCTGTGGGCTTGAGAATGAGGACTCCACAATCCATTCCCTTCTTGTCAGCTTCCTGTCATCAATACACTCTTCTACTCATCCAATACCAAATTGTCAGTGTTCTGCCTTCAGTGAAAAATATTTCCATCCTGAACTCTGCTGAGTTCAGTCCCCCAATAGCCTAAAATAGTAAGATTAAACGAGAACTTACCAAGTTTGAAGTTTGATCTGTATTTTACGAGGAGTCGCGGTGAGGGATTTCGTGAAGACCCCGCCAGCACGCATGCGCGGCATCCTTCAAAGCAGCGGTGTGGAATCACAGAACCAACCATGAGTGAAAATAGTAAGATGAAAACCGTAGAACTACCTGTTTGACCTGATGATAGAGGGTGGGAGCGGTGGGCACGAAATCCCTCACCGCGACTCCTCGTAAAATACAGATCAAACTTCAAACTTGGTAAGTTCTCGTTTAATCTTACTATTTTACTTCGGAGTCACGTGAGTGACTTCGTGAAGATTTCAAAGCTCTGTGATTTCACGCCCTGAACAACGTCCATGCTTATCACACTGCCGCCATTCTGATGGAGTAAGACTGTTAATGGAGTTCAGTTGACAGCGGCTGAAAAATCAACACAATTTATTAATCAACTAAACAACAACCCCTAATTCGGGGCCAGACATTTACTGAGCGGTACCCAGGATAGCTTCTGCGAATGTCGCAGGAACGGCCAGAGACTTGTTATAGAACCGTTGAAAGGTTTTTCCCCCACTGGCCCAGCCCGCAGTGGCGAAAATGTGGTCCATGGGCACCTTCATGGCTCTCGCTGCAGCCCTGGTGGAATAAGACTTAAAAAACGTTAGTAGCAACTCCTGTTTTAATAACTCTTTACCAAAGAATTTTATTTGACCAGGGTTGGCCACCATGGCGTCCAGTCGCAGTTTTTGTAACATCTGGGCTCGTTGGGCTGTCGCCAGTGCCATGAGCATCACCACCTTAAGGATGAGCTGTTTCAAATGGTAGCTCATCTATTGGAGCCCAGCTCCTCAGTAGGGTCAGCATGATCCCCACATCCCACGTTACTGTATATCTGGGTCGTGGAGGGATTGGTATTGAATACTCCCCTCATTAGTTTAGACACCAGGTGGTGGGAGCTGATACTTATATCCAGGTATGAATACAGCGTACTCCTGTCGCTGTTGATGGCACTGTAGCTGAGGCCTGCATCAAAATGGAGGCCTGCTAGAAACTCCAACACATCCAGTATTGTTGCCGAGTTGGAGGACTTGTTGTTCCGGGCACAGAAACCTCCCACTTTCTGATTTGAGTGAGATATTGTTTGCGGGTGGATTCCCGACACGATGCTGCAATAAGGTTCATGGCTCTTGACGAGATGCCTGCCCGGTTGAGCGGTCTTTTCAGAACCTGCAAGCCAACAAGTTTAATGACCATGGCAAGGATGACTGACCCCCCTGTAATGGAGTGAGTAATCAATTTGGGATGTTTCCCAATCGCCATCCATGGTTGTTGTACATTTCTACAACCATCGGGTACCATGGTTGTGTAGGCCAGTCGGGAATGATCAATATGTCAGTTGCAGAGTCTAGTTTAATTTTCTGCAATACCCGACTGGTGAGGCAGCATGGGGGATACGCGTAGCAACCCATTTCCCCCAATGGATAAAAATGCATCCAATGCTATTACCCCAGGGTCTGGTTCCCGCAACACATACGTTGGTATTCGATGGTTCAGCTTGGACGCAAATAGGTCAATATCTGGTGTCCCCAATTTGAGCTATAATATCTCCAAAATCTGGGGGTTGTTGAAGACACGTGTCATTGAAGACACGTGACCTGGTGTCCGCCACTGAATTAAGCTTCCCAGGCAAATAGGTCGCAGTAATCCAAATATTTCTTTCAATGCACCAGTGCCAAATTGTATTAGCCAATTCATTGCAAACTAGCGACCTAATACTACCCATATGATTGATGTAAACCATTATTGTAGCATTATCTATTCGAAAGCGGACATGTAATCCCATGAATTAGTACAGAAGCCCGCAGTCCATGAAATACCCCCAGCATTTCTATATAGTTTATCCCATGTGACTCCAGGAATGTAGACTCATGAGAGTTCCATCTGCCACCACAACTGGACATCGTACCAGTTGCTCCCCAGCCTGGTGCACTTGCGTCAGTTAGTAGCACAACATCAGGGTTGCTCCATATAATAGGTCAATGACATTCTTTAATATTATCTACCCACCATTATAGCTTGTTTCTAGCTTCCGGTGGTAACCAAAGTGGCCGATCAAAGCAGCCAGCATTTGTTTTTTAATGCTGTGATTTGTGACCTTTGTGAATTTCGGTAGTGTAGCGGTCCGAATCGTGCAGCTGGGAATGTAGTTACCAATTTAGAGTTACCAATACCAATAACTTTCGCTGTTTGCCACATGGTCGATACCCTGGCGCAAGCAAGATTGTGGCACTCTTCTGATATAGCAGTAGCTTTATCAGTGGGGATGATAAACTTCATTAAATTAGTGTCTAAGGTGAACACCAAATCCATAACCCGTAGCGGGTGCAGTTTTTGATTTGTCTGGATGGATTACAATCCCAGCTTCTCAAGCAGAGCCTTGGTTGCAGCCACTCCTTGAATTGCCAATTGGAGGGTCTGCCCCATTATAAGGATTTCATCCAACATGCCATCACTATAATCTTGTTGTCGGAGAAGAGCCAATACAGGTAAATACCAACTTGGTAAACAGCCTAAGCTGTGATAGTTCCATTAGGCAATGCACCCTTCCAGACAACTTCAGAATTCCCTGTGAGCCTCAGCGATGGGCACCGTATAGCATGCTTCTTTCAAACTGATACATGCCATAAAGTACCCTGAGTAAAGCATCCACCTAGCTGTCCCAAAAGCATCCATTTTGACATGGGTATATTGTACAAAAGTGTTCAACTCAGCTAAATCGATTATAACCCGACATTCCTCTTATTTTCACTGCTGGTGAACATATTAGGCTCAACTCAATATGTCCATGCTTGGTTATGCCAATTACCACTTTTCCCTGCTCGCCATATAATTTCAGCATGCCCTGCCTCCACCTCTTTTCGGGATAGAGTAAATTCCTACGAGGCGAATGCTGGGTATGGGAATCTATACCTCCCACGAATTATATACCCTTGAACACTTTGTAAAATAAACTCATCTGTGGTTACAGTTTTCCCCATATGTCCAAGGCCGCCCGCAATCGCCCACCTATTCGTACAGGAGGGATACTACGGCGTGAGAGGAGCCAGACCCCCTTACCTCCATAGTGAACGGCGGTTCCATACATACGGTGCTTCGGGTGGACGTTATGGAGGTTGACGGCCCGGCGGCCGCATTTCCCATGCAGGCCGCTGTTGGCCTTGCCCTAAATGGTCGTTGTATTTATTGAGATGGAGGTAGGTAGAATCTTTGTGCCCTATCCGGCAGCCTTGGTTCACAGGTTGCATTAGGCTGTTGCCGGTGATATGGGTGAACTCTGACCGATGGAGTTTCATGAGGCCCACTGTTTTGGCCTCCTTTGTCCAGTCCCTTCACCTGTTTGTACAGGTCTCCAAGCAACTGATGCGGCGGTGGAGCGGTAATGGTCGGCACAACCCCGCGAATTTGGGGTTTAGTGTGGGCTATATGGAGCTCTTACGCAGGCAATATATCTCATACTGGGCGTTGCATAGGAGTGCCAGTGCATCATGCTATTTACTGGACACATTATCCCCGATCAGGGTTTTGCAAACGCCGTTATGCCCGTGGAGAACCTTTCTCCAAGGTATTATTGAGAATCTGACTCCAGAGTTGGTGCATACGTAGGCAATCAATGGTGCCCGCCAATTCGTGGTGCAGGGTTCACCTGTCTGGGTAGAAACGGCAACTTCACTCACCACATCCAGCATCCTCCTCATGCTCTGGTTCAGCGGTCACTGGCTGTCCCTGGTCGTCGTCAAACTCAGCAGCTGGGCAATCATTAATGCTTCTGGCTGGAGACGATGAGGAGCTGAGCGGAGTCCTTGCATGGCTAGTGGATGCCGTTCTTCACGTTCTCGGTCCCGCTGGAGATGTTGGACCATTTAAGAGCTCCAACCGCTCAATGCGACCGTCCCTGCTATATGCAGCGGACAAGCCGACTTCCCCAGGCCCTGCGAATTCACTGGGGCTTCCACCATCGGACCTCACCCCCTTAGGTCTATGGTCCAATGGCAGGTCGTCGTGACCTACAGCCCAAGTAGGGTCATACGACTCCCGCACGGACTCTCCGCTAGTCTGTCTTCTCCCAGACTGTGGCGGCCCACCTGGCAGATAAGAAGGCAGGTGAGTTGACTCGGCGCCGGCCCCCGGAACCTGGCTCCCCGGAGTCCGTGCAAGCTTACCTCCACACTTACACCATTACTTGGCGTGGAGGCGCATGGTCGGCCGCTCACAGCGCTGAGCTGACCGACCGCTTCCTGCTGCCACCTCCGCCCTTGACCGCAGCCTGACGGGGTGTGTTGTCGGTGGTATCTGCTCCAGCAGGCCTACACGACGCAGCAGTGTTATGCCCGGGCTGCACGATGGCAGATATCCCTGGCTGCGGTACGCAATGCACTTTGCAGGGCTCCCCTGTCGTGCGGCTGTCCCCCGGCCCAGCCCCCTCGGGTCTACTGGAGCTCGGGGAGAGGTTGCCTGTAAAAGAAAACAAGACCCCTTGCCACGTACCTGTATCCCCCCCTTATTCTCTTGGGGGACGGGGGGCTCGGAGTCTGGACCTGTTGCTTGCAGCTCCATAGCGGTAACCCATTCGGGTGAGTCGGCCCCTGTATTAGCGGGAGCGCCCGACTCTGCATTCCTGCCCCCACCGTTGCGATAAAGCTGCCGGCGTTCCGTGCAGCTCCGGGGACAAGGGCCGTCGGCTGGCCGCAGCTCAGCTCCGCGCCCGACTTCCACATGCGTTGAAGCTGCCGGCGTTCCGTGCAGCTCCGGGGACAAAGGCCGTCGGCTGGCCGCAGCTCAGCTCCGCTCCTCGGCAGCGTCGTCCTGTGGCCCTTGTCCATGCTGTGAGCGTTAAAGCTGCCGGCGTTCCGTGCAGCTCCGGGGACAAGGGCCGTCGGCTGGCCGCACCACAGCTCAGCTCCCCGACAGCGTCGTCCTGCGGCCCTTGTCCATGCTGTAAAGGAAGGTAATACTTACCTGCCGGTCTTGTGAAGGAGCCGGTGGGGAGAGCGCACTCCCCCCCCCCCAGCTGCCGCTGCAGATGCGTGCGACGATATGCCGCGCATGCCTGCTGGCGGGGTCTTCACGAAGTCACTCACGTGACTCCGAAGTAAAATATACTTTGCCTCTTTAATGACATTGTCTCCACTATTGCATTCACCTCTCCACATAGCCCATTTGCTTTCAAGTCACTAATACAATGTCTGAAGAAGGGCCTCGACCTGAAACGTCGCCCATTCCTTCTCTCCATAGATGCTGCCTCACTCGCTGAGTTACTCAAGCATTTTGTGTCTACCCCCAATGCAATGTCTGACTCATCTCGTCATGAAGACGTCATTTGTTTTTGGTTTACAGATCTATTTATTTCCTACAACACCAACCTCTTCCCACAGGAATACACTTCCAAAGTGATCCCTGACTGTAAAATGCTTTGTGATCAATATGAACATGTCAGTACATATACACATAGGCATGTTCCTTTCATCTGGCATGATGGCCTGGAAAATTTTCCAGGTGACAGGACCATTTAATGTGAATATATTTGATCAAAATTTGCTATTCTGTGGACACAAAGGGTAAGAGTAGTTTTTTCATCAGATACAATGCACAAGGTATGTACTGTTTCATACAATTATGTCCTTTGTAGAATTCAGTAGCTTGCATCTGATCTATAACATAGTCATACTCATACAGTGTGGAAAAAAGCATTTCGGCCCAACTTGCCCACACCGGCCAGTATGCCCCATCTACACTAGTCCCACTTGCCTGTCTGTGGCCCATATCCCTCTAAACCTCTCCTATCCATGTACCTGGCTAATTGCTAAACCACAGGGTTTTACATCAGGTGATCCAAACTTACTTGGGCTGTTATTGAGAAATCCAAGTGATCTAATTCTCTCCACACCCCCTCCTATTGGCCCGCATCACCGTTAGTGTTCTCATAGGTGACCTCCAACTGTCCTTTAGGCTTACGCATGGTGGCAAGCTTACTCACAGCTGATCGGCTAACTTACTTTGCAGTTTTGCCTGGTGATCATATTGCAGTAATTTACTGAGAATGATTCACTGCACACATGGTTTCTGTAAAGATGCACCATTCACTGCAATTATTTTCCCCGAAGAAATCAATGTGCTTTCGTTTGGATCTATTGCTGGAAGATCTGTTACACAAATAGACTGTTTTCTGAGTATATTGAGGTTTCTGCTGCACATTAGAATTGAAAACCTGTGGTGTTGAAATGATAGAAGCGTATGAGTTTTAAAAATAAGTTGCAGTTAAGGATTCACTTAATTACTTTAGGCAGGATGGAGTGTACATATAATGCTGCAGTTAGCAAATTGCTGAGGTCTGCAATCATATTTAATGTCAATTTCACCAAACAACATGAACTCAAAAATGATTGTAGACCTTGACATAGCTAGCTATCAAATGGCTATAATGGAACTCTACCCCTTTACATAATTTCCTTATGAACATTAGGTAAGGAAAGAAATTAATGACAAAAGAAACATATCTTGTGCTATAATTTAGGACCATTTAAATTTGTGAGTGAAAAAGTTAAAAATTGTTACTGATATCTATAACAAGCTAATAATTATGAAAAGATTGCCCAATGCAGAAGATACACATGCCTCTTGGATTTAGAGCCATTATTGTTAACCCAATCCTTTGGCAGTAATAACCGTTAATTAAGCTATTAAGGTATATGATGGCATGACTAATGTATATTAATACTTTCTTATTGTGTCAAGATGTGTGGCAGTATGCATTGGAAGAATTTGTATTTTGAATTGGATGTGAAATAATGTTGGAAGTCTTATCCACTGATTCCATGAAGAGAGATTTCATAGAAGCACGAATGCCTGGTCAACAATGGCAGCTTCAACATGAAGACAGGAAGGGGCTGTTGTGGCCTGAAAATGTAGAAGGATGGTTGCTGAATGTCATGGAGAAATTAAAGTTAGTTTCCATTGGGCAGGGTCCAATCTCAAAGGCAGGCTGATTAACCGGCTGGAGGGCTGTTGAGCCAGAAGCCAATATCACATCCAACATCTATGTGACTGTGAAGGTGCACCTAGTCAATGAGAGATCTTGGGAAGATGTGGACAGCATGGCTGCACCCAATGCTGGTTTGTGGTTGTGGATGTTGGTGAGGATGTGTAGGAAGAAAATAATAATACACATCACATTATGTGGCGTGGAGAAAAGCAGATTCCGAGAACGATCCCAGGAACGAGTGGGTTAACATATGATGAGTGTTTGACGGCACTGCACCTCTACTCGCTGGTGTTTAGAAGGATGAGGGGGAACCTCATTAAAACTTACCGAATAGTGAAGGGCCTGGATAGAGTGGATGTGGGGAGGATGTTTCCAATAGTGATAGAGTCTAGGACCAGAGGTCATGGCCTCAGAATTAAAGGATATTCCTTTCGGAAGGAGATGAGGAATATCTTTAGTCCGAGGGTGGTGAATCTGTGGAATTCATTGCCACAGAAGTCTCTGGAGGCCGTCATTTGATATTTTTAAGGCAGAGATAGATAAATTCTTGATTAGTATGTGTGTCAGGGGTTATGGGGAGAAGGCTGGAGAATGAGGTTAAGAGGAAAAGATAGACCAGCAATGATTGAATGGCGGAGTAGACATGATGGGCCGAATGGCCTAATTCTGCTCCTATCACTTATGAAGATTCTTGTAAATTTGTCCAGGATACATCCTGTGTGATTCTCCCGGATCAGGAGCAATGCTATAAAGGTATGTGTGTTATGCATTATGTCCCTCTGCTGGATGTCCTGAGAATTGGGATGTTAAGACACTTGCGATTAAAGGTTTATTAAATTAAACTGAAAGAAGAAGTTAAACTGGAAACGCCCTTTCATACGAACAACCCACTTACTTTGAATGGGATGGCCAACTCTCCTTGAAGCCAAATTAGGTTCAATTCCTGAACCAGGCATATTTGCATTTTAATATGTGAAACAACTTCAAACCAGCTGCTTCTGGGAGTTTAAATTCAGCCCAGGAAAACCGCCAAAATCAATCCTTTGAGGAATTCCTTTTTTTTAATGTGTGGTGTTTCATATTACAAAATGTCATTGAAAGTGGCTAATAACAGAGATACATTTTATTCGAAACAAATCATTTCATAGTGTTCGAGGTTAGTACATTTAGTTTCTAGCTTTTATCACCTCGTGTGTGTTGTAATCAACTCTCATTTTTTCCCTCTCAAATTGCTAAGAAAACATTGGGCGTAAATCCAAACTACTTACTCTAAAGCTAAATTCTGGAAATGTTCCTTTTGGCTGGAGTGTTTTCCAATCCAAAATAACTCTACATAATATTCTTCATATAAAAAGTATTATAGAAGGATTGTGATGAATCATACATTCTATTCCTTAAATAGATCGGAGGCAATAGGGTTTACAAACAGTCACAAAGGAATTCCTGGATTTCTTTTCTGGGCTGTGCTGAATTAGCTGACATCAACCAAAGTGCCACTCTTGGTATTGCTTTTTGCCTCGGGGAAGGTTTATATATCGAACAAAATTCCTGATAATCAATTGGAAATCTGTTGGAGAATTGATGAGTTGTGAATCTCCTATTTAAGTAGGTTGCCCACATTCACTGCCGAAGGGCTTAAATGAGGATATGCACTTTAGATAACATACTAGATTCCAGTGGAGTAAAATACTAGCGAGGGGCTTCTCTTCGACGAGAAAGGGATGTATTCTTAAATGTACATTACACATGAAACCATTGCACTGTTGATAATATTTTGATTGGTATTTAACTGGTTAATTGGTAGTTGATTTACCAAATGTCTGAGGCTACACCGCAAGTACTGATCAATTTCAACAGCAAGCTGACAAAGAGAACACTTCACAGATGTTAGGTGAAATGTAAGATTGATTAAAAAAAAGGGGGCATTTCAATAAACAAAGGAACACCAAAAAGATTTTGAACAGTAAAAATAAGTTTAATTGCTCCGAGTAATGAATTGTGTACAAATGAATCAGAAAGAATGCAAGCACACAGACTGAAAGGAAGTGCCCAAAGGAAAAACAATTCATTATGAGTTGCTGACAATTCCTAGTTCTCTGCATGTTTTAATAGCGTAATTAACACACGATGAACGCTTTATACCTTAATTATTTTATGGTAAAATAACATTTTTCTGGTTTTAACTTTCAACAATGTTGAACCCTTGTTGTCAGAAACTAACGGACGACAGTTTTGTTAGCTATGAATAATAACGCAATACAAAAAAATGAAATCTGTTTAATGTAATTTCATGTTTTTATACTGCTAATGTGCCATCAAATTTAATTGGTCAAATTATATATTTAATTCCAAATGTATAGAGCACTAAATTAGCAAGATATTTGCAGATAATTTCAACTGACATTTAAAGTGTCAGGCATAATTAAATGATTTTTAACATGCCAATGTGGAACTGTTTTCAGACCATTTGAAATAAAATCCCCCCAAAAATGAAAAGTTTGAAAAACAAATCAAAAATGGGCTCTTCCCTGCAAATCGAGGCTTTGTTGCCCCCTGGTGTACAGAAACAGCCTAAATTATGTTTCTTCGATCTGGATTTATGGGTTAAACATTTTTAAGAGCGTCAATTCAATTAAATTTAAGGTTTATAACAATTAATAACAATGTTAGAACTCAATGTACTCCCAACTCTAATCCCCATCCTGGTACATGGATTTATTGTTAATACACTCAATTCATTCCTTAACATATAACATACAGCAAGAATTGCAAAGAAATTTATCCCAAATTGGTGACGCAGAATATAAAATACATTTCAGTGTATTGAATGTTGGAGGCACATTACAGATCACTGACTACAAAGCTAATGAGCCAAACACTTGTAGAACTAGAAGTGACTGCAGATGTTGGAATCTGGAGCAAAATATAAACTGCAGGAAGAACTCGATGGATTAAGCAGCAACTGTGGAGGCAAAGGAGATGGCTGGTGTTTGTGGTTGAGACAGATACAATATTGGCATTTAAGAGACTTTGGGATAGGCATATGGATATGCAGGGAATATGGATTATGTGCAGGCAGATAAGAGATGGTCTTGGCACCGTATTCAGCACAATGTGGGCCGAGGGGCCTGTTTAGTTTAGTTTCGCGAAACAGCTCGGAAACAGGTACTTCGGCCCACCGAACCCCCGCCGACCAGTGATCCCCGCACATTACCACTGCCCTACACACACTAGGGACAATTATACATGTATATACATGTAAACCAAACCAAATAGCCTACAAATCTGTACATCTTTAGAGTGTGGAAAGAAACCGAAGATCTTGGAGAAAACCCACACAGGTCACGGGGAGAGCATACAGACAAGCACCCGTAGTCAGGATCGAACCCGGGTCTCTGGCACAGTAAGGCAGTTGCTCTGCCGCTGCGCCACCGTGTCACCGACTGTTCTCGAGCTGAACTGTTCTATGTTCTTTGTTCTGTGAGGCCTGGCATCAGAACCATGAATGGAGAGCAGGGAGAGAATAGACAGAAGTGAGAGAGGAATGAGACTGTGCCGGCAGCTGAAAGGTGGAAGCGGATGAGTGGGCCGGTGACGGTCAAATGGATCCAGGTGGGGGAGGGGAGGGGGAGTGTGGAGACACATAATGATAGGTGGAAACAGATGAAGTTGGCAGACGGAAGGGTAGGGTCGGTGTTTACATCTATCATCAGCCTACTTCTCTTCTCTTCTTCTCCCTTCCCCTTCTCCATCTGCCCCATATGCCTACCTTCACCTGGTTCCACTTACCTGTGGAGTCTGAAGAAGGGTCTCGATCTGAAACGTCACCCATTCCTTCTCTCCAGAGATGCTGCCTGTCCCGCTGAGTTACTCCAGCATTTTGTGTCTATCTTCACTTATCACCTCCTGGTTTCTGTCCCACTCCCCCCTCCCCCTCACTTCTGTTTACTTGTTATCTTCCCTTTACTCCCTTGTCCTGATACAGGGTCTTGACCTAAAATATTGACAATTTCTTTGCCTCCACAGATGCAGCTTGAACCAGTGTGTTCTTCCAGCAGTTACATCTTTTACTTCATTGGGTGTTCCAAGATATCACATTGATGGCAATAATGATGAATTACTCTGGCTCAACACTGCCGATTTGTAATGGCATTCCAACACTACGAAGTGCAAGTATCTTGCAAATACTTAAAAAAAAACAGCATGCTTTCCTGCAATAAGTATCTGATGTTATTATAAAAATAATTAAAAGTAATTACCAATACGATTAGTGCACCGTATGAATTTCCACAGTTATGTAATACTTAGAAAATAATGTCATTTAAATCTATCAACGTAATGTAAAAAGTTCAGATGTGTGCTACAGCATCCTTGAACTGGAAATGAAATTGGGATGATATTCTCAGGCATGGCGTACAGAAACAAAAGGGATAATCAGACCTGTGAATGGCATGTGTAGGAAGGAACTGCAGATGCTGGTTTACACCGAAGATAGACACAAAGTGCTGGAGTAACTCAGTGGGACAGGCAGCATCTCTGGAGAGAAGGGGTGGGTGACGTTTCGGGTCGAGACCCTTCCTCAGGCTGAAGAAAGGTCTTGACTCGAAACGTCACCCATCCCTTCTCTCCAGAGATGCTGCCTGCCCCGCTGAGTTACTCCAGCATTTTGTGTCTATCTTCAGTGAATGGTATGTGTTTTCTCCGAGTATGAAAGCCTGTTGCCCAGCTTTCTGGGGCTGGGGTGGTGGTGGTGCAGACTGGTATCACTTTGCCTTCCCTGCAGGATGGATAACAACAGGATCTGTCTGAACAGCGGCATCTGCTGTCTTTCTCCCTCCCTGCAAAGCAGAAAAATTAAAATGGAGACTTTAATAATTACAATGGCAGTTTCAGCAATCTTTATACAATTCAATAGATGATCTGGAAACCACAAAATAAACATTAAACAGAATGAGGCCATTTGGCCTGTTGGCACTACACTAGCTCTGTGCAAGAGCAACACCACTGCTCCCAGTCTTGTATCTTCTTACGACATAGAAAGTTGTTCTATGCTATACGTCACCTATTGCTTTTCGCCAGAGATGCTGCCTGACCTGAAGAAGTCTGAAGAAGGATCTCAACCCGAAACGTCACCCACTGTTTTTCTCCAGAGATGCTGCCTGCCCCGCTGTGTTACGGCAGCTTTTTGTGTCTATCTCCTGCCTGACCTGCTGAGTTACTGCTGCATTTTGTACCTACCTTTGGTGTAAGCCAGCAGCTGCAGTTCCCTCCTATATAGAAAGAGGTTATTTGGTCCATGGAGTCCTTGTTGGCTCCTGGAACAATCCTATCAATCCATTCCTGCACTTATTTCCCAGCAACGTGAATAGACATAAAGTGCTGGAGATCAGGCAGCATCTCTGGAGAACATTGGTAGGTGATGTTTTGGGTCAAGACCGTTGTTCAGACTGATCTGATTCCCTGTAATTTATTCTCTCTCTCATGGACATCAACAAACCCCGTTGCTATACCAGCGTTAATTTACAGCAGCCAATTAAGCTACTGACCATCAATGGTTGATCTGTGGAAGGAACAAGAGAACATGGGACAATGCCACAGACACACAGAGAATGTGTAGTCTAAAGGACAGAAGTCAAGATTGTACCTTGGATACTGGAGTCGTGAGGCAGCAACACAACCTGCTTCCACACTTTGCAGCCCCCTATTCTTCCTCACCTTATCTCCATATCCCAGCACATTCTTTCCTTTCAGATACTTAGGCAAGTCCCTTTTGAAATGCTGCCACTAGCTTTCCCAGTCTGCCTACCTGTCTATTCCTGGCAGTTAACCATTCCTCAATAACTTTTGGTTATCTTGCCATTCACCTTCATTCAATATTTGAGTAGATTTTAGACTTTAGACTTTAGAGATACAGCGTGAAAATGAGCTCTTCAGTCTGCCAAGTCCACACCAACCAGCGATCATCCCGACACACCCCGATCACCCCGTACACCAGCTCTATCTTACATACTACACACAATTTACAGAAGCCGTAAAACCTACAAACCCGCACATCTTTCGAATGTGGGAGGAACCCGGAGCATCCGGAGAAAACCCACGCGGTCACAGGGAGGACGTGCAGTCAGGAGCAAACCCAGGTTTCTGGCGCTGTAAGGCAGCAACTCTGCCACTGCGCCATCCAAATGTTAACTCTATCTCAGTTGGTTATTCTGTTATTGCACTTTAGTTTTATTTTCACTACTTCAGATTGCACTGCACTTTCTACTGTTTTGCATTCATTATATTTATTCTTGTATCTATCATTGCCATGTACTCTATGAGCATCTGGGTGAACAAGGAATTTCATTGCACTCTGGCATATATGATGATAAAGAAACTAATTTGGAATCTACCAACCAAAACAGGCATCTGTCCACCCTTTGTGGCTAAATCAGAGTTATATAAGGTTTCATCATGTCTTCCCTTCTGTTATATCTTTTACTCATGGTATTCCTCTGTTGTTTATTTTTAGTGGTTTGGTGCGAAATATTTATTGCACAGTAGGCTTTTTTAACCACTTTCTCAACCTGGTCTCTCAGCCTCATATATCAGAAATTTACCAATATACATTTCCTTCTAATTTTCTCCCCTCCCCGCTGAAAGGGCCAAATAGGTTGCTCTCCAGTAAGCTCTGGAGGAGCAGAATTAGGCCATTCGGTCCATTACGTGTACTCTGCCATTCAAATATGGCTGACTTATCTTTCTCTCTGAACCCCATTCTCCAGCCTTCGCCCCATAACCCCTGACACCCACACTAATCAAGAATCTATCAATCTCTGCAATCAAAATATCCATTGACTTGGCCTCCACTGCTTTCTGTGGCAAGTATACTGTGGTCAGTAGATTGACCACTCGAGTTTATTCATGGATGACAGTGTACACAGATGACCTATTTAATTGTGGAGTCTTTCATGCCTTCAATTGTAGCAACTACTTTGGCAATTGTGAATGGGAAACCTTGAGTGATTTTCTTTTGCCTAATGTAGAGGTGCTGGAATCTACCAGGGTAGTTTTACCAGTTGCTGTTTTACATCAGCAACCACAGCAAAGACTTGCTTTTAATTTACTTTACTCTCCACAGTGCAGCTATAGAAGTGATATATTGAACAAAAAAAATGCAGATTAAAACAGAAACTACCCACAGCATTCACCCAAGGTTACTGGACTGTGGAAAATGTAGAACAGTTGGTTCTTTTCAAAGAAAAACAACATTGTTCCAGGAGACAATCCATTATGAATATTTTAGTTGTATGCCAAACTCACAATTATCCTTGAACCTCACACAAACTGACACTATTTTTCTAATGCGAACATTACAATGAATCATAGCAGACTGTTCAACCACCAAGGTCATCACAGTCCTGCCATGCTGACATCTACACTTGGATCCTTTAAGCAGCCAGTTGTTCGACAACAATCAGAAGCAAATATCCAGTGGGTTTGCCCCTAATTCAGGATGCTGAGGCCAATTGTGGCACCCCTTAGTGATCCACAGATGAGATTAACAAAGCTACAAAATCTGGGAATTAAACCTTCGCAATTGTATCGAGGAGAACAAAAGGAAATAGTACAGCAAAACAATGGACAATATCTTTGATCGGACTTTACTAGCTTTATCTTGCATGTAACATTATTCATATTATTCCCTTTAGAATGCATCTGTACACTATGGATGGCTCGATTGTTATCATATATTGTCTTTCTGCTGACTGGTTAGCACGCAACACAAGCTTTTCACTGTACTTCCGTACACGTGACAATAAAATAAACTCAATATGCTGCAGAGCAATACCCTTGAAAAGAATCGGGATAAGATCTAACTGTTCAATTAAGACATCATACTCATCACATTCCTTAATATGCTCATTGCCAGTGTGGTAATGAATGATAACTCTGCTATCATTTAACGTTACATCACTGCTTTTTGTTTTTAAACATTAAAACATGTTTAACTTGTATGAAGGGTAAACAAATGATGTTAGCAGCAAGAATGCACTTTAAAAAAAAAAATGCAATCTGGCTATTTTCTCAAATTTAAAAATCTTATGATAAAACTGTCTAACTTGAGTTTTTTTGGCTACTAATCAAAAGCTGTAAATAGTCATTAGAACCTTCTTCTTGACTAAGACCAAAGATGGTCGCGGAAGAACATTCCCTTATTTCTCGATATTTCAGTTCTTCTTTCATTAAGCCTTCACCTCTCGTTATATCTGGTGGGTTTTTTTTTGGATTTTAGACAGATATACCCAGGGGATTACTACAAAACGTAAAAGGAAAATCTAAACACAGAGCCATCTGTGCTCATTGATCCAGAATGTGAGTTAAACAGCACTTGGTTTATAATGGGAATTGGGTACTGTCGTGTTATGATCATAGATTATAAAGCATTATATTATTTCTATCTGAACTAGTGACTACCAATTATGTACATACGTAATCAGTAATCAGTATTGGTTAAATATAGATTTACAATGTTTGCCGTCGACTCTTGGATGAGTAGATCTAAATTCAGTTCAAATTCATTGATAAGAAATTACTTGCAATGAAAGGTGGCCTTGTACATTAACCCAACATATTCATCTGTACTGATATGGGTGGCTTTGAAATAGAATTGAAAGCAATTTATGACATTTTACCATGTTTTTTTCATATTGTCCGTGATAGAATCTTATTAAAAAATGTTGTTATGAACATCCTAAAGTTCAGCAGATGTGGGTTCTCTGTAGCGATGGTGCTCAACTCACTGAAGCACTGGACATGCATTGCGTTGCCATTGCCTATGATAATCTATGCTACTCAGAGCAGCCCACTGTGTCGACACTGTGTACTAAGACTGGCCTTCACTGCTTACGGGGGTCCTGACCTTCGGTGAGCAGCTGATGCATCTCTCCTTTTCTAGGCAGCTTCTCACTTAAGTATTCCTCCTTATTGATTACTCCCAATGACCTTTCCCCTTGACACCAATGGCCTCTAGGCCTTGTTTCCTCCCCGAACATCTCCGCCATACTGACTCTCTTCTCCACCAGCACTGCATGCATTCATTCCCCTGAGCAAACCTCCCCATCTTGCATCTACTCGCTCTGCCCTCTGCAATCCTCCCTCCATAATTTTCTTTCTGGCCAATACTCCCTCATGTCCACCTTTTACTTCTTGCTAGTCCTGAATTTGTCTATCCCATAGTCATGGGGTCTATAGCCCACATTCTCATGGCAGTGTTCCATAACATGCCATGACAAAAGTCTGTGAAAAGTTTCCTGTACAAGACCTGTTTTATTACATGCTACATCGTAAGTCTTGTGTGCAATAGGTATTTTTGCCTGGGTGCTTCACATAGAGGTGGTATGTTTTCCCACGAGTTTAATGTGAGTTACAATTTGTAGGTCATTTGTGTGCTAATTTCCGGTCTGGTACCACTGTACTGGACTTAGACAAAGAAAAACTGAATGCATGGGCAATTCAAAAATAAAATTCTCTCTTTTTCAAATTGCAACAGGTTGCATTGTTTGCAAGTCTGAGCCCTGACCATTCATTAAAATTTAATTTTTTCATTTACAAATTCATGAATTTTTCTACAATTAATTTTGGAAGGCCTTACAATTTAGTAAAATATGGCTAGCCCTAAAATTCTTTCATTAGCCTAGCTGGATATATTATTGAAATACAAAATTATTAGAGACTTTGGAAGGATAATTCAGCTCAGAAGCAAACCTATCTTTAAAGTTCTACAAAACTCAAGTTTCACAACCAATAACAAATGAGGATTTTTTTCTCAATGTTCGAGTTGGAAAGACTTCAGATACTTGTTAGATCTGAACTTCTTTTAACGTACCAACTGCTTTAGGAACATCCCAAATGACTGCCTCTTTTCCAGTCTCTTCTCAGGAGGTTCTTTGGTTTGGTTATTACTGCCATTTGGTATCGGCTCTGAAATGGTCTTTGGCTGCTGTGTGGGAGGAAGAGCTTCCAAAGATTTTGTTCTCCGATTTTCCTCTTCTGGAACAGACTTTTTCTGCTTTGAATTGTCATTGACCTTTTTCGATTGCTGCATTGAATTTTCTTCTGTTTCAGGTCCCTTCTTTACGGGGTCGTCTGTTGGGCCTGATTCCTGAAAAGGATGTAGTCATTTTATCAGAACCTGAAGCTGTCACTTGAAACCCTCTTGCTATCGATGGATCAATATTACTTTATTTCAGTGTCTGTAAACTGCAACATGCTCTCAGGTTGCTGATGTTATATCCAAATTGACTGGAGGGAAAGGTGAACTAATGTCAATGTGTAAGAAAGAACTGCAGATGCTGGTTTAAATTGAAGATGGACGCAAAATGCTGGAGTAACTCAGCGGGACATAGAAACATAGAAACGTAGAAAATAGGTGCAGAAGTAGGCCATTCGGCCCTTCGAGCCTGCACCACTTTTCAATATGATCATGGCCGATCATTCAACTCAGTATCGTGTACCTGTCTTCTCTCCATACCCCCTGATCCCTTTAGCCACAAGGGCCACATCTAACTCTCTCTTAAATATAGCCAATGAACTGGCCTCAACTACCTTCTGTGGCAGAGAATTCCAGAGACTCACCACTCTTTGTGTGAAAAATGTTTTCCTCATCTCAGTCCTAAAGGAATTCCCCCTTATCCTTAAACTGTGACCCTTGTTCTGGACCTCCCCAACATCGGGAACAATCTTCCTGCATCTAGCCTGTCCAACCCCTTAAGAATTTTGTAAGTTTCTATAAGATCCCCACTCAGTCTTCTAAATTCTAGCGAGTACAAGCCGAGTCGAGTACAAGCCGAGTCTTTCCTCATATGAAAGTCCTGACATCCCAGGAATCAGTCTGGTGAACCTTCTCTGTACCCCCTCTACGGCAAGAATGTCTTTCTTCAGATTTGGAGACCAAAACTGTACGCAATACCCCAGGTGTGGTCTCACCAAAACCCTGTACAACTGCAGTAGAATCTCCCTGCTCCTATACCCAAATCCTTTTGCTATGAATGCTAACATACCATTCGCTTTCTTCACTGCCTGCTGCACCTGCATGCCTACTTTCAATGACTGGTGTACCATGACACCCAGGTCTCGTTGCATCTCCCCTTTTTCTAATCGGCCACCATTCAGAATGCAGGCAGCATCTCTGGAGAGAAGGAATGGGTGACGTTTCGGGTCGAGACTGAAGAAGGGTCTCGACCCGATACGTCACCCATTCCTTCTCCCCAGAGATGATGCCTCTCCCACAGAGTCACTCCAGCATTTTATGTCCAGTTACACTTAGAAGGCCATCTGCATGACTGACACCTGGCTCCCAAAAATGGAGCGTGTATTCTGGGCTCTGTCACAAAAAGAGACTTTCTGGCAGGAGAAAACAATTATTCAAGGATATGCTCAAAGCCTCCTTGGTAAAAAATGCAACATGCCCCTTGAAATTCTTCACCCTATGACCGCATAAACTGGAGAAAGAGCAATTGGAATAGTATCCCATGGTCCATGCAGTAGCTTAGCAGAAATGGCACATGGGTACATCACCTTATAACTCATAAAACACGTTATTCTGGATCTTGAGGGACTGCTGGAAAATAAGAAGTAATTTCAAGAAGTGAATGTGGCTGGTGAAGTGGTGTAGAAGTCAAAAGGATTTCTGCAATTCTGGCCTAGAAATAGAGTCGCACTCTGTTAATCCAACTTTGGTGGTACCAGACTGGCAGATTTTCTGCACCATGTTATGCCTGTTCATGCATCAGTGGGGTCAAGGAAAGGGCGTTCACGTCGCGGCCCGGTTTCCACCAATCTTTCCACCACCACGCACAAGAAGCTCAAGAAGCGACGCCATTGTACGCAGACGCCGAGAAGTGTGTTCATCTCTGGCTGAACAACTTCTAATCTTGTGTGTGGACTCGATAAGAAGATACATCAAAACACTTTTAATACAGAGGGTCCCAACTCGAAACATTGCCTTTCCAAGTCCTCCAGAGATTCTGCCTGTCCTGCTGAGTTACTCCAGCATTTTGTGTTCTACACAAGATATCAACATCTGCAGTTTCTTGTGAATACACTTTTAGTGCACCTTTTTAAAGGAACTACATGGTATCAAAAATAAGTTTTCCAGTAAACGTGGTATGTTTCGCAAGCACAGGGCAAACAAAGTCCCACTCAGTTTCAAGGGACCGCGGGAAATGGGGCAGTTGTAGGGGAAAGAATAGGGAGGGCCATTAACTAGTAAATAGGGATGTGGAGAGTGCTATTGTGATGATAGGGAACAGCAGACAAAACCTAAAAGTAGAGGCATGGAATGCAACAGTGACGACACCCAACTTTCAGGAACTTCATTGATTGTGTTATGCTATTATGTTATACCCATTGTTGTAACAGAAAATTGGTTCTACTCTCAGCTAAATTGGACTTGTGGATAATCATTTTATTCTGTATTCAAGACCTAGTTTGTTACCTAATTAAGTCTTACTGTAATTTCCATTCTGTAATCAACATCTAGTTTTACTGTTAGTCTAGATTCTGGATCATCTTGTCAGTTTAGTTTGGAGATACAGCGCGGAAACAGGCCCTTTGGCCCACCACGTCCGTGCCGACCAGCGATCCCCGCAAATTAACTCTGTCCAACACACACTAAGGACAATTTACAATTTCACCAAGCCAATTAACCGACAAACCTGTACGTCTTTGGAGTGTGGGAGGAAATCGGAGCTCCCGGGAAAAACTCACACAGGTCACGGGGAGAACGTACAATCTCCGTACAGAGAAGCACCCGTAGTCAGGATTGAATCTGGGTCTCTGGCGCTGCAAGGCAACAACTCTACCGCTGTGTCATCGTGCCACCTTCAGCTGAGAATGTAAAAGCTGTACCAAAACTGCACTCAGGAGATCAGTTTTGACTGGTCTCCTGGTGGTCACCAGTTTTAATATATCGACCCTTACTTCAAACACCAACTCTGCATGGCCTTTTCTTTTGCCCCTACAGAGGGCATAGGTTTTAAAGGCATGCGGCCTAGAGGATCCTAGATAGCCTTAAGAGAATGAGGGAAATGGGATCCTGGTGAGTTAAGACAACGCAGCCAAGGAGGTCCCAGTGAGCTTCAAGAGGATGCAGGAAATATCTCCTGGTGAGCAAAATGCTGAGTCTTTGGAATTATCAGAAGTACAACATTGGATTGCCAGATACGTACTCTAGTATGTACTACAAGGTTAGGCAACGTCTAAGCAAGTTTGAAACTATTGATCATGCTGGTGGAAAACTAACGAGAAAATGGAATTTGAATTGGTGGAATTGGTGGAAAGACAAGGAAGCAGAAGGCAAGTGGAACAGGTCAGGTTTGTAAGAAGCAAAGACAGAAATGCTGGAAGAAATCTGCCAGTCATGCAACATGTGGAAATGGTTCATGTGTCAGGTCAAAGACCCTTCATCAGAACTTTGGGTCTCTTGACCTGAAACGTTAAATGGTTTCTCTTTCCACTGATCATCTTTCCAGCATTTCTGTTTCTCTTTGAGATTCCAGCATCTACAGTTTTATTTGTTTTCTGTCGGTTAGCCAGTCAAAGAAAAAGGGTGATATAACCAAAACATAGTATTTAGAATGTAAGATTGGCAACAGGCAGCATGGCTTTTGCATTTATGTATAAGTGTAGAAAGTAATCTGAATAAAATTAGTGTGGTAGAGAATAAATTGTGTGATCAGAATAGGAGACGAGAGCATTAACAGACTTAACAATGCCTTAGGCTGAGATCTGAGTGGGAGGTGAACAATGTTGTCACCAAATTTCCAGGAAGGCTGAATAGAATAAAATAGAAGAGAGATTGAAAAACATAATCTATTGCCAATCTGAATTCATTTGGCTAGAATTTAGGAATAAAAAGGGAACGGTTATTCTGTGGGGAGTTTCTTTTTTGGAGACAATCTGTATAAACAAGCTCTAATAAAACATTTCAAAATGGAAATAGCAACCATATTTTGCATCATTTAAAGCGAAATGCATAATTTATCTTTGAATGATAAGACCAAACATGCCGACTGATCAAACGGCCGCATGCCAGCTTTGGACATTACTACATGTTAATGCCAATTATTAGATGTGCTTTTTTCAAATACAAAATCAATTGTTTATTTTTACAAGGAGAATTGCGCTATAATGTGAAAATTAGACCCTTAAGTATCATCTTGCTCAGTTCCTCCTAATTTTTAAATGGTTCAGCTGCTTCTCTAGAAGCTAAACCTGCTCTTGTTAATCACTGTGGGTGGGAAGTCCTGATCTTATGAAAGCATTGTGGGACCTGGGTTTTTTGTGTGTTTTTCTAGCCAGGCCATTGATTAGGAGGCTGAAGTGGTGGGGAGCGGCTTTGTAATGTGGTCAGCACCAAGAAAGCCAGGAAGGTGATGAATGCCACTGTGATCTAGAGGACAGTGTCAGCCTGAAATGGAAGGAAGCTCAAATGTGAAGTGACTGGAAGGATAAACGTGTAAAGGTCAACTCAGAAAAGAGTGCCAGTGTGAAGTGGAAGGCAGGGCTGAAAAGAACTCGCCTTGGTAACCGTGAAGTAGGATCAACAAAGGAAACGCATTACAACAGCCTAACTATTTAGCACCGAGTAGCAAGAATATATGTTCACATTAGCCAGGAGTTTCTACCACAAGAAATGAACAAAATTGTTCAGTGTTTGCCGTTTCGAGAATTCTCTTGAAACCCTTTCAGTCACAGAATGCAAATTCCAAAAATAAAAATCCTTTACGATTAACAGTAGAAATCTTGCAAATGCCCAGGAAACATTTGATCTTTGAAATTACTATTTGCAGCACAATCATTCCAAACACTCCCCTCATGAGTTCTCATCAGTAAGTATTTAATAATACTTACTATTCAGCAGCTGAAGATACCTATTTTAAGATCCTGCTTCACATGGCACTTGGAAAACATTATCAAGATGCATGATAACATTCCCGGCAATAGACTGCAAGATTATATCATTTAGGTACTCTGACGGAAAAGATTCTGGATCTATATCAGCCAGCATTTAAGGAAAACTATAGGATAACGTTCTGCTTAGGTTTTCTTAAGAATTTATAGAAAAATCATTGCTTTGTTTTTAATTTTCTGTAGACTGTTTAATTACATTGCAAAAGTGGGGAGAATAAAACATAGGGTTAATGCAGGGTTACGGTAAATGCGGTTGGATGTCAGCACGGAGTGAGTGGGCCAAAGGGCCTGTTTACATGCTGTACCTTTCTATGACTCTATGACTCTACATTTGGTTGTGTGCTGTGAGGTACCACTGCAATCCGAAAACATTACATCACACCACCGGGTGGCGCCAGCAACGGCTGCCTCGCCAACAGTCTGCCTGTCCCTTCCTTCCTGTTGTTTAATTATTATGTGTTAAATGTATGTTTTTAATGTTCTTCAGTTTGTTTAAGTTCTGTTTAGTTTAGAGATACAGCGCGGAAACAATTCCTTCGGTCCTTCGAGTCCGCGCCGACCAGCGATCCCCACACACTAACACTATCCTACTCACACTAGGGACAATTTACAATGTTACCAAGCCAATTAACCGACAAACATGTCTTTGGAGTGTGGAAGGAAACCGGAGCTCCCAGTAAGAACCCATGCAGGTCATAGGAAGAACGTTGAAACTCCATATAGACAGCACCCATAGTCAGGATCGCACCCGGGTCTCTGGTGCTGTAAAATCATCATAATCATAATCACATTTTATTAGCCAAGTATGTTTTGCAACATACAAGGTATTTGATTTGCCATACAGTCATACCATCATAAAGGCATGGCTGCCTGGCAGCAACTCTACCACTGTGGCAACATGGTTGCCCCTTTATTCGCTAATGTTTTTGTGCCAGAAAGAATGTGACCTATCACAGATTCTGCATTTGTTCGCTGAATGTTAGCCATTGCCTGTCTACTACTGTTTAGGTTTATTATTTTCTGAAATACTGAGGTACATTGTTTTGCATGTTATCCAAACAGATCAGATATATGATACATAAATAAAATCCAATCTAACTCAAGTGCAACAAATAGAGAAAAGGGGAAGGTACTGTGTGCAGAATATATTTCTCAGCACTGTAGCTCACTGTAGCAAATCAGTTTCATAGACAATGTTCAATGTCCAGAATGGCGTAGAGGTGAATCGGACACCCCTAGCTAATGCAAAGCCCGTTTGGAAACCTCAAAACAGAGGCGAAGAAGTTTCAAAGATTGGCTGTGGAAAAAGTGATAACAAGTGTTTATTGGCAATTAACTGCATAAATTAACTGCATAATTAAAATTTTGCAGTTAACAGGCTTGTCTACATTAGTGACACAAATTTATGATTACTGCTATGATACGCTTTAATGTTGGATTTGATGTAGTCCCAAACAACGTTAACAATGTTTTACTGAGCCCATGACTCATAAGTGTTTCTAATGAAATAAATATGGCTATCTGTAAGTCATTCCTGGTTCCAACCAGTTTTCAGTCAATATTTGTTTAACATTCAGCATTTGTGAGAGTGAGACAATTCTCTGCTGACTAGTGGAATTAAATATTTTTTAAATCATATTGCTCCTATTAAAGACTCATATTAACTAATTTTGAATGAATTTTCAAATATGCATTTTTCCTACAATCGGTAATTTTGAGATTTTTTTTAACAATTCCACCTACGGTTTACCGAATAGAATCAAAAGCTTTAAAAAGTGATTTTCAGCATGCAAATATTTCATTGATGTGCGTAAAAAAAAGGGTTTAGTCCAGGGGCCAGTGCTTTGTATTTGGTCATAACAGATCTCCTATAGACAGCACAATTTGTAAGTGTACCGATTACATGATATAACCAGGCACCCTGGAAATGGCGACAGGAACCATCCCGACAAGTTCACAGTTTAGAAAGATAGATGCCAGGTGTAATGTCAAGTATAAAAGTGTGATTTAAAGCACTTTTGAAGGAAAACAAGAGCTATATTTATAAATCTCATGACCAAATGCAGATGTAGAATAAGAACAAAGAGACCCAATGATTGAGATAAATAGTTAGTTTAGGGACTATTGCATCTTTTAAGGATAGAATGAATGATCAATTCAAACTTGAGAGAAATATAGCAACAAGGAGATAATAAGGCAGTGACATTAGTTTGGGAAAGCTCCAGAAAAAATAAAGCACAATGCATTAAATGGCCTCCTTATGTTCTGAAAAATGCCAGTCTTTTATTACTGTTCTATTTCCCAGTCAGCTTTGTCAATGAGTATGTGCCTCCAAAGCGTCCTGTTTCTGCATTTGAAAAGGAGTCCAGTCAGCATTGCTAATGTATTCTGGCATCCACAGTTAATGTAACTCACCCCTGGAAATGGGGCTCTCTTTAAAAGGTGCATCATGCAGCAATGTTGAATTCCATGTTGTGGGCTCAGAATTTCACCTCTAATCAAATTGGTAAATAAATTGGTACAAAAGGAAAATAAATTCCTCTGATCTCAGATAGGTACCCATTTAAAGTTTAGTTTCATTTAGTTTAGAGAAACAGTGCGTAAACCGGCCCTTCGGCCCACCGTGTCTGCACCGAACAGCGAGCACAGCACACTAACACTATCCGACACGAGGGACAATGTTTACATTTTTACCGAAGCCAATTAACCTACTTTGGAGCGTGGGAGGAAACCGAAGTTCTCTGAGAAAACCCATGCAGGTCACGGGGAGAACGCACAAACTCCGTACAGACAGCACCCACAGCCAGTATCAAATCTGGGTCTCTGATGCTGTAAGCACTGTTAGGCAGCAACTCTGCTACTGTGCAACTGTGCCGCCCAATTTATGACGATGCTTATTTTGTTGCTACTCTGGTGCTCCTGTGGTGCTAGCTGTGTATTGAGAAGATAAGAACCAGAAACAGGAATATGCCAATCAATCACTCAAGCCTATACTTACATTCAATAAGATCATGGCAGGTCCAATCTCTCCCTTACCACCACTTTCCATTTCACTCTTCCAATCCCTTCACTCTCTTGTAGTTTGAATATCCTTCAGTCTCATTTAGATTTTAGAGGTATGGCGCAGAAACAGGCCCTTCGGCCCACCAAGTCTGCGCTGACCAGTCATCAGCCCGTACACTAGCACTGTCCTACACACTAGGGTCAATTTACAATTCTACTGAAGCCAATTAAACAACAAATCTGTACGTCTTTGGAGTGTGGGAGGAAACTGGAGCACCCAGAGAAAACCCACGTGGTCACGGGGAGAACGTACAAACTCCTTACAGACAGCACCCACACCCGGGTCTCTGGCACCGTAAGGCAGCAAGTCTGCGCCGCCTCATGTTCAATACTGTATATTCAATGGCTCCAGCTTCACAGCTGCCTGGTATAGCGACATTCAAAGAGTTATGACTCTCTGAGAGAATAAATTCCAAATCTCTGCCGAAGATTCTGCCTTCAAAGGGCCACACCTCACAACATTAACTCTGTCAATCCCCACCAGAACCTTGCATGTTTGAATCAGATCTCCTCTACACTATTGAGCATAAGCATTGCCTGTTCAACCTCTCTTCATACGTCAACCCTTTAATCTCAGGAATCAACCTCACGAACTTTCTCTGAATTACAAGCCGATCCTTCCTTAAACATGAAGGCCAAAACTGTACTCCAGGTATGGTTTTGTCAGGGCTCCGTAACGTTGCATCTAAAGTGGCGGCATAATGGTGCAGCGGCAGAGTTGCTGCCTAACGGTGCCAGAGTCCCGGGATTGATCCTGACTACGGGAACTGCAGATGTTGGTTTACACCGAAGAGAGACACAAAATGCCGGAGTAACTCAATGGGACAGGCAGCATCTTTGGAGAGAAGATATGGGTAACGTTTCAGGTTGAGACCCATCTTCAGACTTCAGAGTCTAAAGAAGGGTCTCGACCCAATATGTCACCCATTCCTTCCATTCATGGATGCTGCCTGTCCCGCTGAGTTACTCCAGCACTTTGTGTCTGTCTTAGATTGACCTAGTGAATCATTGGTCGGTGCGGTGTCTGTGGGTCGAAGGGCCTGTTCCCACACTGTATCTCTAGACTAAACTAAAGTTCCCTACCTTAATTCTCCCCTAAATCTCTCAAATGTATTTCCATTGTGCAGGATACACCTTAAGATCTTTCCCTGTAACCTTGTATCATATGCCCCAGAGCTCCCACATGTGAAATAGGTATCAGATTTTCCTTGATAATATTCTTTTAAAATTCCTTAGAAATTGTTACTACTTTAAAGGTGCTACAAATGCAAGTTGTTGTAACATGCACCAATAGATTGGAAACCATTTTGCCTGTCCCGCTGAGTTACTGCAGTATTTTGTGTCTACCTTCGGTTTAAACCAGCATCTGCAGTTCCTTCCTACAAATTTCCGCTTCGCAGCAAAATCTCCTCAAGGTATGTCTACTTTGAAGAAGTTCTCCTCCTCTCTCCGACGAGAATTCAGCAACATCCTCTCTCGCTGCTCCCCCTCTGTGATTTCTCTTGCTCTCCGGCTATCTTTTCCTTGATCTCCATTCCCTTTGTCCTACTTTCACACCTTACACTTCCTTATCTATGTATCTCCCTCTCCCCTGACATCAGTCTGAAGAAGGATCTCGACCCGAAACATCACCCAATCCTTCTCTCAAGAGACGCTGCCTGTCCCGCTGAGTTACTCCAGCATTTTGTGTCTATCTTCGGTTTAAATCAGCATCTGCAGTTCCTTCCTACACATCTATTTAGCAAAAAGGCTTAAGGCTCAGGCTCTGCACTCTTCCCTATTGTGTGTGCTGTGCTGAAACATGGAGCAGGATCTAAAGGAAGTCATGTGAAAATTGAAACGGCTTTTTCTCATCCAAAAAAATCAGAATTTCCACTCCACAGATGAAAAATGGTTTCCAGCTCCTTGTGCCTTTCCAATTCTATTTCACAATATTTAACAAATGATATCTGCAGGAAGATTCTGTAGCCACGGAGAACCTGTGGAGATTTTTAAATTTCATTCTTTAAGGAATGAGGATTAAATGCTTTAACCATTAAGTGTCAGCTCTCTGCAAAACATAAATAACGGAATAAGACTTTTTATTCTATTTTAAATCTCATCCCAGCTGGCAACATTCTTCTATTGTTATGTAGTTCCCAAACTCTCTACCTATTTCCAGGCCAATAGTGTCTACTTTATGTGTAGGAAGGAACTGCTAAAACCATGTTTGGCCCATATCCCTCTTAAGCCTTATGTGTGGGAAGGAACTGCAGATGCTGGTTCACACCACAGATAGACACAACATGCTGGAGTAACTCGGCGGGAGAGGTAGCACCTCTGGAGAGAGGGAATGGGTGACATTTCGGGTCGAGACCTTTCTTCAGACTGAGTCAGCTCAGTCTGAAGAAGGGTCTCAACTTGAAGTGTCTACTTTATTGCAGGATTGGATTAACCTTCTCCTTGCACAGTCCAATGAATAATTCCAAGAAAATAAAATGGCAATAAAGGAGGATTTAATAAAAAAAAGCATATGTGTAATTTAAAAAATTATTATTTTTTTTAGAGATGCAGCACAGAAACAGGCCCTTCAGCCCGCCGAGTTTGCACCGACCAGAGATCCCCGCACATTAACACTACCCTACACACACAAGGGACAATTTACACTTGTACCAAGCCAATTAACCTACAAACATGTACGTTTTTGGAGTCCGGGAGGAAACTGAATATCTCGGGGAAAACCCACGCGGTCACGAGGAGAATGTATAAATTCCGTACAGACAGCACCTGTAGTCGGGATCAAACCTGGGTCTCTGGCACTGTGAGCACTGTAAGACAGCAACTCTACCGCTGCTCTACTGTGCTGCCCAGAAATCATACATTTTAACTCTATACCGCTTGGAATGAGTTAGTAATTGTACACAAAGACCGCTTTTACCGTCTGTTTGAAGAAGTTGAGAAAGCCCTTCTTGGCTGGTTTAGCTTCTTCTTCAGACCTTACTTCCTGCACTGCTTCAGAATCTTTACTTCCCTGTTTTGAAATCTGTTTTTGTGGCTGGGACATGCCTTTTTCTGTTTTCACTTCAGGGGAACAAGCCACGTTTTCTTGTTCAAACTGGATAATAAATGGAATGTAACATTTGATCATATTTTCAAAGGTGTGCATTATTATCGACATGCACAGTAAAGACAGCAGCAGTCGGGCAGTTATTTTAAACAGCCTTCGAAAGACAATAATATGAAGAAAAATTTATACGACTTTGACCGTTATATACTTCCCATGTGCATGATGACATTTCAATTAAATTTGTGTATAAAACATTCAATGCAACATTCTCAAGAGGTCATTTTGAATGGAGATTATTTGAATACAAATCAGGAAATTGTTATTATATAATTTGCAATATATAATTACCTTACATTCTGAATAGCACTGACCTGTGGTTCCTTGACAGCCTGTTTAAAAATAAGTAACAAACTCAATTAGTTATTAAACAAGGCTTTCATTGTCAAATATATAACTATTGAACTGTAACAGGGGGAGGAGGAGAACTTCTTCAAAAGTAGGCATACATGAGAAGATTTTGCAGCGAGCAGAAAAATTGTGTACACATTTTGTCTGCTCTGCTGCGAAATCTCCTCAAGGTATACCGACTCCGAAGAAGTTCTCCTCCTCTCTCCGGCGGGTCTGAAGAAGGGTCCCGACTCGAAACTTCACCCATTCCTTCTCTCCAGAGATGCTGCCTCTCCCACTGAGTTAATCCAGCATTTTGTGTCTGTTTTTTTTAAAATGTCAGATGGAATGGTTCTGAGCACTAGTATGCCATGCCATTCACAGTGCCGTATAACAGTTTAAGGGCCTGTCCCACTTGGGGGTTTACCTGCGTGTCATTTACGCGACATCATTTACGTGCCATGCGCACGTGATGCGGCATGGCGTGCATTACGTGCGCATGGTGAGACGCGGTGGCGTAGGCAGTGACGCGCGGTCGCACACGGTGCCCCAGGATTTTGGGATTCACAAAATCTTTGCGTGCCACCTGCGCGACACGCAAATGACGCCAAGTGGGACAGGCCCTTTAGTTTCAGTTCCGTACTGAGCCATGAGAGATAATAGAGAAAAAACTGAACATTTCAGGCGCATCTTTCCAATTATAATTCTGTTCACCAACATTTATAATTACCCGTCTCCATCACTAATGTCCAGAAACATTGATTAGTTTATGATTCTCACTGGTGACAAAAAATTATTAGTGCATTCTGACAGCACCTCCTAAACTTGTGACCTTTCCCATTAGGTTAGTTTAGTTTACTTTAGAGATACAGCGTGGAAACAGGCCCTTTGGCCCATCGAGTACGCACCGACCAATAATCACCAGTACGCTAGTTCTATCCTACACACTAAGGACTATTTACAGAAGCCAATTAACCTACATCGCTGCACGTCTTTGGAGTGTGGGAGGAAACCAGAGCACCCGGAGAAAGAACGTGGTCACAGGGAGAACGGAAAACTCCAGACAGGCAGGATCGTAGTCAGGATCGAACCTGGGTCTCTGGTGCTGTAAGGCAGCAACTCTACCGCTGTGCTACCCTCATTATCATTTATGGGGGCAGCACAGTGGAGGACAGGCTGGAAAGCGCACAGGAGTTGACTGCCAACATATTCCACTCTAAGAGGCATTCACTACATAAGAAATACTATACCGTTGCTGCTGGGTCTAAACCCCTGAACATCTCTGGAGAAAACTCCAGTAGGAGCACTGTGCGGATACTTTCACCAGAAAGTTTGCCCTGGATCAAGATAGTGGCCACACCCAACATCCCAAGGGTAATTAGGGATGTGCTCTCGATTCTGGTCTTGTCAGTGAGACATGATTTCAATGAATGCACAGAAAAGTACATTTTTTATACAAATGCAACTTTTTAACCTAATTTAGATTTCTAAGTTATATTTTTGTTTTCCTTTTGTCCCAGTGGGAAGCCAGACTCAGGAATATTATATTTAAAAATGACAGTGTTAATGTAAGATTATTGCTATAATTACCTTGTCTTCTTAAGCATTAAATGATAATGTTCATGGCTGGCTGATTTCTGATTGGCAGCTTTTTCTCAAATTATCTTAATTGCATTGCCATTAGTAAACAAGAATGGCTTTTAGCTTGTCTTTTTATAGTAGTATCTTTCATGATTTCTGTAAATGGGTTGCTGAATATATATACGATTCAACAAAGACTATTCTTCAATAAATATCCAAAACCCTTGTTCAAGTAGAATATCTTTTAAAATCATTGAAGAGGTTAGAAACAAAATAGGGCCTCAACCCGAACCGTCACCTATTTCTTTTCTCCAGAGATGTTGCCTGACCCTCTCAGTTATTCCAGCACTTTTTACTATATATTCAGTGTAAACCAGCATCTGCAGTTCCTTCCTGCACATATGAAGAGGTTAACTCACTAAGAATACTATCACTTTAAATGAGAAAAGCTTGCTTACCTTTTGTTTAAACAGTTTTCCAAATGGACTTTGTGTTGGTGTCTTTTCAGATTTTTGTCTTTCAGACAAATCTGTATCTTTTGCCTTCAATTCCTCCTGTTCTGATTTGTGGGCCTTGCCTGCTGGTTCTTTGTGTTCACCATTTACCTTCTTCTTCAGACCATTCGGAAAAAAAAAGGCCAGTTAATTTCGTTGTCACATCTGCACTTGCATCGTCACTATTCACCTCAGCTAAGTAAAGGAAATATCGAATCCTCCTTTCCTTGTCATTACAGCACCGCACTTCAGTATTCGGACATTCCCAAGTTACAGTAAAATGCACAAAATCATTTGATACAGTAACCATACCTCCATGGTATTGCGATGATTTGCGTTGATGAGGGCTAATTAACGTCAATGTTTATTTAATGGCCACTCCTACCTAGTTACATTGGTAGAAAATCATAAAGTCTCATGCCCAATGGTTGGTATTGATAGGCTAGAAGTATCAATGCACATTACATCACTTTCCATAAACAAGTATCAATGGAAGCGATTGCTTTATCAATTTTCAAAGTAACTCTCTTAAGTTGCCTCCTAGCATGAAACCGGGGGTGGGAGATTCACGTGGCAACCTTCATGCGGTCCACCCTGTTTCGACGAATGCAATCAACCTGACATGCACAAACAATTCGATCAAATAGAACAAGTTGACCTACAACTTTAGGCTGTGCACGTCATACGCAAGAAGAAGAAGAAGAAGTGAAACCTGCAGTCTGTTTTATTAAATCGCGATGGTGTCTGATTGCAGACAGGAGGTTATTTAGCCTATATAGACTAGTCTCGATTAAATTTAACTACATTTATGGCAGCTCATTCATAAGTATGAGGTGTTCATAAGTCGTTCGTTCATAACTTGGTGAGACCTTGTATTTAGGGTGTGATGGGATCTGGATTTATATGCCTTTTTTTAGGCTGTTTTTAAACCACAATCTTATTCCTAATCTCAGCGTTCTTATCATGTAAAAGGAATAACACTATAATGATAAACTATTCTTAGAATAAACCATATAGTTGTCACACCTGAATTGTTTTTTTTTAAGATTATATTTAACATCTTCCTTCCAAGTTTCCACTCGTGTAAGTCTTAGCTATTGCTGTTTGTGGTGAATGGAAAGCTGGAAAATGCATGTACAAATATGCAATTGCAACGTTGAAACACTCCTTGAACTTATATATTCTGCACATTTAGTTGTACAAATTAACAAAGGTGAACAGTCAGGAAATTTGACTTCAGTTTTTGTTGTACATTGACCAGTAATTTGGTAAAAACATCCACCCTGTCATTTTTTTAACTCTTATGTTAATTTAACATCAGCACAAATAGACTTACATTTTACATTGTATTCATACTTAAAATAGTAAGAGTGGAACTGAACATAAATTTCTAAGTTCTTCTTGCGCTAAATGGTATTCATGTTATTCCCTTTATCATGTATCTGTACACTGTGAATGACTTGATTGTAATCATGTATTGTGTTTCCGCTGACTGGTTAGCTTAGTTAAACTAACCCCCATGTTCTGTGCCCACAATAATAGGTTTAAGAAATATATTTGTTACTGTAGCCTAAATATATTGCACGTGTGCTGGTGATGCTCACCATATTATATTTATCTTAATTGATTTTGGATAATTTCTGCAAAAATTGGCCCATCCTTTATTAAATTCTAGCCCTTCCCATCAAAAACAGGGAAAATATCCATTTAAAATGTCAATGAGATATAAAGAAATTGACAACGATTTACTTTCCGACAGTATAAATCTGCTAAATTACACCATAACCCAGTTCAGTGAGCTCTAGAACATTAAAGGGCATGTCCCACTTAGGCTTTCTTTAGGCGACCAGGCTGTCACCACATGGTCTCCGGGGTGTCGCCTGCATGGTCGTGAGTCGTCTCCTCAGTTGCCCAAAGAGTCGTAGCGTCTTTCTGGTCACCGCTGGATTTTCAACATGTTTAAACATTTTCAGAGACAGTCGGCGACAGTGGGTTTGACACCAATTAGCGCAGCTTTACTTCTCCTGACGTAGGTGCAGTTGTAGTTGTCGCCAGGTGACGGAGGTTGTCGCCGGTGCTCACTTTTTCAGTTTTTTGTTGTTGTTAAAGTAATGATTCTATTTCAAATTTTATGTCGAAGGGGGTCCAGTCGCTGGTTTTTCGGCGACCTACTACGACTATGGCAGTCGCCTAAAAATAGCCTAAGTGGGACAGGCCCCTAAGCCATTGATTTCCAAGTATGCTAACCCACATATTTTCCTACAAGTAGGAAAATAATATTGGAAAGTAACTGACTATAATATTGTCTCACTGCTTAAAAGGAACAGCTTTTCCAGGAAGAAAGTTGTAAGTTTGCTCTCTTGGCTGAAGACCGTCAACTACATTAACAGACAACAATTAAATGGATGAAACAATAATAAGAGGTTCACCTTGTCATCTGGTGCTTGATGCGCATCAAGATCTGTCTTGGAAGTAGACTTTGTTGGGGTGACCTACAATAATAAACACACAGTTGTTTTCACTTGCACACTGGCAGATCCAACATACAGTAGATTTTTTTTAAAGAACTATAAAGTTAATTCTAATTGATGTAAGCTTTAAAGTCTGTTCAAAAGCATTTATGTGCCACTATATCAATTTCCTTTTAATTAAAAAGAGGATTAGCAATTTACTACGACTAATTCACTTTCCAGATGTTTAATTTATTTGCTGTGAGTTTGAAGTTCTGTTTTTCTGTTTGATTTATATTTACCATTTTGGGTTTTCCTAATGGGCTCTATATAGGTTCAAGTTCCATGGAGTTACTATTACCAATGATCTGTCCTGGCCCAACCACATTGATGCGACAGCCAAAAAGGCACACCAATGCCTCGACTTCCTGAGGAAATTTGGCATGTATCCAGTGACTCTTACAAACTCTTTACAGATGCACCAATAGAAAGTATATTGTCGGGTTGCATCGTTGTTTTGTTTTGGAGCAGCTTTGCACAAGACTGCAAGAAATTGCAGAGTTGTAGATGTAGTCCAGTCCTTCAAACACACCAGAATTCCCACCATTGACTCCATCTTCACCACAGAGAAGCAGCCAACATAATCAAAGTCTTGTCCCTTCCTCCCCCCCCCCCCACCCCCTCCTGTTTGGCAGAAGTTATAAAAGCTTGAAAGTGTGCACCACCAGACTGAGGAACAGCCTCTTCCCCTCTGTTATTAGACGCATGAATGGTCTCATGATAAGCTAGAGTACTGTTCAATTCATGTCTATCCTGTTGAAGGCATTGGACTGTGCTACATTGCTGAGAATTAGATTCTTCCTTCGTTGGGTGAGGCATTGAGTATAAGAGTCAGGAAGTCATGTTGCAGTTTTATAAATCTTTGTTTTGGCTATATTGTGTGCACATCTGGTCGTCTCAATACAGGATGCATGTGGACGCTTTTGAAAAGGAGGTATGCCCGAATTATATCTGGTTTAGAGGGTGTTAGCTACAAGGAGAGATTAGACAGACTTGCATTGATTTCTCTGGAATTCCAGATGTTGAGGGGAGACCTATATAAAATGATGGGAGGCAGAGATAGGGTAAACAGTCAGAAGCTTTTTCCCAGGGTGGAAATGTCAGAGACTTGAGGGCATAGATTTAAGGTGAGAGGGCAAAGTTTAAAGGAGCTGTGTGGGCAATTATTTTACACAGAGGGTGGTGAATGCTTGGAATGCGCTCCCAGATTTGGTGTAGCAATGTTACAAAATTTTGAGATTTAAAAAATCAAGTCTGCAATTTATCCCATCAGATAAAGCATAAAAGAAGTTTAATTTGACACCTAATTCATTTTCATATCTTCAGTATTAAAAAAAATGGCCATTTTCATACTCTGAAATTAGCATCTTGTTCCCTATTGCTTTTCCATTGATTAACACAAAAGCTGTGATCAAGGACAGTCAAAAGCCCATAACTTTCTTAAAAATAAAGAGAACTGAATGAAAATTTCAGTTATTATAGATTGAAGCATTCTGAAACAAATATGAAACAATCTTACTTGGATGACCTGAAATTAAAGCATATAATTAGTTAGTTACCTAACTGTAGCTAATTACAAAATTAAATTACTAGATCTAAACATCTATCCATTTCTTAAGAAAAGGTTAACATTTTTAAAAAGCCTAAGTGTCCAAATAACATTCACAAAAGAATTCACAATATAACATGATTTTTAAATCTCATTGTCATGAATTTATAGGCCAAATGGAAGGAATTTAGTGTTTAATTCCTGTAAATTAATGGCCATTTAAATCATCTTGCGAGTGGGATTTTGTGGAACGCGATCGATTGGAACGTTGTGGTTGCGGTGAATTTAAACCCCATATTGGCAAGAAAAATACTGCCGGTTTGTATGGGTCCTAAGTCACCTTTTCGCAACATGAAATTTTGATTAAAGGCATCCTAAGAAGCAAGTTTATATGAAAAAATAAACTGTGTACCTTGCCTTGTCCCCTACGTGAGATCAGTCCCGTTGTCGGCGTTGACAGCATTAGAAGATGATTTTAATTTTACTCCTGCTTTTAATTTTTCCAGCGCTAATTTTAATAAACTTAATAAAACGGGTTTAAAATGCGATTTTTCTTCAGCAACTAAAAAGCCTGTTCAAAATTGATTTGAATAGTCTGAAGAAAAATCGCATTTTAAACCCGCCCCCTTCTCAAAGGCGCCAAAGTCGCGCACACAGCCAGTGGCAGAACTGCAGCGCTGCTGAAGGTAAGTTTTGTAACATACCTATTTGGTGGAGGCGACTAATAGAACAGTAACCTATAAGAGGCTTTTAGATAGGCAGGGAATGGAGGGAAACGGATTATGTTCAAAAGGATAATAGTTTGTCATTGCATTATGTTCGGCACGGATATTGTGGGCTGAACAGCCTGTTTCTGTTCTGTACTGTTCTACTTTCTCGGATGGATGGATTTTCCAGATCTGAGGGGAGACTGGATAAGCTGGGTCCATTTTCCTTGCAATGGAGGAGGTTGAAGGAGGACCTTATAGTTATTCAGAGTAATGAGGAGCACAGACAGGGTAGACAGTAGAAAACATTTAGCAATAATGAGTGTCACAAACGAGACCACATAGGCTTAGTACAAAGGGGGAGAGTTTAAAAGGAAATCTTTTTCACCCAGAGAATGTGTTGAATCAGGAATACATAGTTTGAGTGAGTGATGAATGCAGGAGCTTTGACAGAATTCAATAAGCACAAAGAAGAGTGTTGGAATTGCCAAGGGATGGAATACAATGGACCAATTGCTGGCAAATGGTCAGCATGAATATGGTGTGCCAAAGGGCCGGTTTCTGTACTTGTATACAGTAAGTTTATCACCTGCCAAGTAAAATGTGTTTACACTTTTAAAAAGTTTCCTGCCTGTCTCCTTTTGGTCTCCTTCTATTCGTCACTCAAAGATTTAAATGGGAACGTAATGTTTTAATTTATCATCTTGATTTTTGAAAGCACAATTCATTGATTCCGAATGAAAACTGACAACTTTAAAATAAATTACAATTAAGGAGACTTTTTGCTTTGCGATTTGCATACATTTGGGCCCTGGATTCTTCAAACTTGGATTCTTCAAACTTTACATCCCTGCTAACATGCCGACAATCACATGAAGACTTAAAACAGCAAGCTATCAATGCTTACAAGTGTTTTGAAGAAATTCATGACAGAATTATCGTCTGCAGGGTTCTCTGCTTTATTTTCCTTCTCAGAATCCTTCTCCGATGATCTGGCAGATGCTGGATTTTGAGATAAGTTGTCAGCATTGGATGATGTCTTATGATCCTTGTTACCATCACCAGTTTCCTAGAAAATAATTTCCAGATCATGTGATACACGGCTTCTTGATATACAGTATGTATCAGAGACGAGCAGATATCCCGTATGGTTGCTCACAATGAGTCAGGCAATCCGCTGTTGTATAACAACGAGGATGCATGTTCCACCTGGGGATTAATGGGCAACAACAGAAATATAGCTTAATCATTTAGAAAGAAAGAATGAGGCAGCCTGCACTTTTTAGCAGAACAGTTCCTGGAATAATGTTCAAGAAGGAACTGCAGATGCGGGAAAATTGAAGGTAGACAAGATTGCTGGAGCGAAGGAAATAGGCAACGTTTCGGGCCGAAGCCCTTCTTCAGACTGATGCAGGATGGGGGAGCGGGAAGAAGAAAGGAAGAGGAGGAGTCAGAGGGCTGAGGGAGAGCTGAGAAGGGGAGGAGACAGCAAGGGCAACCGGAAATTGGAGAATCAATGTTCAGGCCATCGGGATGCAGACTGCCCAAGCGGAATATGAGATGCTGCTCCACCAGTTTCCGGTGGTGCTCACTCTGGCAATGGAGGAGGCCCAGGACAGAAAGGTCGGATTCGGAATGGGAGGGGGAGTTGAAGTGCTGAGCCACAGGGAGATCAGGTTGGTTAATGCAGACCAAGCAGAGGTGTTCGGCGAAATAATCGCCAAGCCTACGCTTGGTCTCACCGATGTAGATCAGCTAACATCTAGAGCAGCAGATGCACTAGATGAGTTTGGAGGAGGTGCAGGAGAACCTCTGTTGCACCTGGAAAGACTGCTTGGGTCCTTGAATGGAGTCGAGGGGGGAAGTAAAGCGACACGTGTAGCATCTCTTGCGGTTACAAGGGAAAGTGCCTGGGGAGGGGGTGGTGCGGGTGGGAAGGGAAGAATTGACCAGGAATAACGCATGGTGTGCGGTCGGGCAAATAGGTGCGATTAGGCGGAAAGCAAGTCGAGTAAATGTATGAAGAAACACGGAATTGCAGGTGCTGGTTTACACAAAAAAAGTCACAAAGTGCTGGAGGTACTCAGTGGGTCAGGCAGCATCTTTGGAAATGCCACCTGATGCCACCTTCAATGAAGAAGGGTCTCGACCTGAAACGTTACCTATCCATGGTCTCCAGAGGTGCTGCCTGCCCCGTTCAGTTTAATTTAGTTTATTATTGTCACGTTTACGAAGGTTCAATGTAAAGCTTTTGTTTGCGTGGTATCTTGTCACAGAAAAGACTATGCAAGAATACAATCTAGTCCACAGTACACAGATAAAGGATAAAGGGTACGGCATTTAGTCCAATTAAAGATAGTTCAAAGCATTCCATCGAGGTAGATGGGAGATCAAGACCAGACTCTAGCTGATGCGTGAACCATTCAGTTGCCCCATAGCAGCCGGGAAGAAACTGTTCCTGAATGTGGAGGTGTGCACTTTCAAACATCTGTACCTCTTGTTTAAGAAAGAACTGCAGATGCTGGAAAAATCGAAGGTAGACAAAAAATGCTGGAGAAACGCTGCGGGTGAGGCAGCATCTATGGAGAGAAGGAATTGGCGACGTTTCGGGTCGAAACCCTTCTTCAAGACCCTTCTTCTTGCCTGATGGGAGACAGAAGAAGAGGGAGTGACCGGCGTGAGACCTGAGTGATTTGGGATTTACTGCTTCATTTTGGGTTTCCTGCATTTTGACAGCAATACAGGCAGCTGTGTTCCCTTTTGCTAGGGAAAAACAAACTGGGCATCAACAGAGTCTATAATGGTCTTGGAGCTTGACCTGATTTGAAGGGATAGTAAAGATTTGGCAGTGTAATTTCAGCAACACTACGGAAAGGTTTGGGGTGTACACTCCAGTTTGGTTCACTGGTGGACTCTCGGTATCACTATTGAAGGGAGGGAAGACATGGTCCGATTACACTGTTAGGAGGAACTGTATGTGACTAAACAATGGATTGGGACTTTCCAAGGAAAAAACCCAGATTAGTAGAACAGTGGTCTAAAGAGGCAGAGGGTCTACTTTGGGACTACTTGAGTTGGTGGACTGGGACATGTTTAAAATCACTTAATTCAGCCTTATGTCCTCAGTCGTCACCAGTTTCATCAAGAAATGTGTTGATGACTGCCTTCCTACAAGGAGAGTTCAGGTCCATCCTAACCAGAAACCTTGGATGACCTCACCAACCTTGGAGAGATTCACTCTCTGCTAAAGTCCAGTCTGAGGCTTTCAAGAAGGATGACCCTACACTGTGTGAGAAAGCTAAGTGTGATTACTGTAAGGATATCAGGGATCCCCACAGGGAATTTCAAAACATGCTGGGTGTCAGGGGTTATGGGGAGAAGGCAGGAGAATGGCGTTAGGAGGGAGAGATAGTTCAGCCATGATTGAATGGTGGAGTAGACTCAATGGGCCAACTAGCCTAATTCTACTCCTATCACTTGTGAACGTATGAGCTGGAGGTTCAGTTCAATAAGGATGCCAGTTTGCTGTGGCAGGACCTGAATGCTCACCCACTCTCCACTGCCCCTGCCCACCAACCCCTTCCCCTCATCCTTGCTTCTTCAGTTTAGAGAGTTTAGAGACACAGTGCAGAAACAGGCCCTTCGGCCCACTGAGTCCGCACCGACCTGCGATCCCCACACACTAAAGGGCCTGTCCCACTGTACGAGGCAATTCAAGAGCTCTCCCGAGTTTTAAAAAAAAATCAAACTCGTGGCAAGCAGGTAGAATGTACGTAGCGGGTATGTCGGAGCTCGGGACGTCTCTTAGCAGCTCGTAACGCTAACGGCAGGTACTAGGGGAACGCGGTAAGCTCATGAAAACTCTCGAAGATTTTTCAACATGTTGAAAAATGTCCACGAGAACCCCGAGTATTTACGTGCGGCTATTACCGTAATTCTCCGAGTTTGAATCAGGGGAAACTCGGGAGAACTCTTAAATTACCTCGCACAGTGGGACAGGCCCTTAACACTATCTTACACACACTAGGGACACTTTACATTTATACCCAACTAATTGGAGAGTGGGAGGAAACCAAAGGTCTCGGAGAAAACCCCGCAGGTCATGGGGACAACGACGTACAAACTCCGTACAGACAAGCACCCGAAGTCAGGATCGATCCCGGGTCTCTTTCGCTGTAAGGCAGTCGCACTACTGCCACGCCACCGTTCTTCTGTTCTGCATCCCACCCTCTTTTTCATTTCCCCAGTCATGGTTATCCCATCAACCACCCACATCGCTACCCCTGGAATTCCTTTCCAAACCTCTTTTCTCCAAATCCTCTCCTTAAAATCCATCCCCGAACAAACATCACATTTCTCAACATCAGGCCATTAGCTTGGCATTCAGATTTGTCTGCCTAGAGTTCTGTGAATTGCCTCTGGAAAAATCTCCACATCAAAGTCATGATATAAATGCAAGCTGTTATATTTATGCCACATCAGGCAGTGCAGTTAGACACAGAGGGAGAAGAAGTGTTAGATTTTTATTGCTGCTTCAAGCAGTTACTGGAATTGAAACATTTACATTTTCTCAAGCTTGAAGTGATTGGCAAAGGGGTAGACAGAATGGGAACTTCAGTGAAAGGAATAAATCAATACACGATTTGGAGAAGTAATAATATTTACTCCAATTGTAAAAATATCAGACGTCTTCATTTACCAGTTTAATCACAGCAAATATGAAATGAATTAATATCGATCAGATTTGAACTCAAATTCTCTACTTCTCTGCTGTTATCAGGCAACTGAACCATCCTAGCACAACTAGAGAGCAGTTCTGAACTACTATCGACCTCATTGGTGACCCTCGAACTATCTATGATCGGACTTTATTGGCTTTATCTTGCACTAAACGTTATTCTCTTATCATGTTTCTGTACACTGTGGATGGCTCAATTGTAATCATGTATTGTCTTTCCACTGACTGGTTAGCACACAACAAGAGCTTTTCACTGTACCTCGGTACATGTGACAATAAACCAAACTGAATTGTACTTTTATGCTTTTATACTTAAATGAAAAATTTCCAGGCTACATTAATATACACTGTAGATAACCATGTATACATTAATATTGTATTCAATCTTTGATAACTATTTTGTGAATTTAAAGTGAAACATAACAGTAAGCTCATTCATTTGATAATTTGATTTGTTCTAACCCATGATTTGAGGTGGCACGACCAACGTTTGTGGCTACCTCTGTCTTTTTTTTATTTTTGTCCCGTTGAGTGTATAGTTTGTAGTGGTTTATATATTGTTTTTAACTGTGTATATGTGGGGGTGGGGGCAGGGGGGGGGGCGGGAAACGTTTAAATCTCTTCCCTGTACAAGAGGACCTGACCTTTTCTCTGTTGGGTCTTCGTTGCCGTTGGGGCCTAGCACCGTGAAGCGGCCTCCAACTGGAATGACCTGGGGGCTCCAGTCATGACCGCGTGCGTTTTCTCCGAGATCTTCGGTTTCCTCCCACACCCCAATGACGTACAGGTGTGCAGGTTAATTGGCTTGATGTATGGGTAAAATTGGCCCTAGTGTGTGTTGGATAGTGTTAATGTGCGGGGTGATCACTGGTTGGCACGAACTCTGTGGGCCGAAGGGCCAGTTTCCATGCCGTATCTCTAGACTAATCTAAACTAAATTCTCACAAATCTGTGAGAGTAGCCCCTTGAGAGCTCCATAGAATATATTTTAAAATGGCTTGGAAGAATAAAGATAAAAATAATAAACACTGATAAAATATAACTTAGAAATGAATTGGTAAAATTAAATGATTCTGGGAAGTCAAAAGTATGCACATCAACACTGTCAAGTATTTTGCAATACAGCAGTCTACACAGAGAGTATTTTAGTTCCCTCCTGTTCTACATTATATAAACAATCATATTTTGCACGCGGTTATAAAGCAGCATCGTTTTAAGATCAATGATCTAAGTGTTCGTGAGCCATGAGGAATTCGAAACAGAATACTTTCAGTTCTACCCAAAGAAGGAAAACAAATTACGAAGGAGAAAGCTGAAAAATACTATTCTTGTTTTATGTCCTTTGGAAAATAAACTGTAAATTGATGCAGTGTTGAACTTCGAGCGAACAGCAAAGTCTTATTAAAATGACTCATTTATTGTTACTGAAATACTAGCTGCTGGCACAGGATAATGAGGTGCTTGTGTCCACACCAGCAGATGTTTTGAAAAGAACTTGCAGTATAATGGAGAATGCCAGTGCTAGGATGAACACACAGCTTTTCTGACCAAAACGATCGATGTTTCATCTGCCAACGCATTCTAAAAACGATCGTGCCATTTCTCACCTTCCTTCCCTAACATGTTTACTGATGTTTTCTACAATTTCTTAAAGATTTTAAATAATTATTTTGTTGCAAATGATTGCAATTTTTAGATCCTCTCTCCCTGATGGTTAAAATTGCTTGAGTTGTAATCGGCAAAGAATTCTCTTCACATTGCCTCTTGCATGGAATTTGCAAAGATAGTAATGCCATTGTGCATATTAAACAATTAAACAATTGTCTGCTGATAATGGTGGCCATTTATTGATATATACTGAATAGTCAGACAGTTTTGGCACAAGAGTTTAGCAAACTTCAACTATACTGGAATTCCTACTCATTCTTGCTTGCAATTTGTCCCTACCTTTTATTGCAGCAAATTTCATTGAAACACATTGATGGACAAAGAATGGCAAGTCTCAGTGATCATTGCCATTTATTGGTTTTGTTTGCAGTACACCTTCTGCGTTTCTTTTTAGCTGCAGAATCTGTTCATGTCTAGATCCAGAACTTAGCTAAATGTGTCCAATTAAGTATTGCAGGTAGTTAAAAGAGAACAAAAGCACAGGTCTGCTGAACAGCAGACATCCATGGTGAGCCTGACCTGTGTAGATGCAGGTGAATGACTCTTGGTGCAGTTGCCAGTGGCACCATTAATTTACAATGTCCCAAAGCAAAGAATGTCATCTGCAGAAGACTGCATGGTGGCGCTGCTGGTAGAGCTTCTGGATTCTGGGTTCTGGGTTCAATCCTGACCTTGGACGCTGTCTGTGTAGTTTGCACGTTCTCCCTGTGGTAGTGTGGGTTTCCTTTGGGTGCTCTGGTTTCTTCCCACATCCATAGATGTGGGGATTGTAGGTTAGGTAGTCTTTGTAAATTGCCCTTAATGCGTGGGGAGTGGATGTGAAAGTGGGATAACATAGAACTAGTATGAATGGGTGATTGATGTTCGATGTGGACTTACTGGGGAAATTATTTCCATGCTGTGTTTTTTACTCAATCAATCAAATCACTCCCTTAGTTTGATAGATATATGAATGCCTAAGTTGCCTTTTTTAATTATAACTCACGATACCTACCTGGAGAAATTGTAGAACACCAGCAAATTGATTTGCTTATTTCACAAACATATAATTCATAAGTTCTTAAGTTCATAAATCATAGAAACAGAATTAGGCCATTTGGCCCGTCAAGCCTACTCCGCCATTCAATGATGCCTGATACACTGATCCATAGAGAGCCATAGAGAGTCACAGTCGTAGAGCACAGAAAGGGCCCTTTGGCCCATCACATCCGTGCCGACCTTTTTGCCCATTTACTGTACATTAATACCATTTCTCCACTTTAGGATGGCTGAATGTTAGTGCTGTGTGTCAGGGCTGGGATGCCAGATATATAATGGCAGTGGTTTGGAGAAAGGTTGTACATGTGAATGCACAGGGTATGGGAAGGGGATCAGGGGCAGAAGACTGCATAAGGTTGAATGAGAGCAACATCAAAGTGTGACATCCAATGTCACTGCACAAGTCTACTCTCCTCCCATGTCAGTGACTCCAACTCTCCCGCTTTCGGCGGGAGATCTCCCGCCGAAAGGCCATTTTCGCAAAATCTCCCGCTCTCCCGCTTGAGATTTAATTTCTCCCGCCCTGGCTTTGTGTCTCCCACTTAAGATGTATTTTCTCCCGCTTGAAATGTTCTTTCTCCCGCCCAATCACCTTTTTGAAAAGTTGAATTTAATTTTCATGCATTTCCACGGTGTATAAATCACCAAATGCGCACACGCGATACTACATAAGTTTTAATGCATGTAGTGCATACATGTATAATGTGCATGCTAGGCGCTCTACCCCCCCCCCCCCGGACCCCGGCCGCAAGGGACTTCGCGCTTCGCGCTCGTGATGTGTGTTCGCGCACATGAGTTTGGAGTCTCCCCCCAGGCCTCCAGATCAGAAGGTGCTTGGGGCTGGAGTCTCTGCCATGTCCCGCAGTGATTTTTTTCGGCGACTGCCGGCGTCATATCAGTGTCGCCAAAAGATGTTGAACATTTCAAAATCCAGCGGCGACAAAAGAAATGTTGCGACTCTTGGAATAAACACCGCGCGTCATACGTCATCACGTCGCATCATGCCGCGTATTTTTCGGCGACCTGATATGATGCAGGCAAACGCCGAAAGGAATCGCCAAGTGGGACAGGTCCTTTAAGGAAAAATAGAGAAAGAGCACAAAGGACCTGATTATGTTTAATCCTTTACACCTTGTGGGTTCCTATTAGAATTTCCAAATTCGTGCATAGGTTGGTATCAAAGAGAATCAGGGCGAGCTGGACCACATCTTACTGCCTCTCATCTAAGAATGTGATGCAACTAGCTTTAATGGCCCGAGCTCCAGTTTACATGTTTGGTATTGCTTTTGGTTCTCAGTATTAATAGTTTTTGCCTTTATTTGACAGCATGGTCTGACCCAAGCTATAAACTTTCTGGTAGCTGCAATCAACATGATACCGTCTGATATCGAGACAGAGGTAAGCCTCTTGATTACTAAGGCCAAGTGTGATTACAAAAGGAATATTCGTAATAATAAATAGGGCTTCTTTTTTGCACTCTGCAAAAGAAACAACTTTTGGACTTTTCAGTTCGCCCATAGCCAGAATAGGAATTTGATACCTAAAATGAATGTGAAATGAAATAAATACTTTTGTTTTGTTTTTTTCTTATTGAGATTTATTTACGAGCATTGACAAGCATTCGAATTGCAGGTGGACGGAAATACTGATGCAAAAATATGAATTGCTGGAAAATTATTAATTGTTGGGCAAGTTAGGGAACAGTGTAGGTCGGCAAGCTTCACTTCTTGCAGTCACGTGGATAACAATTGAAATACAGATGTAACCGAGTTTTCATTTCCATGGTGGTGCAGCGGTAGAGTTGCTGCCTTACAGCGCTCGCAGCGCCAGAGACACGGGTTCGATCCCGACTACGGGAGTTTGTATGGAGTTTGTACGTTCTCCCCGTGACTGCGTGGGTTTTCTCCGAGATCTTCGGTTTCCTTCCACACTCCAAAGGCGTACAGGTTTGTAGGTTAATTGGTTTGGTATGTGTAAAAATTGTCCCTAATGTGTGTGTAGGATAGTGTTAATGTGCAGGGATCGCTGGTCTGTGCGGGAGGGCCAATTTATCGCTAAACTAAACTAAACCTCGACCCACCGCCCTCCTTACTCATTCTAACAAGAATACATTCTTGACTATTGCAGGAAATAATTTCATGGAAATCAATACCAAGAAGGAAATACGCTGGGGACCTGCTGCAGTTTTGTTGTTTTTAATATTAAGATTTTGGATGGATTATTTCTTCCACTTGAAAGCCAATGGTGTAGAATCTCAAACAATGGCATGGCAGAGTTGATGCTAATTTAAAAATAATGAAGCCCTTCTTCACCTTTTGTGTTCAAGTTATGAAACACATTTTACATTCCACATTCCACAGTTCACATTCAACCATGAAGCAACTTGGCGCACTGATGAAAATTACTCACTGCATATGAAAAAATACTAAAAGAGCTCAAAAGAGATATGTCAAAAACAAAAATGTAGCTGTCAATGCTAAGGCTATATGAAATGCCAGTGAAGTATATGAGAGAAGGCCTTTCTGCAGGCTAGAGCAGAATAGCTTTGCACTGCTCTGGATAATTGATAAACTACCAGCAAAAAGCTGCATTGAGAAAATGCTGCTCATCTGTCCTGTGAACTACGAGTAAACGATTGTAGCTCAATTGGTGTGATGGTGTGGGCTACATCCACAATTATCTGTAATTTCTCGCGGTCTTATTGCGGCCTTAAGTCTCCATCTTGAGTTAGATTGGATTTGTAGCTTTTGCAGAACACAAGCATACAAATGCACATTGATGTAACTAATAGGCCGCAATAAGATCGCAGGAAATTGCAGAGAATTGCTGAAGCAGCCCAGCCCATCACACAAGCCAACCTCCCTTCCATTTATTCAGTTTCCACTTCATGCTGTCGCAGCAAGGCCACCAGCATCATCAAGGACCAGTCTCACCCCGGTCACTCCCTCTTCTCCCCTCTCCCATCAGGCATGAGGTATAGAAGTGTGGAAATGAATACCTCCAGATGCAGGGACAGTTTCATTCCAGCTGTTATCAGGCAACTGAACCATCCTATCAACAGCTGGAGAGCGGTCCTGAGCTACTATCTACCTCACTGGAGACACTCGGACTATCTTTAATCAGACTTTGCTGGACCTCATCTTGCACAAAACGTTATTCCCTTTATCATGTATCTGTACAGTGCAGATGAGTCGACTGTAATCTTACTGTGTGTAGCTAGCACACAATGAAAGCTTTTCACTGTACCTCTGTACACATGACAACAAACTATACTAAACTAAACTAGAACTGCTGCCTCACATCCTCCACTTCCACACACCCCCTCTCACCATTATGCCAAACTTCCTTGTCGATAATAAGCTCCTCTTTAATGTAGATCAGTGAAAATGCATTAGCACCAGGAAGGCTGGCTGAAGTATTGTGAGACACTATGCCAATGACTGTTGTAGCCATGGGGCTGAGCACCAGAGCCACAGCTACATGGATGCCATATTATTTCCTTCACATAGCATTCTATTGCTGCGCTAGTGAAGTAAAGAACATGGCAACTCTGGAAATGGACCCAGCTCCAGTGTGAGAGAGGTTGGCGTCTTGGCCTGGAATTGGTCATGAGGCTTGCCCACTAAATGGGGATGAGGATGGAATTAATTTTAGAATGGAAATGAGGAGGAGTTTCTTTATCCCGATTGTGGCAAACTGTGGAATTCATTGCTGCAGATGGCTGTTGAGGCCAAGGCATTGGGCATTTTAAAAACAGAGATTGATAGGTTATTGATTAGTATAAGGGTGTCAAAGGCTAAGGGGAGAAGGCAGGAAATAGTTGAGAGTGAATAATAGATCAGGTAGAGATAGATCAGCCATGATTGAATAGTAGAGTAGACTCAATGGGATGAATGGCCTAACTCTGCTTGTATGTCTCATGGTCTTATCGTCTTGTGGAGTTGGATTGGAGCCTTGGTTGGGGTCATAAGGTCATGAGTGATAGGATTAGAATTAGGCCATTCGGCCCATCAAGTCTACTCCACCATTCCATCATGGCTGATCTACCTCTACCTCCTAATCCCATTCTGCTGCCTTCTCCCCATAACCTCTGACACCTGTACTAATCAAGAATCTATCTATCTCTGCCTTAAAATATCCACTGACTTGGTCCCCACAGCCTTCTGTGGCAAATAAATCCACAGTCAGATCAGGGAGTTTGGGGGAGGTGTTATGGAAGGTTTTGGTGGTATTGGTGAGTTAGGGGAGGTGGGTGCTGGATACACTGCAGGAAAATAGCTGCTATGATCGGGGAGGGGGTTTGTGGTTGAGTGGGTAATGTTTCTAATAACGAGGTCAGTCAGGCAAATGTTCTCAGGGAGTTCCCAGTACAGGGCTTGGACTTGCGAGCTAGCTGGTTGTTTTGAAGAAGCAGGACAGATGCACGGTAGAGCAGCTTGATGCTATTTCCTTGGAGATGTTCCAGAGGAACCTTGCATGTAAATTATACTATTCCACGCCTCTCTGCTTTGTAACGGGAAATGCCAGATCAAAATACCAGAGGGGCATAATTTGTCTACAAAATCCACCACTATTTTATCACTAAGGGGCCCGTCCGACCAGCATGCGGCGAGTGCGACCAAACGTGGTGGCTTGAGGCGCAAGGCCTCAAGGGGTCGGTCCCACTTCCAACCGCGGAGCCGTATGGAGCTGGTCCCGACATCATACTCACCAATCAGCTGGGCAGGAGGCGGGCCGACCGAATTTGGACGTCGCACGGCGTCGGGCGGTGACGTCATCGCGCTGCGTACGACGTCGAGGCGTTGGGTGCGGCCTCAATGCGGCTGCGGGCCGACAGGCCATTGCCGCGCAGGATTTTTGGACACTGTCAGTTTTTCAGAGCCCCGCGCGATGTCGGGACCAGCTCCGCACAACTCCATACGGCTCCGGCGATCAAAGTGGGATCGGCCCCGCGAGGCCGTTCGGCTCAAGCGACCACGTTAGGTGGCGCTCGCCGCATGCAGTCGCATGCTGGTGGGACAGGCCCTTAACTTGCAAAAGAGTTTCCACGTGTGAGGCATCAACACCAGCTCTAGTTGTCATCATCACTTGGGATAAAGATCTGTTCAAAGTGATAGACTATTCCTCATTAAAGTTCTGGTGAAAGGTCATTGAACCGAGAAGTGCACAGATACTGCTTGACCCACCTCAAGCATTCTGTTTTTGCTTAGGGTTTTCAGCATCTGCAGTTGTTTTTGCTTTAATCGTTAGGGAGTTTCATAGGGAGAGAAAAACAGGAGTTCACACTTTAGATCAACGACCTTTCATCTGCCAAGAAAAGTCTACTCTCTTCAAAAATACTGCCTGGTGCGCTGGCTGTGTCCAGTACTTTCTGGTTTTATAAATCTCTCATTTCCTTGACTTAGTTAATGTGCTGTGCAGGAACCCATTCTTTCCAAGGATAAAAAAACACTGAAAATAATTTGCTCTTTTAAATGTGACAGCAAATATGTCATAATTAAGAGCTATTCCTCTCTATAAATGCCCATGGTGGCCTAGGAACTCTGTCAATACATTTTAGCCAATACAGAAGGTCCCGACCTGAAACGTCACCCATCCTTTCCCTCCAGAGATGTTGCCTGACCCACTGAATTATTCCCAACACCTCCGCTCAGTTCGCATTAACCAACCCAATCTCCCAGTGGCTCAGCACTTCAACTCCCCCTCCCATTCCGAATCCGACACTGCAAATTGGAGGAGCAGCACCTCATATTTTGCTTGGGTTGTTTACATCAAAGCGGTATGAACATTGACCTCCAATTTCAGATAGTCCTTGCCTTCTCCCTCCTTCTCCTCCCCTCCCACAGCCTACTGTCTCCGCCTCTTCCTTTCTTCTTCCTGCCCCCCCCCCCCCCCCCCACCCCCACATCAGCAAAGATCAGTCTGGGGAAGAGTCTCGACCTGAAAAGTCACCTATTCCTTCGCTCCATAGATGCTGCCTCACCCGCTGAGTTTGTCCAGCATTTTTGTCTACCTTTGATTTTTCCAGCATCTGCAGTTCTTTCTTAAACACTGAGTTATTCCTGCAGTTTGTGTCTATCCCAGCATATACCAGCATCTGCAGTTCCTTCCTACACAATAATGCACTGCAGATTGTATCTGGATATTCGTTCATCACTGCAATCATCTTGTCTCAACTGATGAGATTAGTAAATTGCCTTTAGCGCAGAACACAGGACCACACGCCTGCAGTTAACATATGTGGCCTTACTGCAAGATTTCTTTCTTTCTGTCATCCACTCACTGGGCCGCTAAGTCTGGAGCCCCTCAATGTCCACTCTCCCCTCCTTCAGCAGAGTTGCCATCCCTGGAAGCAGTCCATGAATCCTTGCTACACCATCACATCCACTGATTCCTCTTGGACTATTCACATCCTTCAAAATGTCAAGTGGATCGGTCATAAAAAGATTTCCTTTCATATATCTATGTTTATTCAATCCGATCATTAATTTCAAAGCATATTTAAGAGATATTGAAGAGATATTTCTAATTGTTAGGTTACCCAATTAAATACAATCACTAGATGACATACATTTATGCTTTTGTAAAACTGCATCTTCCATTTCACATCATCTTATCCGTTACTGATGGGTAAAAAAGTGGAGCATGATTTCAATTACTAGTCAATATTGTAGGTTAAACCATATATTATTTGACAGTGTACATTATTTGACAGACAATGAGGTGGGGATGTGGGTACAAACATTATTCATCCGCTTCTTTTCTATCCTCAGTAATACATTGAAGCATTAAATAGATATTGTCAAGCAAGAGATGTTGGATTTAGTTGGCCAACGATGGTGATAAATTCTGAAAGTAATACAGTATGTGTACCTGAAATACAATCTACCGTTAAATTGTATTTCCTAACATTACAAACAATGACCGATCATTTTAAATTTAAGTTATTACTTTAATATGCAGTCATGGCAAATTGAGGCCCAGGGTAGATGAGGCATAAACATATTGTATGTCGGAGCAGGTTGAGGAAGAGAATGGCCAATTCTTGATCTCACTTTGTTAAAGAATTTTGTCTGAAGAAGGGTTTCGGCCCGAAACGTTGCCTAACTCCTTAGATGCTGCTGCACCCACTGAGTTTCTCCAGCCTTTTGTGTACCCTTGATCTCACTTTCTTGTGTTTATTCAAAGCAAAATCTAAACATAAATAGATCTGTATAATGGAGTATTGGGATCTGTATACATGTCTCAAGAGATGTTGTTATATGAAACTGTTCCATTCAATGTAAAGATTCTTTTATTTAATTTTTAATTATATAGTAATTGTTTTTATTTTTTTTAATTTTTCTTGTTTATCTTTTCTATTTTACTTTTTATGTTTTTATTATATAATCATTATTATTCAATCACAACGTCTTGATTATTGATTTATACTTTTACTCTTTTTCTCACTCCCTTACCTTCCCAAAAAAAATCAAAAACAGTAGCATATATAAATTATCCCGTAATATCTGTACAACGTTTGTGATAAAACTGATTTTGTATTTGAAGTGCTGTTGTACATTAGATAATATGCAATGCTTCTAATAAAAATATTAAACAAAAAAAAAGATCTGTATAATGGATATCAACTTTAGAACTTGCTCACTATTCGCTCATTAAATGGCCTGTAAGCCCACTCCATCATTCACTTTTATGGGTGATCTTGTGCTTCGTCCATTTTACTACCCCATTCACACATCCTCTGATGTGTTCACAAATGTCTCCGTTGCAGCCTTGAATGTGCTCAACCATTGAATATTCATAGCCCTCTGAGGTAGGGAATTACAAGAATTCCAATCCTCTCCGTAGCAAAACTTCTCCTAAATACCATACTAAATGTTTGACCCTGTCCCTCTCCCTCTCAAGCTGCTCTCACCTTATCCTAAGACCATTGTGACTCTGCTATAGGATCTTTGATTGTGACCACTTCAGAGTCTCCAGCTAAAGTACAGTTTCCTAGCAGCTAACCTGTCAACAATTCCAATATCAATAGCTTTTAAAAACATTTTTTGAAATAGATAGATTCATGTGTAGGAAGGAACTGCAGATAGACACAAAAAGCTGAAGTAACTCAGCGGATCGCGCAGCATCAGAGGCAGAGAAAGAATGGGTGACGTTTCGAATTGAGATCCTTCTTCAGACTGGGATATATTCTTGATTTGTAAAACGGGTGTCAGAGGTTATGGGGAGAAGGCAGGCGAATAGGGTTAAGAGGGAAAGATCGTTCAGCTGATTGAATGGTGGAGTAGACTTGATGAGCCGAGTGGTCTAATTCTGCTTCTATCGCTTATGAACTTATAAACCTATGTTTGAATAAGGTCTCCTCTCATTCTTCTAAATTCCAATGAGTATCTATCTATTTGGCTGTGTCTTCTATCCACTCTTCTATCTGTCTAACTATAGGAGCAGAATTAGGCCATCCGGCTCATCAAGTTCATTCAATCATGGCTGATCTATCTTTCCCTCTCAACCCCATTCTCCTGCCTTCTCCCCGTAACCCCATGACACCACATGATAAAATATCCAAAGTCAGCGTGGTTTTGTGAAAGGAGAATCTGTCTACCTTATTATCTATCTTTCTCTATCTAGAAAATGGTAATCTAAGAAAGAATTTATTTTCCAGAAGGTAAATTAAATCTGGAACCAGCTGTCTGAGAAGATGGCAGAAGCTGGTACCCTCACAACATTTAAGAAGTATCTGGATTAAATTTGAATTGCCAAGGCATTAAAGTCTATGCACCAAGTGTTGGGAAATGGCATTAATAAAAATGGGTACATGATGGTCAGCGTAGACATGTGGGCCGATGAGCCTGCTTCTGTCAAGTATGACTGTGACTCCTTCTCCCGGGGTGCTCCAGTTTCCTCCCACACTCCAACGATGTGCAGGTTTGTCAATATTGACCAAAGGTTAATTGGCTTTGGGCAATATTGTAAATTGTCCCTTGTGTAATAGGGCTGGTGTACGAGGATCGCTGGTCCGTGGGTCGAAGGGACTGTTTTTGCGTTGTTTCTTTAAACTAAACTAAACAGGAAGAGGCCTTTCGGCCCATAACAACTGTGCCAAACATAACTCCAAGTGTCTGCTACCATCCCTCCTTTCCTTGCACTTCCATGTGCCCGTCCAAAAAACTCTTCAACGCCATTACCGTGTCTGCCTCCATCACCACCCCTGGCAGCACGTTCCAGCCACCCACCACACTTTATGTCAGAGATTTGTCCTGTAAATTTTGTTTAATATTATTATCTAAGGAGGCTTTTATTAGATGTTGCATGATTGCATTAGAAATGAGTTTCTCATGTAAACTGTGATAACAGGCAGCAGCACACTGTGGTAAGCAGTGGTGTCAGAAATCGAACCAAGGGTCGACTTGTGCAGATGTATTGCTAGAATATTTATTTCTCCAATTTCATGTAACCCTTGCATTCCCTCTCTCTCTGTTCCTCCCCCACCCTAGCGGTTTCACTGTCGAAACCTTCGTGATCACCTCTTCCACAGCAGACAATGGACCATTGTGGGCTCCACCTTTCCATCGGTGCCGACTCCGGTTTCGTCTGTATCTTTTCATGCCTCAAGTTTCCCTCCCCCCTGACTCTCGGTCTGATGAAGGGTGTCGACCTGAAACGTCACCTATTCCTTTTCTCCAGAGATGCTGCCTGACTCGCTGACATACTCTAGCACTTTATGCCAAGTCAAAAGTCAAAGTCAAAAGAGTTTATTGTCATGTGTCCTTGACAGGAACATGAAATTCTATCTTTGCTTCAGCACAACAGAACATAGTAGGCATTGACTACAAAACAGATCACTGTGTCCATATACCATTAGATACGTAAATACACACATGAATAAATAAATTGATAAAGTGCAAATAACAGATAAAGGGGCATTAATGTTCAGAGTTTTGTCTGAGCCTATAATAGCCTGATGGCTGTGGGGAAGTAACTATTCCTGAACCTGGTCGTTGCAATCCTCAGGCTCCTGTACCTTCTACCTGAAGGTAGCAGGGAGATGAGTGTATGGCCAGGATGGTGTGGGTCCTTGATGATGCTGCCAGCCTTTTTGAGGCAGCGACTGCGATAGATCCCCTCGATGGAAGGGAGGTCAGAGCCAAAGATTGTCTATCTTTGGTGTAAACCCGCATCTGCAGTTCGTTGGTTTCTACTTTTTAAAATGTGTCTGGAAACAAAATACACTTAAGCACGTTTGGATTCTCCCCCTGTACAGTTGAAGAGGCGAAGTTAATTGAATGCGAGTACGCAGTTACTCACCAAGTACTGATGCACGTTATCCAGCCTGTGTATGAGATCACCAGCCTCCCTGTCAGCTGCAGTTAGGTCCTGGCTTCCAGCAGTCTTCAGATCTCCCCGGTGCCCATTCTGTTGTTTGCTTTTATCACCCTGTTTGAAAAGTTTGTCAAAAAAGCTTACTTCTTTTTGCTTTGGTTGCCCTGTTTCTTTCTCCGTGGACTCTCCAGCATTGAATGACTCGGTGGAGGGCTGCCGTTGCTTTTGAGCGGAATCTCCCTTTTGTGGGGAGGATTGTCGAAGATTCACTTTATCAATGGACGCTGTGTTCCCGGAGGTCTTTTGATTGGCCTGGAGCTGAGCTGTTTCTGATTTTGGCTCCGTGGAAGAGTCATCAGTACGCCCTGGTACAGAGCGAGCAAACGAGAAGGAAAATATAGATTTCGAAACGGGCTTGGTAGATTTCTCCAGTTCTTTTTCCTCTGCATTAGCGGAGGCGCTTCTCACCATGGTCTTACTTGTAGCGAACGCCTCTGAATCCTGTTCACCTTCTGCTCCTCTATCTATTGACAGCAAAAAACGGGATCAAAGATCTTTCAATAAAATATTTTACAGATATGTTCCGATTGATCACATCTCATGTATTCTTCATTTGAATATGTTCACATACACCTAGTGTACACATGAGTTTCTTTCAAAGTTAATTAATCCTCTGCAATCATAAACAAAGAAAACCAGTGAAATGCTGTTGTTCAGGACGTTAAATAATTTTGAGTGATCAGTAACAGGAAACAACACACCAAATAATAATCTGAACATGGATGCAGACAGTTAGTGTATTAGTTTAACTGTAGGCTGACAATATTAAAAGGTTAATAGACACAAAATGCTGGAGTAACCCAGCGGGACAGGCAGCATCTCTGGAGAGAAGGAATGGGTGACGTTTCGGGTCGAGAACCTTCTCAAATCCGAAGAAGGGACTCGACTCGATGCTGCCTGTCCCGCTGGGTTACTCCAGTATTTTGTGTCTAACTTTGGTTTAAACCAGCATCTGCAGTTCCTTCCTGCACAATATGAAAAGGTTAGTGAGTTAAAAGACTTAGAAGAGTCATGAACCGGCCCTGGTAGAGAGGGAACAAAATAAAAGGAAAATCTCGATTTCAAACCAGCCTTGGTAGATTCACCTAATTCGTCATCCTCTGTGTTAGTGGTGGAGCTCCTCACCATTCTCTTATGTGTATTGAGTGTCCTGTTGAACATCTGCTGCTCTGTCTGTTGCTGTTGAGCTAAAAAGCTTTACCGGAGATTCAATGCAAGCATTTTGCCCATGTTCCACATAACACACTAGGGTCTGGGATTATTTACTGGGTTTTGTCTGGGATGAAGCAGGGTTCCAACTCGAAACACCACCTATTCTTTTTCTCCAGAGATGCTGCCTGACCCACTGAGTTACTCCAGCATTTTGTGTCAACCTCTGGGATTGTTTTCTTGTACTAAAGATAAATTAACATAGTTCTAAAAATCGTTTAAAAAAACAAAACATTGTTCCATCAAATAAGGTATGTCAGTTCTATCTGGAGATAAAAGTGCAATTATTTGTTACCATTTATAGGCATAATCCTAAAAGTAATTGTTTAGAATTTGCTGTATGACTATGTAGACAGAATAGACCATTTCAGGAACAGCTACAAACCTCCCACTAAAGATTGTGTCCGAGCAGACAATGTTCCTGGCACAAAAAAAAATAATTATTGCAAGTGTGCAATCGTATTCCATACATTGCTTTGCTTGAATGTTTCAAATTAAAAAGAAAAGACAGTTATCAGGCAACTGAACCATCTTACCACAACTAGAGAGCAGTCCTGAACTACTACCTACCGTTATTGATGACTCCCGGCCTATCTTTGAACGGGATTTACTGGCTTTATCTTACACTAAATGTTATTCTCTTACCACGTATGTGCACACTGTGGATGGCTCGATCCTGTATTGTCTTTCCGCTGACTGGTTAGCACGCAACAAAAGCGTCTCATTGTACCTCGCTACGTGTGACAATAAACTTAAAATCAAACTGATCTGAAACTGAACTGAACTTAATCCAATTTTCTTTTCCCGTATTGTTTTTTGAAATGCAATGAAAACAGGAAGCCAATGGGTAAGAATTTACTGTCAAAATAATACTGAGAATAACAACTTTCTGATTTCCATTGAAAGTGTTGTACAATTCTTAGCTTCACCATTTTCAGCTACAAACTCCACTATCCTAACAACGGATTACATCGGGTTGGCTTTGCCCTTGAGATAGAAGTGAGGCAAACAGCATTCACTTTTATTTATGCGCAAATATTGCTGCAGCCACAAACAAATGTTTACTTGAACCTGGGTATTGAAAAGTGTCACTCGGCCGTTAGCTTTGCAGAATTTGCATCCTGCTGTTTGCTTTATCACTGAAGTGAGGCAGCTGACGTGAGGTCCCTGAATTTGTTCGGAAGATGTGAATTAACAAGGCCATTGAAAGTTCTCTCCACTTCGATCTCAGTATATCTTCAATGACTCAACTCTTACTTTCTAGCAGTCAACCTTCCTGGCAGTGAAAATTAATTTTTTCAAGTTTGGAATCTTATTCCTCTGGGTTATATTTGTTTGGTTGAAAATTCGAAGTAAAACAAAACATTTTGTTTCGGAAGGAACTGCAGGAGCTGGTTTACACCGTGGACACAAAATGCTGGAGAAAGAAGGGTCTCGACTCAAAACGTCACCCATTCCTTCTCTCCAGAAATGCTGCCGGTCCCACTGAGTTATTCCAGCACTTTGTACCTATCCGTGTTCTCCAGAGATGCTGCCTGACCCGCTGAATTACTCCAGCTTTTTGTTTCTATCTTTCTTTTCCTCTTATTTTTTCATTTAATGCCCCTGATGATTTTGAATTAGCTCAATTCTTTCTCAGTCTTTGGGCCCATATGCCACAGTCCTTCACTTTAATTAATGCTGTTTTCTGTTACTCAGATCACAAACGCCACTTATCTTTGCTGAACTATCACAGATTACACTTTTAACAACTGGCTACATATAAATGTGCAAATTCTTCACTGTTCAAGAATAACTCCAACTACTAGGATTAAGGACCAATGTCCAGCTGTATTCCAAATGGTAGAAAGATTCTTCAATGGCATCTCGGCTGCAGGCAGAGAAAACTAAATCTCCACCCACAATCCTAACAACAGCCTGGACTGATTGGCTTCTGAGATCTCACCAACTCACCAAGAAGGACTCTTCAGTTTCGATGTATCGATTATCATCAGGCATATTTACGTTGTCCACATGTACGTAAATCATTAAATATCTTAAAATGTCACTAAATATATATATTGTGTGCATTGAGAATCGTATTTAACCATGTAATTAAAACATTATTGCCTGCACAACTAATTTAGCAAAGGTTGGCGGTCCACTTCAAATGAGTGGGGCAGCACCACATGTAATTGCAAGGTTTATCATTCCCACTGCTCTGTACATTACAGGTTCATAAGTCAGAGGAGCAGAATTAGGCCATTCTGCCCATCAAATCTACTCTGCATTACCAGTGTGGGATGCCAAGGATTGAACCCAAGGATTGCAAAGCATGTGCTCTTCTGCTGAGCTACAACCCCGACAGGTTGCCCTTGGCTAAGTCAGGTCTGGGAGATGCATGGGTCTGCTTGACTATCATAGCAATGGGCATGTACCAGTGATTGTGGGATTACACTGATTTAAGTCACTTGGTTGGAGGGACTGTTCAGTTATAGTCATGGAGTCATATAGCATGGCAACCTTTGTCCCACCTTGCTCGCCAACTAAGATCCCCATCTACATTAGTCTGCTTGTGTATGACTCATATACCTCCAAATCTTTCCTACCCATGTACCTGTCCATATGTCTTTTAAATGTTGTTATAGTACCTGCCACAACTACCTCCTCTGACAGCTCGTTCCATATGTCGACCACACACTGTGTGAAAAAGTTGCCCTTCAGGCTCCTCTTAAATCTTTCCCCTCTCACCTTGAACCCATGTTCTCTGGTTGTTGGTTCTTCTACTCTGGGTAAGACTCTGTGCACTCACCTTATTTATTTTCCTCATAATCTTAAACACCTCTTAAGATCACCCCTCATCCTCCTGCACTCTTAAGAGATAAATCCTAAACTGCCCAACCTCTCTCAATAGCTCAGAAAGTTACCAAGTTCAATGATGGATTTCTATTTATAGTTCACCTTCCACTTACTCATGCCAGTAGTAACACAGTGGAATGTGTACACTACAGTTCACAAGGGAGGGCTGGGGCTCACTCTTTATGTAACATGAGAAAGAATAGTTGCAATAGGGGATGGTCCTCTCTCCCTTCCTGTTCACCATCTACACATCGGACTTCAGATATAACTCGGACTCCTGCAACCTGCAGAAGCTTACAGGTGACTCTGCAATTGTGGGCTGCATTAGTGAGGGGAGGGAAGCTCAAAACAGAGAGGTGTAGTCAACGGCTTTGTTGCGTGGTGTCTGCTGAATCACCTGCAGTTCAACACCGAAAGACTAAAGAGTTGGTGGTGGACTTTAGGAGGAGAGGATGACCCCTGTCCCGTCTCCATCAATGGTGTGGACGTGCAGTTTAGCAGGGAGTACAAATACCTGGGAGTGTACCTGGGCAGCAAACTGGACTGGTCCAGGAACGCTGAGGCCCTGTACAAGAAGGGACAGAGCCGCCTGTAATTTTAGAGAAGGCTTCCGCTCCTTCAACGTCTGCAGTGAGATGCTGCACATGTTCTACCAGTCGGTGGTGGCCAGTGCCATCTTCTTCGCTGCCATGTGCTGGGGCAGCAGGGCGAAGGCTGCAGGTGCCGATAGGATCAACAAACTCATCAGGAAGGCTGGGCTCCGTCCTGGCGACAGAGTTGGATTCATGGGAGGTGAGGATGCTCCTCAAACTGCGGAGCGTCCTGGACAATACAGCTCACCCCCTCCATGGCACACTGGTCAACCTGAAGAGTACCATCAGTAACAGACTGGTTCCACCAAGATGCAGGACAAAACGTCACAGGAGATCCTTCTTCCCTGTGGCTATCAAACTGTACAACTCCTCCCCCTTCTGTCGTGCGGTAGACTGACTCTCCTCAGGGGTAGACTGTTGTGGGGTAGACTGACAGGTTTCCAAATCATAAGCTGAATATTGATTTGCTAGAATAAAAACAGCAAATGCTGGGAAGATACAGCAAGGCGACAGAGGAAAGATTGAATAGAAACCTGAGGGGCAACATTTGTACACAAAGGGTGTTAGGTGTAGGGAACAAGTTGCCAGAGGAAATTGTTGAGACAGATTGGGACAGGTATGTGGATAGGATAGGTTTAGAGGGTGTAGATTATGTTATGTTATGAGTCATACATTTGTAGTTACGCCCACTAGCTTTTCAATATCACGGTCTGCTGCTTTCCTTTAGTTTAAGTGGAACTCTTTAAGTTGTATTTGCTATGTAGTCATTAAAGTCTATGAATCCTTATCTTGGTGTAAGGTCGCTATTATTATAAGAACCTCAATCGACATGGTGTCAGAAGTGGGATCCAAACCCACGCCTCCAGTTGGAGACCAGAAATTGAGTCTGGCTCCTTAGATCTGGGCCAAACGGGCAGGTGGGACTAGTGTAGTAGATGGGGCATTGTGGTCAATGTGGGCAAGTTGGCTGAAGGTCCAGACTTCACACTCTATGACTATGATTCTTTGTCAGATCACAACTATGGGAAGATAAACAGAGTTAACATTTCAAATCAAAATGCCCTCTATCAGAACTAGGAAAGGAGCTCCTAAAGCTGCGGGGAGGGTGTGGGAGGGGGATGTCTTGCGATGGGTAAAACCAGGATGATCACAAAATGCTGGAGCAACTCAGCGAGACAGGCAGCATCTCAGGAGAGAAGGAATGGGCGACATTTCGGATCATGTCCTTCTTCAGACTGATATCAGGGGAGGGGGCGGGACAAAGATAGAATGTAATCGGAGTAAGACAGTAAGACTAGTGGGAGAACTGGGAAGGGGATGGAGAGAGAAAGCAAGGGCTTTCCGAAGTTAGAGAAGTCAATGTTCATACCGCTGGGGTGTAAACTACCCAAGCGAAATATGAGGTGCTGTTCCTCCAATTTGTGCTGGGCCTCACTCTGACTATGGAGGAGGCCCAGGCCAGAAAGGTCAGATTGGGAAATGGGAGGGGAATTTGAAGTGCTGAGCTACCGGGAGATCAGATAGGTTAGGGCGGACTCAGATTGGGAATGGGAGGGGGAGTTGAAGTGCTGAGCCACTGGGACATCAGGGATGTTATCTCTTCCATGAGTGAATAGGTGCAGTTAGAGTGAGATAGACAAAGGAAGTTTGGAGTTGTGAAATGCAGAGCAGAAAGGACTGCTCTGAGTGTTTCACTGAGGCACACTCAGAATTAATTCTCTGTGCCGTGGTCGCTAGCGAATCTTTCCAGGAGCAGGGAGGTTCTACTTCAGTTGCAGGGTCTTGGTGAGACCACACCTGGAGTGCGTACAGTTTTGGTCTCCAAATCTGAGCCCATAGAGGGAGTGCCCTGACATTATGAAGAAAAGACATAGACTCGGTTTACTCTGCAAGTGTTGAATCCAAATGATATTCTCTTGATCTCTCAGAGGTAGTTGTGGCCAGTTCATTGGCTATCTGCTTTGGGGTAAGTTAGAAGGCGAGGGCTGTGGTGAATGTTTCAAAAGGCTAACTCTGTGAAATTAAACAATAGGTACTTGCTTGCACCGGCGGTAAACTGATTGCTGAAAAGTTCACTAGTTCATAATTTGATAAGTTGTTTTGTATGGGTGTCAGGGTCTCTGGGCAAAAGGCAGGAAAATGGGGTTGAGAGGGAAGGATAGATCAGCCATGACTGTTTGGCAGAGTAGACTTGATGAGCCAAATTACCCAATTCTGCTACTATGACATGAATTTATGAACTCATAGGAGCAGAATTAGGCCATTTGGTGCATCGAGTCTACTCTGCCATTCAATTATACTGATCTATTTTTCCTTCTTAACCCATTCTCCTGCCTTCTCCCTGTAAACTTTGATACCCTTACTAATCAAGAATCTGTCAATCTCTGCTTTAAAAATACCCAGTGACTTGGCCTCCACAGCTTGCTGTGGCTGGGTAATGTACAGGCTTTGAGCATACACCCCTCCCCCTAACTGCCTGAGTATTGTCAGACGGTGTACATCATCTCTATGTGTAATCGGAGATTCAACTGTGACAAGCTTCTGGAGCAAAAAAAACAATGTGTTTAGTTTTAGTTTAGTTTAGTTTAGAGATACAGCATGGAAACAGGCCCTTCAGCCCACTGAGTTGGGGATGTCCAGAACCAAGTTTAAGAATAAGAGGTAAGTCATTTAGAATAGAGATGAGGAAACACTTTTTCACACAGAGAGTTGTGAGTGCGGAATTCTCTGGTTCAGAGGACGGTGGAGGCCAGTTCTCTGGTTACTTTCATGAGAGAGCTAGATAGGGCTCTTAAAGATAGCGGAGTCAGGAGATATGGGGAGAAGGCAGGACCGGGCTACTGATTGGGGATGATCAGCCATGATCACGTTGAATGGGGATCGCTGGCTCGAAGGGCCGAATGGCCTACTCCTGAGCCTATTGTCTATTGTCTATTGTCTAACACTATTCTACACACTAGGGACACTTTACATTTATTTTAATAGAATCCAAGTTAACCTACAAACCTGTACATCTATATAGTGTTGGAAGAAACCGGAGCACCCGGGGAAAACCCACGCGGTCAGAGAATGTACAAACTCTGTACAGACAGCACTCAAGGTCAAGATCCAACCCATCGAAGCTGTAAAGCAGCAGCTCTACCCCTGAGCCACTGTACCGCCCTACATGCTGGAGGAATTCAGCGAGTCAGCCAGCGCTGGTGGAGGGGATGGGCAGATGACGGCCATTCTCCCCACAGACGCTGCCTGACCTGGTGGGTTCTTTGTTTTTAGATCAGGATTTCCAGCATCAGCAGTCTCTTGCGTTGGTAATCTTCCTGTATCACCATCTAGAAGAGCGAGTGCCAGGTGATGCGGCTGCTGTGGTTGACTATCACGCAGTGCCTATAGGCTGCAAGTTGGCGATGTGCGTTTTGCTGCAGTGCAAAATGTGCAAGGGTACGAGAAGCATCGATATGTTAGGTTAGATCGCCGAGTGATAACAGGTTGTTGACAGGTGAAGGATAGGATGTGGTTTGAATAGTTATTTATTCTTGTCGATGCAGTTGGTAGGAGCTGGCACTTGATGAAGTGCTGTCTGATTTTGATTGTTTCTGTAGGTCACTAAACATCTTGACGCACTCCATCTAGGTTCTAGGGCAGGTGCTCCCAACCTTTTTCGTCCCGTTTACCCCTGGCAACTTTAATAGCACATAACAATGTTATTTCACTTATTTATGAACAACTAATGATGAACAGATACCAGTGTACCAGAACCAAACAGTCAGTCAATGAGAAAAAATATGTACAAATCCAGAATCAACAAATCTACCCCCTGGGTAGGTGAATTTTACCCCCTGGGGTAAATTTACCCCAGGTTGGGAACCTTTGTTCTCTGGCCTTGCTTTCTTGACTCTCTCCTTTTACTGTGCAACTGAATGGTCTCATAAGGTCTAAGGGATAGGATTAGAATTAGGCCATTCAGCCTATCAAGTCTACTCTGCTATTCAATCATGGCTGATCTATCTCTCCCTCCTAACCCCATTCTCCTGCCTTCTCCCCATAACCTCTGACACTCGTTCTAATCAATAATCTATCTTAAATATATCCACTGACTTAGTCTCCACGGCCTTCTGTGGCAAAGAATTCCACAGATTCACCAGCCTCTGACTAAAGAAATTTCTCCTCATCTCCTTCCTGAAAGAATGTCTGAAGTCTCGTGTGATCTCTCCTTTAGGCCTCTTTCCCAGCCTAGCTGCTTAGGTAGCACGGGACACCTGCAAAGCTTTTAGCTCTCTCATATTTTTGATCGTTTGGATTATGTTCCCATTGTCACACACACACACCTTTTTTGCACACACACCTCCCATTCACAAAGTGCAGACTAACTTTAAAAAGTTACCTTTAACTAATCCATCGTGAAATCGTGCCCACTGCTGAGGTGAGAAGTTCTCACTATTTTAGTGACACTATTCCGTGACACTATCCACGTTTGAACCAATGAGTGCATGTTACCTGCTTCTAGTGATCTTTGCACCTGAGTTTTGGAGCCATTCCATTTAATGTCTCTGCCAAGCCTTCCTGTGCTCATTGTTATGATGTTTAACAGCTATCTTAAACACCTTTTTGCTATTAAACTGTCTGTAGAACTATTATTTTATGTTAGGAAAGAACTGCAGATACTGGTTTAAATCGAAGTTAGACAAATAATGCTGGAGTAACTCGGTGGGACAGGCAGCATCTCTGGAGAGAAGGAATGGCTTTCATACTTTCATTAGACTCATGAGACTTTTCAAGAGACTCACGAGAAGTTTCAAGAGACTTACAAAATTCTTAAGGGGTTGGACAGGCTAGATGCAGGAAGATTGTTCCCGATGTTGGGGAAGTCCAGGACAAGGGGTCACAGTTTAAGGATAAGTTAGAAGTCTTTTAGGACCGAGATGAGAAAATCATTTTTCACACAGAGAGTGGTGAATCTGTGGAATTCTCTGCCACAGAAGGTAGTTGAGGCCAGTTTGTTGGCCATATTTAAGAGGGGGTTGGATGTGGCCCTTGTGGCTGAAGGGATCAGGGGGTATGGAGAGAAGGCAGGTACAGGATACTGAGTTGGATGATCAGCCATGATCATATTGAATGGCGGTGCAGGCTCGAAGGGCCGAATGGCCTACTCCTGCACCTAATTTCTATGTTTCTATTAACTTTCCTTATCCCTCTTAGTTACCTGAATTCCTAATTTTCTATTTGACCTGGGTTTCTCAGCCTATTATCTGTGCTAATGTCTTTACCAGCTGCAAAGTTGATCCAGTTCATTTATTCAACCAGAAACCTCATACACTTTGATAATAACATTACTGGAATATATATTTTTTGCATTTGTCGAATTGCCTATTTTTTCTCATTGACTGACTGTGTTTGGTTTTGGTATACTGTATATATCTGTATACTGGTATACTGGTATATCTGTTCATCATTCATTGCCAGCCTAAAGTCCTGTAGATCATTTATTTTCCCTCCATTTAATCCAAAGCACATTCTCTATCTGCTTGAAAATTCTTCATTTCAATTAACTGCTCTTAGCCTCAGGTTTTCTCTCCTCTTCAGTCACCTGATACCGAACTTGATTACGCTGCCGTTCCTAATTCGGAGAGGGTGGTTAGTGCTAGAGGTGCAGGTGTTTCCTCCTGAAATCTGATAAAGAAGCAACATAAGTCCATCTTACACTTATAAACGCTCACCTACCACTCAGGCATTTGCAGGATTTTTGATACCTCTACCAATGAAAAAAAGATTTTGACTATCCTATCTCTAATGATTTAATACACTCATATTAGGTCAGCCTTCAGCCTTCTTCATTACAGAGAAAACAAGGCAAATGTGCGTTGGTTAATTTGATATCCCTTCACTTCACTTATCAAAGTAAAATAACATCAAACTGCATTGTATGGGGGCTCATAGGATGAAAGGGGAAGTTCTATTAGATGCAGTCCCACAGCCGGAGATTTACCAGGATGTTGCCTGGATTACAGGACCATAATTATGGGGAAAGATTGCATGGGCTTGCTATTATCTTGTCCTATGAAAACATGACCTAGACTGTGTGGAGTTTAAAAGAATGAGTAATGGTCTCTCTGAAGTGTACAAAATGCTATAAAAGGTAGATACTACTTTTACTGCCACCCTGTTGAGTTTCATTGTCTGTATAACTTGTTATTACCTGGGCCACAGCTAACAATGGGTTATTGTGGACTCCGCCTGTCCTTGATCATCGTTACTTTATTGCATATCTTGAATTAATTTGTTCTATACCTCTCTATATCACCGTCTATATCTCTCATTTCCTTTTCCCCGACTCTTAAACTGAAGAAGGGTCTCGACCCGGAACATCACCTATTCCTTTCCTCCAGAGATGCTGCCTGCCCCGCTGAGTTACTCCAGCTTTTTGTGTCTATCTTCGGTTTAAACCAGCATCTGCAGTTCCTTCCTGCACACTTGGTGTTGACCTGGCTGGGTGTCGGGAAGCAGGGATCGTATAGGTACACTGTCTAGAAAATGACAAAGTTTACATCTTACAGATGTGCAAGGATTTTGATCATCTGGCTCAAAAAAAGAATTGGCTCAGTGTCTGAAACACTGAAGCTTGTTGTGTTTGTGGTTAGCTCATCTGATAGCAAGTGGCTCTCTGCCAGTCAATTGCAGAACTCTGGTGAGGTCATGGAAAAGGTTGACTCAAGGCTCTCTGCTGCGCCATCCACATCAACTTTATTTCCTGTAACTGTCATAAGGTCTTAAGGTCATAAGTGATAAGAGCAGAATTAAGCCATTAGGTTAAAATTAGGCCAGTCTACTCCGCCATTCAATCATGGCTAATCTATCTCTCCCTCCTAACCCATTCCCCCCCTTCTCCCCGTAACCTCTGACACCTGTACTAATCAAAAATCTATCTATCTCTGCCTTAAAAATAGTGCCTTCAATTCCACTTTCGCCTCTTCACAATGCAGAGGGGGTGGAAGATTGCAACCTTCACGTGAAACACTGTTTCAACGAATGCAATCAACCCAGCGTGCACAATCAAATAAGATCAAATAGAACAAGTTGTCCTACAACTTTAGGCTGTACACGCCATACACAAGAAGAAGACAATGCAGAGATGGATGTGGAAGCAAGTCACGCCTGACATCAAAGACTTCCAAAGAAGCAGAAGACCATAGCCCAGACTTCTCCCACCACATGAAAAAGTCAAGGAGAGTCCTGGAAATAATGTCATAATTTAACAATCTCCAGTACAACAATAATGATAATTTGCATAAATGGCCTGAGCACTATATACACACACATATGTATATGTACATGTACATGTTTATATATGTGAATGTGTATAATATATATATGTGTGTGTGTTATATACATGTGTACCACAAATGTGTATGTGTGCATATGTTTATATATATGTATATATATATATATATATATATATATATATATATATATATATATGAGTTTAAGATGGAACTGCAGATGTTGGAAAATCGAAGGTAGACAAAGGTGCTGGAGAAACTCAGCGGGTGCAGCAGCATCTATGGAGCGAAGGAAATAGGCAACATTTCGGGCCGAAACCCTTCTTCAGACTGATGCAGGGTGGGGGAGCGGGAAGAAGAAAGGAAGAGGAGGAGCCAGAGGGCTGAGGGAGAGCTGAGAAGGGGAGGAGACAGCAAGGGCTACCGGAAATTGGAGAAGTCAATGTTTATGCCACTAGGGTGCAGACTGCCCAAGCAGAATATGAGGTGCTGCTCCTCCAATTTCCGGTGGTGCTCACTCTGGCCACGGAGGAGGCCCAGGACAGAAAGGTTGGATTCAGAATGGGAGGGGGAGTTGAAGTGCTGAGCCACAGGGAGATCAGGTTGGTTAATGCGGACCGAGCGGAGGTGTTCGGCGAAACGATCGCCAAGCCTACGCTTGGTCTCACCGATATAGATCAGCTAACATCTAGGCAGCGGATGCAAGAGATGAGGTTGGAGGAGAAGCAGGTGAACCTCTGTCGCACCTGGAGAGGCTGCTTGGGTCCTAGAATGGAGTCGAGGGGGGAGGTAAAGCGACAAGTGTAGCATATCTTGCGGTTGCAAGGGAAAGTGCCCGGGGAGGGAAGGGCAGAATTAACCAGGGACTAGTCTAATGATCGAAAAATAAACAACAGAAATCTTTCATCATCTGAGTAGGTCCAAATGTAGTGATCCAATCTATTCAAAGGCAGAACAAGAAATTGCTTGCTAACATCAAAAAACTACTTTATATCAATCAACAAATTAACATTTAAAATTGTCACCAATGGATTCAAAACGTGTAATAGGACCTGTCTTTCTGCAATAAAGATCTAACTACATTTACCTAGCTTGCACGACCTGAACAAAATAACCTGCATTTTTTTCTTTCTGAATGTTCAGAAAGCCTGTCACTCTAACCCTATCACACTTTTCAGAGTCGTTTATTGTCACGCGTACCGAGGTACATTGAAAAGCTTTTGTTGCGTGCTAACCAGTCAGCGGAAAGACAATACATGATTACAATCGAGCATTTTTCAATGTGCAGATACATGATAAGGGAATAACGTTTAGTGCAAGTTAAAGTCAGTAAAGCGGGATCAAAAATAGTCTGAGGGTCACCAATGTGGTAGATAGTAGGTAGATAGTAGTTCAGGACTTTTCTCTAGTTGTGGTAAGGATGATTCAGTTGCCTGATAGCAGCTGGGAAGAAACCTTCCCTGGAGGTGTGCATTTTCATACTTTTTGCCTGATGGGAGAGGGGAGGAGGGAGTGGTCAGGCTGCGACTCGCCCATTGATTATGCCCATTTACCACCAGAAAACCCCCTGACCACCATTAATTCTTACAGTACATTTTACAACAACCAACTAAACTACCAACTGGTATATGGGAGGAAACCGGTCACAGCGAACTGTCCAAATTGCACACAGACAACGCTGGAGTTTAGAATCAAAGCCAGGTGGCTGGAGCTGTGAGGCGGTTGCACTATCTGCAACACCACCATGTGAGCCAACAAAGCTGTCAGGTCAGTTTAACGGAGAAGGACTTTCCTCCATGTTCAGAAAGATGGCATCGCTCCAGATAATCCACCTTAAACCATAAACAATCCTATTTTGAAGAGGGAGATGGGCAGAAGACTAGTGATAGGGGAAGGCAAGTCAATTAAGGCAAGAGGTCGTGTCAGCTTTGTAGCCCATTAGTTGTGGTGGTGGCAGGTTTCTCAGTGAAATGATCAGGAAAGCCAGCTAGGGAGCAGATTGAGGGCGGTGGAAGGGGGGGGGGGGGGGGGGGGGAATAGCAGGACAATAGACAATAGACAATAGGCAATAGGTGCAGGAGGAGGCCATTTGGCCCTTCGAGCCAGCACCGCCATTCAATGTGATCATGGCTGATCATCCCCAATCAGTACCCCGTTCCTGCCTTCTCCCCATATCCCGACTCCACTATTTTTAAGAGCCCTATCTAGCTCTCTCTTGAAAGCATCCAGAGAACCTGCCTCCACCGCCCTCTGAGGCAGAGAATTCCACACTCACCACTCTCTGTGAGAAAAAGTGTTTCCTTGACTCCTTTCTAAATGGCTTACTCCTTATTCTTAAACTGTTGCCCCTGGTTCTGGACTCCCTCAACATCGGGAACATGTTTCCTGTTTCTAGTGTGTCCAAGCCCTTAACAATCTCATATGTTTCAATGAGATCCCCTCTCATCCTTCTAAACTCCAGATTGTACAAGCCCAGCTGCTCCATTCTCTCAGCATATGACAGTCCCACCATCCCGGGAATTAACCTTGTAAACCTACGCTGCACTCCCTCAATAGCAAGAATGCACTTCCTCAAATTAGACGATTGGGGAGATGATCGGGGTGGTGTTACTGGAATTAACAGCAGGGACTGGATGACATTTGAACAGATTTGGAAGGGTGGGTGGCTGGGTAGGTAGGGAGTTGGGATGCATACTAAAAGCATGAAGATGCACCATTCTAAAAAAACAAAGACACCCACACCCTTTAGTTAACAACCAAACAGGCCAAGTCTGAAGAAGGGTCTCGACCCAAAACGTCACCCAATCCGTCTGTCCAGAGATGTTGCCTGTTCTGCTGATTTACTCCAGCATTTTATATCTATCTTTGGTTTAAACCAGCATCTGCAGTTCCTTCCGAAACAACAGGCCAAGTAAACATACTTTTCAAGGACAAAGCAATACCATTCATTATGGTAATTTTTTTCCGCAATTGATATAAAAATGACTGTTTCATGTTAATTGATGATACTGTATGCGGATGTATCACGCACTTGTAAGTGCCAGGTTAAAGATCCAGATGTGTATTACTGGTACACAGACAAATGCTGTCTGACCCGCTGAGTTACTCCAGCTTTTTGTGTCTATCTTCGGTTTAAATCAGCATCTGCAGTTCCTTCCTACACATCCATACTACGTTGTTGGTTTTAGTGAGACCAATGTAAATAAAAAGTTCACCCCTCATTGATTAATTGTAACGACCAAACATTTCCGATCTCTGCATTAGATGTGTAAATTAGTCGGGGCATTCCTTTGTATTGGGAGCTAAAGATCACGGAGAGAGATTATAAGATGTTTTTGATGGCGGTGGTGGTGGGGTGGGAGTGGGGGGGGGGGGGGGGGGGATGTGGTTTGAAAGAAACTACATGAGGAATAACTTATGCCACATAGTTGAAACAAGATCTGTGCCTTTCTTGTAGCTTCCTGTTATAAATCAGTTAAGACTTGAGTAACATTATAAACAACTTAAACGGCTTACATCCAGTGTAAGATGTGGGCGAGGCACTAGGTGAACAGAACTTCAAAGTGACCACAGTTACATGGAAATTAATTAATTCTGTTGGAAAAGCAGTTGAACTGCAGAAAGGTTTAAGCAGCTTAAATGAGAGATAACAGAGAATTATGGTTCAATTGTATACATCTAGTTATGACAGATGGGTCAAGAAAACTGTCGATTTGTTCACTGCGGTTACTTAATTTTCACGATTGTGAAGTTACAAATATTTTTTTTAATTTTTGATCATCGCAGATTAATTATGCCAGCTGACCACCACTCTTAAAATAAAATACCTTGCAGATAGTATGTGAAAGATTGTGGCAATCTCAATATTATACTGGGATCATTGGCAGCCTTAATCTATGTAGTGGACTAGGGAAAAGAGGACATGGGTTTAAAGTGAGGGGCAAAAGATTCAATAGAAACCAGAGAGGTCACTTTTTCACACAAAGGGCGGTGGGTGTATGAAACGGGCTGCTGGAGGAGGAATTGAGGCAGGTACCATTGCAACGTTTAAGAAACATTTAAACAGGTACGTGGATAGGACAGGTTTAGAGGGAGATGGGGCAAACGCAGGCAGTTGGGACTAGTGTAGTTGGGGCATGTTGTTCGGTGTGGGCAAGTTGGGCCAAAGGAGCCTGTTTCCACGCTGTAAGAATCGATGGCTCTATGACAGATGACGACATGTGAATGCCATCCCTGGGATATGAGGAGTGTTCATCCTCATGTCCTTAAAATCCACCTACTCATGCACTTTGGCATATAAAAGGTTTGAGAATGGTGTGTCAAACCTAACGTCATCTTTAAACTCCATACCTTTTCATAATTTTGCTTTTCTGCAGTAACCAGTGCAAATTGAAATTTAGCACAAAGCTACGACCAGGTTGTAGGAATAACCTGACATCGAATTTAATAATAAGTGATAAGAGCAGAATTAGGCTATTCACCCTTTCAATCGTGGCTAATCTATCACTCCCTCTTAACCCCATTCTCCTGCCTTCTCCCCGTGACCTCTGACACTGCTACAAATCAGGAATCTATCTATCTCTGCTTTAAAAATGTCCATTGACCTGGCCTCCACAGCCTTCTGTGGCAAATACTCACCACCCTCTGATTTCACTCTTGTTATCAGCTTCAACCTTGACACTGGCAGAACAATGTTACAACCCAAGTGAGGTAATCAGCTTCCTCCTGGAAAGCAAAAATCACTTCTGAATAAGTTGCATGAATCAGCTACTTGTATATTAACCAAATGTTGATGGTGCATGAGAAACTCAGGTTTGGTCCCAGCCTGACGCCAGGGATAACCATGGAGATCCTTGCACAGATGGCTGGAATTGATTTGGATGGTGCAGACAATTTCACCCGTACTAGCAAAGAAATTCACTTCCAACTTCGGACAAAGGAACTCCAGAAAAAGGTATATACTTTTCTGAATGGTATGAACCATCCTATCAACAACTAGAGAGCAGTCTTGAGCTCCTCTATCTACCTCATTGTGAACCCTCATCTCTCTTTGATCGGACTTTATTAATTTCATCATAAACGTTATTCACGTTATTCCCTTCATCATGTATCTGCACACTGTGGACGGCTCGATTGTAATCATGTATTGTCTTTCCGCTGAGAGGTTAGCATGTAACAAAGGCTTTTCACTGTACCTCTGTACACGTGACAACAAACTAAACTAAACTAATCTAAACTTGCACAAGTGGAACTATTCTTTGAGCAGATCGACTGTTGCACAGTCCTGGTAGAAATGGATAGAGCAGATACAGACTTGTAACTGCAGGATAAATGCGCAGATAAAAAAATGTCCATCTAGCCTCCAATTATTAAAGAATTAGGAATGAGAAGGATAACAGCAGTGTGTATCTTAATGCCAATATGAAATAAAATGCATTATGTCTAGTAGCCAATATTGCCTGCAATATATAGAAAGATGCTAGAGTAGAGACTTCCGATATTATTATGTATCTATTCATGTATTGGCTCTGACCTTCCTTCCATCGAGGGGATCTACCACAGTTGCTGCCTCAAAAAGGCTGGCAGCATCATCAAGGACCCACACCATCCTGGCCACACACTCATCTCCCTGCTACCTTCAGGTAGGAGGTACAGGAGCCTGAAGACTGCAACGACCAGGTTCAGGAATAGCTACTTCCCCACAGCCATCAGGCTATTAAACCTGGCTCGGACAAAACTCTGAACATTAATACCCCTCAATCTGTTATTTGCACTTTATTAATTTATTAATTAATGTGTGTATTTATGTATATAATTGTAGTCAATGCCTACTATGTTCTGTTGTGCAATGCAAAGAAAGAATTGCATTGTCCTGTCAGGGACACGTGACAATAAACTCTTTTGACTTTGACTTGACTTCATGAGGCATGGGCATCACTGGCATGGTCAAGCCAGTCTTTCACTGCGGCCATCCATGAAATAAATGTACTTGTAATATCTTCACTAAAGCATCAAGGTGAACAATACATTCATTAAAAAAGGTTGGGGTTTATTTGCAAAGCAGAACACCTGATCTACATACACGTTGAATGTTTAAGATCCCTTAAGACTCTATTCCAGACTGTCCGTATTACAAAGTACGCATCCCACAGGACTTTCCTGATTAGTTTTTTTAGTTTTCTTTAGAGATACAGCACGGAAACAAGCCCTTCTGGCCAACCGAGTCCGCACCGACCAGCAGTCCTCGCACGTTCATGCTCTCCGACACACACTAAGGAAAATTTTACACTTATACCAAACCAATTAACCTGCAAACCTGTACGTCTTTGGAGCTTGGGAGGAAACCAAAGATCTTGGAGAAAACCCATGCGGTCACGGGGAGAACGTAAAAACTCCGTACAGACAGAACCCGTAGTCGGGATCGAACCCTAGTCTCCGGCGCTAAGGCAGCAACTCTACCGCTGCGTCACCGTGCCGTCCTTCTAAAGAGAAAGACAGTGTGCCCCTGTAGATATCTCCAAAGGTATAATATGTCCACATACACTGACAGGCTGTCGTAATGTCTAATTTTCTGACTAGCACTAGGAAAACAAGAGAAGGATTACGGTGTTCCCGCTGTGGCCTCTCTAACATCGGTGAGACCAATCATAGACTTGATGACCGTTTCGCTGGTTCGCCAAGGACTGCTGGATCTCTCAATTGCTAACCATTCTAGCTCCCCTTCCCATTCCCATTCCCATTCCCATACTGACCTCTCCACCATTGGGCCTCCACCATTGCCTGAGTGAGGGCACACACAAAGTGAAGGAATGGCACCTCATCTTCCGCCTGGGTAGTTTACAACCTAATGGTATGAACATTAAATTCTCCAATTTTAGCTAACTATGTACAAATAGCAACCACTTTACACCTCCCATGCCCCCCCCCCCCCCCCCCCCCAACGCACTCACACCCATTTCTGCCCTTCCCCCTATCCTTCCATCTACATTATTTCCTCCAGCTTCACAATTTGCACCACTTTTATCTTTATTTCTCACCTTTTGTCCTTTCATCTCTGGTCTTTGTCCAACCATCTGCTTATCAACAATCATCTCACCTATATCCACCTAGCACTTGCCAAGCTTTGTCCTGCCCCTCCTCAATCCCAGCTTACTGCTCCCTCCCACCCCAATCAGACTGAAGAAAGATCCCAACCCGAAATATAACCTATCCATGTTCTCCACAGATGCTGCCTGCTGCCATTTCTTTGGGAGTAGGCCATTCGGCCCTTCAAGCCAGCACCGCCATTCAATATGATCGTGGCTGATCATCTAAAATCAGTACCCAGTTCCTGCTTTCCCCCCCCCCCCCCCCCCCCCCCCCCCCCCATATCCCTTGATTCCTTTAGCCCTAAGAGCTAAATCTAACTCTCCCTTGAAAACATCCAGTGAATTGGCCTCCACTGCCTTCTGTGGCAGATTCACAACTCTCTGGGTGAAGAGGTTTTTCCTCATCTCAGTCCGAAATGGCCTACCCCTTATTCTGTGTACTCTGTGGGAGTACACAGCCCAGTGAAAACAATGGAACATGCGACCATGAAACTCACCCACCCTGATTGCACCTCCACCCACATGTGGATGTAAATGTGTGTGGGCCACACATTGACCTCAGAAGTCACAGAACTGGTGGGGAAGAAAGTCTCAGTCATCCTCATCCAGCTGGGACTGCAGAAGGTTTTTTTTTTCGTAAACCGTCACTTTTGGTAAAAGTCATTTCTCTAATTTAATAATTATCTGCAGAGAGATTACACTGGGAGGTGACACTTCATGAGAATAAATATTTTAGGAATGGTGCTGTTTGCATTCCATTGTGAAATCATAATCCTATTAATAAATCCTTACAATTTTATGACAGGAACATTTATATAAATGGGACTATTTCTTAGGAAGAAAGACGCAGTGCGAGATGTTTTGATACGTAGCTTTGGTGTAGATAAAGGGTAGACAGAGTCACCGGTGTAGTGGGTGATAAAGTGCCAATAATTTGTTTAGAGGTGGGTGTAGCTCATAATCTGATCCAGGAAGTTCTCCCAATTTACCACCACTTCGCCAGTGGGAATCCCAAGTAGCATTAATGTCCATTTCAGCCATTTATAGTGTCATTATTTTCCAGAGCTTGGCCAAAGTTAGAAGAGCAGGTTGGAAACGCCTCTGTCATAATTGTATGGAAAGTTGAACGATACTTCATTATCACATGTGACAAGTCACAGTGAGATTCTTTGCTTTGCATACACAAGTAATTTCTAGGGATCTTTAGTATTTAACTCATAATGGATTTGTAAATCAAGATATTAATGGTAAAAAGTCTCTCATCTGATTTATTCTCATCTTTCTAAGTAACACTACCGCTGTTTGCAAACACACTTTGAATGTTACATTCATTGCAGTGCATTGAGTGTGATCAGAAGGCATCTTCTCTGTGTTGAGGATGTGGGCATATATAAACTGAATTATCGGTTCAGCACTACAGGATAAACTCCCTTTTCTATTTTATTGCTACTAACGTCTTCATACACTCATATTTTCCACTGGAGCTATCTTGCTTCATATTATAAATTGAACTCCAAACCCATATTTCATCGCTTCACTACAGATATGAGCCTTGAAATTTTGTTTGGAATAATGCCCTCTATTTCTTCAGACAGTCTAATTTTAAACTGTAACTTAATTCAATTCAGAGATAGACAAAAAAGGCTGGAGTAACTCAGCGGGACAGGCAGTATCTCTGGAGAAAAGGAATGTGCGACATTTTGGGTCGAGACCCTTCTTCAGACTAGTTAGGATAAGAGAAACGAGAGGTATAGACGATGATGTAGAGAGATAAAGAACAATGAATGAAAGATATGCAAAAAGGTAATGATGATAAAGGAAATAGGCCATTGTTAACTGTTTGTTGGGTGAAAAATAGAAGCTGGTGCGACTTTGGTGTGGGAGGGGTAGAGAGAGAGGGAATGCCGGGGCTACTTGAAGTTAGAGATATAAATATTCATACCACTGGGTGTAAGCTGCCCAAGTGAAATATGAGATGCTGTTCCTCCAATTTGCGTTTAGTTTCACTGTGACAATGGAAGAGACCTAGGACAGAAAGGTTTATGTGGGAATGGGAAGGAGAAGTAAAGTGTCCAGCAACCGGGAGATCAGGTTGGTTCACGTAGGCTGAACGAAGGTGTTCAGCGAAACGATCGCCCAGTCTACGTTTGGCCTCGTCGATGTATAAGAGTCCACATCTTGAACAACGGATACAGTACATGAGGTTGGAGGAGGTGCAAGTGAACCTCTGCCTAACCTAAAAGGACTGTCAGGGTCCCTGGACAGAGTCGAGGGAGGAGGTATAGCGACAGGTGTTGCATCTTCAGCGGTTGCAGGGGAAGGTACCTGGGGAGGGGGTGGTTTGGGTGGGAAGGGATGTTAACCAGGGAGATGTGGAGGGAATGGTCTCTGTGGAAGGTGAAAAGGGGAGGAGATGGGAAGATGGTTTGGAATGTGGAAATTTCAGAGGATTATGTGTTACATGTGATGTCTGATGGGGTGAAAGGCAAGGATTAGGGGAACTCTATCTCTGTTACGACCAGTGGGCAGGAGGAGTAAGGGTGGAGCTGCGGGGTACCGAGGAGACACGAGCGAAGGCCTCATCTATGATGGGAGAGGGGAACCCCCGTTCCCTAAAGAATGAGTACATCTGTGGCACAGTGCGCAGCTGAGGGCGGCCCGGTGGCGCTGTGGTAGAACTGCTGCCTCACAGTGCCTGAGACCCGGGTCCGATCCTGACCTCAGGTACTGTTTGTGCGGAGTTTATACGCTCTCCCTGTGACCATGTGGGTTTTCTCTGGGTGCTCCGGTTTCCTCCCACGTTTCAAAGCTGTGCAGATTTGTAGCTTAATTGGCTGTTGTATGTTGGCCCTAGAGTGTGGTACATAGAACCACTGCATGGGTGATCGATGGTCGGCGTGGACTTGGTGGGCCAAAGGGTCTGTTTCCAGGCTGTATCTCTAAACTAAACTAAACTGACCGTTGTCCATGGTTTCTCATAGGGCTGATAACAATTCCTCTGCTAAAGCTCTGTAGAACTGCGTATCTTGAAATATTAGTCATGCATTAGTGGCATGTAAATGTGTCAATTAACTGAAGTGCAAATGATACGCAACTGCAGCTGACACCATGCGGCTCTGCAGAATGCGTCAAGCAATGTACAATGCACAATGCAAGCTCTATGACTCAGGCCTGCAGAACTTGTGACTTCCCAGCATTTCCCAACTACAATAAACCTCTTGTAAAATAGATGCTGAATACATGATTTTAAATTCATACTTTTACCAAGAAGAGCGCAGCTTGAATTGTAATGCGTGTGCATAACAATAGATGTGAACATAATTAGTTTGAAGGTTTTGCACAGCAAACTAAACAATTAGTTCTAAGAAAAGAAACACTATACTTTAATTACAAAGCTACTTAAAGGATTTGGGCATCATTTTATACAGTCATCATATTGGGAGTGATTATAGAAAGTCTGCAAAGATTAAAAAAACAATATTGAGTGTGAAATACGTTATGAAAATGTAAAACTTGCTGATGGGAATAATGCACAAATTATTATTGCTGAGTAGATTATAATATCCTATTTCATAATGCATTGAAAAATCCAAAATATGGAAAAACATATTTTAAGTATATACAAGGAACTGTAGATGCTGGTTTATATATTTTTTTAAACGCAAACTGCTAGAGCAACTCAGCGTGTCAGGCAGCATCTCCGGAGAACATGGATGCTTTGGGTCCCGACACGAAACATCACACTGCCACCCATCTTTGTGTCATCTATAAATTTGCTAATGTTACTTTGAATACCTTCATCTAAATCATTGATGTATATTGTAAATAACTGCGGTCCCAGCACCGAGCCTTGGGGTACCCCACTAGTCACTGCCTGCCATTCTGAAAGGGACCCGTTAATCCCTACTCTTTGTTTCCTGTCCGTCAACCTATTTTCTATCCATGTCAATACCCTAGCCCCAGTGCCATGTGCTCTAATTTTGCCCACTTATCTCATGTGTGGGACCTTATCAAAGGGTTTCTGAAAGTCCAGATACACTACTTCCACTGGCTCTCCCTTGTCCATTTCACTTGTTACATCCTCAAAAAATTCCAGAAGATTAGCCAAGCAAGGTTTTCCCTTCGTAAATCCATGCTGACTTGGACCAATCCTGTTACTGCTATCCAAATGTGCCGCTATTACATCTTTAATAATTGACTCCAGCATCTTCCCCACCACTGATGTCAGCTAACTGGTCTATAATTCCCTGCTTTCTCTCTCCCTCCTTTCTTAAAAAGTGGGATAGCATTAGCTACCCTCCAATCCACGGGAACTGATCCAGAATCTATAGAACATTGGAAAATGATCACCAATGCGTCCATAATTTCTAGAGCCACCTCCTTGAGTACCCTGGGCTGCAGACCATCAGGCCCTGGGGATTTATCAGCCTTCAGTCCCATCAGACTACCCAACACCATTTCCTGACTAACGTGAATTTCCTTCAGTTCCTCCGTCACCCTAGATCCTCTGTCCTCTAGTACATCTGGGAGATTGTTTGTGTCCCTTAGTGAAGACAGAACCAAAGCACCTGTCAAATTGTCTGCCATTTCCTTGTTCCCCATAATAAATTCACATGTTTCTGTCTTCAAGGAACCCATCTTAACTAATCTTTTCCTTTTCACACTCCTAAAGAAGCATTTATTATCCTCTTTTATATTCTTGGCTAGCTACCTTCGTACTTTTCCCAATCCTCTGGCTTCCCGATCATCTTTGCTATGTTATAATTTTCTCTTTTTGTTTTATACTGTCCTTGACTTCCTTTGTCAGCCACAGTCGCCTCTTACTCCCCTTAGAATCTTTCCTCCTCTTTGGAATGAAGTGATCCTGCACCTTCTGGATTATTCTCAGAAATTCCTGCCATTGCTGTTCCACCATCATCTCTGCCTGGGTCCCTTTCCAATCAACTTTGGCCACCTCCTCCTTCATGCCTCCATAGTCCCCTTCGTTCAACTGCAATGCTGACACTTCTGATTTTAAAATCTCCCTCTCAAATTGAAGATTACAACTTATCATATTAATGAATGATACTTTGTGAATTAATGAAAAAATAAAATAAAACAATACTTTTCTGCAGATTTGGGGGAAATAAAATATTATTGAACGGTTATTATATTATTGATGAGCAAACTGAGCTTGTTTATCAGCCTTCATTGTTTCACTAAAGTTGGTTTCTTTTTAGCCATTTTTTTCCAGCAAAATGTTGGATGTTTTAAAAATCAAATCCTCAAATTGATAATCTGCAATGTTCAATGATCAGGCGTTTACGTGACTGAACACGTAGCAAATCCTAACAATTGCATAAACCAGCTTGCCACACCCACAAGTTCAATAAGCCATCCTCTGCTTTCTTGTGTTAATGTATTTACTGAACTTAATATTTTGTTCCACCCTAGGCGTTCTGTGGAAAAATCAATAGATCATGAAATTATTTTAAAGACTTCTCTTGCCAAGCCTCCAAATATTTTGGAGCATGCATTTAAGTGAAAGAAAAGTCATTTGCATAGATAGTCACCAGGTAATTAATAACATTGTATTTAAAATAATAAACACATTTGTTTTTATAAGATACACCTTGATAATAAGCTATAGGTGGGTTCCAATGAATCATAACTGAGTAATATTTAATGTTAAGGCTGTTTTGTTCTATCATAGCTGGAAACCAATATATAGCTGAAGAGAAAATATTTGCCCAGAATATTAGTGTGGAATGTGCTCCTATATCAGCTGTTTGTACAGTACGCTAATTAATATGCTAGTCTTCACTGCTAGTAATACAGTAGCATTTGCTCATGTTGAAAATCATTTTTAGAACTGGATCTTCTTGTTTAATCTCAGTGGAACTCAGCAGAGTTTGAAGGGGAATATCTTTTGAACACGTTAGACTTGTTAAAGCAGAGATTTTTTTCTTTCAAACGTTATATTTCCATCTACATGCTCTTCAGAAGCTCCTGTTTATTTTGCTTTATTCTAGTGCTTATCACTTTGCGGCACCTAACCCATTTCCTGTTTTTTCCCCAACCCTGAATCAAAGGACAGCATATTTTGGATCATGGAGTTAGAAAAAACATTGGTTTAATAAACTCATTATGGAGGAATAGTAGGCAAGCTCAGAATTTTCACAGGGATGAAAGAAAACATATTAAAAAACAATTTGGGAAACAAATCAGGTAAAATAGTAATGGATTAGACAAAGGAAACAGAATTTAAAAATTGGTTTAAGACAATACAGGTGGGACAGTGCTGTTAGGAAGCGGGAGTTTTTGCATTTTAAATACATACCTTTGCCATTTCTGGATTTTAAATGCAATTTCCTCATCAGGTAATCAAATCTCCAGATATCTTCAGATGGAAGAAAGGATTAGAAATAGGCAAAAATGATGAAAAAGAATAAAAAGTAGCAAAAAATAAGAAGAAACAGGAAGTAATGAGTTTCTCAGTATAGTATTGTGCAATATGCAATAGGTCTTTACTCTCCCTTACAACGCCACTTCTTCAGGAAAATGTACCAGACACTCTTTATAAAGATGACCAGGGCTACATTGTGTAACTTGGAGACCTCGCTGTGTGGGAAGGAACTGCAGATGCTGTTTTAAACCGAAGATGCACACAAAATGCTGGAATAACTCAGCAGGACAGGCAGCATCCCTGGAGAGAAGGAATGGGTGACGTTTCGGGTCCAGACTCTTCAGTCTGAAGAAGGGTCTCGATCCGAAACCTCACCCATTCCTTCTCTCCAGAGACGCTGCCTGTCCCGCTGAGTTACTCCAGCATTTTGTGTCTATCTTTGGAGAACAACCGGCCTGGACTGTGCACCAACTCAGCATGTGTGATTGAAGTGGCAATTGCACTATCGGAACTAAGCACATGGGGAAGCCATTGCTGACAGTGCCAGCTGGATTTTCCTGAACAATGCAACTTGTAATTTAACCCAGAAGTATTTACGATCACATTCTACATTGGAAGTAAATGTTTTTTATTAAACACAGAGCTGAAAAGGAATCAGCATGACACATCCAAATTTCTAAACCATTTTATCAGTCCATTAAAAATATTATAAGACTAAGATATTATATTCCAATAAAATATTAAAAATGGTAATGTTTAATAATTGATTCCCCTGTTGGGCTGTGTGTAAAGTTGAACAGGTACATCCCAATTATGTACTTGCTGTTCTATTTCTCACTCGGTTAATTGATGCTATCTTTTTTTTTGTAACATTCATGTCAAATATGTAAAAGTGTGTTTGGCCTTCTCTGACAGCACACATATATCTTACTTCAAGTAACAATCAGGATCCTTCAGACTGTTTGAAATATTATATATTGACTATAATGGACCTGGGTGGATGGGATTTCTAGTTCCTGTTAAGTTAGAGAATTATATTAATTATTAGCATCTGCTGCTGCAGCACCCTTATCACAGAGTCACGGAGAGAGAGGGAGCACAGAAACTGGCTCACCAGTCCCTGATTCTAGTCACTTACATACGAGGAACAATTTACACCAATGTCTTTTTTTATGTTTTTTTGGCGTCTTCTTTATTTCAGAAATTGTATGTGTAATTTATGTTGCTGTGCGTTTAACCATATAACCATATAACCATATAACAATTACAGCACGGAAACAGGCCCTCTCGGCCCTTCCAGTCCGTGCCGACCATTTGTTTTCCCCTAGTCCCATCTACCTGCACTCAGACCATACCCCTCCATTCCCTTCACGTCCATATACCTATCCACTTTACTCTTAAATGTTAAAATCGATCCTGCCTCCACCACTTCTGCTGGAAGCTGATTCCACACAGCCACCACCCTCTGAGTAAAGAAGTTCCCCCTCACGTTACCCCGAAACCTCTGTCCCTTAATTCTCATGTCATGCCCTCTTGTTTGAATCTTCCCTACCCTCAATGGGAAAAACGTATCCACGTCAACTCTGTCTATCCCTTTCATCATTTTAAAGACCTCAATCAGGTCCCCCCTTAACCTTCTGCGCTCCAAAGAATAAAGACCTAACTTGTTCAACCTTTCTCTGTAACATAGTTGCTGGAACCCTGGCAACATTCTAGTAAATCTCCTCTGTACTCTCTCTATTTTGTTGACATCCTTCCTCTAACTAGGCAACCAAAATTGTACACCATACTCCAGAATTGGTCTTACCAATGCCTTGTACAATTTTAACATTACTTCCCTACTCCTATATTCAATGCTCTGATTTATAAAGGCCAGCACACCAAAGGCTTTCTTTACCACCCTATCTACATGCGATTCCACCTTCAGGGAACTATGCACAGTTATTCCTAGATCCCTCTGTTCCACAGCATTCCTCAATTCCCTACCATTTACCATGTTTACCCGAGTCTATATTCCTGTGATGCTGCTCCAAGCACGATTTTCCCTGTACAATTACCTCACCGTGCTTAAGGCAATAAACTCAACTCCGCTTGACTGGACAGCGGATATTTACGTTACCGATCTACACGTGGTTGGGATGTAGAAGAAAACTGGAGCACCCGGGGACGCTCATTTTTTTAGTTTAGTTTAGTTTAGAGATACAGCACGGAAACAGGACCTTCGGCCCACCGAGTCCATGCCCACCAGCGATCCCTACATCTTACACAGACTACGGAAAATTTGCCAACAAACTTGGACGTTACTTGGAGGGTGGGAGGAAACCAGAGCTCCTGGAGAAAACGCACTCGCATCACAGGGAGAACATAGAAACTCTGTACAGACAGCACCTGTAGTCAGGATCGAACCCGGGTCTCTGAAGCTATAAAGCAGCAACAATGCCGCCGCGCCACCGTGGAGCACTTGCGCACAGCGAGAACGTGCAAGCTCCACATATGCAGCACATGGTTAGGACGAAACCTTGGTCTCTGGTGCTGTGAGGCAGCAACTCTATTAGTTGTACCACTGTCAGTGACCTAAGTGAGATCCAGGCAGCTAGACAAACAATTCAGAGGTGAAGCCAAATAATGGCCTGGAAACTCGGGATTGCATTCTATTCATCATGATTTATTGTTTACAATTATTTTAAATACAATTTACAGTGCACATTAAACATAACCCCTACTAGGTTGGTGCAGCTCATTGAGCAGCTGCCTCACTGCTCCAATGACTCACATTTGATCCTGATCTCCAGTCACATCTATGTGGAGTTTGCACGGTTTTTTGTGACAACATAGTCAAGAGTGTCCAACTGTCCTGAAGGTTACCCAGGCCAAGATATACGTATACGTTCCCCCCCCCCCCCCCCCCCCTGATGTTGAGCGTCCACCACTCTCAGCAATCAATGAATGTCGTGAAATGCTCCCCACCTACTGGCACAAGGGACTTCTTAACATCTAGTCCTGTGTATTTTATTGTCATATGACCTCGATAGAACAATGACATTCTTACCTGCTGTATCACAACAGAATATGTAATCATAATAAATAATATAACTCAGAAAAAAAAGAACAAACAATAACAGTGCAATAATAATAATAATAAATAATAATAATAATAATAATAATAATAATAATATTGTAGTTCATAGCTTATGAGGTTGTAATGTTTAATAGCCTGATGGCTGTAGGGAAGAAGCTGGTCCTGAACCTGGACGTTACAGTTCTCAGGCTCCTGTACCTTCTTCTCGATGGCAGTGGTGAGATGAGTGTGTGGTAAGGATGGTGTAGGTCTTTGATGATGTTGGCTGCCTTTTTGAGGCAGCGACTGTGAAAGATCCGTTCGATGGTGGGGAGATCAGAGCCGGTGATGGCCTGGGCAGTGTTTACAACTTTTTGCAGTCTTTTCCACTCCTGGACGTTCAAGTTTCCGAACCAGGCCACGATGCAACCAGTCAGTATGCACTCTACTGTAGAACTGCAGCTGCTGGCTTACAAAAAAGGACATCAAGTACTGGAGTAGCTCAGCTAGCACCTCTGGAGACCATGGCTAGGTGATGTTTCGGGGCGGGTCGAAGAAGGGTCCCTCCCCGAAATGTCGCCTATACATGGTCTTCAGAAATTATTCCAGTACTTTTTTTCTCCAGGTGTCCTCCCACTTCTCAAAAACATGTTGGTTGGTAGGTTAATTTGTCACTATGAATTGACCTTGATGTGTAGGTGATTGGTGTCATTTGGGTGGGAGAGGATCGTAAATGGGAAGGTGGGAGGAAATAGAACATTAATGTAAAATGATGTTTGATGGTTGGCAAGGACATTGTGGGCTGAAGGGCCTATGTGCGTGCTGCATAGTTTAAACTAATAACTAGGTTTAACGCGTTTTCACTGTACATGGAGTGATATGATATATATGGTGGAAATCCTGGTGTCAACTCAGATTAATGCCTGTTGATGAATCCCCAGTAGATTCTTTGAAGAGCAAAACAGCCAATCTGCAAAACACACTCTCTTAACCCTTGGTATTTCCAATGCTTGCATTCAGAAACATATATCTATATGATATTTAAATATTCATATCCAAGGTAAAGTCACCAAGTACATTTGTTTTAGTTTCTGACACCTTAAGATGAACATTAGAACAGGAGTTCCCAACCCTTTTCATCCCGTTTACCCCTGGCAACTTTAATAGCACATAACAATGCTATTTCACTTATTTATGAACAACTAATGATGAACAGATACCGGTATACCAGAACCAACCACAGTCAGGCAATGAGAAAAAATATGTACAAATCCAGAATCAACAAATCTATCCCCTGGGTTGGCGAGATTTCCCCCTGGGGGTAAATTTACTCCAGGTTGGGAAGCCTTGCATTAGAACATTCAGCTATTGCCAAAGACACATTAAGTGTTCGTAGGTAAATCTACTCTCTCTTTCAAGTTATTGCTCCAAGAAAGTCGATGTTTCACTCAGTAAAGTCAGGCAGGATAAATTCTAAGAAAGAACTAGTGACTATACTGGCGGGCAATAGCTCTAGTGCAAATATGCATCTCCAGATACTGATTAGCTATGTTTGCTTATAGATCAGTAGTGCAAACAGTGAAGGGTACATAAAGGGTTTACAAGAGTGGATTACCAGGATGCTGGTATTTAAAGACTGTACTGTGTGCTAATGGGTTGACGCCCAAAGTTCAAGTAATACAGCAGAATTAATTTTGTCCATTGAGATGTACAGTTAGCAGTAATACTAACTATTCAACCATATCTCCAACATGAGTCTTAAAAGGCCTTTGGCAACATAGGATTCATTAGTTAAAGTGTTTAGATTCTCTATGAAACAAGCACAGACCTGTTTTACAGAAGTACAGTAGAGCCATTTATTGGTGAGGAACTAGTACTGCATGTCAGAGATAGATTAAGTTGCTCCATATTGGCTTTCTCAGAATAAACATATAATTGCTTGTGGATTTTAGTCGGCCTTTATAAACCAGCACCAATGCAGCATTGTTCTTACACAAGGTCTGTATATTTTTTTCAAAAATGACGGTAATAAATTATTTTTATTGTTTCCTTTCAGTTACTTCTAAAACCATCTAACATCTGAAAAATGGCTGTGAACCAAGGAGTAGAGATGAAGAATAGTACAGTGAGTTTGACAATCATTTTTTGGTTGCATAATTGTGCAAGTAATTTGCAGTGAATGGCTACTTTCAACATTCAACTTGCTACTTTTTGACAGTGAAGAGATGGGATCTGTGGGAGCTGTTAAATTTAAGTTTTATAAAATTGTTATTTTAGTTGTTCACATATAAATATACAATCATTACATGTATGTTATATATCACCATGAAATGTAGTACCGTTGCTTGTGCATGAAACACACCACTAAGAGCAACTGATGTAAGCATTACGTGGTTTAGTTTTAGTTTAGTCCTCACCAACCAGCGATCCCCGCGCATAACATTGTCCTATTATCCTACACACACCAGGGGCAGTTTTAATATTTATACCAAGCCAATTAAGCTAAAAACCTGTAGGTCTTTGGAGTGTGGGGGAGGAAACCGAAGTTCTTGGAGAAAACCCACACAGGTCACGGGGAGAACGTCTGAACTCCGTACAGACAAGCTCCCGTAGCCATGATCGAACCTGGGTCTCAAGCGCTGTAAACGCTGCAACTCTACCGCTGCGCCACCGCACCATGGTTCTGTAAATGGAACAGGCTGGTATCTCATGCATCTTTACACTTAAAGTTACTTCTTCCCCCAAATGCTCTGCAAATACGATAGTATTTTGACCCAGCAAATAGCACTGGCCCTCACAGCTCCAGGAACCTCGGTCAATCCCGCCCTGCACTGCTGTCTGTATAGAGTTTGTAGGTTTTCTCCATGACCGTATGGGTTTGCTCCATGTGCCGTGTTTCTTCCCACATCCCTGGGATTGACCAGAAAGCTGCCTGCATTAGAAGGTGTTGGCTATAGGGAGAGATTGGACAAACTTGGATGGTTTTCTCAGGAGCACCGGAAGCTGCGGGGAAACCTGACAGAAGTTTTGAAAACTATGAGGGGCATAGACAGGGCAGGCATTCAGAACCTTTTTTGTACGGAGGCAAACTTCTTCAGGCTGTTAAGCTGCTGCAGAAAAATCGTTCCAACTTCCGTTTTCGGAAGTTTAAAAAAAAAATCACGGGACAATTTAATCGCTGGAGTAAAAAAAAGGCTACTTCTAACGCCGTCCACGCCTATAACGGGACGGATCTCACGTAGGGGACAAAACAAAATGTAAGTCGTTTATTTTACATATAAACTTGTTTCTTAGGATGACTTTAATCAAAATTTCCTTGGCGGAAATGTGATTTTGGCCCCATACGAACCGGCAGTGTTTTTCCTGCCGATATGGGGTTCAAATTCACCGCAAATGCAACGTTCCAATCGATCGCGTTCCACAAAAACCCACTCGCAAGATGATTAAAATGCCCATTAATTTACAGGAATTAAACATTAAATTCCTTCCATTTGGCCTAAAAATTAATGACAATGAGATTTAAAAATCATGTCATGTTGTGAATTCTTGTGTGAATGTTATTTGGACACTTAGGCTATTTAAAAATGTTAATCTTTTGTTAAGAAATGAATAGATGTTTAGATCTAGTAATTAAATTTTGTAATTAGCTACAATTAGGTAACTAACTAATTACATGCTTTAATTTCAGGCCATCCAAGTAAGATTGTTTCATATTTGTTTCAGAATGCTTCAATCTATAATAACTGAAAATGTCATTCAGTTCTCTTAATTTTTATGAAAGTTATGGGCTTTTGACTGTCCTCGATCACAGCTTTTGAGTTAAGTCAATGGAAAATCAATAGGGCGCAAGATGCTAATTTCTGAGTATGAAAATGGCCATAACCTTTTTCATACTGAAGATATGAAAGTGAATTAGGTGTCAAATTAAACTTCTTTTTATGCTTTATCTGATGGGATAAATTGCAGACTTGATTTTTAAAATCTCAACATTTTGTAACATTGCTACTCTAAGGCAGCAACACTACCACTGCGCCACTGTGCCTACGTTCTATAAACTACTTGATATAATCCGCATCAACACTTGACCAGTTAAGTGGCAAACTACATAAGTGGGTCTTCCATCAGGTGAATACAATGAGAGTTAAAATCCTTAATAAAAAACATTGATTTCTCCACCAGACAGACCCAGCATTAATGCTAAACCCTCCCTTGTAAATCAGGTTCATTTCATTTTTTTTAATAAGGTCCTTCATGCTAATTCCGGCTGTTAAGATTGAAATGCCAACTGTTGACTGGTGCCATTTAGGCACGGATGTTTCAGTGACTCCCCCATCTTCGTGGAATGGTTCGTGGGATTCAGATGAGGTCTGAGTTATAATCCCTGAGATCTCTTCTCTGCAGCAGCAAGCAATTTCCAATTTACACCAACGTGCACCTGCTCCATGTTAGATGATGCTTTCGATGTCCTTCTCAGTTAACCCATGTGTACAAACAGATGAATAATTCCTTTGGTGTAGCATCTGAATGTATTTGCTGGATCATAAATATACTTTGGTGCTGCAGGTACTTCAAACTGATTACAGGTTTTAAAATCATCTGGGCAAGATGAAATTTGGTAAATGTTAAATTACTGATGGCTAGCTATCTCACAGATTTGGTCAAAGCAATCAGCTTTAAAATCCAAAGGCCCAAAACATTGACCAAGCAGAAGAGTGCAACAAAAAAAAGCATTGTTCATCTTAACTTATAGACAGAACTCTGACATACCAGTTTCACTCTTACCCTGAACTGAACTTTGCAAGGTATTTTGCTGAGTCGGTCCATTCTGAATAATCTCATGACTAGATCCAGCCTGAGGAAGGAAAATTTGTATAATTACCAAACAATAATACAGTGACTTAATTCATAATTGGTGCTTGACTAACTGAGGCACCAGTAAACATTTTTCTATTATGAAATAAATAACTGGACTGTTTAAGAGTCGCAATACCAAGACAATTTGTACATTGTACAGAAATGTAAGGTACATACTTCACTAAATCAGTGACACAAAAGTCTTTACTAAAGTCTGACACAATTGCATGTAAATTATTAGATTTTCTTCAACAACAAAATAAATCCCTACAGACCAGTTCTCTATCATGAATACAACATTCACATACACTGATCACTATTTTCTGCAAAGAATAAAGTATATTGGGAATTATACAATATAATATTTATACCTCTTCAGAAGTCTATGGAACCATTCTGAAAAACTCTTACCCTCCTTGATTCAAAATAATATATGATGTGGTTGCAGATCTCAGTCACATACACTACAGTTTAATGAATATAAAGGACTCAGTGTTAATGTCAATATACCAAGATCAAAACTAAGGTCCTTACTGTGTGAAAACAAGAGCTCAGTTTCTCTCTATTTCTTTGGCTTTTTGGAACATAGTTCATCTCTATAAGGAAGGCCAAAGGACAAATGGTTACATTGTGATCTATGTTTAAATTTTACTCGCAGTACAATATCAAGACAACTACTTTGAATGAGAAGCTGCAGATTTTATCCTTTGCAATGTGTAAGAAAATGTATAAATTGTGTTTTAAATTATGCTTTTAATTGCTTTTGAATAATATCCTTTTAATAATTCTTAAATGTTCACAAACATTCAAGCCTTTCAAGGACACTGACAGTTGGTTCAATGCAAAGGCTTTTCTATGACTTTAAACGTTAGACCTGAGAGATACAGCGGGGAAACAGGCCCTTCAGCCCACCGAGTCTGTGCTGACCAGCAATCACCCCGTTCAGTAACACTATCCGACACACTAGGGACAATTTACAATTTTACCAAAGCCAATTTACCTACGAACCTGTAGGTCTTTGGAGTGTGGGAGAAAACTGGAGCACATGGAGAAAACCCATGCGGTCACAGGGAGAACGTACAAACTCCGTACAGACAGCACCTGTTGTCAGGATCGAACCCTGGAGCTGTGAGGCAGCAATTCTACCGCTGCGCCACTGTGCTGCCCCATTGCAAGAAAGCAATGAAAACTTTTAGCATTTTTGGAATAAGTCTGGTGAATACCAAGAGCAGATATCCCTCCTCATAAAACTGAAACAAGATAGATCGTAGCCAATGATGATGCAATTGAATTCCAGAACCATTCAAGTCCAGACCAAATCATGGCATTAATTTCAGGAAAGCATCTGGTTTGATTAAAAAATGATTATGTTTTGCTTTGTGTGCTCATTCTCATGTAATCTTTTTGTGAAGAATATGTATCAGCAAAAATAAAGAGTGCATTCAGGAATCACAAAGAGCTTTCAGGAGAAAAGGCACCTCTTATGCCTTCCATACTTTTATATACCCGGTACTTCTCTCGTCTCCCCTAAACCTCCAGCATTCCAAACAATTCAAGTTTGTCAAAACTCCCCTTTTAGCTAATACTCGCTAATCCAGGCAGCATTCTGGTAAAACTCCCCTGCATCCTCTCCAAAGCCTTCCTATCCTTCCTGTAATAGGCCAACCAGAAATGCATGCAATACCCCAAATGCAGCCTGACCAAAGTCCTATAAAGATGTATCATGACATTTCACAGCTGTACATGTGCCAGAGGTTGTGGGGATAAGGAGGGAGAGATAGGTCAGCCATGATTGAATGGCAAGAGTGGACTTGAAAGGCCAAATGGCCTAATTCTACTCCTATCCCTTATGACCTTATGACTCACAGACTCATGATAGAGCCCCAGCCAGAATAACGCCACATTGGTTTTCTCCTCTCATGGGTCTTCACCACCTGAATCACAGCACCAACATCCACCTCCTCATTAAAACCCACTTCATAAGGTGCCAATCCCCAGGCAAGAAACACATTATTATTAAGCCAATGTTTGCACTCCATCTTGCTCCCAGTCCCATTTTGCTGCATATAGCAAAGCAAAGTTGAGGGATTGAACTGTCACCAAAATAACCAGGGCCAAAGATCTACTAAATTTTAACCCAAATTGATGTTTTCTTGGTTCTCAGCATCATGTAGTGCCTCTACTGCTACTGACATAGGCTACCTAAGGCTGAGAAGGAAATGGGAAGGACCCAAAAAGCACACAAAACATTCTAGCATTAACATGTCACAGGTGGAAAAATCCGTTCCAAATTGGAATGGGGAAACCAAAGTCCTAGTAAAGTGGAAATAAAGAGTTTATTAACCCAATTTCTTATTATTTCCTTGATCGCATTGAATTTTGAACCTTTTTTGTTCTTTGAATAAGTTAACACTCAAATCTTTATCATTTGTGAATTGAGTAATCAGACCAATTTTGAGATTGCGCATAGTTCACAATTAATTTCTGGCATTTCTCTAACCTTTTAAAGATTGCAGACACCGTCAGCGTACATAATTAATTTGCATTCAATCATTAATGTGGGAGTTCAAAGACTTTATTTTCAGGCTGCATCTTTTAAAACAAAATGGCCTTATCCATTCATTTTAATTATGAATTATTCGACAGAATAGAAGCACGCGATGATGAGATGAAGTCCAACGTGTAATAATTAAATGAAACAATTGAATTTTATTCAAATTATAATGTTGACTAATATATTTTCTGCATTGCATGCTGATCTTCTGTTGCAAGTTTCGTTAAATTTAAAAATAACAAAAATATTCAAACTTAATGACTGCAATAATCATGTTGGACAGATTACATTTTAAATGCACTGAAGCATTTCAAAATACAGCTCCTGTTTTAGATAAATGAACATCATGCAAAGAGATGACAGGGAAGTGAAAATTTCCTCAGTGTCTAAACTATTATTCAACCTCCATTGATTACAAGCTTGTGTCAGAAGGAAACGCCATCAGAATGAGGGAATGCAGACCATAAATCAGCTGCCTGCCGTTTCACACTCATCTTACCTGCTTGTTATAATTCAGGATAAATAAAGAGGGCGACACAGTCAATCCTACCTGTGTAGGAAGGAACTGCAGCTGCTGGTTTAAACCAAAGATCCTATAACGGAGCAAGATACATCACTCCTATTAAATGCAATGGGCTGACGTGTAGTATGCAACGGAATGGAACATGGGCCTTTTTTCCATCCTTTTCCGTAACCCGACCCGACCCGACTCGCAGTGTAATCAACGTTGCGGGGGAACAGTTTGTGTTAATAAATTAAAATTCTGAAAATGAGGAGAAGTTTTTTGCCAAATAACTTTGGTAAATAACTTTTTACCAAATAACTTTTATCTTTATTGTTTGATGTTTTCAGGATGTTTCCGTAACCGGCTTCCGTCTCCACACTAGTTATCTTTGCTCCACTATGGGATCTTTGGTGCGGAGACGGAAGCCGGTTACGGAAATGGGGCCTAAAATTACCCATGAATCTGCCCATGACCGTACCGTGTCTTTTTTGTCAAGTGATCTATCTTGCTCTGCTATAGGATCTTTGGTTTAAAACAAAGATAGACACCAAAAGCTGGAGTAACTCAGCGGGACAGGCAACATTTCTGGAGAGAAGGAATGGGTGACGTTTCGGGTTGAGACCTGTCTGAAGAAGGGTCTCGACCTGAAACGTGGTCGGGATCTATTTTTTCTGCCAGTGCCATATTAATTATTCTTAATAGACACCTCTTTATTATGTTAAACAGTCTGTGGCAACAAAGTCCACAGATTCACCACCCTCTGGCTAAAGAAATTCCTCCACATTTCCAATATAAAGGTACATCCTTTTATTCTGTGGCTGTGCCCTCTGGTTCTAGACTCTCCCACTGCTGGAAACATCCACTCTATTCAGACCTTCCATCATTCGTTCATCCCACACTCACACTCTCCCCTGCACTCTCTTCCACACTCTCTACCCCTTTATTCAATAGTCTTCAGTTGATAAGGAACAACTAATATTCACCAGATACAAGGATAAGAAAGGTTTAGCGGGATGTGGGCCAAACACTGGCAGAAGGACGGGGCATGTTGGTCAGCATGGGGAAGTTGTGATGAAGGGCCTGCTTTCATGCTCTATGACTATGACTGAATGGTCTATAGGCATCACCATTGCCAAATTCACCATCATCACCATGTTGGGGATTATTCACTACAAGAGATTTAACTAGATCTGCTGCATAATATTCAGTCTACAAAAGCAGGTGAGTGGTTGGATATTCAGCAGCAAGGAATTAGATTCAAGTACTGATTCGCCATTTTACTTCAAAGTCATGAGAGTGACTATGTGTGGATAGCTGGCGGCATTTTTCAGACTCCAGTGGCCGAGAAGAGGTTCAATGAAAGGCCTGGGAGGCCAGGAGGGTCCCCTCCAACATGGGTACATCCTCGGCCGTTTACCCATGAGGAGCATGGATAGCGTCAGAGAGCGCTCATCCCACTAATGCTCCCTCCTGATATGGTCCATATATGGCATATCAGTAGAGATATACCGCCTACGGTAAGCCCAGAGACCTGCAGTGTCCGGGCTGTGAATATACCACCGGCGGATGAGCCCGTAGACTCGGAGGGTCCGGACTCTAAGATTACCACCTGCGGAGGAATTTCCCGCCGGCGGATAACCTCGGAGACTCAGCATGGGTCCGGGCTGGAAGGTCCACCGCCTACATATCCCGCATGAAGCGGAAGACTCGGAGGTATGTCCAGGGAACATACTGGAGTACAAACGTGAGGTTCCAGAAAATTCTGGCGTGGCATCAAGACCTTCGCTAAACGAAGCCTGAAGGCCAGAGTTCCCTCGTGAAGGAACAGCCACCTCACGCCACATCACATGTGCCGGCGGTGGAATACCATACACCTGCAAAATTGTCCCTGAAAGGACCAGCAGTGAACAGCGCTACATGGGGGTACAATGCACTTCAAAATGAACTGCTTCCAGAAAACGCCATCGGACCTGCCTTAAATTTCAAATCTGTAGGTTCAAGTGAGGCCAGCAATGTCTAGACGCTGAATCCTCTCTGCAGGAACCTGCCCAAACAGGTAAGACCCGGATGAAGAATTAAAGCTGTCCGGCTTATCAAGGTACCACGGCAACACACCCCACGCCTCTATCGGCAGCAAGCGTTTACTGAAGCTGGTGGCAGCTTCAAAACTGGGCGCAGGCTTCAGGCCAAACCGGTCCTCAGGGAATTGGGTCCACTCACCCCAGCAATCCTACTCTCCAAAATTGGGACGGAATTAGAACCCGCGCCAGGAGCCTTTGGGCTTACCACAAGACCACCAATAACCATGAAGGTAGGTGGGTCTGGTTCTTTTCCGATATGTGGACCATTTACAAATTGGTAAATTTACACTTGTTGATACAAGACGAGTTGCCTTTCAAGACAGGCCGCAGTTGCGGGCCATTCATTGTCACAATGAAAGATACCGGTTCAACTCGCATATGCAGTATAGACTTTGCTGAATGTCTAACAACAGGGGAACAGTTTCCACTGGGCTCACCTAAGATATTATATTATGGGCTATCTGGATGATGTTCTAAAACACTGTATTTTGCCAAATCAGCGGATCAGCCACAAACCATTCTGCAGAAATTGGATTCTCATCCATCCAGTAAATTTAAGTTGATACCAACTGAAATTATCAAATTGTCTGGGATTGGTATATATTGGTCAGCTGTGCTATTGCACCTTCTGCACCATCAGAGCTTACGGCGTGCAAAGGAGCAAGCTCACCGGCTATTCCCAGCTGGAACTATCAAAGTCACCATTGTGGACAAACAGTATTCAGCATTGCCCCATCAGTACTCGTCAAGTTAATTACTAACTGATGCTATGTTAAAGATGGATAATTACTATATACCATCTTTAGTTACGGAGGCGGATGGGGTTTGCATGAGTTACCAATTATTCTGTTATATGGTATCAACTACCTATTTACATTAGGTGCATTCTGTGGATAAAGGTTGTGTGAATATGCATATCTGCATGCTCAAGTCTAACTTGATACACTCTGGTGCTATTATATGTAAATCACATCGGTGCAATCTAGTCAAAGTATCCGGTTACAGTTTACCTAACTTCACTGGCATTGGCATATCAGCAGGGAAACGAGAATGGACGTGGAATCGCAAGGATTCAAGGACCTTACCAGACGGGTCTTACAAATTCAGCATTCCCGCTTCAGACATTTTCGGAGTGCCTGACTGGCCAATACAGCCATGATCCCGCTGATGTTGGGAATGATGATAGAACCTTATATGGATTGCAGGCACTAAATGGCTGGTTAGCCGTGACCGGGGAACCATCCTCTGCATACTTAAATCTAGTCATTGACTTGCAGACTGGGAAGACCGCTTCCTGCAGCTTACAATTGTCAAACCAAACTATGGACGTGCTCACTGCAATTGCAGGGTTAGCACCAAACACACAGTGCTTCCCACATAGGGATGGGGAGTATATTTTGTGAACACTAAAGTTGACACGGATGACAGACATCTTAAGTTCAGTTCCATATGGGGTTGACAATCATACAAGGGTGCCATTACTGTGCCGCACGTGCCTTCTCAGCATATTGGCTGCGACGAGCAGAATCCACTCTGTCGGGTCACCTTCTGTTCGAGATTATAAAGGGTATCTTCAACTCGACACCCCCCAGGTAGGTATGCAGAGATATGGGATGTTAACATTGGAACATCCCTGCCCTGGGCTCACTAAACCAGGTGGTAATGCTCATGACGCTGAGTCAGCACTACGGGTCCAGTTGCTTAGCTGTGACTGGACAAGATGATTATTCTGCAGGGAATTACATTTATGTTATCACTTAATCAGCAGAAATCGCCAAGGACGTTAGGTCAAACTAGAATTGCTGGCATATCCCATGGACCTTCGGGTGTGTGTGGCCACACATCTACACCAGTATGTTAATCTCACCAGAGCCTTAGGGACTCTGAACTAGCTATGATTGTTAGTCACATGAAGCCTCACAAGAGAATCACCACAGACCATAGCCCGATGGTTTATATGGGTTCTGGGATACAGGAGTGAACACTGACATACAAGTCTCACTCCACCCAGGCTGGAACTGTATCAGCAGCAGGGGATGGACGTTCATGGGACCACATCCTAGCGGCTGCAGGATGGTCTTACGAACGATTCCAAACATTTAGGAATACCCTTGCCAGACCAGGGGTATTTGCCGACTCTTTAGGTCTGTGTATAATTCCTCCCGGTGTATTATCAATATGTGTACATAATAGCATCAACATGTCTATACCTGTGTCATGTCTGAATGCATTATAAAAATTAGCTCTTCACTGATGCAGTGTGATGCATGGACTTGTCCACAGCATGAAATAACAGAGCTTTGAAATCTTCACGTAGTCACTCACGTGACTCCGAAGTAAAATAGTAAGATTATATGAGAACTTACCAGTTTAAAGTTTGATACTTATTTTATGAGGAGTTACGATGAGGGATTACGTGCCCTCCGCTCCCAACCCTCTATATAAGGATCAACTGGTATTTTAGTTCTCTTATCTTACTATACATACAGTCAACTTCTGAGTTCTGTGATTTCACACCGCTGCTTTGAAGAATGTCGCGCATGCGTGCTGGCGGGGTCTTCACGTAATCCCTCATCGTAATTCCTCATGAAATAAGGATCAAACTTCAAACTGGTAAGTTCCCATTTAATCTTACTATTAACCTGGCATCTATTCTAGGCACAAAATGCTAAGTAACTCAGTGGGACAGGCAGCATCTCTGGAGAGAAGGAATGGGTGACGTTTTAGGTTGAGACACTTCTTCAGACTTAAAGAGCACGGGAAAGGGAAACGAGAGATATGGATGATTATGTAGAGAGATGTAGAACAAATTAATTACAAATAAGCAAAACAGAAACAATGATAAATGAAACATGCCATTGTTAGCTGTTTGCTAGGTGAGAACAAAAAGCTGGTGTAACTTGGGTAGGGGAGAGATGGAGTGAGAGGGAATGCAGGGGTTACTTGAAATTAATATTCATACCCCTGGGTTGTAAGCTACCCAAGTGAAATATGAGATGCTGTTCCTCCAATTTGCATTTAGATTTAGTCTCATGGAGGAGGCCTAGGACGGAAAAGTCAGTGTGGGAATGGGAAGGGGAATGAAAGTGTTTAGCAACCACCATATCAGGTAGGTCCAAGCAGAGTGAGCAAAGGTGTTCAGCAAAATGATCACCGAGTCTATGTTTGGTCTCCCCGATGTATAAAAGTTCACATTTTAGATTCCCAGTTTGCAGAAAAATCAACAAAAACAAATTGTGTAGAAAGGAACTCCAGACGATGGTTTATACCGAAGATAGACACAAAGTGCTGGAGTAACTCTGAAGAAGGGCCCCAACCCAAAACGTCATCCATCCTTTTTCTCCTGAGATGCTGCCTGAACGGTTGAGTTACTTCAGCACTTGTGTCTGTCTTCAAAAGAAAATTCACTGGGTTTGCGAACCACAGTAAACTTCCAGTTGGAATTGATTTGGTGAACCAAGGGTGTAGTTTTGACACTTTACTGACTGCCGCTATAACTACACAATTCGGCTGTATTCTATTGTTTTGCATTAATTGGATGAGTACATTTTCAAGTCTACCTGAATCCCATTGACCAAGCATGTCTCCCATATGATAATTGGTGGCTGTGATGCATCTGCCATTGGGTTATGGATTCTAGTTGCCCCACAGATACTCGAGAGCAAATGTTGAGCTGATGCTCTAATGAGTTCCAGACACTGACTGAGGTGTCATTTATTGAACCAGGACTTCATCTGGTCCATCAAAAGGACATAAAAGATCCTATAGCATTATTTCACAGTGTTGGACTTAGTCCAAACCATATGTCCCTCTCAACCAATGAAAAAAAAATTATCACACTGCTCTTGAAGGGAACTGTATTAAGTTGTGTTCATTGCTATGTTCCTTACATCACAATAGTGACTACATTGGATATGTATTTTGGCTATAAAAACTTTGGAAGGTCTGTGGTCCTCTTTTTTTAGACTGCCATTTGAAGTTCACAATAATGATTCAAGGAACCTACTGTAGGATGTGACATGCTTTATTCATGCTGATCTTTCAATGTAAAACTTCAATAAAACTTCTGTCTGAAGAAGGGTCTCGACCTGAAATGTCATCTGTTCCTTTTCTCCAGTGATGCTACCTGACCCGCTGAGTTACTCCAGCATTTATTGTCTAACTTCATTAAAATTAACTTAGGAACCCATGGAAAATTAATTGAAGATAATCAAAGACCAGTTTACCTTGTCTTGTTTCAGTGTTGCCGGTTCAGTCTCCGAGTCATTCAAAGCTTCATGTGATTCTGCATTGCCCATTGTGAGTATACTGTTTGCAAACATAACCAGAATTGGAAATTAATTAATCTCAGCCAGCTATAAAAATATAGAGGAAATTATAATAATACTAACTAAATTAGAATACAGTCATGCGTTACATAGTGAGATGAAACATTAGGAATATTACCACAGGTATGAAAAGTACAATAGATCAAATCTGTTGTTAAAAGTGTGCAATGTATGAGACGCACTGTTATGCACCAGTAATGCCCTCTCTTAATCAACCTAAACTCAACATTAATTAATAGCACAATGGACTTGAAACAGCTTTGGTTATAGCAATGATCAAATTGCCTCAGATTTGTCATATTTTTTCTAAAGAGGCTGCTGTTATAGAAACATAGAAAATTGGTGCAGGAGTAGGCCATTCAGCCCTTCGAGCCTGCACCGCCATTCAATATGATCATGGCTGATCATCCAACTCAGTATCCCATACCTGCCTTCTCTCCATACCCCCTGATCCCTTTAGCCACAAGGGCCACATCTAACTCCCTCTTAAATATAGCCAATGAACTGGGCTCAACTACATTCTGTGGCAGTTCTGTGGCTGTTCTCATTCTTCATGAATTTGGTACCTTCTACTTTTCTTTAAAGACGCAAAGGTCTACTGGGAGTGGCAGAGAAAGAGTTAAAATGTATTTTTTCTTGGACAAACCTACAACCACCTCTGGAGAAATTGGTTGATTTAACTCCTTCATAACGTGGCGAATTATGGAATTCTGTGGAATTCATTGCCTCAGATGGCTGTGGAAGCCAAGATATTGAGATTTATAGATGTTTGATTAGTAAAAGTATCAAAGGTTATGGGGAGAAGGCAGGGGAATGGAGAGGGAAGAATAGATCAGCCATAATTGAATGGTGTGGTAGACTCAATGGGCCGAATGGCCTAATTCTGCTCCTATGTCTTTTGGTTTTATTATGATCTTATGGGTCCATCCAGGTGTTCCAGTTAACCTCCCTTGTCTGAAAGACATGAGGATGTACGGTTATTTAACCACTATAAACAAGGCCATAGGTGCATGGAAGAATCTGGGTGAGTTGATGTGAATGTGGGTGAACGAGGGATTAATGCAGGATTAGTGTAAATGGTTAGTGCAAATTTACACTTGGGTTCACCCTCCAAACCCCACTCTCTGATCAGCTCTCTTCCCCATTCTTGTCTGGCATTTGTGTTAAAGCTGTTTGGTACAATTTGTAGTGTAACAAGGTCATAATTTTAAATTATGGTCCCAGTGAAGAGGTTGGAAAGCCAACCACTTAATTCCTTCTTTGAGCGCAGGGGGCGGAGGGGTGATCGTATAGAGGTGTATATAATCATAAGGGGAAAAGATAGGGGAATCAAAAACAAGAGAACATATGTTTAAAGTAAAAGTATAAAGTATAAAGTATCCTTTATTGTCATTCAGACTTTTCAGTCTGAATGAAATTACATACCTAGCAGTCATGACATAGAATAAAATAACAGAACACACAATGAACACAGTTTAACATCCACCACAATGAGTCTGCCAGGCACCTCCTCACTGTGATGGAAGGCAAAAGTCTTAAATTCCTTGTCTCTTCCCTCCTTGTTCTCCCTCTGCGTTGAGGCGATCCAGGCTTTCGATGTTGGCTCCCCCCCCCCGCCGGGTGATGGTAAGTCCCGCGGCTGAATCTGAGCTCCACGAACGGGCCGGTTCAAACTCCGCTGCCCGGGGAGGTGGAAGCTGCCACCCTCCAGTCCAGCAGATGAAGCTGTTGTTGCGGGAGCTCCCGAGAATCGGTCACCAACCTGGGACCTGCGAGCTCCTGACGTTGTCGTCCACTGAGCCCGTGGGCGAGCCTCTGAGGCACCGAAGTCAGGTCGCCATCGCCGCAACGCATCCACAACCCTGAAGTCGGCCAGCCCTGCGTTGGTAAGTCCTGGGTCTGCCACCGGAGCCTCAAGGTCGGTCCCAGTTGGAGGCCGCTAGCTCCGCGATTAGGCCTCAGCGCAGATGGAGATGGAGACGGGGGGGTACGACAAGAAAAGGTCACATCCCCCCCGAAGGAAGAGACTAAAACAAGTTTCTCCCACCCCCGACACATACACAACTAAAATAAACTAAATAAAATAGACAAAAGAAAACAAAAAAAAAGAAAAGACAGACGGACTGCAAGCGAGCCGCAGCTGTAGGGGCAACGCCGCCACTTTCAGAGGGGCAAAATTTAACATGAATCTGATCTATTTTTCCCTCGCAACCCCATTCTCCTGCCTTCTCCCTATAACCCCTGACACCTGTACTAATCAAGAATCTGTCAATCTCTCCCTTATAAATATCTATTGGCCTTCACAGCCGTCTGTGGTAATAACTCCCCCAGATTCATCACCCTCTGACTAAAGAAATTCCTCGTCTCCTTTCTTATCGGTATATCCTTTCATTCTGAGCCTATGGCCTCTGGTCCTAAATTCTCCTACAACTGGGAACACCACTAAATGAGTGTGTCACTTGAAAGTGATTCCATGGGCACTGGCATTCCCATGCACCTTCTGCCTTTGTGCTAGATAATGGAGGCCAAAATTTAGGGAAGTCTTGAAGAGTTACTGACTGCTGTGTACTTTGCAGATGATGCACGTACAGCCATGGTGTGGCAGTGAAGCTCAAGCTTAAAATGCATGGATTGTCTGCCAATCAAGTGGGTTGCCTTGGAAGGTATCCAATTCTTGAGTGTTGTTGCTGTTGAACTCCTCCAGGGCAGAGACTATGTAATCACCCTCTTAATGTGCTGAAAATGATTACTACCTTATGGTCAAAGACTCCGACAACATGGAAATAGGTCCTCTGGCCCAACTCGTCCATGCCGACCAAGATGTCCGTCCAAGCCAGTCCCATTTGCCTACATCTATGGAATCATATATCCAGAGAGTCTCCAGGTAAAGGAAACAGCCTTCAAGGCTCTTCCTCAACAATCCCTCTCTGGATCTTCCATTAATCATAAGATCTCAGGACCAGGAATGAGTAGGTTAGCATATGATGAGTGTTTGATGGCACTGGGCCTATATTTGCTGGAGTTTAGAAGAATGAGGGGGGGCCTCATTGAAATGTACAGAATAATTAAAGGCTTGGATAGAGTGGATGTGGAGAGGATGTTTCCACTAGTGGGAGAGTCAAGGACTAGAGGGTCATAGCCTCAGAATTAAAAGAAGTTGCTTTAGATGAGGAGGAATTCCTTTAGTCAGAGAGTGGTGAATCTGTGGAATTCTTTGCCACAGGAGGCTGTGGAGGCAAAGTCAGTGGATATATTTAAGGCAGAGATAGATAGATTCTTGATTAGTACGGGTGTCAGAGGTTATGGGGAGAAGGCAGGAGAATGGGGTTCGGAGGGAGAGATAGATCAGTCATGTTTGAATGGCATAGTAGACCTGATAGGCCGAATTGCCTAATTCTACTCCTAGTACTTATGATCTCCTTTTGTTCTTCTAAACTCCAGCGAACATTGGCCAAGCTTGCTTGACTACTAATTATTCCTTTAAAAATAGCCCCTTCTCCTGCGTTTCAATCTTATGTTCCATCTCTGCAGCACAATTTTCTTAAAAGCTCCGAGCCCAAGACTGCACAAGCATTCAAGCTTTGGTCTCAAACAAGCCCTGTCTAACCATATAACCATATAACCATATAACAATTACAGCACGGAAACAGGCCCTCTCGGCCCTTCCAGTCCGTGCCGATCATTTGTTTTCCCCTAGTCCCATCTACCTGCACTCAGACCATACCCCTCCATTCCCTTCCCGTCCATATACCTATCCACTTTACTTTTAAATGTTAAAATCGATCCTGCCTCCACCACTTCTGCTGGAAGCTCATTCCACACAGCCACCACCCTCTGAGTAAAGAAGTTCCCCCTCACGTTACCCCTAAACTTCCGTCCCTTAATTCGCATGTCATGCCCTCTTGTTTGAATCTTCCCTACCCTTAATGGGAAAAGCTTATCCACGTCAACTCTAACCACAAGAGTTCCTTACTTGAGTGCTCCAACTCCATCGTAATAAGGTCCCAACATAACACTTGCCTTCCTAAGTACATGCTGATTTTCTGCATTTCATGTACCAGCTCTCAGGGGTCAATACAAACCATATTTACCATATTCCTATATTTTAAAAAAATGTTTTGCTGTTCATCTGAACAAATAATACATTTTCTATATTATACTTTATTTTCACTTTTCTTCCCACTTAAATATTCCACTTTGTAGTCTCTTAGCAGGCTCCTTATGGCTCACTTCCCCACCTAATTTGAAAGTGTGGATAGGTTGCACTCTGCATTTCCATTTGAACTATTCACATAGACTGCAAAATGGTAACAATCCAGCAATGACGCCCAGGCAACAGCTGGGAAATCTAAAACAAATGATCTCTTCATTCACAATCCATTTCCTACGCTTTAAACAAGCACTCTGCCTCCTGCCCATTGGATCCACACCTACCTGGTGTGGACGCTACAGCAGGATGGTCCACAAAACTCCCTAAATCAATCAATGAGACTCTTTCAGTTGGAAATCCCAAAAGTGGCGGCACTTGAATAAGCGCCAATCATACGGCATAGCGGTAGAGTTGCTGCCTTACTGCGTCAGAGACCCGGGTTCAATCCTGACCACGGATGCTGTCTGTACGAAGTTTGTACTTTCTCCCTGTGACCGCAAGGGTTTTCTCTGGGTGCTCCGGATTCCTCCCACAAAGACGCACAAGTTTGCCGGTTAATTGGCTTTCAAATAACTTATTGAATTGTCCCTAGTGTGTAGGATAGTGATTGATGGTTGGCACAGACTCGGTGGGCCAAAGGGCCTGTATCCACACTGTATCTCGAAATGCCTTTGCATAGAACCAATTGTCGGACTCCTTGAAAGGCTTGAATGCTTGGGAATATTTTAAAAATATTAAAGATATTATTCAAAAACAATTAAAAGCATAATTTAAAACACATGAAACAAGTTACACTTAAATTCATTATTTACTGTAAATTACTTGAAACGCGTTTCTCATTTGCAACCTATCCCCTCCTTTGTCAATGGTGTCAATAAACATTGGCATATTGGCCTTCATAAGTGACAGTATTGAGTAAAGAAGTTGGCAGATTATGTTGCAGTTGCATAAGACCATATGCAGTTGGTGTGACCACAGTTAGAGTCGTGTTAAGTTCTGGGCACCATGTAAAAGGAAAGATGTTGTCAAGCTGGAACGGGTACAGAGAAGTTTTGGGATTCTATTCCTTGAAGCGCAGGAGGATGAGGGGTGATCTTATCATCCATAAAATTCACCACAATTATTTTCTGGCAACACCAACCAAACCAATGAAGTCTAAGGCTTTAGAAGCTTTAGATACTGACAATATCATTACTTTATATGATAATATATACAGTAGAGGTGTATAACATTATGAGAGGTATTGATCGGGTAGATGCACAGAGACTCTTGCTCAAAGTAGGTGAATCGAGGACCAGAGGACATACGTTTAAGGTGAAGGGGGAAAGATTTAATAGGAATCTGAGGGGTAACATTTTCACACAGAGGGTGGTGGGTGTGTGGAACTAGCTGCCAGAGGACATAGTTGAGGCTGAGACTATCCCAACGTTTAAGAAACAGTTAGACAGGTATATGAGGGACAGATCAAGGTGGGACTAGTGTAGCTGGAACATGTTGGCCGGTGTGGGCAAGTTGGGCTGAAGGGCCTATTTCCATTCTGCATCACTCTATGACTCTATAAGTCAAACCTGACACAGATTCAATGGGAATATTTCCAAGTTTTGACAGGGAGAAAAGGGCAATGCTGGGTTAGAGGACAGGAAGAATTAAATCACAAAATAGATGATAGTGCAAGTCAAAAGTGTGCAGTAAAGTGACCTAAAACAAAACATGTGGACTCAGAAGAGCTTGCAATAGAATGATTGCAGGCACAAGCTGTGTGAGAGAAAGAGTTTGTGTTCTAATATTGTAAAATGCTGTGCTGAGGACTGAAGGTTTTTGTGTATCCAATAACAGAATAAACACGTCCATCTAACCTGTGTAGGAAGGAACTGCAGATGCTGGCTTAAACCGAAGATGGACGCAAAACGTTGAAGTAACTCAGCGGGACAGGCAGCATCTCTGGAGAGAACGAATCTGTGACATTTCGGGTCGAGACCCTTCTTCAGACCGCTTTGGTTCTCTACCCGAAAAGTCACCCTTTCCTTCTCTCCAGAGATGCTGCCTGTCCCGCTGAGTTACTCCAGCATTTTGTGTCTGTCCTTCTAACTTGTTTGGAACAGTACAGGAAGTTAAGGAAAGATCGATAAATCCATAGAACATTAAATTGGTCAGCACCCATTGAGTATCAGATGAATAGTTATTAACTATAAATTTCTGTAGATGCCATCTGACCTTCCAAAATTTTCTGTTTATATTTCAGAATTGCTGTTTGTGCAGCATTTCTCGTTGGACTCTCCATATCTTGCTGAAGTATAACCTCTGTGGGTGGCGGGGTGGGATGGGGGGGACGGGGGGGGGGTGACATAAGGACTGCTTACAAAACAATACACATCGATTTCTCCCACACACAAGACCTGGCAAAGCTCCAGGGAAAAAAACAAACCAACTATATTGTTCATAAGCAAGAATCAATCAGGTTCAAATGATCTCAGCACCACTCATACCATTGTATATTTAACCAGATATTTGACCAACGGTGTACTTTGTACTTTATATCCTCAGTTTCATCGGCTTTTATATTTGTTCTGTTCTTAATATTGCGCTGGATTCACCATATTCCAATGCAGTACAGGTTCACCACCATTTTCTGGCAACCGATGGTCCGGCAACTCCTTTAATCCGGACAAATTTACGAGAGCATTGCATGTGGTTCGTGCTCCTTCAGGACATCGGGCTCCATCATGAAAGAGTGAAATGCTTACTTCTTTGTCGATTGTTAATTCTTTATTTCAGTTTCTAACAGTCCATGGAGTTTTAGAGATATGGGAGGGGAGAAATTAGAGGACCAGAGGTGACTGGTTGAATTATTATTATGTGACCTCTGCTGGTCCGGCAAAATGGATAATCCGGCACGGCTCTGGAAGCAAGTGCCGGAAAATCGATGGTGGACCTGCACTTGTTGCAGCTATAGTAATGAACTATAGAACTCAAATTTCACTGTACCTTAATCGGTACATGTGACAATTAAATTGATTCTTGAATCTTGATCTATAAAAAATACTTAGGTCACCAGCACAACAGAAAGATGCAATAAAAGACACAAAGTGATGGAGTAACTCAGTGGGTCAGGCATTTCTGGAGAACATGGATTGGTGACATTTTGGGTCGGGACCCTTTGTCAGACAGATTGAGGTGGGGGTGGGGGAAGAAAGCTGGAAGACAGGAGGGGCAGGACATAGTGACAAGTAATAGGTGGATACAGGCGAGGGGTTATTTGATAGGCAGATGGTTGGACAAAGGCCAAAGATTAAAATACAGAAGGTATGAGGCAAGGAGGATTGGGGTGTTGCGTTCTGTGTTTTGCATTCAGAATAGGTCTGATAACTCAACACTAATCATCCATAAGATGCTGCGTCCACACCGTCTACAGATTCATAGCCCTCCATGCTATTCAGTCTACCCATCAATTCTATCAATTCAGAGAAACGAACATGAGGAATGTCATGCCGGAGAAAAATGATGAGGAATGTCATGCCGGAAAAAAAAATAATTAAAGACTATGGCAGGCCAGGGCAGCACGGTGGCGCAGAGGTAGAGTTGCTGCCTCACTGCGCCAGAGACCCGGCTTTGATCCGGACTACAGGTGCTGTCTGTACAGAGTTTGTACGTGCTCCCCGTTTCCAAGTGAGTTTTCCCCAGGTGCTCCGATTTCCCCCCACACTCCAAAGACGTACAGGCTTGTAGGTTAATAGGTTTTGGTAAAGATTGTAAATTGTCCCTAATGCGTAGGGTAGTTCTAGTGTATGTGGAATCGCTGGTCAACGCGGGGACAATGGGCTTAAGGGCCTATTTCCACACTGTATTTCTAAACTAAACTAAAATAATCCAAAATATGAGAAGCCATGCATGCTGAAAGCTGAATGCAGAAGCTAAATGATCCCACAACCTCCAAGTCAGAGTAAATGCACTCTCGTTGTAAACAGCAGTGAACAATGAAACTGCTTCTGGAAGGAGAAGTCTCCAACAATTCCTATTGAGGAATGTGCGCATCCTCGATAATGTTGGGAACCACCACCTGAGAGTCAAAGGAAAGGCTAAAGCATTTATTCCACCATCTTCGTCCAAAACAGCTGAAATAGCAATAGAAGAACATTAAGGTTGAGGAAACAACGGACAATAGACAATAGGTGCAGGGGTAGGCCATTCGGCCCTTCGAGCCAGCACTGCCATTCAATGTGCTCATGGCTAAACATTGCAAAACTGGTTTCATAATGTCATTATTTGAGTTAATTAATGATGACAACCTATATTGAAGAAGGGTCTCAACCCGAAAAGTCACTCATTCCTCTCTCCCGAGATGCCACCTGCCCCACTGAGTTACTCCAGCTTTCTGGGTCTATCTTCAGTTTATACCAGCATCTACAGTTCCTTCCTACACAATGATGACAATCCGTCAGGTTATGTGTCCTTAATTTTCCACTGGATCCTTTTGTCCTCATAGTCATAAGCAGCCAAAATCCAAGCTGAGGGTGTGACGGGCGAGTTCGCAATGGGAACTTGAACAGGTCCAAGTGCTACGGTGGTGCTATGGAGCGCATCGTGTAAGGATCATAGAACCCTTCAGCACCAAACCGTCAACCAACAGTTACCTATCTATACTGATCACATTTACCAATACTTGGTCAGGTACCTTGGCAAGGGCAGCAGCAGTTTCAGCTGATTCATGAATGCTTCGAACACTGACAGGAGTGGCAAGATTTGAATCAACTTCAGGTTTGTGCTTCACAAATCCAGCACCACTCCTCACTCCAGCATTCTTGTTAGATGACAGTAATTCTAATCTGCTGTCGCAACTTTGCATACTGTATTCCACACCCAAATTAACAGCAATTCCAGTTTGCATGCAACACTTTGATCTTGCTTCACAGTTTGGCTTGTTTTGCCTTATTCCACCATTCAAACTTTACATGGCTCCTGCTTGTGTTGCAAACAGGCTATAGAACAGAAGGCTTTGGACAGGGCATCAATAATGGTCCATGGGCGTGTGAATGGAATCGGCCACCCATTTCACACTGGAACGACCAACTCCAAGCTCTGCACAAAGACCGATAATTTTGTGGCAAATTCTTTCATGTAACTACATAATATTCCGACAAGCATCCAAAGGCTTCAAGTTCCTTACGTTTATCAATGAACATTACCTTACAGCCTTTCCCATCAAAGTCTTCTGTTTAACTTACATTAGCAAAACTCATGGGCAACCTATTCTTCCAGCACGTTACCTGCTTACTTGCTTATATGGTATATGTAGCATATGCTACATAAATGCCACATAGACCATATACATCTGATATATGTAAATATACCAGATACCTTGCACCATATACCCCTGCAAATGATGGCCACACTCACCATATGAATATACTATCTCTCTTTTTACTGTTAAATGTAGTGATCGTATCTGAGTTTGTCTTGGTCATCACTGCTCGGCAGGCCCTTCACACCTCAGCCTTACTATCATAATTGGGTACCTGACTCGGATAAGGAACAAGGGTAACGTTGCACAATGTGGTGCTCCGGAAAGTAAAAGTTGTATGCCACGCCATCCGTTTACTGCAAATCTGAGGAAAGCTTTAGCTGAGGGATATCAGAGAACTTCATGTCACATCTCATTCAGGTCGTGGGACTTGATTCATGGCGTTGGCCTTCATACCGATCTGCTACTATTGCGTTCTGCTCAGGTGTCGAGAGGCTCACAAGATCCTTGAGAGAACAGCGTCCAAAACTCTTGGATGACACGCACCATTTTTTCAGATTAAATGGGTCTGCAGAGTTTCTGTTCCAGCTTCAAAGCACCTTAATTTTTTTTACTTCAAGCTCCCTATACGTGATGCTAGCTATTCATAGTATCAGCAGCCTGTTGATGGATACAGCCAATGAATAGTGAAATTAGAGCTAGTGAACATTTGCCTTCCTTACCCCTGACTCAACCTGTAAATTAAACTTATGGGAATCCTACACCAGCACTTCCAATTCCCTTTGCACCTCTTGTTGGATTCAGAAACTGATCAGCCATGATTGAATGGCGGAGTAGACACGGTGGGCTGCATGGCCCAATTCAGCTTCTGTGTCTGATGGACATCAAAATCAGTGTGAATGCACAAAGAGATCAAAGTTTACTTCGGAGTCACGTGAGTGACTACGTGAAGACCCCGTCCAGCACGCATGCGCGACATTAGCGTTCATGCAGTGCACCGCGACGAACGGGAGTTCAAGGCGCTCCCGCTACAAATTGAAAAGTCGGGCCGACAGGTAAGTTTACCGTGGCCGTGTGTCTTTCTCTCTGTGGTCTTGTGTTCCAGGAAGAATGAGCAAGGCCCGAGGAAAGAAGTCTGCAGCTCGCCCCCGTTCGTCCTTCGCTGAGGAATGCTCTTTGGAGGGGGGGCAAGAGGCGGCGGTTATAACTACCGAGCCGAGCCCAGCACCGCTAGTGCTGCCTGAGCAGCGGGCTGGAGGTACCTGCAGCCGGAACCGGGCGGTAGTGTCCGACGTTTCGGATGAAGATGCCTTACCGCTCAAGAGCACAGGCAGCCGCCTAAGCCGCATGGAACGGCTTATGGAGCAATTGCTTCAGCGAGATCTGCTGAGAGAGCAGCAGCAGCCTCGCCAAGGGAGTTCAGGCACTCCCGCAGTGCCTTTTAACGGCACTGGCCATTGCTTCACCTTCTTTTGAAGGCAGCATTGGCGACCAGGTCTGGGCTGGTCAAGAAGAGGGGTCACTGGCTGAAGATTTCGGGAGTACGCAGGGTGTACAGGAACAGGAAGAGCTGCTGGGTGTGGTCAACCGCTACGTGGCCATTCCACAAGCGGGTCGGCCATTAGAGCCGAAACTTGCAGCCAGCATTAACCACCTGTCCTCTAAACCCCTACAAGAACAAGTGGTCAATGAGGCTCTTCAACTATATACAGCCCCAGGAAATTGTACATCTTTGAATGTACCTGCTGTCAATAGCCAAATTTGGGGACATTTGGGGCAGAACATCAGAAACCTGGAGTTGAAGCTCCAGAAGATCCTTAAATTCCTGACTGCAGGAATAACATCTTATGCTCGGTCCATTGATGGTGCGGACATCTCCACAAATCAGCAAGACACATTAGCTCTGCTGTGCACAACTCAATATGAGATAAATAATTTGCGAAAGGAGATTATCAAGCCTGCCCTCAACCCTAAATTTGCGGGACTCTGCAAAACACCGGGGTCAGAACCTCCTATTCTGCTCTTTGGGAAAGACCTTCCAAAAAAGGTGAAAGACCTGGAAGAAGAATCCAAGACCTTTGGTCTCGTGAGGGCAGGTTTGGGACCGAGCAGACCCAACAAACCCAGGCGGCAGTACCCCATGGCGTCCACCAGTCGTCGACCACACTATGGGACTGGTGAAAGCTCGGGGTCCGCAACCATTCCCCGTAAGCCTTTTTTAGGCCAGGGCCCAGAGCGGACCCCATGGAAAATGCGCCACCCCCAACAACATCGAGATCAACATCAACCCTCTACAGCCCAGCAGACGCCTCATCACCCAGCGAAGAGGCAGAAGAAGCACCAATAACCATGGAGGTAGGTGGGTCTGGTTCCTCTCAGCATATGTGCAAGTAGGGGCTCTGTGCTAACAGGGGGGAGATTGCACTTGTTTTTGGATGCATGGGAATCCATCACTAATGACAAGTATATACTCAGCAGCGTTCATGGCTACAAAATTGACTTTGTCCATAAAGATTTTCCACCAGTTCAGCATATACCCAAAAGGGTATTCACCCTCTCAGTCAAGGAAAAACAAGAGGGTCAAGCTGAACTGATGAGGTTACAAGCTAAAGGTGTCATTGAAAGAACAAAACATGAACCTTTGGAATTTGTGTCTAATATTTTCACTAAAATCAAAAAAGATGGTGGACGACGCATCATCATTGACTTAACTACTTTGAACAAGTCTGTCAGGTATATACATTTCAAGATGGATACTTTTGAAACAGCCAGACTATTGGTTTCTAGGGGGTACTTTCTAGCAAGCATTGATTTAAAAGATGCCTACTACTCAGTACCCATACACAAGGACCATCGAAAATATTTAAAATTTATCTGGATGAAACAGCTATGGCAATATAAAGCCTTACCAAATGGGCTAACCTCTGCTCCAAGGTTGTTCACTAAAATCTTAAAACCTGCCTTGGCATTATTGAGGAAACAAAAGCATATAGTCATGGCGTATTTAGACGATATTTTAATAATAGGGAAAACCTTGGAGACAGCTATTTTGGCAGTCGCAGCCACCAAACGTTTGTTTGAAACTTTGGGGTTTGTCATACATCCAGAAAAATCCAATCTTACACCGTCCACTGCCATGGACTATCTTGGATTTACGATAGATACTGTTCGCATGATTGTAACTCTGCCGAAGGGGAAAGCATCAGAATTGGCGCTATCATGCAACAAACTCATGAATAAACATCAGCCAACCATACGGGAAGTAGCTAGAGTTATTGGCAAAATGGTAGCAGGTTTCCCAGCTGTACAATTTGGGCCTTTGCACTATCAAAATTTGCAAAGAGCTAAAGTGCATGCACTAAAGCAAAACTCAGGTCACTTTGACCGAGCTATGAGTTTAACTGCTGAATCCATTCCAGAGTTACAATGGTGGGCGAGGAATGTAAGACTCAGCTCCAGTCCCATAATGATCACCAACCCAGTATTAACCATTCAAACGGATGCCAGTGCTTTGGGCTGGGGAGCAACTAACATGCAATCCAGCACAGGGGGCAGATGGAGTAAATTTGAATCATCTTGCCTACAGACACGGGGCATCAACTATTTAGAAATGTTGGGTGCGTTTTAAGGGTTAAAAGCATATTCATGTAATACGCATCATGCACATGTCCGGTTGCAACTAGATAATACCACGGTGGTGGCTTATATCAATCACATGGGTGGTGTAAAGTCGATATCGTGTGACAATTTGGCCAACCTAATCTGGCAATGGTGTGTTGAAAGGCATATTTGGTTATCAGCAACTTACCTTCCAGGTAAGCAAAATACAGTGGCAGACACCAGGTCACGTAGATTTAATGATAACATCGAATGGATGTTAAATCCCAAAGTGTTTGCTGAAATTACAAAGCAATATGGCACACCAGATATCGATCTATTTGCATCCAGGCTGAATCACCAGGTACCAACGTATGTCGCTTGGGAACCAGACCCTGAGGCAGCAGCAGTTGATGCATTCTCGCTGCATTGGGGGAAAATGTTCTTTTATGCTTTTCCTCCCTTCTGCCTCATCAGTCGGGTATTACGCAAGATTCAATTGGATTCCGCTTCAGGAATCTTGATAATACCTGACTGGCCTACACAGCCATGGTTCCCAGTGGCTTTCGACATGGCTGTTGAAACACCGTTGGAATTCCCCAGCAGTCGACAGTTATTAATCCACCCAGTGTCAGGCATTAGTCACCCGTGCCATGACAGAGTCAATCTCCTGGCTTGCAGATTCTAAAAAGACCTCTACTGGGCCTGGGACTGTCTGAGGACGCCATCAACATGATGACCGCATCTCACCGGGAGTCCACCAGGAGACAATACCTGACCAATATAAGAAAATGGGAACGGTATTGCTCCAAAACAGGAACTACCTACACCACAGCTACAGCCACCAGTGTTGTGGAGTTTCTGCTTGGATTACATCGGGAAGGACTCAGCTACAGCGCCATTAATACAGCCAGGAGTGCGTTGTCAGCTTATTTGGTTCCAGCAGCAGGACAACTGACTTTGGGGTCCCATCCACTAGTGGCCAAAATCATGAGGGGCATTTTTAACACCAATCCCCCTAGGCCTAGGTACACTCAGATCTGGGATGTCAGCATAGTACTGACGTACCTTAGGGGATGGCCACCACCCAGGTCACTTACTCTGGAACAACTTACACTGAAATCAGTCATGCTCATGGCTCTAGTGTCAGCTCAAAGGGTACAGTTCCTCCACCTTCTGAGGCTGGACAGCATGACAGAGTCATTGGACTGTATCACATTTCACATTCAGGGGCTGGTCAAACAATCTAGACCAGGTACCACGCCTCCAGTTATGGAGTTCCGGGCATATTCACCTGACCCACGTTGTGTGCCAAGACCCATCTCGCCAACTACATAGACACAACATATAACTTAAGAGGGAGAGAAAAAGCCTTATGGATAAGCCACAAGAAGCCTCATGGTCAGGTGACGAGCCAAACCATTTCAAGGTGGCTCAAGCAGGTGCTTAAGTCCGCGGGAATCGATACTAATGTGTACAAATCTCATTCCACCAGGGCTGCATCTACGTCGGCGGCTAGGCAAATGGATGTGCCTATGGACCATATTCTGGCCAGAGCAGGATGGTCCTCGGAAAGAACTTTCCAAAGGTTTTATAATAAGCCGCTGGCGGAGCCTGCTACATTTGCAGACAGAATTTTAGAGTCTGCAGATAATATTTAATTTAAGCCCGGGGAGCTCTCTGTTTTTTGTTGTTATTAATAAACCTTTTTTGTTCACAAACAGGTTATTGTTGATTGTATAACATGCTTCCTCCCTCTAAGGTCTTCAGGCAGTGAGTGAAGCATGAGCTGGTACACGGTTCGGATTCATAGAGCTTTGAAGTCTTCACGTAGTCACTCACGTGACTCCGAAGTAAAATAGTAAGATTAAATGAGAACTTACCAGTTCGAAGTTTGATCTGTATTTTATGAGGAGTTACGATGAGGGATTATGTGCCCTCCGCTCCCACCCTCTATTATACAGATCAACTTGTAATTAAGTTCTTATTTTTTCTTTACTATATTTATTTCAATTGTTGTGTTTTCTGTGAATCCACACCGCTGCTTTGAAGAAATGTCGCGCATGCGTGCTGGACGGGGTCTTCACGTAATCCCTCATCGTAACTCCTCATAAAATACAGATCAAACTTCGAACTGGTAAGTTCTCATTTAATCTTACTATCAAAGTTGACATGCTATTTGGCACTGAAATCGGCAAGTGCAATTAATTGCTTATTGCAATCTCTACTGCAGGCTTTTGGGGGCAATCAAACGTAGCCCTTGCAAACATTTAAACCCAGTAGTATTGCAGCTAGTGTAATTGTTCTGGATGTACACTTCCTGTTTCACATGTACTACACTTCTTATGTTGAGAATGAATAAGAACATCTTTGTATGGACACAAAATGCTGGAGTAATTACACAAAACGTCACCCATTCCTTCAATCCAGAGATGCTGCCTGAGTTACTCCAGCATGTTGTGTCTATCTGCGGTTTAAACCAGCATCAGCACATCCTTCGTACACACAAGAACGTCTCAAGAGCATAAACAATCAGGTAATTAAACCAAAGCAACAATAAAATACATTTATAAAATATTATCAATCATTGAAAAAACACATGAAGGAACTTTAGTGCTTTATTCAAAAATGAATGTATATCTATCTTCTGTTGAAGTAATGATGATGGCATTAGGAACATTGATAGAAACCTTGGTTAAAGAGATTGGTTTTAAATCATTTTGTTTCTGAGAGGGACATAATTTGAGATGATGTGGCAGAGCGACAAAGACGGCAGAAGAGGGGTTCAATGGAGGAATTCAAGAACATAGATTGTACCTGAAGACATGGTGATGGGTGGAAGACAAATGGCGAGCAATGGGCCCAGGGAGAAACACCCAGAACCCAAGCTGGAAAGGGTGCAGGATTTTTTTGTTCACGTTTCCAGCATTTGTTGCCTTTTGTGCCGTTATGGCAGTAACCTGTGTGATTTTCCGGCAACTTTTGCAACGCTTATTCTTGCAGATGGCCAGCAGTACCCATGGGACAATTCACAAGTGGTTGGGCGGCACTTGAACCACATCTCAATACTGCATTGGCGTTTTTACACTTTTGTACTCAAGGCGTTTTTACACTTGTCGAACGTCAAGAAAAATAACATTGTGCAACTGTGCTCTGAGAAAACTGCAACAGTGAAGTATTGACATTCGTGATCAGTTTGAAACTAAAGATAAAACCTGCCTCAATGTTGGCACGTTTCACCAAAGCGTGGCTCTTTAAATATACCCCAGCATTCGTTGTCAAAACATCAGTCACATTTGGCGAAAGACTGCTTCAAGGTTCCGCAAAATAAGTCATTGGCGTTCGGCAGGCGGGTTATCTTTCAGCAGGAGAATGTGGTTATAGTCTATAAGGGAAAGAGGTGAGACTTGCCTGTAAAACGAGCACCTCGCCTCTCTTCCTCGCGGTGTCCTCGGCGCAAAAGCGATCGATGCAGAAAGTGGGAGGAGGAAGAAGTAACTCAAGCACTGACTGTTACCGTTTCCTTCACTGTATTGGCTTCCTCGCCACAAGCGGCCACTTTCAATCTTTGCTTTCAATCGCGGCCAACAGCTACTGTTGTGCCCAGTGGCTTCGCTAGGGTGGAGCCTTCACTGCCAGCCGCTGCCTTGGACTGATATGTATCTAGAATTGGGTGAAATCAAACCTGCACACAAGTACATCCTGAAGTTAATTCACTGAAGGATTTTGGCAACGACAGAAATCATTTAGCCAACCCACATTAAAAAAAAAATAAGATCAACTCTTCGGCGGCCTCTGCTGCTGAAGCAACTAATTTAAACTTTTATTTTTCAATGAAATAAATACCACAGCATTAAATATCGAAGCAAACTAAAATAATTGTCACGTTGGACTTATATTTGCTACTGTTATTAAGTGTAAACATTTTTCGTCCTATACATTATGTCACTTGTCATTGAATTGATTTAAAAAAAAATCATTATTTCCATATCAATATTTAAAATAAACAAGTATGTTAAGCTAAAAGACCATTCCAAAGAAATGTCAGGAAGGGGTTAAAAATTAACAGTGCAACAGTTACAAAATTCTGAAAGAAACATCACATACATCTTTCAAATACCGATATAATATTTTATTGTTAGTAATGAACTGAAATGATACAGTGTTGTGTTGTAACCATGAAAATATCAAACAAGAGCTGGCATTATAAGGTTTTTTAGTGGGAGTGAGATAACAATTCAGACAAAAAGCTTCAAGAATTGCGATGTAACCACTGACTCTGTTCGTGTGAATAGAACAGTGAACGAAAAAAACTATTTCTGTTGAATAACCTTCAACTGAACACATTGTCTTGCTACGTTTCGCAACAAATGGACGTTTGCCATGGGAATAGCTTGGAAACTGTGTTCAGAAGTAATTAAAAATGAAAACACTCCGTTTCTAGACTGTTTACCCATGTTCACTTCTTGTCCACTTTCTCATGAACTGAAGTGACTTGTCACAGCTGCAAGGAGGAACCATCCACATCTGGATTTTATTGATTAATTTTTGTATGTACACTTAAGCAGCTGTTATTTGGCAGAGATGTTTTCTTTAGGTTATCAAACTATAATCTGTCTCCTCTCTCAGCAGGGCATAAAATATCCTATGGCTCTGTCTCAAAGATGAGTAGGGTTACCGAGTCACATCCCAGCAAGTATGTACTTGCACTATAGACGTACACAAGCCGACAATCTTATCCCTATCGCACAATGAAGGGGGGGGGGGGGACCTCATTGAAACTTACCAAATAGTGAAAGGCCTGGATAGAGTGGACGTGGAGAAGATTTTACTGTTTACACCCCAACAATATGAACATTGACTTCTCTAACTTCAGATAGCCCTTGCTTTCTCCCTACTTCCCCTTTCCAATTCTCCCACTAGTCTTACTGTCTCCGCCTACATTCTATCATTGTCCCACCCCCTCCCCTGACATCAGTCTGAAGAAGGGTTTCGACCCAAAACGTCGCCCATTCCTTCTCTCCATAGATGCTGCCTCACCCGCTGAGTTACTCCAGCATTTTGTGTCCACTGTGGATGTGGAGAGGATGTTCCCACTGGTGGGAGAGTCTAGGACCAGAGGTCATAGCCTCAGAATTAAAGGACATTCCTTTAGGAAGGGGATGAGGATGAATTTCTTTAGTCAGAGGGTGGTGAGTCTGTGGAATTCATTGCCACCAAGGCCATGGAGGCCAGGTCAATGGATATTTTTAAGGCAGAGATAGATATATTCTTGATTAGTATGGGTGTCAGGTGTTATGGGGAGAAGGCAGGAAAATGGGGTTAGGAGAGATAGATCAGTCATGATTGACTGGCGAAGTAGACTTGATGGGCTGAATGGCCTAATTCTACTGCTTTCACTTATAAATTTATGAACATTTGGTGGGAGCTTTTTGTCTGCCTGCTTCCAACAATGGTTACATTGCCAAATTCCTGCATTGTTGACGGTACCATTAAAGTTACCCTTTCTTTCAGAATGGATGTGATTGGAAAATATGAATGAGTTGTTTTAGGGTCATAGAGTCATATAGCATGGAAACAGGCCGATTGGCCCAATTTGCCCACACCAACTTCTCCCATCTACACTGGTTCCACCTGCCTGTGTTTGGCCCATATTACTCTAAACCTATCCAATTGGAGGCGTGGGTTCGAATCCCACTTCTGACACCATGTAATGATTCGACTCGAACACACACTAAGATACAATACATATTTATTAAATCACTTACAGCATGGATCTGCATACGTTACAGCTCCGAGCTGCTACTGCTACTAACCAGCGTAAGTGGGCTCTCGATACTATAAAGCACATACTAGGCGGAGCTACTACTAACAAGCTACTACTAACATTATGAAGAAGGGTGCTTCTTAGTTTAGCGCTAACCTTAATTTAGTTTATTGTCACCTGTACCAAAGTACATTGAAAAGCTTTTGCTGCGTGTTAACTAGTCAGCGGAAAGACAATACATGATTACAATTGAGCCATCCACGGTGTACAGATACGTACATGATGAAAGGCATAACATGAATAATGTTTAGTACAAGATAAAGCCCAGTAAAGTCTGACCAAAGATAATCTGAGGGTTTCCAATGAGGTCAATAGTTCCGGACTGCTATTAAGTAGTTGGTAGGATGGTTCAGTTGCTTGATAACAGCCGGGAAGAAACTGTCCCTTAATGTGGAGGTGTGCATTTTTGCACCTTTTCCCTGATGAGAGAGGGGAGAAGAGGGAGTGGCTAGGGAGCTACTTGTCCTTGATTATGGTAGTGACCTTGCCGACGCAGTGTGAGGTGTAAATGGAGTCAATGGAAGGGAGGTTGATTTATGTGATGGTCTGGGCTGTGTGGTTTTAAATATTTTCAATAACATTTCAATAACTATTGTGAACTTTGTCCCCTACTAGGCATATTTTTATTCGCTGCATTTGTGATAGGATTATGGACTGCAAATATTACAGCTATTTTCACTTTTTAAATTCAGTACCACTTCCCTGCACTAAAGCTACATCACTAGATTCCCTTATTATCGAAGAATCTATTGATTCCTGCTGTGAAAAAAACTGGGTCTCCACAGCGCCCTTGGCTGAAGAAGCTTCATCTCATCTCACTGGTACTAAAACAATTAAGACTGAAACTGTAAAATCAAATTGAGAGTAAGTTAATATGATTTGTAAATTACTGTAAAGTTTACACTCTGCTCTGAGGTTTTTAGGTGCCAATTTACACCTAATTTTCTTGCTACCCATTAGGTGTAAGGAAACAGAAAATGAACATAAGCTAGAGAACCACAAGAAACTGTTACATTTCAATATATAATCTTCAACTCGGCAAAATAAACCTTCAAACAATCCATCCATCGTTCATGCCTATTAAGCTTAGCCTATGCATACAATTTAAGATTATGAGCTACACCCTTCCTTGGTCATCTGTTACCTCCAGTTCCCTCCCCTTTACTTTCAGGCTGAAGAAGGGTTCCGTCCCGAAACATCACCCATCCGATTTCTCCAGAGATGCTGTCCAACCCGCTGAGTTACTCCAGCACTTTGTGTCTATCTTCGGTATAAACCAGCATCTGCAGTTCCTTTCTACGCATTTAATTTAAGATAATTTTAATTTTTTCATGTGGCAAATGCATATCATTTAAGATGATTTTTAATTTTTTAAGTTTCAGTGATGAAAAATTGAAAATATTACTCAATAAACTGCAAGAGAAAAACAGCTAATGGCATAGCTTCCAACCACACCTAACGTTCCAGGCTGCATCTCACACCCATTCTCAACCAGTATTTAATTTTTAAGTTCAAGCAATTTTATTCAATAATTTCCAGGTAGAAGGTTATATGGTTAGCGCTGAATGTTCTTTGCTGCCAGCACTGTGATGTACAGTCACTCCGGTAATGAAATGCTCATTTTATGCCCAATAAATAAAATGTTACAATATTGTAGTTTAGTTTAGTTTAGAGATACTGCACGGAAACAAGCCCTTCGGCCCACCGAGTCCGCACCAACCAGCGACCCCCGCACATGAACACTATCCTACACACACTAGGGACAATTTTACACATTCACCAAGCCAATTAGCCTACATACCTGTACGTCTTTGGAATGTGGGAGGAAACCAAAGATCTCGGGGAAAACCCAGGCAGTCACGGGGAGAACGTACACACTCCGTACAGACAGCACCCGCAGTCGGGATCGAACCCGGGTCTCCGGCGCTGCAAGCGCTGTAAGGCAGCAACTCTACCGCTGCGCCACCGTGGCCGCCCGATTGTAACATTTGTTTTTTAAAGTCACACAAAATACTATGGACAGAGTTGGGGGGGAATTATTTCAAATATTTTAGCATGAATTGGATGACTTTGATAACATAATTGCATAGCACGAATGCCACAATGATGCAATCATACTTATGTTCTCTTAATTAATTCAACCAGCATACTTGAAATATCATGATTAAATTTAACAATGTGTTCCTTTCATTTCACAGAGGTCAATACAAGGGACAAAATGTAGATTCTCATTCCTTTAAATATATTTAAATGTATTCTCGCCCCGCGCTCTTCAAAATTTCCCAGCTTATTTACTGCTTTAATATTTAAACATTCCTAATCTGATATCCAACATTTCCATGACATTACATGCTCCAGCGTCACACACCAACCCACCCATGCTTCAGAATATTTCCAAATCAAATGAGGCAGTTTGCTTATATAAAATCAGTGACATTGTGTAAAATGTGGTATGAATATGATACTCAAGCAGATTTGTGAACATTAGCCTGAATTACTTTGTAATTAACAATCATTTATTCACCATCAGGCATTTTCTGCCATGGTTATTTATTTTAAGCCATCATCCACTAGCCATACTTAACATAATGGAGGTGATCTAACATAGTTGAAATCTGGGCAATAATAATGTCATTACAATAATAATGTACCACTACAATCAGTATGAAAACGGGTCCAGACCCGAAACATCGCCTGTCCATTCCCTCCAGAGATACCTGATCTGCTGAGTAGCATTTTGTGTTTCAAGCAGTGACAGATACATTGTTCATAAAGATTTATACCCTAATTAATAATGTTGCAATATTAAATTGCCATTTAGTCACTGAATTAGTAAGAAATGTGTTATGCAATTGCTTATATAAAGCAAGAATAATATTTCATCTGATATGAAAAGCTTCCACACACCTTGTTCAGGTAACAGTAACATTAGAGTCTTAAGGAACATCAACGTAATTTAAACTCTAATTATTACCAAAATTTGCTGCTGAAGCCACATAACCCCATTGAACTTCAAACTTTTTTTTTTAGCTGAATCTTCCTGAAGCTCTTCCTGTCATATTTCACAGTGCCAAGCTCTTCCACTCTGGTTGTCTATTCCTACAATTGCCACTTATCAAACAATTAGTCAACATCGCTTGCCACATCCTAGGCTTCATAAACCATTTCTATCAACAAATTGGACCATCTGTGACCCTCAGAGGTACAGCTTGCCTTCAGACTTATCTATACAGTTGTAGCAAGTCACAAGGTGCTAGAGGAACATTTGGGCCATGCAGCATCTGTGGAGAGAAATATGTGACATTTCGAGTCGGGGCCCCTCTTCAGTTTAGCTCCGTTTACTCTTTCATACTGTTGATGATCATCTTGTTCCACCAGCTCCAGAGCTGATATCCAGAGACAATATGACAGAAGGACCTCTCCAAAGAAATGTATCTGTTTCAAGAGCTCTTTATGAGTTAAGAACATTGCACAGCAACTCTAAGAACTTAAAAATAGTTTTAACAAGAAGAAGAAGGGGACACACGGTGGCGCAGTGTAGAGTTGCTGTCTTTCAGCGCCAGAGACCCGGATTCGATCCTGACTACAGATCTTAACTTTTGCATTATTTTAGCAGAAAGCAGCTGAGGACCTCTTTCAGGGCTTCTTGATATAGAATTGTCCAGCACAAAAACAGGCCATTTGACCCAATTTATATTCACCAAGGAGTCACCATCTTTCTGCATTACCCCCACTGCCCAGCACTTGCTCTACAATTTCCTGTACCTAAGTGATTCAAGTGCTCATCTTGTTTAAGAAGAAACTGCAGTTGCTGGAAAAATCAGAGGTAGATGAAAATGCTGGAGAAACTCAACGGGTGAGGCAGCATCTATAGAGCGAAGGAATAGGTGACGTTACGGGTCAAGACCCTCCTTCAGACTCTCGACCCGAAACGTCACCTATTCCTTTGCTCCATTAATGCTGCCTCACCCGCTGAGTTTCTCCAGCATTTTTACCTACCTTCAAGTGCTCATCTTGACACTTTTTCAATGCTGTCAGTAACTCAGCTTCACCATTCCCTCAGGCAGTGCCTTCCAGGTACTTATCTGTCCCAAAGTGATGAAAGTTATCTTCTATATCTTATATAAATTTCTCACCCCATTAGTCTGAAACTATGTCCATGAGATTTATTTAGCTCTGACATGGGGAATAGATTCCTGCAGAATGCCCATCCCTTGACTTGTAGCTGGTTGGGAAACTGTTTCCAGTAAAACAGGTTAAGACAAAGTTGGCGCTAAGGTCTTCATGTTGCAATGTGACCTAGACCGATGTACATTGATGACATTCCCCTCTGATTCCAGCCTGAAATCTTGGCATAAATTGTGTTCTGTACATTTTAGTGGAACAGGTGATTTTGAGCAGGAACTTTTTGGAACAGGTGAGTTTGAGTGGTACTTTCTTGTGTATGTGACTTTGGCCTCAACGTAGTCCTGTCCATTTAAATTGCTCACTTTATATCATTTTTAATGCAACAAAATTATTCCAAAGCACATCTCAAGTAATATTACCCCAAAACAAAGAAAAATTCAACCGGTCGCCCCGACTTGGTCAAAGAGATAAGTTTAAAAAATAAACGTGAACGAGGAGAGAAAGGTAAACGGTTTTTGAGTGATTTGCAGAGGATAAGTGTTCCACCATGAATTGTGAAGCAATTCATACCTTCCTAATTTAGTTGAAGTATATTACATTTTTAAGTTCTGTTTAGTTTAGTTTAGAGATACAGCATGGAAACAGGCCTTTCAGCTCACCGAGCCCACACCGGCCAGCAATCCACACATATTAACGCTATCTTCTACGCACTAGGGACAATTTTCATTTACACCAAGCTAATTCACCTACAAACCTGTCGTTTCAGTCTTAGGACTCTGAAGAAGGGTTCCAAACCAAAATATCACCTACCCATGTGTGAAAAAGTGGTCAGCTCGGTGGGCTGAAGGGTCAGTTTCCATGCTAAACTTAAGACGTCATCTAGAGATAGACACAAAGTGCTGGAGTAACTCAGTGGGTCAGGCAGCATCTCTGGAGACAAAGGATGGGTGATGTTTTGGGTCGGGACCCTTCTTCAGACTCCAGAGATGCTGCCTGACTCATTGTGTTACTCTAGCCCTTTGTGGGGTTTTTTTAGTAAACCAGCATCTGCAGTTCTTTGTTTCTCCATATTCAAGAATGAGACTCTTCATGGCCAGGATTAACAAAGGATAAAGGGATATTGTATAAAGTGAAACTGATTTTGAAGGTCAGGCACGATTTTATTGAATGGTGGAGCAGACCAGAAAGTCCTTTTCTAATTTTCATTGTGTTCCTTCAATCAGGATACAAGCCCTGTGCAGCAATCAGTACATGAAATGAACAGAAACACTTTTATTTCCTCGCCACTCCAAGCCAGACTTACAGCTTCAATCTTACTTGAAACAACAGAGGCCTGACTAAGAATGATGCAATCGTAACTTTTTTTACATATCTTGCATTAATTGTTCTATATCTCTCTACATCATCGTCTATATCTCTCGTTTCCCTTTCCCGTGACATTCAGTGTGAAGAAAGGTCTCGACCCAAAACGTCACCTATTCCTTCTCTCCAGAGATGCTGTCTGTCCTGCTGAGTTCCTCCAGCTTTTTGTGTCTATGATGCAAGATTTAGGAGCGGTGAAATATGGCAAATCTGGTCTGATTCGAATCTTCCCTCCCTTGTCAAATTGAGTGCAAACTTCCTGGTGTCAAAATCCTATACGTGTCAGATCTTTTTTTCCCCCTGTTAGATGGAATAGGGAATAGCTAAGTATTGGGGAATAATAAATCATACAAAATGAATATAAATGAACGCAGTGGGTGGAACAAGAGTTGTACTGTACTGTACAGGACTATGGATGCCATTATTTTCCTCCTATTGTTCCCACATTCTTCAAGCTAGAAAGTACATGTCACATCTGTTCATGGTGTGCTGTTTTATTTGAGCAATTTCTTTTCCACCCACAAGCAAACATTTTATATTGTATTTCACTGGTACCATGGCTTGGAGTTCTGAGATTTTTTTCAATGAATACACTTTGTTTTTACGAACCCACGACACATGGCCACGCATTTAAATATTGTTGGTGGTAATACGGAGAAAAAAAAAAACCTTTGCCTTGTATAGTAGGATGCATTTGTATCTGATGAGTGGCAGTCTTGAAACTAAAATACCGAAATTCATATTATGTTAAAGTGATTAAGCTGATCAGAAAAAAAAACATTAAAGCAAATTACATATATTAATAAATTCTTGATGATTACATGGACAAAATTGGTGGCTATCTTTAGTCATGGAAAGATACAGCATGGAAACAGGACCATCGATCCACTAAATCTGTGCCATCAGCTACCCATTTATACTTATCCTACATAATCCTTTTTTTTTAAACTCTCCCCCACATATCCCAAGATTCTGCACCAATGGCAATTTATAGTGACCAATGAACCTACCAACCCACACATTTTGGGGATGTGGGATGAAATCGGGGCACCTGGAGGCAATTCTTACTATCACAGCTGTCAAGGGGTTATGGGGAAAAGGCTGGAAAATGGGGTTGAGAGGGAAAGGTAGATCAGGCATGATTGAATGGCGGAGTAGACTTGATGGGCCAAATGGCCTCATTCTTCTCTTAAAAATCCTGAATTTCTGAAGAACATGCTAACTCAACACAAACGGCACCTATTCCAAAAACTTTTGCACTGATTAGAAAATTAATATTTTACAGAAGATTTTACAGTTTTCACAATTCTGGAAATGGTGACACAAATTCCCCATTAACGGAAAAGCTGATGAATGTTTACATAAAAACTTTAACTTTAAGACAGGTATGTGTTGTAATCAACATTTGTTGATTTGATTAGTTATTGGCTTTCTTAATGCTCAGCCTTTACAAATATTTTCACACTGTCGATAAAAATCTGTCCCACCCATGGCTGGTTTTGATAGGCACCTTTGCTCCTTCCAGTCATCGTACATCACAAATGATTGGATGAATCATTAAAGTACCACAGCTAGCTATCAGTAAATGCCATTGTGCAGTGAGCAAATAGGGTCAATGTGTTCTTGAAACTGCAAGAGTGCTTGAAACTGTAAGAAACACAATACATTGTAATGTGAAGTATTCAAACAAAATGGGCACACCTATTAAATTTACAGGTTTTTCCACTCTGAAGGACACTGGAAATGACAGAACGAAGGAATGGTTCTCTCTTTTGTCAATGGAATATTGAAAATTGTAAAAGCTGAATAAGTGTGGAAAAGATCTCAAATGTACGTGCATGATCCTAATTCACGTTACAAATCTTGGCATTTCAGTCAAACAACTTGTACCAGAGTTTCGTACAATCCTCCATAACTACAGCAAAAACCAGTGTAAATTAACACATTTGACTATCAGTGTCATGCTTAGTCAGTACACATATCAATTCAAGTATAGCTGGTGGATTAATTACAACACAGTGAGATTCATTGAAACTGAATGCCTCACCCTAAACAAGCATGACGCTAAACCACATGGATAAATACAAGTTATGATGTGGCTAAACCAGATAACTCACAGTTCCAGTTGCAGTCTCCATTCTAGTGCTCCAATTATCAACCCTGCCCAAATGAAATATGAGGTGCTGTTCCTCCAATTTGCATTTGGCCTCACTCTGACAGGACAGAAAGTTTCTCTCCCCCCTGACTCTCAATCTGAAAGGGGGTCTCGACCTGAAACGTCACCCATTCTTTTCCTCCAGAGACGCTGCCTGACCCGCTGAATTTCTCCAACATTTTGTGTCTATCTTCGGTGTAAACCAAACATCTTCAGTTCCTTCCTACACAACCTGATATGTTAACTCTGTTTATTTCTCTCTACAGATGATGGCTGACCAATTGGAATATCCTCAGTCTTTTTATCTCATTGGGGATGACTTGGTATTTTTTGGATTGATCAGTAATCCTGCAATGTTTTATCCGAAGGTTTGCAGATATTTGACGGCTAGGGGAAAAATCCGAAAGGGAACAGGCTGAGTACATAAATAGACAATTAGTACATTTGTTGTTCGTAGCAGTAACAAAATAAGCATATGCATTGAAAAAATGGCAACAGATATGAATCAGAAATAGGATCTGAGAGTTATAGGAGATTTTATTTCGGTCACGTGAGTGACTTCGTGAAGACCCCACCAGCACGCATGCGCGATATATCGTCGCGCGCATTTGCCTCGACAAGCTGGGGGGGGGGGGGAGTGCGCTCTCTCCACCAGCTCCTTCAAAAGGCCGTCAGGTAAGTCCACTAACCTTTACTTCCAACAGGATGGACACCAAAGGCAAACAGAAGGTGACACTCTCCAGGAGCCGCGGGGCATCGACAAGCCAGCGGCCTTTGTCACCGGAGCTGCGAGCACCACCGGCAGCATCGGGACGGTCGGGGTAAGAGTGCGGAAGTCGGGCGTTCCCGTTACACCAGCACCCGACTTATCACCTGAATGGCTGACCGCACAGGAGCTGGATACTGCCGACCCAGACTTCGTGCCCCCATCCCCCAGAAAGCAGGGGAGCAGACAGGTACGTGGACAGGAGCCTCGCTCGTCGCCAGCGACCTCACCCAGAGTTGCAGTGGATCCACGGGGACCGGGCCGGGGAACGGCTGCTCTACAGGGGAGCCCAGCAGCCGCAATCCGCCACGAACAGCTGCCGGGGATATCTGCCGTAGGGCAGTCTGGCAGGGCTACTGCTGCGTCGAGCAGCCCTGCAGGAGCAGGTGCTGCCGGCATAACACCTCGTCAGGCTGCGGTCAAGGGCGTTGGTTGCAGCAGTAGACGGTCGGTTAGCTTAGCTCTGGCAGCTGCCGACCATGCACCTCCACGCAGAACATTGGGCGACATTGGAGGTAAGCCTGCACGGACTCCGGGGAGCCAGGTTCCTGGGGCTGGCGCCGATTCATCTCCCCTGCCTTCCTACCAGGCAGGTGGGCTGCCACAGTCTGCTCGAAGGCCGACTAGCGGAGTGTCCGTGCGGGAGTCGTATGAGCCTACAGGGGCGGTAGGCCACGACAACCTGCCTTCGGACCCTAGTCTGCATCTTACGGAGGTGTGGTCCAATGGTGGAAGCCCCAGAGAATTTGCAGGGCCTGGGGAAGTCGGCTTGTCCGCCGCGAGTAACGGGGACGGTCGCATTGAGCGGTTGGAGCTCTTGGTGGAGCAACTCCTCCAGCGGGACAGGGACCGGGATGAACGGGACTCTCGGGCCTCTACTAGCCACGCCCGGAGCCCACTCAGCCTCTCGCCTTCCCCAGCCAGGAGTGCCAGCAGTTGTCCGGCCGCTGCCTTCGAAGACGACCCGGGACTGCCGGAGACCGCAGAGCTAGAGCTCGATGAGGACATGCTGGACGTGGTGGGCAAATTTGCCACGGCCACACACACTGGGCAACCCCTGCACCACAAACTGGCGGGCACCATTAATTACCTGACCACTCACCAGCTTCAGGGTCAGGTACTTAATGAGACCATGGATAAATTCAAACCACCTGAGAACTGCATCAATCTCAGTGTTCCTACGGTCAATGCCTAGATCTGGGGACACTTGAGCACGACCACCAAGATGCAGGACGTCCGTCTCCAGCGCATCCTGAAGCTCCTCTCGACGGGCATTACGGCGTATGCCAGGACCCTCGATGGCGACAATGTGACCAACGAGCAGCAGGATGCCCTGGCTCTTCTATGCAATGCCCAGTTTGAAATAAACTGCCTGCGCAAGAGCTCCATCCGGCCCACTCTCAACCCGAAATTTGCGGGGTTGTGCCGTCCCTCCACCGCTCCACCACCTCATCAACTGTTTGGAAAAGATCTCTCCAAGCAAGTCAAAGAACTCGATGAGGAGGCCAAAACTGTGGGCCTTATGAAACCTCCTCCGGCTAAACCCCACCCATATCACCGTCAACAACCACACACTACTTGGAAGCAGCGCCAGCCGGATAGGACGCCAAGGACCTATCCCCTCCACTTCCCCAACCACAGCGGCCTTTTTTAGGGCAAGGCCTGCAGCGGCCCGCATGGAAGATGCGGCCGCCGTCCCGACAACCACCGAACGTCCCCACAAAACGCCGTACGCCAGGACCCGCCGCTAACCATGAAGATAAGGGGGTCTGGTTCCTCCCAAGCAGTAGCATTTCTTCCTGCACAAGTTGGGGGACGGTTGCGGGCATTTAGAGGAGCTTGGGATACTATCAGCACTGACGCTTTAATTCTACAAAGTGTTCAAGGTTATGTCATAGAATTCATTGATTCAGTCAACTTCCCCCTACCCAGCATGCACCTCATCGAAAATGTACACTCTCTCAAAATGAGATTGAGGCAGGACATGCTGAAATCTTATGGCTCGCAGCCAAAGGGGTGATTGGCAAAACAACGCACGAACCCCTTGAGTTTGTGTCCAACATCTTCACAAAAACCAAAAAAGATGGGGGGTGTCGGATTATCATAGACCTAACCGAGTTGAACGCTTTAGTACAATATACCCACTTTAAAATGGATACCTTCGAAACAGCTAAGCAGATGCTTTACCCGGGGTACTTTATGGCCTGTATCGATTTAAAAGATGCATACTATACAGTGCCCATCACAGAATCGCACAGAACGTTTCTGAAATTTGTCTGGAAGGGACAGTTGTGGCAATACAAAGCATTACCTAATGGGCTCACCACAGCCCCCAGCCTATTTACCAAATTAGTGAAACCTATATTGGCCCTCCGCCGACAACAAAATTATATCGTCATGGCATATTTAGATGATATCCTTATCGTGGGTCAGACCCTCCAATTGGCTACGCTGGTAGTTACAGCGACTAAATCTTTATTCGAGAAGCTGGGGTTTGTAACCCATCCAGACAAATCCAAACTGCACCCCTCTCAAATTATGGATTACCTGGGTTTCACCCTTGACACAACCTTAATGATGATCACTATCCCAACCAACAAAGCTATTGCCATAAAAGAAGCATGCCACAGCCTTGCTTGCGCCAGGGTTCCGACTATCCGGCAAATGGCAAAGGTGATTGGGAAGCTGGTAGCTACATTCTCAGCTGTGCAATTCGGCCCGTTACATTACCAAAATTTATAAAGAACAAAGATCGCAGCATTAAAAGCAAATGCTGGGCACTTTGATCGACCAATCCGGTTGCCACAACAGGCTAGAGCTGAGCTACAATGGTGGATTGACAATATTAGTGAGTGTCACAGACCCATCAATGTTAGCAACCCATCCGTCGTGCTACAGACTGAAACAAGCGCACAAGGCTGGGGTGCAACTGACACCCTGTCCAGTTGTGGTGGCAGATGGGACTCTCACGAGTCTACCCTCCTCAGTCACAAGGGATAAATTATCTGGAGATGTTAGGGGCTTTCCATGGACTACGGGCTTACTGTACTAACTCACGGGACTTACATGTCCGCCTCCAAATAGATAACACAACGGTGGTGGCTTATATCAATCATATGGGTGGTATCAGGTCGTTATCTTGTGATGAATTGGCAAACACAATTTGGCACTGGTGCATCGAGAGAAATATTTGGATTACAGCGACCTATTTATCAGGGAAGCTCAATACAGTGGCGGACACCAGGTCACATCGAGTGGATGTTGAACCCCCAAAATTTTGCTGAAATTATAGCTCACTATGGGACACCAGATATTTACCTCTTTGCGTCCAGGTTGAACCATCAGATGCCAACGTATGTGTCTTGGGAACCAGACCCTGGGGCAATAGCTATGGATGCTTTTTCTATCCATTGGGGGAAATGGTTTTGCTACGCATTTCCCCCATTCTGCCTCATCAGTCGGGTATTGCAGAAAATTAAACTGGATTCTGCAACTGGCATATTGATCATACCCGACTGGCCTACACAGCCATGGTACCCGATGGTCCTCAAAATCTTGAAACATCCATGGCTTCTGATTGGGAAAAACCCCAAATTAATTACTAACCCCATTACGGGGGACAGTCACCCGTGCCATGATCACCTAAACATGTTGGCCTGCAGGTTCTAAAAAGGCCGCTCGTCAAGGCCGGCATATCACCACGAGCCATGGAACTCATCTCAGCATCATGCCGAGTATCAACCAGGAGGCAGTACCTCACACAGATCAGGAAGTGGGAGGCATTCTGCTCCCGTACCAACACGACTTCCAACTCGGCAACAATCCCTGATGTCCTGGAATTCCTAGCGGGCCTTCATTTCGATGCTGGCCTTAGCTACAGTGCCATCAACAGCGCCAGGAGTGCACTGTTCTCACACCTGGACATAGGTATAGGCTCCAACCACCTGGTGTCTAAATTTATGAGGGGAGTGTTTAACACCAACCCTCCACGGCCCAGATACAACTTCACCTGGGACGTAGGGATCGTTCTAACCCTACTGAGGAGCTGGTCTCCTATGACCGAGTTACCACTCAAACAGCTCACCCTCAAAGTGGTGATGCTGATGGCACTGACTACAGCTCAACGAGTCCAGGCATTACAAAAGCTGCGGCTGGATAGCATGGTCTCCACCCCTACACAGGTGACTTTCTTTGTCCAGGACCTATTGAAGCACAGACCTGGGACTCATGGGCTGCAGTTGGAGTTTCGGGCGTACCCCACTGATGCCACCCTCTGCATAGTCACCCATCTCCACCTCTACATCCGCATTACACGAACCATCAGGAAGATGGAGCAGGGGCTCCTCATCAGCCACAAACCTCCGCATCACCGGGTGACTGTGCAGACTATCGCCAAGTGGCTCAGGGCGGTGTTGGGTGCAGCAGGAGTCGCTACTAACATTTTTAAATCTCACTCTACTAGGGCTGCATCCACATCAGCGGCGAGGGCCATGGAGGTGCCCATGGACCACATCCTCGCCACCGCGGGCTGGGCTAGTGAAGCAACCTTCCAAAGGTTCTA